>JAZKJV010005253.1:0-600000 GCA_037367405.1 Ottelia alismoides | reverse complement strand
TTCTCTCTCTTTTATGATGGTTTGGCTAGTTTTATTGTGAATGGACAACCACTCCTAAAAATGAATGGACAACCATTAAAGATCAATAGTTGTCCATATATTCATTGAAAGGAAAGTTGATATACACTATAGTTAAGAGAATCCCAATCCCCCGATAATCCAAAGAAGATTTGAAAATGTTAAATCATGTATGGGCACTCAAGCCTGAAAATGCATCTTACATTTGCATTCAAGTTGCCCAAATAATAATAAAAGGCCTTATTCTTTCTACATATTGCATGTAAAGGGTTGATGATCCTCATATTTGACCTTATCTTAGACACTTTGCATTCATCTATACCGTCCTTGCAAAGGAGCACTGAAAGAACAAATGGGTGTGACCCACATACTGGACATGTCAAGTCCATGTTTTGTACATGATGCCTCATGTAGATCTTGATGAGTACTCTCTCCCTAATTAGAAGTGAGGTGTTGATCCTTTGCCTTGGTTGTAATAACAATCATATAGAAAAGTAGGATGTAATGGCATGTGAGATTTACTCAAAAAAACCAGTGGCTTGGAAGATGGACATAACATGCATGATAATTTGGTTAGTGTTGTTGTGAGGTCCGCTTCTGCTAGGATCCGGAATACCCGTTTATACATCACCCGTAGTATTATTATGTTCGCTAAAGATTGCATTAGAGTACTGAAAATTAAGGGAAAACTTTTTCTGCATTGACGAATGACGTTCACAAATTAACCAATAAACTACGGAACTACAACATGTCACAATTATATTGCATAAATTTCCATATCAGTTAACATGTATCCGAGATGGGCGGGTGTCACAGTTGTTCTGAAGGCGATCGATCAATAGGCACACGAGGAGGTCGCAAGTGGGCACTCTAGTCCTGGTAGACTGGTAGTAATGGATGAGAGGGAGGCGTATCTAGAAGACAATGGAGGTGAAGAACGATGTGAGGAACATAGAAGGATGAACGAGGGGAGTATATAAGAGACATGCGTTGATTTTGGTAAAAGCTTTGCTACTTATATGGATATTTAGTACCCCTAACTAATAAATTCCTTCGTTTTTGTGGATCAATTACATAAATATAAAAAAATATAAGTATTTATGTTCATCCGTGTAAACATAAAGAAAAGAGGCATGGGCGCTTAGATTATATCAAAATTTATCGGACCGTTCTTGAAGTAGCTCCTATAATGAAGAAATAGATAATTTGCCATGATTAATCCCTTCTTTTAGTCCGCATACTTGATTTTGTTTCTGACAACATGATGATTAAGTTCATATCAAATGTTCACACCATGAGAGCTACAAATACTCAAGAACCGAGGCAAAAACTACTTAGCTTTGTTACACAAGTGTATCAGATGCATATATATTTATACCTCCAATTATATTTAATTAGGAATCTCATTTGCTTTTGAGATAATCAAGGGATCAGACACAAGGTTAAGTTCAAATAATCCATTTCATTTTAGTAGATCTTTCACTGGGTATCTATTGAGGTCAAGGACTATCGTTATAGTTTACTTTGTGATCTTCCGTTAATCTTTCTTTGCGCACCAACTATAACTTGACAATTTGAACTAAAAAAATGGAAGATGTCTACGGAGCGAAGCTACATCTATTTTTGATATTGAATGCCATTGCCAAATGCAAGCCTATCTTGTTTTTCTGACTTATTTGGCACACATGTTCTTTTTATGTTAGAAAATCAGAAGCGGAAGCATAAACATGGAAAAGATAATAAAGAACAAAATAAGAACGGGATTTTACGTGGAACCCTACTCCGTGAGGAGCGGGATGAAACCACGGGAGAAGCCCTCTAAGGGGCGGATATTCTATTGAATTTTCTCTCAATGAGTACAGGAGGTCTGGGGCTCCTTATATAGCCTCTCCAGAGCCTCCAAGTCCCACCACTAGACGATGTGGGACTAAACACTGGATGGGGTAAATGGATCTCCTCCAGGATCCATTTACCCTGCTACAACTCAATAGGCGCATACAACTTATGCTCCAACACTCCCCCTCAAGCTGGAGCATGCACTGCTCAGCTTGGACAAACAGACAGAAACTCAACTCAACGCTACAAGACACTACGGACAATATCAACCCAACGCGCACATTGCTGCAGTCGAGGACGTTGCTTCTCATGCCGTGCAGGTGAGGAGGACGAACGGGCTGGAGTGTGAGTCAACTGAAGACTCGGAACCTGACCATCGAGTCTGAACCTGCGCCTGAAGTCTCCTCGTCGGAGAACTGGTCTCTCCCATCTGGCTCAGAGAATGGTGCACTGCTCTGGTGTACCTATGATACCACATGAAAACCCTTGCCCTCAAGGGAATGGTCCTCTGCTCTGGAGTCCCTATGGCTCACATGAAAACTCTGGCCTGACAACAAGAAGAATGATGGCAACATATGCTCATCTGACAATGACCGCACACTTGTGCGTGTCTGAAACTGGAGACTCGGAAACAATGATCGTTGAGTCTGAACAATTGCGCATCAAACTGGGACTCGGAATCTGAACGTCGAGTCTGGAACTGCGCATGAAATCTCTTCATCTGAACAACTTATAGAGTCTGAAAAATATGGCTGGTCTGGAGACTGGCATCTGAATCTGGATCTGGAAGAATAGAACAGACCTGTGACTCTACATATACTCCCCCTTTCTCCCATACTTGTCGGAAAATGACATCGACAAAGTTGGGAGAAGACAAGAGATAATGGAGAAAACATGAAATTTGCGGCTTTCATTTTTTTTATAAACCGTCACATTTTTTTCGTAAGCCGTTCCATTTTTTACGGCTTTTGATATTTTTTTTAATTTGCGTACGACTTTTTCTTGTACGCGCCTCTTTTCATTTTTTTTTCATTTTTTTTCAAAACTATACTTCCTCCCTCTTTTTACAAAATATATCAGCCCGAAAGGGCCCAATGAACCAGGTCTCGCCTCCTCCCCTCTCTTTTTTTTAAAATCGAGCATGGCCCACTTGGGCCTTACAGTAACAACAACAAATTTTTTTTAATGACCCAAACTGCAGAGTCCCCCGTGAGATAAATTAGGGCTCCCTCGAAACCCTTACTCCGCCGTCCACACGATGCTGGGGAAGGATTCATCTTCATGCCGCTGCCGCCGCCGCTGGGAGAAGGGTCCTGATCCATGGATGAAGTGGCGATGGAGCTTCGTCGCCTCACGCCGTGATGACAAGCAGGAGCACGGTCCTGCATCGGCAGGGGCTCGATCCTGCGGCGTTGAAGGATGCGGCTAGCGGAGGAGAACTGCTCGCACGATGGGAGGGGTTCTGGATAGAAAGGCGGCGATGGGCGGCGTGTGGGCTCGCACGATGGAGTCTTTCCGCTTGGGGTTGCAACAGAGAACTAGATCAGGGGAGGAGCCGCCCGGAGCCGATCAAGAGGAAGGTGCACGCGGGAGGCCTGAGGAGGGGACGCCTGATGCGGGAGGCGCTGGGATCTCTTCCGCCCGAGGACAGGAGACATGGAACTGCGCGGTGGGGTGCCGCAGCCAGGAGCCGTGCGGCTGATCGAGGGCACCCCCTGGAGCTTGGAGATGTCGCGGCATGACGGGGAGAAGATTTGCGCCGCCAGGCCTTGCGACTTGGAGGCCTTGCGACTTGGAGGCCTTTGGCAGGACATGGCGATGCAGGAGGGTTGCGTGCAGGAACAGGCAGCAGCTGCCGCCAATGAGGCTCCGAGGGCTGCATCTGGAAGGAGGTGCACGGGGGTGCACTGCTGCTACGCCTGTGGGGCTCGTAATGAAGCCTGGACCAAAGGGGCTCAACAATGGCGCTGCTGTGAGGCCAGGAGGCCGAGGTGGTGTCGCGGCTGACATCAATCTCGAACAGGAATTTTCAGAGTTCAAACAAAAACCACTAAAATGGTGATTAGGGTTTCAAGAACAAACCCTAGAATACTCAGGCAGAACTTTTGAACAAATAATCTCTACAAATAAATCTTCACCATCAAAATCAAATCTCGAACAGAAGTAAGAACATGAAATCCTCGAGGATCGAACCCGCTCTGATACCATGTTAGAAAATCGGAAGCGGAAGCATAAACATGGAAAAGATAATAAAGAACAAAATAAGAACGGGATTTTACGTGGAACCCTACTCCGTGAGGAGCGGGATGAAACCACGGGTGAAGCCCTCTAAGGGGCGGATATTCTATTGAATTTTCTCTCAATGAGTACAGGAGGTCTGGGGCTCCTTATATAGCCTCTCCAGAGCCTCCAAGTCCCACCACTAGACGATGTGGGACTAAACACTGGATGGGGTAAATGGATCTCCTCCAGGATCCATTTACCCTGCTACAACTCAATAGGCGCATACAACTTATGCTCCAACATTTTATATAATCGCCAACATTGTAGTTTGACTATCCATAAATGATGTATGCGTATTTTACTCAGATTTGATAGAGCATATATCTTACGGTAATGCATATATGAGTTTGTATTTATTTTGTGGAAGTGATTTACTTAGTTTCTTTGGATATAAATCCGAGATTGACCCAAGATAGATTTGAATAGAGGTAAAGAATCCATGTACCTGACCCTACTTAATTGTGGGAAAAGGCTTTGTTGTTGTTGTGATTTGGATGCACATAATTATTCAGTTTAACATCGGTACACATTATGCGTTCGAGGCATGGTGAAGAGTTCGGAATGGCTGAGTTCAATTCATCCATAGCATGGAAGTCCAAGGAACACCCTCAGGTGTGTTGATTCTGCACTTGCTTTACAACCCACACTTACATCTCTCACATTTTTTGTGCTTGTTGAGTACTTATAATGGTACTTATGTGGTTGCTTTTATGTTAATAATTACTGTTTACCAATAAGTTTCTTTCAAAATGTGTTCACTGGCCACATTTTGCAATAAAATGCTCTGAAGATTAAGGGTCTTTACTTAAGTAGAATGAGGACAAAGTATATGTAATGCAATTTCTGTGACAAAGAAATTAAAGATGTCTGACATAGAGCTTGAATATATTGCATTGAGGGAAGACTGGTATTTTTTTTACGTATTTGGGGTTGGCTCACAATGTAATAGGAATTGATAGAAATTAGGCTTACAGAACTAATGCATGGTGCTTGTCAGTTCTCCTTGTGTCAAGAGAATTGTCTTTGACAAGGTCAAGGGTATATCCTTGGAGATAAAAAAAGGCAAATCTTATGGATATGTAGTGACATCTATCGTGCTTTATTGCGTTTATTATTGGTTGCATATAGTTCAGACGAAGAAGGCTTTGCGGATATGTAGCCACATCTAAGATGGATTAGATTCAAACGAAATTAATGTAAAAAATGGCGTCACATCAAAAGCTAATAGAAGGAAAATCCATTGAACTTGTTTGTACATGTGCTAAAAAGATCACCTAATACCTTATGTTAAAGATGCAAGAAGTTGGCTAAACTTGTGATTTGTTGGAGGGGCTTCTTAGTAATATCTGCATAGATAGAGTTGTTGATGTGATTTCTCCATTTTTGAGAATTTAAGGGCACAAGCTGCACATTTCCTATGAACGTCTATTAAGAATAAGGTTCAGGAGGAGAAACAATTGGCATTCCTTGATGAGAAGGTGATTCACATCTTTGACGATGACGGCATAGTACTCGGAGTAGCACGGAGTTTCGACAGCGATGATATGGTGCTTTGCTGGTGGTGGCATGATCAACGAGGGTGCGATGGAGGGGAAGATCAGGACCGATTATTATGATGACTTCTTTGTGAGCTTCAGAACCACTGGTTTTGGTAGTAGAAAAGGTAACGACTGCCGGTGGTCATAGTCGTAGCACCTGTGTCAATTTGTCTAATAGTTATCAAGGGCAGGAAGTTGGAGAAGCCAAAATTCCAGTATGGCTGCAACCCCAGTGGTAAAATGACACTTATAACGTGCGTTGATAATGTAACATTGGTGAAGGAGATGTGGAGGTGTAGGTTCTTGTTGGTGGTAGGTTGAGTTCAGCGAGGATGCAACACAATGACGAGTAGATGGTGGACACGATTTAGTACAGGTGGAGGTGGGGCTGTGCTAATGAGCTGGAGCATGCGGAGGAGATATGGCAGATGGTGCATGGTGAATAGAGGTCGAAGGTGGTGACATTTGTGTGTGACAGAGGCCTGAGGGAAAGATGGTGGAAGGTGGGTGCTGGTGTTGGTGATGGATTTTGTTCTATTGTAGTAGAGAGATGATGGTTAGGGTTTGGAAAGATGAGGGAGAAAGAAGCTGGAGGGAAACATACAAGAGATGTGTTAGAAGACGGTGAAGTTCATGCGAGAAAGGGGATAAAAAATAGAGTGATGAAAAGAAATTTCGGGAAAAATAAAGGATAATATTGTGAGCTGATGGATGCTTAATAAGGGAGTGTCTTTAATTGAGATTGACATATAAAGAGTAGTGGGTCGGAAGGGAGAAGCAATGGACATATGGAGGCTTGAGGCTCATATCAAGGTCAAGATTCTGTTTGAACAAATCAAAACTAAGGTGACCTATCACTCAAAACCACCGTGCCATTGCGTGTGCCAACAGTTGTGCAGACCGGGTTTCGAGGGTGTGGAGGAACGAGGGCGGACTGTGCGAGGGGCATACACACCCTATAAATATCGACATCCTCTAGAAGGAGAAGCACAAAACATGATCTCTTGCATAAGGGAGCCCTCTACTGACCCATCAACTCTCCATGTCTCTTGTTCTCTCAAAAACCGACAATGACGTACCTCAAAATCTATCACTGATATTCGACAGATTGAATTAGAGGATTGCTATTAACCTCTACAGGTGGAGGATGAGCTTCTTTAACTGGTACTTGCCAAAGGGGTGGAGGTTGTGGAAAACTTCTTTAAGCTCCCTTTCTCTAGAGAGGTTAGGGGAAGACCTGAGCCAATGAAGTGAATGACGTGGAACACCTTTCTTCAGGTGTCGTTTCTCTAGAGAGGTTTGCGAAGATCTGAGGAAGACTGACTTTTCATGGCTTGGCACATCCTCCTCACATGCATCCTTTTGGCAATCCTTCAGAGAGAGCCAAGGAGATGGAAATGATGCCGTATACTTGAGATGACCTGAGCGAGAAATACCACTTGCTTCAACTTGATTGCAAAGGAATGGTGTTATATTTAGATCTGAAGAGGAAGCACTCTAATTCAATCTGTTTTGCATCAACCTTTAGTGTCCTATCTTTGGCTTTTCACAAAAAAACTAGTTGCTATATGAAGGATATGGTTAGATCCTCAAGCGCATCACGGAAGCGTGAGCGTCGTATCGAATACGACGAAGAACGACTAGTCGCACTAGTTGCTCGATGCAGCGGAATTTAAAAAATTTTTCTTACGACGAAACCACATGATCCAAGAACACTTCTCGAATCGTTTCGTCTAAACCACAAACAAGTAATAGGATTACCTCTTGAAGCGTGGTTGCGATCGAGTCTCTAAACAAAGAGACCTCCTGTCTCAAGTCCGATCCGACGGAGGAGACGCTTGCGAGCACGAGGATGAACCGCATTCTTCTCGCAATCCATGTTGATGATCCAAGCGGCGGATCTCCTGATCTCGACACACGAGATCCGAAATCTTCTTCACGAGCGAGGCGCACAGAAGGAGACGGAGATCCATGAGAAGACGATCGGACAGCATAACGACTATGCTGTGGCGATGGAGAACCTCTCCATGGCATCCATGGTGGACGGCCATGAGAGGGAGAGATAGGGCTGACGTCTAGAGAGAAAGAGAGAGAGAGATGCTTCTCAAGCATTGTGTGTAAAATAGAGAGCATGGTATGCCTCTCTATTTATAGGGTTTTGGGATCCATGGATCTCAATCCATGTGACATATAAAATCAATGGATGAGATTGTTTTGTGTCAATCAAATGGTCAAGATTATTGTTGGTAAAAACCAACAACTTGTGATTTAATTTTGATAAAATATATTTGATAAATCAAATAAATATTAATACCAAATTAAATCAATCAAATAAGGAGAGAAAATACAAAGGAGATCAACCTTCCCCTTTAGAGGGCAATCTCATGGATTCCCATGAGATTGCACATCTCCTTGATTTTCTCTCTACTTATTTTTCAACAACTATTTGTTGGGATTTTTATTCACCAAAATAATTCTCAATTAAATTTGGGAATATTGCAATCTTGACATTGGAATATTGTGAATCATATTCACAACCCAAAACAAAATGTAATTTACATTTTCAATTAATTAGACAATGTGTATCCAATACACATTAATAATTAATCTACTAATATAAATTATATTTAACTCTCTCTAATACATTATAAATCACATTTATAATATATTATGAATAATTGGATATTACTATCCACATTATTCTTATCCATAATAATTAAATCACATTTAATTATATTGGATAACTTATTCTCATGTGCTCAAATAATATGAACCACATTCATATTATTTACATCTTTGATAATCAAATCACATTTAATTATCTAAGATAACTCTCCTTATAATATGAATCAAATTCATATTATTCATGATAATTAAACCACATTTAATTATCCATTTTCTCAATGCTCGGATACATATATCAACAATAGAATTATCCGTGAACCCTTTCAAGGATAATGCGCTTTCTCCGCGAATACTTGGAGATAAGGACATGCCGATTGTATTGTTCCACGTATACTGACATGGATATTGAGATCACATCTCAAATCCAGATCTCGGGCCTCCCATAGATGCTTGATTAAATCAAGACCGTAAATCTAATCTTCTCATTGAATCTGAATCGCATTCAGATCAATGTCCAACATTTGGACTAAGATCAGATTACTTCTCTACTGAGAGGAGTCACTAAAATCCAAACCCGTTTCATCACTCCCTAGGAATGGAAGCGTCATGGTTATACAATCGTTTATGATCACATCACCCTCGGGTATTCCTAATACCTGTACATCCTGCATACTGGAAGACTCAGAATAAACCTGAAGTATTAGATCAACTTTATACTGTCTACTTCAGGGTTTTATCAATAAGTTTCTCATTCGATCATTGGGAGTCGGTATCGATCATATACTTTCCAAAAGCATATATCATACCTAGGTCTTGATCATATACTTTCCAAAAGTATATATCAAACCTACAAATTCAGTCAAGCTTCCAAAGCGAGACGACCATGCGCATGGAATTTGATTCTTTCCAATATCTCATGAGTGAGCTCATGTCTTCCGATTCAGTAACTGAACCTGTATGATCCCTTTGAGAGATCGTATTACTCATATGACCTTATATGCACACCAGCGCGCCGGTGTATAGACCTTGATTAGGTCATCAACCTATTGGTCTGCCAAATGTACATACTCAGACATATAGTAACACATCTGTCTCCGGTCAGAGGATGTATGCCTATATCATGACAGCATATGATATAGGACTTTGGTTATCTCGATCTCGTTAAGTCAACTCTTTGACCTAACTCATCTGACACCTCCGAATCTCTATTCCTATGCAGAGGACCTGCATCAAGAGGTTGGTCAGATATCAGCCTAAATGAGATAGGATTGCCATCTCCTACTCAGGCTGGAGATCATCTCTTAACAATCATTTGACGGTGCTCGATGAGTCCTCAATCTAACTCATTAGATATTCATCTAAGCACCAGCCTCTATGATTCAATAATTGAATCAACATCTACACAACCCTAATTGTACTAAGGGACCTATTATGCAAATTATGTACTCTTTATTTCAGATTAAGGAGTGAATTGCAATAACATTTATTGCATAATGGCTCGCCGTGGGCTCGCATGTCCAACAATCTCCCACTAGCCCAAAGAGCCATTAATGGGCTAATCATTTAAACCCACACTCATGTGACAATCATAGGCTATTAGAAAATAGCTAGGTAAGCTGATCAGTCACTCCATTCCCAAGAGACTACGCCAAGTCCTTTTACGGCACTTGCATATCTCCTAGTAACAGTGCTCGCATCCAATGCGAATGTTGCATCTTATGCAACAGATACTCAATTTTTGTCGGTTATAGTGTCCTTGACACTACATCTTATTAGTTATCATAACCAGCATTCCCACATTCCTTATTAGAATACCTTCATTCCTGGAGATCTCTATCTCCTAAGGTATCTACAATTAAGACCCTCATAGATCACTATCCACAAGATCTTAAACTTTTGAAGATAAGACTTTGAGATCACTATCTCTAAGTTTTATCATCTTTGAAGATATTATTATTACTGCAATCAAGTGTTTTATCTCCATAGCAGGATTAGTAACAGTTTACTACTCCCACTGCATGGCAGACATCTGGCTCTTGTACACATCTAGCATATATCCAGCTTCTCATAACTGATGCACAAGTGCAAGCAGTTCTAGCATTCACTTCCTCAACTCTTTGAGGTGCTATCCCTTTAGACAGGTCACTACCACATCTTAAGGGAAGGAAGCCTTTCTTGGAATTTTTTCCAGAAAATGGAATAAGTCCAAGGTGTACTACTAATGTGACGGTCCCAATATCCTCTTCTCTTTATTTCTGAATGACTTCAGAACTAAGATCTAAGAGGTATCCTTGAGATCATATCTCAAATATGGAACAACCAAATTTTAAAACACTTATTATTTATTCTTATATCATTCTAAATGATTAGAATAATATCTACATTTAGCACGATGAACACAATGGCACTCCCACTAAGCTTTGCATGGTTCATCAAGATTCTATCTGAAATCATAACATTTACAATATCATCAAATCTTATGTTCCAAATACAAGAAGCTTATTTGAGTCCAAAGATGGAGTTCTTTGGCTTGCACACCTTGCTTTCCTCAACCATGAAGCCCTGGGGCTACTTCATATGAATATCCTCAGAGAGGTATTCATAGAGGAATGCAATCTTGACTCACATCATGAAGATGTCATAGTCAAGTTGTGTAGCTATAGTTAGCAATATTCTGATGAGTTAAAGCAAGGTCACTGGAGAGCAAGTCTCATCGTAAGCGATGTCTTCTCTTCGGTGTGTAGCTCATGGCTACAAACCGTCCTTTGAAGGTCTCTACCTTCTCATCAGGTTCCCTCCTTCTCTTGAAGATCCATTTACATCTTAATGGGTCTGACCCATATAGGTGGATCCTCGAGGGTCCATATACAACACTTGTATATGAAGTCTACATTAGACTTTTATTGCTAACATCCATCTTTCCATGTCATGATCCTCAGGAGCTTCATCACATGAAGTCCGATCATTTTCAGACTCAACTGACACATGGAATCCATCCTCAAACTTATTTGAAGAGGTATTAATGTTTCATCTTTAATTGTCTATTTAGTTTCCGATTTCAGGAGCCTCATTATCTTCTCAAGATTAAATGAGTTCCTTTTCTTCATTTGCATCTTGATTCTCAAGAGAGTCATCCTATAAGAATCATATTCTCAAAGATGATATCTTTCAAGAATTTCAAGGTCATAAAGTAGGGTATCCAATACCATCCTTTATTTTCCTAATGAAGTAGCACCCTCTGGTGCTAGATTCCAGCTTATTAGCTTGGAATCTTATTAAGTATATAATGTAATTTCTACCACATATACATATACCTGGAAACTAAGAGATAATTATGCTAAGATTAATCATTGATTAAATCATGTCATACATGATCAATTGCATCTCTCAACAACTCTATTGAGTTAAGGCTCATTAGGAGGGGTGAGATAGAAATGATATTCACGTCTCCATAAGGCATTCCTTGAATTCATCTAATAGGTACAAGCTACCTTGATTAGATCAAATTCATTTCATATTCCTTCAAACTTTGGTTCTAAACCAAAATTGTGAAATCTTTGAACATTTCAAAGTTTTCTAAGTGAAGAGAAGAAATTTCATATCACAAATAATCATTAATAGATATCACATATCCATAATGTTTATTCTGATATAGATGATTCACATACATCAATATGTATGAGATCTTGAATACCTAACATCTTACACCATTCCAAAAGAAGGGTGTATTGGACATTTTACTTTGAATACAATATTCATAAGTATGCAAGTTTTGAAATTTTAGACATTCTAAAGTTTCATCTTGTACTTGTCCATTGATCTCATCAACAGACATATGTCCAAAACATTATGTCAGATCATTGTCAAATGATCTTTATCCTCCTATTGAATTTAAAGGTTTAACTTTCAGTATTAGAAATCTTAATGAACCATTCATTAATTTTCTAATTTAATAGAGTCCACTAGATTTTAGATTACTATCTGAAATATCTCCATCATAACTCTTTATGATAGATTTATTACAGAATTTATGTTTATATCCAACAATTAGAAATAAACAATGAGTGTATTCTAATATCTAGGTCATAGAGACATTCTCTAAGACTAAGGGCTCCCACTGAAAATATGAAGTCTATTAATCTCATGGAAATTGTTGCAACACTTGCATCACTTTCAAAATGGATGACCAATAAACCTTAAGATCAAATTTCTAATTTTCTAATACATATGCAACCAATTGCAAGTGTCATTAGACGATTGAGATACAATTATTAGACTTTATCTTATCAAATAAGCAATATCAATGATTATATGTAGATTAATTTGATGTATTATCCGATTCCTTCTCCAAGGATTCTAGATAGATTTAATAGTCATACTATCAACACATCAACTTATTGCAGTATTGGCATTCATCCAACTCTTTGGATGTCATATGGAAGTTACAGAAATACAGTTAACCTTTTGACTATATTTCTTGCTTGGGTCCAACCCATGCTTCTACTGCGCTCCCTTTATCTATAAGCAACCATTGCTCAAGACCAAGGATCATATATGTTAAAATCAAAATTTCAATATAAGAGCATTTCAATATTTATACAAGCTTCACCCAATTCATACAATATGAATATTATGAAGCTTCATGAATGACTAGAGTATAGATAGTAGAATGATGACACTCATCATCTACATCCATCTGAACTCTTAAAGCATAGGTTCAGGTAGGTACTCAAACAATTTGAATACATTATTTCTAATAGAGCTACCATTCTACATGATGCAGAGAACCATGTCATTCATGATTAAATATCAAGAGCGCATATGTATGCCAGAATATCTTTATTGATTTTATAAGGATTATTTGACAATTACGATCATTATCGACATGTCACTTCAAAAGTACATTCGATGAGATCAAGACTTATAGAGACATACAAACCCTAGGGTTTCAGTTCTATTGTCTTATTTAATCATCATTCCTCATTATTATGAGGAAACTTTTACATTGCAACCACATACATTATGTGTCCAACTGCAAGTACAATATTTGGATCATGAGTCCAATCCATGATATTTTACCGGTTACTATTGAGTATAACATTGAGTGGGTTTAATGAAGGATTATCTGAAATAAGAAATTTACATAAGGGTATATATAATATATATATACATGTTTTACTTTGAATTAGGAATTTTATATCAAAGTTGTCTTGCCATGTCAACAATGAAAGTTCATTCCCTTAATCACTTTCAATGTAAGAGATATACTTACCATTATATCTCAAGCAAGATCTGGGATCTCCTTCCTTATCTTTGTTGCATCCCAATAATATGAGAACCTACAACTCAGATAAAAAGAAGCGGGAACACATTCTGCCTTGCAAGTCCAACTTGCATCTCCCAATTCGGTCTTTAACACACGGGCCCACCACCCCTAAGGTGATGTTGACCCGTCGTTTATTGAACCAACCGTCAACAGGAATACAACTCGCTATGCGCAATCCAATATCGTCCCAATAATATGAGGACCCGATATTGTGGTCACTACGCATACGTCCTTACTCTTTCGAGAAGCGACGAGCCCGATCCAAATGGATCATATGCAGGAGCTGTCACTTCGGACAGGCATCTCCTACATATAATATCTGGCGACGAAACTCTTCGCCTTGACGGGAGACCATGGATGTCACTTATGTGATCCTCCATATCATATTCAAATTCTAATTAATTATCATGAATCATATTCACATAATTAATTCTTCCAAGGGAAATAATAACTCTATTCATAATAGAGTGGTTTAATTGGATATAATTAATTCAATCATATTAAATTAATTATCAATCCAATTTAATCAATCAAACTTGATTGCTATACTTGAATATATATGGTATTATTCTCAAAGTACGTATTAATTCGTATTTTAATAATTAGAAAAATACATCTTAATCCCTCGGACATTATCCCGGCCTTACCCGCTGTCATGGCCAGTACCGACGGGAGTGGGACGAACCGCATACGTTGCAACCCGCTACCCCAGCGATCCCCGACTAGACACCATATCCGCCTCGGGAAAGGATAATGCCAAATTGATTAATTTGTACTTGAAATGATCATCGGTTCTTCAACCGAAATTATACCATATAGTAATCAAAACAATTTTGATTATAAGGAAATTTGCTAGACAAATTCCCAATCCTATTCAAGCAAGAAGTTTGATGATTGTGTTTCCAATTATGATCTAGATCAAATCTAATCAACTAATTGGTTGAGGCCAAGTCAATTAAGGAAATAATCATTTTACAATTTTTCTCAAATATTTTCCATAATTATTTCATGAAATTAACCATTAATTTCACTAATTGACCATCACATGGTTCTTGATTAGGAAAGTAATTTCAACAGTGACCCCTACTTACTAAAATTAGCATATCTCAATCAATTTAAATCCAAATTAAGCAAAGTAAGTTTCCATAGTTTGCTAACTTGATTTACAACAGAACCTATGTTTTTTGCACGCATTTAGAGGCGTCTCTAAACAGTAATTAACTCTTTAATTACGTTAAGATTCGCAGTTCCCGTAACAGTGAATACATGTTCATTAAAACAACCATATCTAGAGCAAACGAAATCCGATTTACGCAAATTCAGATCCTATGGTTTCCTTATTTAATGGGGAACAAAATCCAAGTAAATAATTCGTGCTTAAACATTTTAAACATGGCCGAAATTATTTACTAAACAGATCTGCGAAATCAAATGCGATAAAAACTTTCACGACCATAACGAACCCAAGTCGTCCTCGGTTAGCGAATCATATTCGAAACCGTCGACCTAAGGCTCTGATACCACTTGAAGGATATGGTTAGATCCTCAAGTGCATCACGGAAGCGTGAGCGTCGTATCGAATACGACGAGGAGCGACTAGTCGCACTAGTTGCTCGATGCAGCGGAATTTAAAAATTTTTTCTTACGACGAAACCACATGATCCAAGAACACTTCTCGAATCGTTTCGTCTAAACCACAAACAAGTAATAGGATTACCTCTTGAAGCGTGGTTGCGATCGAGTCTCTAAACAAAGAGACCTCCTGTCTCAAGTCCGATCCGACGGAGGAGACGCTTGCGAGCGCGGGGATGAACCGCGTTCTTCTCGCAATCCATGTTGATGATCCAAGCGGCGGATCTCCTAATCTCGACACACGAGATCCGAAATATTCTTCACGAGCGAGGCGCACAGAAGGAGACGGAGATCCATGAGAAGACGATCGGACAGCATAACGACTATGCTGTGGCGATGGAGAACCTCTCCATGGCATCCATGGTGGACGGCCATGAGAGGGAGAGATAGGGCTGACGTCTAGAGAGAAAGAGAGAGAGAGATGCTTCTCAAGCATTGTGTGTAAAATAGAGAGCATGGTATACCTCTCTATTTATAGGGTTTTGGGATCCATGGATCTCAATCCATGTGACATATAAAATCAATGGATGAGATTGTTTTGTGTCAATCCAATGGTCAAGATTATTGTTGGTAAAAACCAACAACTTGTGATTTAATTTTGATAAAATTTATTTGATTAATCAAATAAATATTAATACCAAATTAAATCAATCATATAAGGAGAGAAAATACAAAGGAGATCAACCTTCCCCTTTAGAGGGCAATCTCATGGATTCCCATGAGATTGCACATCTCCTTGATTTTCTCTCTACTTATTTTCCAACAACTATTTGTTGGGATTCATATTCACCAAAATAATTCTCAATTAAATTTGGGAATATTGCAATTTTGACATTGGAATATTGTGAATCATATTCACAACCCAAAACAAAATGTAATTTACATTTTCAATTAATTAGACAATGTGTATCCAATACACATTAATAATTAATCTACTAATATAAATTATATTCAACTCTCTCTAATACATTATAAATCACATTTATAATATATTATGAATTATTGGATATTACTATCCACATTATTCTTATCCATAATAATTAAATCACATTTAATTATATTGGATAACTTATTCTCATGTGCTCAAATAATATGAATCACATTCATATTATTTACATCTTTGATAATCAAATCACATTTAATTATCTAAGATAACTCTCCTTATAATATGAATCAAATTCATATTATTCATGATAATTAAACCACATTTAATTATCCATTTTCTCAATGCTCGGATACATATATCAACAATAGAATTATCCGTGAACTCTTTCAAGGATAATGCGCTTCCTCCGCGAATACTTGGAGATAAGGACATGCCGATTGTATTGTTCCACGTATACTGACATGGATATTGAGATCATATCTCAAATCCAGATCTCGGACCTCCCATAGATGCTTGATTAAATCAAGACCGTAAATCTAATCTTCTCATTGAATCTGAATCACATTCAGATCAATGTCCAACATTTGGACTAAGATCAGATTACTTCTCTACTGAGAGGAGTCACTAAAATCCAAACCCGTTTCATCACTCCCTAGGAATGGAAGCGTCATGGTTATACAATCGTTTATGATCACATCACCCTCAGGTATTCCTAATACCTGTACATCCTGCATACTGGAAGACTCAGAATAAACCCTAAGTATTAGATCAACTTTATACTGTCTACTTTAGGGTTTTATCAGTAAGTTTCTCATTCGATCATTGGGAGTCGGTATCGATCATATACTTTCCAAAAGCATATATCATACCTAGGTCTTGATCATATACTTTCCAAAAGTATATATCAAACCTACAAATTCAGTCAAGCTTTCAAAGCGAGACGACCATGCGCATGTAATTTGATTCTTCCCAATATCTCATGAGTGAGCTCATGTCTTCCGATTCAGTAACTGAACCTGTATGATCCCTTTGAGAGATCGTATTACTCATATGACCTTATATGCACACCAGCGCGCCGGTGTATAGACCTTGATTAGGTCATCAACCTATTGGTCTGCCAAATGTGCATACTTAGACATATAGTAACACATCTGTCTCCGGTCAGAGGATGTGTGCCTATATCATGACAGCATATGATATAGGACTTTGGTTATCTCGATCTCGTTAAGTCAACTCTTTGACCTAACTCATCTGACACCTCCGAATCTCTATTCCTATGCAGAGGACCTGCATCAAGAGGTTGGTCAGATATCAGCCTAAATGAGATAGATTTGCCATCTCCTACTCAGGCTGGAGATCATCTCTTAACAATCATTTGACGGTGCTCGATGAGTCCTCAATCTAACTCATTAGATATTCATCTAAGCACCAGCCTCTATGATTCAATAATTGAATCAACAGCTACACAACCCTAATTGTACTAAGGGACCTATTATGCAAATTATGTACTCTTTATTTCAGATTAAGGAGTGAATTGCAATAATATTTATTGCATAATGGCTCGCCGTAGGCTCGCATGTCTAACACTATATTTCTGGTTTGCAATTTTAAGTGGGCAAATTTGCTGCTCAAGCTGAAATTACAGAACATGAAACTGATTCTCGGGTAACCAAATCACAGTACATTAAAATATGTCATGCAGCTTTTGTCTTGCTTCTGGTAATGAGTTGATGAACGTGTTTGCCTTCATCAAAATTCATGGCTCGGTTCCTATCAACTGTTTATTTACATCATTAGTGCAATCATTTAGATTCTAGTACCCATCGCAACTGGTGGCTGATGTGCTCATTGAGGAGGCTGCTAAGTCGCATTATGATCTCATTCTCTTGCCAGTGAGCCTCTTGCTGCTGATTTTCTATTCTAATCACTTTTTGGCGTTACTCTTGTGGTATGTATCCATGGTGTTACTCTTATGGTATGTACCCTCCAGGGTGGCCTGCCCGGTCCGCAAACATTCGCAAGTTCTGAGGTGTTGGTGAATCTACTGAAGAAGCAGGCCGAATCGAAACAGCTCTATGGGGCAATATGTGCTTCTCCTGCCCTAGTACTGGAGACCCATGGCCTCCTAAAGGTGCAGTCTGCAAGCCGATGATATTGTTGGGTTTTCCTGTTTCAGTTATGAAATCAAGTTCCATTGCTTTTTTTATTCTCTTTGGGTTTTGCACAGGGCAAAAAGGCCACCGCATACCCTGCAATGTGCAACAAGCTGTCTGATCCAAGTGAAGCCGACAATCGGGTGGTCGTAGATGGCAACTTGGTCACAAGCAGGGGACCTGGGATGTCTATAGAGTTTGCACTAGCCATTGCAGAGAAGCTTTTCGGGCGACAAAAGGCACTTGAGGTTGCGAAAGGTCTGGTTTTCATATAAGTCACACGAGTTGCTCTGTGAGACAATACGAAAGCGAGCTGCTCGATAATGAGCAGAAAACCTCAGGGAAGTAACGAGTTGTCTGTAGTTCGAGCGTTTGAGGACTGGGACTATCAATAGTTGCTTGAATAAAATATGCCACGGTTTTCTTGACCTTCACTGCGATAAACTTACCAGGAGTCATGCACCTCCTTTTCTTTGCTGTTGAAATCGAAAAGTCTCACGAAATTAATTTATATTTTTGATGAACGGAATGGACTGGAATGGCATTACCCATCCACGTTCTCAACCTAAGCCGTCCATATGCAAAATTTGTGTATCACAAAAGAATGGAAGATACAATGCACCTATCTCAACAGTCAGATCTACATCATTTTCTTTTCAACAACAAATTTTTTTTTTAAAAAACTTATTTTCTGTTTAGGATGAATACCGTTTATTCTTTATACAGTAACCCTTCTAACTGAATACCGACTTTTGCAACACCGATTGCATCGTAGAGAGAAACAGACCGGACAGTGCTTCGATCTACCTCATAGTTCTGTTGGAATTTAGGGTAGGATCTCACTCACAAATCCCCTCTCTATTAGGGTGGATATCACGCACGCGCCTTACTCAATTTGATCGATTGAGCAAGATGGAAAACAAGCTAGAAGAACAAACGAGGGCTGTGAATGGGGCCGGGGAAGGAAAGTGACGTACTCACTCTAGAAGAAGAAACAAGAGAAAATCTATTGCTTGTTGATGATATGAGATGAGTGCAAGTTACATGCTTATATAGCACCCCTATATGCTAACAATAGAATGAAAGCAAAAATAGAAAAAATGCCTCCATGCAAGGAGAGCCATCCACGTATTGGCTTATTGCTAGAGATTAGGTCCAACTTGGACCTCTTGGGGTACATTTGATTATAGCTAATATACTCCCCCCTAATCTTGATGTGGCCCAAGATCACGAACACCTAGCAAGTGTCGCATTGTTGCTAGCTTCGCCGCTGACAAAGGCTTCGTCAATGCATCAGCTCGTTGTTCCTCCGTGCATACGAACTCCACTGCAATATGTCCTGCTTCAACACATTCACGAATAAAATGGAATTTGGTGTCAATGTGTTTATTGCACCCATGAAAAACAGGATTCTTCATTAAGGCAATGGCAGACTTGTTATCAACGAACAATTTCACCGGTCTTAGTTCTTTCTTTGTAAGCTCGCTCAATAGATTTCGGAGCCACACTGCTTGGCAAGCCGCTGCCGTTGCCGCCATAAACTCGGCTTCACATGATGATAGTGCCACAGTCTTTTGCTTCTGCGAGTTCCATGAAACCAAGTTGTTGTTTAAATAAAATGTCATCCCTCTTGTGCTCTTCCTATCATCCAAATCACCTGCCAGATCACTGTCTGTGAACCCAGTGATTGTCTCCTCGCTTCCTCCTTTAGTGTATACGAGTCCGTAATGAAGCGTACCCTTCAAGTACCGTAGGATTTGCTTCATCGCCTTGTAATGCATGACGGTAGGTCTCTCCATAAACCTACTACACATACCAACAACAAAGGAGAGATCCGGACGAGTGTGGAGTAAATACCTGAGACACCCAATGACACGACGATATTCTGTTGCATCCACTGGTTGTCCATCGGAATCCTTTTGCAATTTTGTCCTTTGCTCCATAGGACATTTGGTGGAGTTGCATTCGGTCATTCTGAATTGTGCCAGCACCTTCTTTGCATAAGATGTTTGCTTAATTTCGATGCGGCCATCTTCTTGTACTACCTCGATCCCAAGGTAGTAAGTGAGCAATCCAAGATCAGTCATCTCAAACTCGGACATCATCTGATGCTTGAATCCCGCGATCTCCTCTGGGTCCTCCCCTGTCACAATGAGGTCATCTACATAAACCCCAACGATCACTCTTGACTGACATGTTCCCCTTGTATAAACTGCTTGTTCTTGAGCACATTTCACGAATCCGAGTTTCTTGAGACTTCTATCAAGCAGTATATTCCAAGCTCGGGGCGCTTGCCGAAGGCCATAGAGTGCCTTCCTCAGTTTAAGAACCATGTGGTCTTTATTCTTCACCGTGAATCCTTCCGGTTGGGCTACATATACTTCTTCTTCGAGCTCGCCATTTAGGAATGCTGATTTGACATCGAGATGGTGGACTTTCCAACCACGAGTAGCAGCAATGGCGAGAATAATGCGTATAGTATCTAACCTGGCTACTGGAGCGAACACCTCCTCGAAGTCGATGCCTTGTTGCTGAGCGTATCCTTTCGCAACCAATCTTGCTTTGTGATTGATTACGTCACCGATGGAATTCCTCTTCAGCTTTTACACCCATTTGAGACCAATGGGCTTGCAGCCAGCCGGAAGCTCCGTAAGAGTCCAAGTTTTATTTTTCTTGATGGACTCGATCTCTTTGCACATGGCGTCTACCCAGACTTGGTGCTCAGCAGCTTCACGGTAGCAGGATGGCTCCTCCATCGCCATGAGCATGATTTCCTCCTCCATGTCTTCTTCAAGATCCACCCTTCGAGAGTCGCGCATGATATCCTCGATGTGCCTGTAGCGGATAGTGTCCTCGTCGGTGCTGCTGCTATTACTTCCTGATAGCGGGGTAGACATGGCCGCTGAGGATGTAACAGTATCACCTGCTGGTGATCTAGCATCATGCGTAGCCTTCGAACCAGTGGAGGGTGTCGAAGGGTTTGCTGCAA
The DNA here is from genome assembly GCA_037367405.1 of Ottelia alismoides. Lineage (NCBI taxonomy): Eukaryota > Viridiplantae > Streptophyta > Magnoliopsida > Alismatales > Hydrocharitaceae > Ottelia > Ottelia alismoides. The sequence goes on along the minus strand of JAZKJV010005253.1, from coordinate 578,714 downwards.
GACCTCCCACGGTGGAATATGACCTTGTCGATGTCATGTGGCCTGCCAGCGGTGTCGATTCATGGGTCGAGGAAGATGGTGATGCAGGCATTGGCTCGCCTATCGGGACACCTGTGAGTGGTACATAATCACCCTCATTCATCTTCGTGTTGTACTCCTCCTCGATGATGAAATCTGATGCATTTCCATCGCTCTCGTACCTGCATTCCATTTCCATTCCATGTTTTCTTCAAATTTACATCACGACTAACATGAACTTTGTCGCGATGTGGATCAAACAGGCGATGAGCCTTGCAACCTTCCTCGATGCCAAGATATACCATCGGATGGCTTCGGTCGTCAAGTTTCTTCAGATACGGTGTTGTTACCTTCGCATGCGCTGTACAACCAAACACACGAAGGTGTGCTAGATGTGGTTTTCTTCCATTCCAAGCCTCAAATGGAGTACGCTCCCTGAGCGCCTTTGTCGGCAAGCGGTTCAAGAGATACACCGCGTGCCGAACTGCCTCCCCCCAAAGTCTTCCTGGCACGTTCATGCTTTTGAGAAGGGACCTCGCGTTTGCCATCACAGTCCTATTCCTCCGTTCCACCACACCATTTTGCCGGGGTGTATATGGTGCGGAGAGGTGTCGCACAATCCCTGCTTCTTCGCACACTTTGGAGAACTCCGTGGAGATGAATTCACCACCGCGATCGGTCCTGAGCGTCTTTATGCGACACCCGCTCGTGTTCTCAACCTGTGCCTTGAATTTCACAAAGGTGGAGCATGCCTGGTCCTTCGAGTTGATGATGTAGACCCACATCCATCGTGAATAATCATCAACAATTAATATGAAATAATTGTTACCGGCTGGAGTTGATGGAGTGATTGGTCCACATAGATCCACGTGCAGCAGCTCGAGCGCCTTTTTGGCTCTATAATTTGTAGCCATCGGGAATGGTTGTCTTGCCTGCTTTGCCACCAAACACCCTTTGCACAATTGATTTGGGTGTTTTATAGGCGGCACTCCTACCGCCATCTCCTTTTCGACGAGCATCTTCATTGAGTGGAAGTTGACATGCCCAAGCCTTGCATGCCACAACCATGCTGGATCTTCAAGATTCGCGAGGAGGCACACCGCCTCCGCCAAGTGCAACTCAATTCAGTAAAGACGATTTGTAGTGCGTCTTACCTTCATGAGTAGTTGCGCAGAAGTCTTGTCAAAGACTTGTAGGGATTCCTCGTCCATGATCACCTTGTGACCAGCCTCGGTGAGCTGTCCGAGACTCATTATATTGCTACAGAGTCTCGGGATGTAGTATACTTCATGTAGGAGCCACTGATCTCCGTTCTTGCAACTGAACAAGATTGACCCCTTGCCCATTATCTGCACTTTCGATCCGTCACCGAATTTGACATTACCGGTGACATTCTCGTCTAGGTCATGGAACTTAGACTTGTCACTGGACATGTGGTTGCTTGCCCCGTTGTCCAGATACCAGACGTTACAGAGGGCACTCACCTCCTTCCTGCTACGCAGCTTCGTCCTCATCTTTTCTTCGTTCAGCAGGATGACCTCCTCTTGCTCCTTGCTTGATGTCGCGAGCAGTAGGGTTGCCTCGTAGTCATCGACAGAAGCAAAGTGTGCCTCTGCCTCTTTCTTCGGAGTCCTGCATTCAGATGCATAGTGGCCCATCTTGTTGCAGTTGAAGCACCGGATGTGGCTTTTGTCACGGCCACCGCCGTTGGAGCCACCTGCTCCCTCCTTTCGCGACGGCCCATTACGGCCTCCCCTGCCTGTCCTCTTCCTCGTCCTCCCCAGCCACGGTTATTTCTATCTGAGGGAGTTTGAGATTTACCTTTGTTGCTTGACGTTGAATCACCGCTAATCTTCTTTTGCCGCGTCTCCCACTCGGCTTGAGTGAGTAAGAGCTGATTTTCGCCATTGCCATTGTTCCTAGGCTTCCGCTTGCACATTCGTTCTTCATAAGTCTTCAAGCGTCCCACAGCCTCCTCGAATGGCATGGTGTTGAGATCGCAAAATTGTTCGATCCTGGCAATCACGCTAAGGAAGCGATCATGCACGGCGTCGAATAACTTCTTGACCAATGCGGCATCGTCGAGAGTCGCCCCAAGGTTCGCATACCGAACAGACATGCTGTTCAGTTTGCCAGCGTACTGGTCTAGGGTCTCCATTTCTTGCATCCGCATGGCGTCGAATTCACTTTTCAACGTCTGTAATCGTGCGTTCTTGACGCGATCTGCGCCAATGAACCTGGTTTTGAGGCAGTCCCATACCTCTTTTGCCGTTTTCTTGTTCGCCACTTGCATTAGGAGATCCTCCGGGAGAGCTTGGAGAAGATGCGACCTCGCCTTCTTATCCTTCTTCGTATCGACGGCCACGCCAGCCGCCGAGTCGATAGCCTCCCAAACTCCTTGATCTTCCATCATGGCCTGCACCCTGATCACCCAACTGGTGTAGTTCGTTGCCGATAACTGCGGGTAGCGGAACAACCCTCCGCCGTTTTCCCGCGCCGCCTCGTCCTGAGACACGATCGACATGGCTCTGATACCAGATGTTGGAATTTAGGGTAGGATCTCACTCACAAATCCCCTCTCTATTAGGGTGGATATCACGCACGCGCCTTACTCAATTTGATCGATTGAGCAAGATGGAAAACAAGCTAGAAGAACAAACGAGGGCTGTGAATGGGGCCGGGGAAGGAAAGTGACGTACTCACTCTAGAAGAAGAAATAAGAGAAAATCTATTGCTTGTTGATGATATGAGATGAGTGCAAGTTACATGCTTATATAGCACCCCTATATGCTTGTTGACAACCACACAATGATAAACACACAGAATAACAGAGGGATTTACGTGGAAAACCCTACGATGAGGGAAAAACCACGAGGGCACACACGAACCCTAATCACCTTTTCAAGGGGATTAGGATTCTCTCTTTTTCTAGGTTAATTGTAAAGGAGGGGGGATGAGTACATTTATAGAACGGCGGGGTAAACGGTCCCTCATCCAAAGATCCGTTTACCCATTTACAACTCAACACTCCCCCTCAAGTTGGGCAAATATATCAACCATGCCCAACTTGCCTACATTCATCTCAAATATCGCCGTAGGCAGCCCCTTTGTGAAGACATCCGCAATCTGATCACCAGACTTCAGGTAGGGAAGACACAATTGGCCATCTTCAATCTTCTCACGGATAAAATGTTTGTCTATTTCCACATGCTTCGTTCTGTCATGCATAACAGGATTATTTGCTAGGTTTATGGCAGCTTTATTATCACAGAACATCTTCAATGGCATGATAGGTTCAATACCCAACTCGGCCAAGAGGAGTTTTAACCATACGATCTCAGTAATTCCATTTGCAAGGGCCCTGTATTCGGCTTCAGCACTAGACCTGGAGACAACATTCTGTTTCTTGCTTTGCCATATGACCAAGTTACCACACAGATAAATAGCATATCCTGATGTTGACCGCCTATCATCCACAGATCCCGCCCAATCCGCATCAGTGTAACCTTCAATGTGCACATTATCTTGTTTTTTAAACACAAGTCCTTTGCCTGGGGAATTTTTCACATAGCATAAAATTCTGTTGACCGCATTCATGTGAACCGTTGTAGGTGCATGCATGAATTGGCTTACCACATTGACAGCATAGGTAATGTCAGGTCTCGTGAGAGTGAGATAGATTAATTTTCCAACAAGTTTTTTATACCGCCCCGTTGAAGCTTCATTGAGAGGTTCACCATCAGTTTTGCTGAGCTTATGGTTAGCATCAATAGGAGTAGTGACCGGCTTGCATCCAAGCAGACCAGAGTCCTTGAGTAATTTGAGTGCATAGTTCCGTTGATTCAAACACAAGCCATCAGGAGAAGTTGCCATCTCAATACCAAGGAAGTATTGTAACCTGCCCAAGTCCTTAAGTTCGAACTCTGTAGCCAGAACCTGTTTTAGACGGGATATTTCTCCATCATCATTACCGGTCAGAATCATATCATCCACATACACCAAGAGAATAGAAATTTGTTCGCCCCTCTTTTTAATGAATAGAGTATGGTCTCCATTAGCCTGTTGATAGCCATTAGTGATCATCACAATCCTTAGTCTCTCGAACCAAGCTCTAGGTGACTGCTTGAGACCGTACAACGCTTTCTTCAATCTACAACACTTGCTTGGTTCCCCGTATCCAGGGGGCATCTTCATGTAGACCTCTTCTTTTAAATTTCCATTTAAGAACGCATTCTTGACGTCTAGTTGATACATCTTCCAGGAAAACTGAACAGCCAGGCAGATAATAACACGGATCGTATTCATCTTGGCCACGGGAGCAAACGTCTCAAGATAGTCAATCCCGTACTTCTGGCTATACCCTCTTGCAACAAGCCGTGCTTTGAATCTGTCCACTTTTCCAGCAGAGTTATACTTAATTGAGTAGACCCATTTAGAACCAACCAGATGGACACCTTTGGGGATGTCAACAACATCCCAAGTGTTGTTCCTTTTTAGAGCACACATTTCATCGTCCATAGCACACACCCATCTAGGATCACCTTTTGCGTCGACAATATTCCTGGGAAGATCATAAGAATCAAGAAGAGTAAGGAAGCTTTTATACCTTGAACTCACCTTCGAGTATGTAACGAAATCTTCCACGGGATACCGAGTAGAGGGCTTGATCGTCCTTGGTGCCTTCCGCACAGCAATAGGATGGTTATCGTTCATGCTTCCATCGTCCTCGTCCACATCATTATCCACAACATTATTGTCATCAATTTGAATATCAGGAGAAGAGGAACTACTTACAGAGCCTTGTGGACTTGGATCATCCGGGGAGTGATTGGGATGTTGATTTGGTAGTTGATTATTCACACAATCTCTCGTAGCATCTAACATCTCTTCTTGTCCATTCGGGCCGTCCGTAACCCTGGCACTATCACCGTTGCTATCAGTGGTAACTATATCTCCATGGTTATCAAACGGATTCGGAAATTCATCCCAAGGATAAGTGGTTTTGATATTAACTATGGACTCCCCCTGAATAGGAGACGTCCCATAGTAAGAGACACATTCATGAAACGTGACATCTTTACTCACAATGAACTTTCTAGATGCCGGATCATAACATTTATACCCTTTTTGTCTAGAGGAATATCCGAGAAAAATGCACTTGAGGGCTTGCGGATCTAACTTCCGTCTGCCAGGACCAGAAATGTGAACATAACACACACAACCAAAGACACGAGGAGCAAGATCAAAGGGTGATTTCTCGGGATGCAAGACCGAAAAAGGGACCAACCTTTTAATAGCCATAGAGGGACGCCTGTTAAGAAGATAAGTGGCAGTAAGCACAGCATCCCCCCAAAAAATCTTGGGGACATTATGTTGGAGTAAAAGGGCACGAGTGACTTCTAATAGAGATCTATTCTTTCGCTCAGCAACACCATTTTGCTGAGGAGTATAGCTGCAAGAGGTTCCATGCACAATCCCTTTTTCTCGAAGAAAAGTCTGAAGAGACATTTCCAAGTATTCCTTAGCATTATCGGACCGTAAGGCTTTGACCTTGGTATCATACTGGTTTTCAACCATAAGAATAAACTCTCTAACAATTTGAGGAACTTCACTCCGATTCTTCATTAGGTACACATAGGTATAGCGGGAGAAGTCATCGATGAAAGTAAGAAAATATTTATGCCCTCCTAAGCTTGTCACACTTGATGGACCCCAAACATCCGAATGAATCAGTTGAAAAGGAGCAGTACATCTACTATTAGAAATAGGATAGACAGTTCTAGTATGCTTAGCTAACTGACACACATCACAAGATAAAAGTTCATGGTCCACATTATTGCAAAGATTAGGAAACAAAACAGAAAGGGTGGAGTGACCAGGATGACCTAGACGATCATGCCATTTTTTCAGTTCACGAATATCTTCTTGTCTGTTACCAGTAGCAGCAGCGACCCAAGCAGAAACGATCCTAGCAGGAAGACGGTATAGGCCATCAACAACCAAACCAATCCCAATCTTCTTCCCCGTCCCCAAGTCCTGCAAAACACAAGCATTTTCATCAAAAATTAACCGGCAGTGGAGATCCTTAGCAATTCGATAAACAGACAATAAACTGATCGGAAAATCGGGAACATGGAGAGCATTCTTCAGGATAAATTTATCGATAATTGATATACTTCCTTTTCCAGCCACAGATACAGAAGATCCATCAGCTAAATTAACTCGATCCCGTCCCGAGGCGAGTTTATAATCGTGAAACATCTTAGAATTCCCTGTCATATGGTCAGAGGCTCCACTATCAATAATCCATTCATCATGAAAAATATTTGTACCTTTGTGTATTGCAGTAGCCATGGCAGCATTGATGACATCAGCATCACCCTTGGTGTTATCAGAGACTGATATCCTCTGAACGTAAGCATGCAAGTCCTTGATCTGGTCAACTGTCAATCTCTTTCCTTCAGCAATCATTGCCTGTGGTTTCTTTCCTTTGTTCAATTTCTTTTCAGGATGGAGCTCCCAACAGTAGTCGATTCCATGCCCAGTCTTCTTGCAGTGTCCACATTTCTTATCCTTCCAATATCCACTCTTTCCTCCTTTTGTTAATAAGGCTGATCTTTCAAACTGAGAAGCCTGATCATCTTTCATAACAGTACGCCTTTGTTCCTCAGACTCAATAGCATGATAGATTTCTTTAATATCAGAACCAATCCCGCCTGTCAAGAGTTGACTTCTGGTTGCCTCAAATTCAGCGTTCAGACCTCCAAGAAAGATAAAAATTCTCTGCTTCCACGTCTCACCCCAATATTTCTTTTGATCAGTCGGGCTGGTCCAGGTATCATCACAGTAGTAATCGATTTCTTCCCACTTGGTCTTTAGCGAAGCATAGTAGCCAGCTACAGTCATCTCCCCTTGTCTCATAGTATACACATCCCTGCTTAATTGGTACATACGGATGTCTTGCTTCTTCTGTCCATACATGCTCTCAAGGGTAAGCCATTGGTCTCTGGCCGACTTCTTCCGAAGAATGAGCGGTTGGATGTCAGAGGATACAACATTGATGATCCAATTTCGACATTGGCTATCCTCAATATACCACTGTTCATATGATTTATCAGTAACCGCAAGAATTTTTTTTCGACCATCAATATATCCTCCCCTACCACGGGAAGCTAAAGCAACCTCCATTGCAGCGGACCACATCAAATAGTTACTTTTTGTTAGCTTCACAGTTGTAACATGAGCCGGAATATTGTCCATTTTAATAGTTACTGCATCAGCAGCATTCTCGGAATCCATGAAGTCTATGACAAGTACTCCACAAGCACGAAAGGAGAACTCACAAAGAACCGTCGAAGCCGAAGGTCCACAGGAGGGACCCGCCCAGCGAGACAGGCGCACAGCACGTCCACAGGACTTCACAGCAGGTCACAGCACGTCCACAGGAACAGCCGCCCAGCCGCAGGAGATTCTCGCGCACCCGGGGAACCCGCGCACAAAGGGGGGGGGGGGGGGCGCGTCAGGGAGCCGCACTAGGGCTCAACGTCAGGCAGGCGATCGTCAGGGAAACTCGCGTCAGGGAGGCTCGCGACCTTCAAGGAGGCGCGCGAAGCTACAGGCGACCAGGCAAGGGGGGGTGCGCGACCAGGGGCTGCGCGACCAGTGGCTGCGCGACCTTCAGCCAGGCGTCCAGCAAGGGGGGGTGCGCGACCAGGGGCTGCGCGACCAGGGGCTGCGCGACCAGCAGGGGGGGGGGGGTGCGCGTCGCCAGGCGACCTTCAGGCGACCTTCAGGGGGGGGGTGCGCGACCTTCAAGGGAGACGCATCAGGGCTCCTCGTCAGGGAGGTGCGCTTCAGGAAGGCGCACGAAGCTTCAGGGAGGCGCGCGTGAATTCGATCCCCGCTCTCAGCACGAGGGTTTCGTGCGGCCAGGGGATTAGGGCTCCCAAATCTTCGGAGAAGGGCTTCAGGGAGGCGCACCACCAGAGCATCGCTGCGAGGCAGGCTTCACCAATGACAGGTGCGGCGGCGGGTGAATGATGCACACAGATCGAGAAGATTAGGGTTTTGCACACAGATCAAGAATCATGAATCCCAACCTTGCTCTGATACCATGTTGACAACCACACAATGATAAACACACAGAATAACAGAGGGATTTACGTGGAAAACCCTACGATGAGGGAAAAACCACGAGGGCATACACGAACCCTAATCACCTTTTCAAGGGGATTAGGATTCTCTCTTTTTCTAGGTTAATTGTAAAGGAGGGGGGATGAGTACATTTATAGAACGGCGGGGTAAACGGTCCCTCATCCAAAGATCCGTTTACCCATTTACAACTCAACAATGCTAACAATAGAATGAAAGCAAAAATAGAAAAAATACCTCCATGCAAGGAGAGCCATCCATGTATTGGCTTATTGCTAGAGATTAGGTCCAACTTGGACTCTTGGGGTACATTTGATTATATCTAATAAGTTCTGCACCTGAGCTTAAGCATTAGATAACAGAGCACCATGTAGCCAACAACAAAGCAGGGCATCACACCCAGATCAGCCCACCTGCAGGGGTCCCTGCTGCCTCAGGAACATCCTCCTGTCGAGAGCGTGCGCATCCACCATCCCCACCCCGTACTCATTCACCAGCAACGCCTCGAACAAGTACTTGAATATTCGGCATTCTTGAATGCTCTTTCAGAGAGCATGAGGATCTCTTGGGAGGAGGGGGTGTTAGTACCGTGCACGAATTGAAACCAGGGGTGTTGAGATGGCGGATTTGGGAGGCGGATGTTCCGGGGCGAGGGTGGAGAAAACGTCCATGGCGAATTCGTGGACGTTGATCGGGCATGCGGGGGCTGCTGGCCCAAGGCATTGCTCGAGGAGGCTTGGTGAGGCATTGTGTTGAAATGTTCCGGAGCACAGGAGTATGAGGTTGTGGAAGAAGTTTTAACAAGAGTATTTATGCTGTGGAATTTTCTCTCTTTACCTCTTAAAATTGAAAATTAAACCAAAGCAAAGTGTAAATTGGAAAACCTGAAATGTAAAAATTCGGGTTTGTAACAATTGGTTCTGCCGGTTTCACTATTTTCAAAAGAAACTAGTGTCAACCCGTGCTTCGCACTGGGAGTGTATACATAACTCGGGTGGACTTGGGCACTGCCATTGAACACAGAAATTTTCTATGATTGTTCAAATGCATAACAATGTCGTAATATACACTAAATTTGACTAAAGCTATTACATAGCATTGGCATGCTTTTTCGGATCATAAAAGAGAACAAAAAAAAACAAAGGATGAGTATGAGGAGATGATGTAAGTTGTTGCTCCAGTGCTTGCATATGCAACAATGCAGGTAAATTTGTATACTGCTGGTCTGCTTGGGGTTGTACTATTGCTATACAATGATTGCACATCTGCATCAAGATGGTGAGCAACAATTTCAGGAATTTAGTAGGCAGAAGCTGCATAACACAAATGTAGTTTATTTATAAGGAGTCAATAGACCTGGATAAGTTCGTGATGCTGAGACAATAAATTATATAGGGTACAGATAAAATTATCTAAAACAAATAAATGAGCAAGATGGAAATTGTAAATAGCAAAGAAGGTACATGTATGATTGCTTAGGAGACCTCCTCAGATTGAAAAATGGTAAAGCATGTTTCTATCTACACTTTTTGCAATGCTGAGATAGAAAAGGCAAGGTAGTTCACATTTCTGATAGTGTATTGTTTCCATGTCCACCCAAGGTTTATAAGCAGAAACTCACAAATAATAATTTTTTTATGCTGCTGGAGATCATGTATAATGAGGCATGCTATTCTGTATAAGAGGACGATATGTTGAAGTGCATATTTGTCCATTTATCGAAAAGCAGTTAAACATGACCCAATCATCAACTGTAATAGAACATTTAGTTGTAAACAACGGTAAGGTAACATTTAAATGCAATATTGTACACCTGTATGGTAAAATATAAAGGCAAATGAACTCTTCGAATCCCTCAATTTCTGTTGTTTTAAAATTGAAAACATTCTTCTGCATTCTGTTTCAAATGCTAAATGCAATTGTGCAATTTCAAATATTCCAATAGTGTTCCTTGCTTTAAAGAAATGTTGTCTTCAAACACTACGTAATTGTCAATGTATAATGTTAGGAACTTTTTTATATTCATGTACCTCAAGCCTATATTTTGAAGCTATATCATATATTTCCAATTATTGATCTTATAACAGAAGCATCTCGATTGTAAGTACAATTGCAGACAACCTTTTCCTATTGGTTGTAGATATACAAATTTTGTTTTGTTATAATGGTATGTGCTATTGGTTTGTGAAGTAAGTGTTATTGAATAAGCTAATAAAAAGTAGGAACTGGTTGATGGAACAAATTCATTTAACGAAGAAACGTAAGACAATAATTATTTTTCAACATGATACCTAATGCTTCTCTTACACCACCAAATGCTTCACCTTCTACAAATAAGAAGATTAATAAATTACAGTTGGTATAATGGGAACAGAATCACAACATTGATATACTATAAGTAATGAAAAAGTGATATGGTAGACATAATGAACGTTGTCAGATATAGTGTTCAACATATCACGCAAATCTAAGTAAAAAATATCATTAATATGAAATAGAGGAATACTTGATTTTTGTATGTATAAAAAAAGATCTTCTATAGATAAACATAGTACATGCAACTGTGGCAGCAATGTCCTCAACACAAAGTACTACCCTCTTAATGCCTATTGATTCCTTCCTACAAATTAGAAGAGAAAAAAAAGAACACTATGTATCACATAAACAAAATCAGAAGGCATCAATATTATAATCCCTTGGGAAAGTAATATGTGAGATAGAATGTAACTTTTCAAGATATTGATCGTATGTAGATGGAAAATAATATGATAGCCCGGATGTAAATTATCAAATATAGTGTTCAGGTTGTCACGCAGACCAGTAAAAATAATAACACAAACCAATTATAAATAAGAAGATAAATATAACTGCGTTGCATATTGTGGAATTTCCATAATCGAAACGGAGATATTACATGGTTTGGATAATTAATACAACAAACATGGATAAATAATAAAATAAGCAGAATATAATTTATAAATGTTAAGAGTTAAATGATGTCGGTGCATAAAGGGTAGCAAACCTTCTCCCCTATGCTTTGATGGGGAATGTGCAAAAAGGGAAACACATCTTCATTCCGCCAACAATACCTCTGTTGATGTTTCCTAATCTTGTCGGTTCACCTGATGAGAAGTGTTGCTGCAGCGGGTCATTTCTATGGAACCTTCCTCTAATTGCTTAACATCATCGGGTCCTCTGTGCGCTGCCTTTGAAGCAATGACGCTCCAGCTCGCAACAATCTCATTAACATCTCTCCTCCACGATCTGTACGATGATGGCGAGGGGTCAAGAGTTTTTGAACATTAATAAGATCGGGACAATAGAAAAAAGGAGTGATTTGTGTTTTTCGACTATGGTAAGAAAAAGAAGCAGAACTAAAGATGGTCGAGGTGCACGTAGATGCCGATGTCGTTGCATAGGGTCTTCGACTCGAGCTCACAAATGTCCACCTCCTTCCTCTAGATGTGGCCTCGGTATAGCATCATATGTGACCAATGCCGTTGTGAACGGGTGTGACAACCTCATGACATCGGCCGTCAGTGGGGGTGGGAGAGGGGTTTCCGCCGAAGATGGTTCCAAAGGGAGGCATATGTGTGGAGAAACCGTTGATGGCTGAGACGTGTTGGAAAAGGACGTCCAGAGACAACCTCCTTTGACATCTAGCACACCCGCCGTGACGCATGGTCTTCTAAATACCTCCATCGAAGTCCCAAGACACCTCAACCTAAATGCGAAAGACGTGTTAATAAACAAATGAATAAATTAGGAATGCCCGTGATAGATAAATCGGGAAATCTCGTAGACATAGCACGATGAACAATACCTACTCCACAGGCTATTATATATAGTATGATGGGTGTTTTGTTGTGTTCAATGTACTTAATTTCAATAGCTTAGATTACATCAGATTGTTCAAATTTGGTTTATTTTCCTATAAGTATATGTAAAACATTTATTTGAAAGGATATATGTAAGACATTTAAGAGCAAACTTTACTACACAAAACACTAATTCAATGATTCCATTCGACTTCATCAGCGAGAAAAATATTCCAGCATGGTTCAAAAAAATCATATACTTTTATTTGTTCCTCTTTTATTTGTTCCCTCTTTTATTTATTTCCTTATTTTATATTTCTATTTGTAATCTTTTGGATTTTTATGTAACTGCCACCTTTTTTAGCATCGGATTTCACGCTAACTGGGATGTACCGGGCCTACCAGCTTCAGCGGAGGAAGTACCAAAAATCGGAGGTCGACCACTCACCAAAGTGCAATATGAGAAGCTTTCCACTAAAATCCAGCCGAGCTATTGAAGTGCATGTCCCTCCTCTGTAGTACTTTAAGGTAACCCAACGAAACATTTTCCTTTAACTTAACCAGTTAAGTATTGCAAAGACACATAGGTTCACAATTCACTTGAGTCTTAGATATACTCAACGATTTAGATTAGATACAAGATTTATATCACCGAGGTGATAATCTCAAGCGCTAATAATCCTTCCATAAACTCATATCGTATATCCATATTAAACGATCAATATGCATATTGCACATGATTTAAAAGATTTGCCCACACGGATTGATTGAAAGATCATGGAATCGAGTTTTACTTTCGATCAGACACATCATATCATTTCCATAATATACTCTCAGTTCAAATTTGCACGTGATTCATTGTCATAGGTGGAACTCTCCCACCTCGATATGACTATAATCTGATCGTAAGATTGTTGCCTCATCGTTTATCATTGAATTAGTAAACTAAATGTCTATATCTGGAGTTTATAACATTAATCATGGATGCCTAATGAAATATATCCAAACATATGAATTTATGGATGGGTCACGATGACATATAACACTTTCAACTAAGTCTTCATCTTAGGTATTATTCTCATATGTTCTCCTCGATAAGATCTCATATGTTCCTATCATAATGTCTCGACATGATTGCACTTAATTTGTCAATTATTTTTCTATTGTGCTTTACTTGGCCTTCAATTATAAATATCTTACGCACATATCGATGCTTTTCACCAAGTAATTTATGGTAACATAGATTAATACGATTATCCTTTTTTTATTTATGCCCCAAAAGCAATATGGATTTACAGTTATACATAAAACTAAGCATGAGAGATATTTTAAAATATAGTTTCCTTCTCATGTCCTATAGAAATCACAAGTCTCGTCAACTTATCAACCAATAGAAAGTTCATAGTTGTACTTGTATTCATCCTATGATGTCAGAATACATCACATATAAATTTAGGCTTCTAAGATCTTTGTGTATCATACGATCGTAATTAGATTGTCATAGTCTGATCGTCGATCAATGTCAATCATTACGTATCATATTCAAATCCAATTTGAAGCATTGTATTTCTCTCAATGATCGAGCACTTGCAAGTGCATGTATGAGACACATGCTTCTCGAAATCTGAGATGATGTTCCGAGCGTGAAACTTCGTGATTTCATCATACGAAATCTATCGTCTTATCACGAGCATGGGGCGCTACAGAAGACGGAGATCCATGAGCAGTCGATCCGGTAGCACAACGGTAACTCGATGACAAGACGCTCTCAGCAAATCTAGAGTGGACAACCACATGGGTTTGAGAGAGAGAGAGAGCTTGAACGAGTATGAGAGAGAGAGAAAAAGAGATTTTGTTCCTTCAACTTTATGTAAAGAAAAGGCTAGGTTGGCCCTTTTTTATACAAAATTGGATGGCTAGCACGCTCTCCGAATTGTTATCAGTGGCCTAGATTTTTATTGCAACAATTTACAACAACAACTGCAAGTTGAAGATATTCTTCAACAAATTCAATTCACTTAAATCAGTTTCACGTGGAACAAATAGGAAGGAGGAGAGCTTCCTTCCCATAATAAGGTGGACACCACCATGGAATTAATTCCATGGCCATCCACTCTTATTAGGAGTAGGAGTGTCTCCTTCTCCTTCCTAATTGATGAAATTCTCAATCTCATCAATTATTACACATGTTGCAATAATATTATATCAAAATAATTCCAAATTATTTTGTGATAATTTCAACCATGCTATTCATAATTATGAATCATATTCATCCACCCAATATTAAATGTAAATCACATTTACATTCAGTTGAACAATGTGAGTCCAATTCATATTTAATTGCATAATGTGAATCCAATTCACATCAACTTATAATTTGTAACTCCCATTTACATTTATCTCTCTCATGATATTATGAATCGAATTCACAAATTTTATTATTATCGTGGATATTGCTATCCACATTAATCACATATATGATAAATCTAATTTAATTATCTTAGATGTCTTTCTACTTGTGTTTAAATAATGTGAATCATATTCACATTATTAATGATAATTAAATCATAATTAACCATAATTTTTCAAATGCTCATATATTGTCAACAATAGAACTATTCTTGAACTTTTTCAAGAACAATGTACCTTCTCTGCAGATACTTGGAGATGAGGACATGGCGACTGTATATTCCATGCATAGTGACTTTGATACTGAGATCTAATCTCATATGCAAATCTAGAGGATTGCTCAGCTCAAAGATGTGATCAAGTCAGACAGAATATCTAATCTTGTCATTGCATCTGAATCATATACAGATCAATGCCCAACATTTAGACTAAGATTAGATAACTAGTGCGCTGAGTTGAGTCCCCAAAATCCAAACATGTTTCATCACTCCCTCGGTATGGAAGTATCATTGTTATACAATCGATTAAAGATCATATCATTCTTAAGTATTCCTAATACATGCACATCCTACATATCAGAAGACCTAAAATAAAGCAGATGTTCTGATCACATTTGCATGCATTCTTTAAGATTTTATCATTAAGTTTCTCATTTGCTCATTGGGAGTTGGTATTGATCATGTGCGTTCTAAAAGCATATATCATACCTACAAATCTTATCATGCTTTCAAAGCAAGATGATCATCAATGGAATTTGGTTGGTACCGATATCTCATGAGTGAGCATATGTCTTCCAATTCAATTACTGAACATGTATGTTCCCTTTGAGAGATAGTATTACTCATATGCTCTTTTATCTACACTAGCTCGCTAGTGTATAGATATTGATTAGGTCATCAGCCTAATGGTATTCCTAATATACATACCGAGACATATAGTAACACATCTGTCTCTCGTAAGAGGATGTATGCCTATATCGTGACAACATACGATATATATTTTGGTTATCTCGATTTCGTTAACTCAACTCTTTAACCTAACTTATCCGATACATACGAATCTCTATTTCTATGCAGAGGATATGTATCAAGAGGTCATTCGAATATCAGGCTTTGGCGTAAGAATTGTTATCTCCTTTTCAGGATGAAGATCCTTTCTCAATAATCATTTGAGGGGATTTTTTTAAATAATTACTAAAAAAATCATAATTAATTAAATAAGCATCAAGTTTGAATATTTAAAAAAATAGTCATCAGTTGGCACTTGAGGTGCCGATTTGAAAAGTCAATTCCAAATCGGCACCTCAAGTGCCGATTTGGATTTCTCCCATTCAGGTAATTTACATTCACATCCTCCCTATTTCTATTACCATCCAAATCACCCAAAATGCTTGTTTCTCCAAAGGAGGACATGCACGCAAATGGCTCAAAAGGAAACAAGCCCAAATCGGCACTTGAGGTGCCGACTTGGGTTTGGTCCCTTTTGGGACATTTGCATGCATGCCCTCCTTTGGAGAAATAATCATTTTGAGTGATTTTTTTCTCCACCAATTTGAGTAAGAAACATGAGAGATAAGAATAAATAACCCAACATGATGCATTATAATAACTATATTATTATAATATTGTGAATTGAAATAATTCGTAATATTAAAATTTATGTATTAATATTGTGGATTGATTTCTCACAATATAAACTATATTTGTTTTGAATAACATGGTAAATATTAAGATTTCTTTTACATTATGAGTTTAATTGACATTCAAAAACAAATATTATTTATATTATGAGAAATCAATCTATAATTTTTTTTCTGAATGATGCATTGCCCATCTTTTCATAAAACACAATTACTCTTAATATTTTAGATTCATTCTTTAATCATGTGGATCGATCTCCCACAATATAAATTATATTTTGAATGTCAATTAAACTAAAAAATAAAATTATTCTTAATATTTTAGATTTATTTTTTAAATATTGTGGATCGATTTCTCACAATATAAATTATATTTGTTTTGAATGTCAATTAAACTCATAATGTAAAAAAACTTAATATTTACCACGTTATTCAAAACAAATATAGTTTATATTGTGAGAAATCAATCAACAAATATTAATACATAAATTTTAATATTACGAATTATTTCAATTCACAATATTATAATAATATAGTTATTATAATGCATCATGTTGGGTTATTTGTTCTTATCTCACATGTTTCTTACTCAAATTGGTGGAGAAAAAAATCACCCAAAATGATTGTTTCTCCAAAGGAGGGCATGCATGCAAATGTCCCAAAAGGGAGCAAACCCAAGTCGGCACCTCAAGTGCCGATTTGGGCTTGTTCCCTTTTGGGCCATTTGCGTGCATGTCCTCCTTTGGAGAAACAAGCATTTTAGGTGATTTGGATGGTAATAGAAATAGGGAGGATATGAATGTAAATTACCTGAATGGGAGAAACCCAAATCAGCACTTGAGGTGCCGATTTGGAATTGGCTTCCCAAATCGGCATCTCAAGTGCCGATTGATGACTATTTTTTTAAATATTCAAACTTGATGCTTATTTAATTAATTATGATTATTTTAATAATTATTTAAAAAAAATCTCCATCATTTGACGGTGCTAGATGAGTCTCCAATCTAACTCTTTAGATATCATCTTAGCACCAACCTCTATGATCCAATTCCAATCATTGAATCAACAACTGTATGATTATTAAGATGACCATGGTACATAACCCTAATTTTACTAAGGGGCTTTATAAGTATATTCATTCATTAATCTCATATAGGTAGTGAAAATCAATAACTTTTATTGATATATAAATATATTACGATAATATTTATTGTAGAAATGGTTCGTCATGTGTTCACATGTCCAATAATATACATACATGTACATATACATATACATATACATATATATATATATATGCATATATATGATTGATACCTTTAGATGCCATTCTTTAATTATTTTTCTTTGTCGAGAATCTTTTATCTTCCATTTTTCATTTCAAAATATTTAATGAATTTATATTTTTTATCTAGTATTGTTTTCCATTTTATATGTAGACAAGTTTATACTCATATCTCTAAAATTAGTTTTTATGCCCTTGAAATGCTTTACTTTGATATACGCCAATAATCATATGATGCAATTTTAATATATTTGAATTATTTTTTCATGTGCCATTATCTAAATAATTACAATAAATATTTGATTGATTCCTTTACATTTGTAATTATATATTTTTCTAATATCTATATACATAGATATATTTGCGTTCAAACATCGTTTGACATGTATTCACGTTGCCTCTTTCAAGGAGGAAGCACATGAAAGTTATATGATTGTATTACCAATTATCATGGAAAAGAGAGTTAGACAGCTATACTTGGGTTGTAATAGTAATTTTCTATCAAAACATAAAAAATGCAATATTTCTTGAAAACTTTATAACTAGTTCAATAAATTGAAAATGTATAACTATAATCGAATATCACATAAAAGAGATTTGCTAAAAATATGTACATAACTCATTTTGCACAATAAATTTGCTCCTGCACGATAAAAAGGGCTAATTTATATGCATTAATAATTTTAAAGTATAATATAAGTAAATAACTATAGAGAACAAACGGCGGAACTTTGCTCGGAGCGAAGCACTAGTATTTTGCTAGTTCCAGATTGCATGGGCGAATTAATTCATAATCACCTGCTTGTTAATACCCCTGCTCTTTCATCGCGAGCGTCGACCTTGCAGAAGATAATATCTAGAACATATGTGCTTTAGAAAGGTAATATACACAAATCATATTGATAGTAAGAGAAGATGTAGTTGCTAGTTGAATTTATGCAGTTCTTGATATCATCGCTGAGCCAGGGCTTTGTTAAATTTTTCGGTATCAAAATATCGATTACTTCTAGGTCGAGACAGGACGATTTCTTCGCCTTTTTGCCTTGGGTTGAGACTTGGCGCTGTTGCCGGTGAGGCGTCCTTGAAAGTTCTAGTCGAGGGAGGAGACGTTGCGCCGCCAAAATTCGGCGTTGACAGTGTTTCTAGATTTGATGGACAGGAAGATAAGTGCTACCTATTGTGAGTTTCTACACCAAGAAATTTTTCTTTATTTTTGTGGAAGTAAACATTACACAGATGAATAAAATCGAAAAAAAAAATCATGCTTCCGTTCATCTAAGATACTGGACAGCCAGATCATCGAACTACGAAGCGGAACTCGAAGGAGACATTACGCTCTACAATGTGATCGGAGAACCCGACCGCGGAAAGTGCTTGATCTACCTCATGGCTCTGCACCTGAGCTTCAGCATCAGGTAGCAGAGCACCCTGTAGCCAACAACGAAGCAGAGCATCACACCCAGATTGACCCACCTGCAGGAGCCCTCCAGTCCCTGCTGCCTCAGGAACATCCTCCCGTCGAGAGCGCACGCGTCCCCCGCCCTCCGCAGGCACTCCGCACTCCCCACCCCGTACTCGCTCACCAGCAACGCCTCGAACGGGTACTTGAACATGCTCAAGTAGTGCATCACAATCCAGTACTTGGGTATGTCCTCGCTTGCTATGAAGTACCCCGAGAACAGGAAGAACCCCCCCAGGACCCCTGCGATGAGCGTGTTCCCCATGATGTAGTCCGGTGCCACCGCGCTGAAGAACGACACGAGGGAATTGGCCATTGCCACGACCATCCACGCCACCAGCGCGAAGTAGAGAAACCCGTCGAGCTCCCTCCTGAGCCCCACCATCCAGTACACGGGGAATGCGTAGAGGAGCGAGATCAGGAGGAGGAGAGGAGCGAACACGAGGGCGATCGAGACCACGTAGGACGAGATGCGGTACGCCCCCCTCGCGGTCTCGTGCATCAAGATAGCCCTCTCGCGGAGGAACACCGGTAGCCCCTCGGTGGTGGAGGTGAGGAGGAAGGTTAATGTGAATGCAAAGAATCCGAGACGGGAACGCGCGTCGGTGGCGTTCATGAACACGGTGCCGAGGCCGACACCCGCAAGGGTTGATTGGAGCACACGGGCTGCGAAGAGCTGGTTCGAGCGTAGCACGTTCTTGAATGCTCTTTCGGAGAGAGTGAGGATCTCTTGGGCGGGGGTGTTGGCGTACACGGGACGATCGTTCCCCGCGCGGATGGCAGTCAGGGGCGTCGAGGAAGCGGAGGACTCAGGGGGTGGATGGTCAGGGGTGAGGGTGGAGACGGCGTCCATGGCAAATTCGAGGACGTTGACATGGTCGGGAACACGACAGCCAGCGACCTTGAGGCGGTGCTCGAGGAGCTCCAGTGAGGCATTGTGTCGAACAGTTCCGGAGCAGAGGAGGATGAGGCGGCTGAAGAGGTCGAGGATGCGGAATCCCGGTTGGTGGATTGTCAGGATAACTGTTTTACCTGCCAAATCAAAATGGTAGTTATGTTCGTTAGAAATTTGAAAGCGGTAATTTTATGTTGAAGCCCTTGTTCTTAATTCCGTTTTCAGAAGAACCCACGAAAATACATAAATAAGCTCATGAACCATTCGCAATAAGCAACCTGTATATAAGGGATGTAGATAATAACTTTCAGACAATGGATATATTGGAAAAATCGTCTTTATATTTTCCAATATTAAATATACAACAGTATATATTATTTATTTAAAAATCAATTTTTTATTTTAAAATTGCAGTGAAAGTACATTCATTAATATAGCGTTACCGACTAAAAATATGTGTAAGAGTTATACATTACATTTCTCAATATTTTTTATTCTAAAAGGTTGCTAAAATCAACAACGATAGAACAGATTTTAAAGAAGACAACGAATAATCATTATATATATAGTTGCTACTGATGGAGCAACAAATGTACATTACAATATAATCTAATTCAATATTGTCCATAGTTAAATGTATAACAACAAATAATTATATCAGCTTCAAAAAATTATCTCAGTTATATCGGTAACGTTATAGTAAGAAATATGTTATTTGTAACAAATTTCAAAGTATATAATTATATTTACAAGATATGATATGTATTCATTGTTGCATATTTAATGTCAAAAGATATGGTAACAATACTCAATTTCATTGTTGCTATAGATACCTTTGTTTTCATTGTTGCTATAGATACTTTTGTTGTAGTGCAAGATGAAGGTATCTTATTTTTGTAATTTCGTGCTAATATATTTAATCTATAATTTCCCAAGATTCAAGATAGTAATTACTTATTGCACATCTAAGTTCGATTGACCGTATATTCGTTTGTTAATATATGATCTACTTAACATTATGGTTGGAACATGCAATTTATCTTATAATGTAGTTCAGAATTTTTATGTTCCATGGAGTTAATGTTGAACAATATGTCAAGCTAAGAAAGCTTTACATGATATATCAAGTTATAATATGAAATGATTTTCGTGATATCAATCTGTTTATACATGCATATAAGATATTTATTCAGTATTATGTGTCAAGTTATATATAATATCTGTGATATGTATTTCAGGAATTTTTACATGTACCTGACATTTTCAAAAGTCGGGATTTCAAACAAAATGCTGTCGAATTTTAATCACCGATCACATATTCTTTTTTCTAGTAAAAATATATCAAGCTAAGCAAGATTCACTGCAACAAAAATACATTGTAACAACGAACTTTAGTGATTATTGTTTTGTAGCATCACATTCACTATAACAAAATTGAGCTATCGAAATCCATCACTAGACCAGTCATTGTCAAATTGGCGGTTAATCATATATAGCAGAAATATTATTCGTTGCAAAATGTTTATTATACATGAAATCTGCAACAAATATCATATATGCCACTATTTTATTAGTGCCAATCCGTATAGGAACACTTACCTATTATTATGTTTCAAAATTTTAACTAATCGTTCTTAATTTTTTAGTTCAAAATTGAACAATGATTAGTTAAAATTATGAAAATTAACAAATGATATACATCACTAATGACATAATGACATATATGATATTCGTCACTCTATCATCCGGTGTCATAAGCTCGACAGTAGTATTTATTTTTGCAACTAGCAGCATATTATTTCAATTTGATCTGTGAAGACTTTCAATGCGAACGTCAAGGCAAAGAAATATTTGATTGCTAAAGAATTCGGTAGCTATAATCTAATAGTGACGAGTTTTATTGTGGTGATTTTGTGTCATGCTCATCCCACAACTAATAACAAAAAATTTGCAAAATTGCAATGGTATTGCAATTAATCGCTATATTTTAACCATGAATAAATTGATAATGCAATTATTTTTTGGTAAAGTCAAAAGAATATATTTGAAAGCCCAAGGACACACCCGAATGTAAATGGGGCATCATACCTTTGTTAAAATATGCAAATTTATATTTTAACAATGAAATTCACAATAAATAAGATATTAGTTGCAATATTGCTATTGACGAATCATATAATACCCATCATATGTTAATATTTTCATGATTTTTCGTGCTCATCGTTTTTAAAGTAAAAACAATTTCTGCAAATAAATTTTGAAAAAGATAGTATTACAGCATATGTTATTCCATTTTTAAGCAAAAAAGGTCCTTTTGCAAGGAATATCAATGATTGCTATATATATTTAACATCAGATGATATATTATTATGGATGATGTACAAAATGACCCTCGCAACCGATATTTTTAGACCAAAGAATTTCGGGTACAATGAAAGTTATCCTCTAACGAAAGCCTCTGATCCATGCAAAAAAAAGTATATAAAAGTATCTCATCTAGATTGCTTGATAAGATTTCTTCTTTTATATCCACTACAATAGAATGAGTTTGTATTGATTTATCAAAATCCGTCACTAAATTGTTCATTGTTAAAAATACAATGATGAACATTATTCGTTGTAAAATTATTTTTTATAATTGAAATGGACAATGAATGTTATATCTAGTTCTATATCATTAGTATAACAACTCCTATCTATTGTTATTTTTTAACTAACCATCATTATTTTTGACCTAAAAAATTAGCGACTGTTAGTTTAGAATTCAAAAATACTAATAGATGGCGTTGTTATTCACCGTAGACTTATTTTGTTGTATTAATCTCAAGGTTCCTATATCAAATGAGAATTATCAATTTTATAAAAAAAATGAACTTGAAATTTCACAAAACGATCAATCCAAACAGTAATAATCGCTATGATATTATCCCTTCTAAAAATAAATTTTATATAATTCTACTCATTTTCTTCAAAATTATCATAATAATTCATCAGATCATGGAAATTCTATTAATTTCCTTTTTAACTGGAAGTCTAATCCAATCTAACTACAATACCATTATACTGCAACAGAGTTATAAACAAACAAGAAACTGTATTTACTCCAAATTCTAAAATAATATTCGAATTAAATGAACAAAAAGAGGAAATAGGTTGCAGTAAAGTTCCATCTGGCGAAACCATGATCGTATTATGAACTATAAAAAAATTGAAAAAAAAATTAAAATATTTTTTAACCCACCAAATTACCAAACTAAAAGCTTATCTCATATTCCGAATTTTGCACGAGAATGAATATACAGAATTAATATCTAATATTGGTGCAATAAGGTTTCGTAATTATGGTATATATATGGTACCTTGCAGAGTGGCCATGGACTCCAAGAGCTCCACCACATGCAAAGCCGAGGCCGAGTCCAGACCGGACGTGGGTTCATCCAGCAGCAGAACCGCCGGTTCGTGCACCAGCTCCACCCCGATCGACACCCTCCGCCTCTCCCCGCCCGAGACCCCCCTCCCCCCGGCCGAGCTGCCCACGCGCGCATGCGCCACTTTCTCCAGCCCCAGCTCCTTCACGATCTCCCCGACCCGCGCCCGGCCCCGGTCCGACCCGACCCTGAGCCGGGCGCTGTACGCCAGCGTCTCGTACACGGTCAGCAGCGGGAACAGCACGTCGTCCTGGGTCACGTAACCCGAGACGCGCCTGAACCGAGCCGGCTCCATGTCGCGCCCGTTCACCAGGACGCGTCCGGTGACCCGGCCCGGTTGCACCATGCCGGCAATGACCGTGAGGAGCGTGGTCTTGCCGGCACCGCTCGGGCCGACGATCGCGGTCAACTCCCCGGGCCGGGCCTCGCACGTGACGTCCGCGAGGATGGCAGGGCAGTGCCGGCCCTGGGAGAGGAAGCTCCATAGGGAGGGCGCGGAGGGGAGGTGGTAGTAGAGATTCTTGGTCTCTATGGTGTACTTCTTTGATCTGAGGTGTTGTTTTAGTTCCATTTGGGGAGATTATCGGTGGGGATTAAGGGGAGAGGGGGATTGGATTAGTGAGGAGGAGAGGGAGTTGTTAAGGGAGATGAGCTAATGCAACTAGATTGGGTGGGAGTGTGGTGAGGGTTTGGTTTATGGATGGATATATGGTAACGATCTTCTATGTGCTAGGGCTGTGGCCTGTGGGGCTTTTTTTGCATGTGTACCCTCTTTTGTATTATGTGTAGGTTCTATATAGGGATTTTTACTCGGCAGATCTTATAAACTTTTTAAATTACCTTTACGACCTTTGAATCAACCTAATTCTCTCCTTGACCTCGTAAACTTGTTAACCCTTACTCTACAGATCCTGTGGTCAACTCTCATCCATTTACCTGTTAAAACTAACCGGATTCCATTATGTGCTTTTATATTATACCCATTTTATTTATCAAATTTACGTTGAGTGCCACTCCTCCACCGCCTCCTCCACCCGTGTTCCCCTCCTCCGTGACCTCCGCCTCCTCCTCCAGATCTGCGCCACCGACCTTCAACCATTTCATCTGTTTTTTCTAGGACTTCGTCGCCAGGAGTTGTGCACAAATCATCAATTTTGCACCATTGGAGATCCGAATATCAACACCTTCATGTGGAGTGCATCATATCAAACATGTACGTACATCCACCTGAGGAGCCCTGCAATGTGGAGTTAGCGTGAAACAAAACTCCATCGAAGGCTAGAATCCTCGAGAAGCATTCGAGCACCACCGCTTCTTCAAACCTCTGGAGCAAGAGGCAGAGGAGGACACCGTAGAGGAGGAACCCAGAGATCCTCTGGAGCGACCTTACCTCCTCCGCCGCCGCCTCGCTCCCACCTTACGCGCCGAGGTACGGGTCCGTGCAGCGCAGGCCCATCGTCGCCACCGCGGCGTCGCCGAAGATGGAGTGCACCATCGCAACGGCTCCATGAACTGACCTGGTAACTCGACCCGCGCAGGCTCCGACAATGAGCGGCGCGGACGCCGGGGGACGGTGATGTCGGAGGGGGAGGAGGATTTATCACCACTGCCGTAGAGGGGAACGATGGAGGAGGTGGAGAGGTGGCCCTTCATCCTCTCCCCTCCCTCCCTCCCTCCCTCCCTCCCTCAACGTCCCTGTCCTCTACCTCTCCCTCCTCTCCCTCAGCGTCGTCATCTCCTCCTCCAACCCCGCTTCCACACCCGACGAGATCGCACACCAGTTCCGCCTCTCCTCCCCCTCCCTCGCCTTCGCCACCTCCTCGACAGCCCACCTCCTCCCCCGCAGCGTCCTCACCCTCCTCCTCGACTCCCCTGTCTTTCGATCCTTTCTCCGTCAATCGGGACCCTCAAGCACAACCCCCATGTGGTCGTCCACCAATCTGACCCCGCCATGGTGCTCTACTCCTCCGGGACGATGAGGCCTACGAAGGCAGCAGTGCTCTCGCACCGCAACTTCATCACATTCATGGCGTCGGCGCGACAGGAGACGCTAGTCTCGCAGGCGAGGAAAGGTCCGAGGGAGCCCGACGCCTAGCAGCCTTCCAGATGCCCAGCCCCTGGCCCTCGATCTTTCCCGCAACCTCATCTCCGGAATACGGAAAGAATATGGGTGAAATATCACCGTCGGATTTTCATGATTAGATTAACTCAAAACTAACTCAAGAAATTGACTCAAATAAAGTTAAAACTAACGGCAAGGTCTGTGAGGTAAGACGGAGTAAGTTTACAAGGTCGAGAGGGGAATTATATTGTTTTAAAGGTCGTAGAGGTAATTGACAAAGATTATAAGGTCTGCCGAATAAAAATCCCTTCTATATATGTCGGGGTAAGGAGAATTTTTGCAAATGTGCCCTATTTGTTTACAAGATTTGGATACCACATCCTTGCATTCGAAAGTATTATGATGGGGGCGAGGAACGTGATATGGCTATTTCAATGGGCAATGTTTTTAAAATCGAATCGAACCGGTCACTTCAATCAATTCAATCAAGGATGGGAAGAACCAACCCCCGATTTTTACTCAAAAATAAAAATCAATAAAAATCAGTTGGATTGTCTAATCCGGTTGAATCAAGTGAATGAAACTATCAATCCAATCATTTGACAAACAAATAATTTCTAGTTATTTAATACGATGCAAAATTTTAAAAGCTATTCAGTGTAAAAATTCATAATTCTAACTCATAACACGGTACTCCTCTGTATTTTCTCCTTTCATATGTGTTAATGATCAAATATCGCACCTCCATTCTTTATGCATTACGAGCATATTGCCTCTTTTTCTCATATTTTGTATGAGGTTGTCCCCATCCAACTGTAACAAAAAATGCTTCAACGTAAAGAAGAAATAACGACAGGCATACTATGAGAAGCAGTAAATTATTACTAGTATTTGTCATCAATTAGATTTAAATAGTTTTAAAATCGTCATTTTTGCATAAACATATTTATATAAATTTGACAAAATATATTTAGTATGCCCTTTCGAGTTTTTTTCTAAAAGCATTTATCTATAACTTTTTAGCAATTATACTTGTACATTTATATTTTGAAAGAATCACAGTATTGTTCTTATATTGGTATATATAGAAGCACACATGTATTAAGAAAAGGTCACTACTTGAGTTTATAAAAATATAGGGGTATTCATGTAATTATACAAGAATAGGAGTATAAATGTTATTGAAAAAACTTGAAAGGAACAGGTGTAAAATCCTTTAGTATATGATGCATGGTTATTCATATTTATTTGTAGGGATATTTACACCCATAACCCTGAGTAATATGGTAATTACCCCAAAACCCTCTATAAACACGAATTACACCGAGGACCCTGAATAAGTACTCCGTTCTACACTCATAACCTTCCGTTACTTTTATCCATTAACTTAACCATATAGGTGAGTTAATCTAACTGATCCGCAAACTAACGGCTACGATTAATCACAATTAAAAATAAATAAAATAACTTGCAACCCAGCAGAGAGGGGGTCTTGCGGGAGGAGTTGACGATGGTGAGTGAGGCTGCCGGCGGGGATCGGGGTAGCGGGAGGCCCCGATGATGGTGAAACCCCCCAGGCAGCTCCATCCCCCTCCGCGCTGCCAGCTCCCCCCCCCCCCCCCCCCGCCGCCAGGTCCATCGCCTCTGCGAGCCCTCCCACGGTCCCACCCCCGTCACCCGCGAGCCCCCAACCACCCGTCACCTGCGAGATCCCCCGGCGCCCCCAACCCCCTGTCGCCTGCGAGACCCTCACCCCCCTCCCGGCGCCTGCGAGCCCCCCAACCCCCCCGTCGCCTGCGAGAGCCCCACCCCACGTTGCGAGCCCCCCTCCCCCGTCCTCCGTCGCCTGCTAGCCCTCCCACCCCCCGTTGCGACCCCCCCGCGTCGCCTGCGAGCCCCTCAACACTCAACAACCCCCCCCGGCGCCTGCGAGCTCCCAACCCCCCGTCGCCTGCGAGTCACCCCCCAACCCCACGTCACCTGCGAGCCTCCCAACCCCTCCGTCGCCTGCGAGATCCCCCAAGCTCCTGCCCCATGCCCACCAGCACGCTCCATGCCCTCCCCGCTCCAAACTCGCGCCTCCGAAACCCCCTCGACTACGCCCTCGTGCCCCGCCCCCGACAAGCTTCAGCCTCGCTCCTCCGCCCCCTGCAAGCTCCCAGCTTGCAAGTTCCACCCCCTCCCGTGCATCTGCAAGTTCAGCATCGAACCCCAGCTCAAGTTCGCAAGCTCCACCCGCCTCGGCAAGCCCTCTCGCGCCTCCGCCCCCCACAAGCTCCAACTCCTCTCCCCTGCAAGATCCATCCTCGCACGTTCCCCCTCCCGCTCTATGTAACGGGTTAAATGGATGGAATCTGTTTAAAGTTAACGGCTTAAATGGATGGAAGTTGACCCAGGGTTATGTAATGTAAGGGTTAAACATTATTCGAGGTTCTGGGTGTAATTCGTGTTTATAGAGGGTTTCTGGGGTAATTACCATATTACTCAGGGTTATGGGTGTAAATATCCCTTATTTGTATATACCGGTCTAATTCGATTCAATCCGGTTGGATTATATGAACCAAACCAACAATACAATGGTTCGGATTTTTGCGATTCTTCTGAACTTTCGATGTCATCGCCTGTATGACTTCTCGGTTCAATTATTCTTACTATAAAAATCCAAAACCGATACCTATCTGATTTGAGTCCGGCTCGATTTTTGAGACCATGTAGGGCATAAATGAATCTTTGAACGAACTTTCCAAAGTTTGGATGGGTTTGTTTACCATTTTAAGGATTCAGGTTCGATTTGGTATGATGAGATGAAAATAGTCTTCCGGATTCCGGTTTTAATTTTTTAATGGAGGTTGCAATGGTTAGGGTTTGTTCCCTAAAGTTGAGAATAAATCATTTTTTATTTAAATAAGTCTGGCATAAGAACAATTATTTAACAATATAAGGCACATGTGATTTTTTTTTCTTAATCGAGTTTCAATTAAAGTTCGTACAAAAAATTGGATTCATTAAAATTCATTTATACACAGGAACAATTATGTATTCATTATGCATACTTTACAAATCGAATCTAATGATTCTAGCTAATTTAGATTCAATTCATTTTATATATAAACGAATCTAGTTTTATGTTAAGATTTGTTATGTTTATTTTAGAACTGAATCTTAGTCCAATTTTTTACGAAATGAATCTAAAATGAATCGAAACTGGCAATTTTTTTGACAACCTTAAATATAAATGCACGATCATGTGAGCATTGTTCCGTGATCGCACCCATCTCCAGTCTTTTTAGATGGGGATGGTCATATTAGAGGCACACGAAATGGGCAGAGTTTCTTCAAACTTAAAACATTAGTCGTTGTAGCCAGAAATAACATGAATAAATATAAATAGTAATTCTTTGGATTTATCATGAATCGATATGATGAAATCACAAATAGTAGATAAATAAACCATCATTGCGTATTCATAGTCCAATTATTGATATTAAACATGAATCGATTAAACATTAGGGGAAGATCCGTAAATAGTAAAGTAATAAATCAATTGCGTCAAGGAAAACAGTAAATAAATTAGATTAGAGATCACCGAAACATCCATCAAAGGGGCTTTTCTTAGAGAAGATAATGCCCCCCACAATACCGATGTGTAGGACATCAGTAATCCGCTCTCACGATACGATGACACGTGGTCACACTATAAGAAGAGTGGCCTAAGGCAACGAATAATTTAATATTCCTTGCCATATCTTCCGTAGTTAAATATATAACAACGAATATTATTCGTTGCTTACTTCTTTAAATTCACAACGAATAATGGTATTCGTTGCTATATTCCTTGCAACGAATCATATAACAACGATTATCCGTTGTCGTTTTCTTCTAATCGTTGCTAAATTTGGCAACGATTAGTGTGGATTTTAACAAATAATTCAACAAAAAAATCGTCGTTATCTGAACCTTTAACAACGATTATGATATTCGTTGCTAATTATAAGTACAAAAGATGATTTGGCAACGAATAATATTCGTTGCTACATCTTTAACATCGGAAGATATGACAATGGATATTCAAATTATTCGTTGCCTTAGGTCCAGTTTCTTGTAGTGTCATCTTCTGCGCACATGAACTAGATCATCCTCGAAAGTACCTTACAGAACAAAACACGAAGAAGAGATGGAGAGAATGGCTTCATGGTGGAAACAAAAAGAAAATGAGCATGCTTAAGTGTGAAGAAAATCGTGTCTTGGATGAGCTTAAGAAGATCTCACCGTGACCCTTCGATTTTCGTAACCGCCCTTTGAACTGGCGTCTTTTCGGATCTAGAAATGGTAGAATCCGGAGCACCGAGTTGATTAGGATCCCACAATGGTCAGATTATAATTTAACCTAATGGATTAATTTATTAGACCCGCTAAATGAAATACACATAAAAAATGAGATCTGAATTGACTCACCCAAGTGGGAGTCGAAGTGGAGCGCACACATGCCTGTGTATAGTACTCCATTCCTTCTCTCCACTATTGCTACAAAAGCTTGGGGTAAGAACACGTATATATGTCCATCCAAATTTTAGGAGTACTTCATGTAGTACTAAAAGCTCCACCTCAAACACGATCATATTTCAAATTGGGAATTCCAACTATCCCTTCAACTTATTTGGCTTCTCTCTTGAAACCAAATTAGTTTTCATATGTGATTGCATTTACCAATTTAAATCTAATCACATCAAATTAAACAATCCCTCATGAATTCACTATTTGGAATAAAATCCGGGGAAGCGAAAGACATCTTGTAAGTACCATACTTTTCTTTCGATAAAAGTGCCTTTCAAATTGAACCTCTACCTGATTTTACTACTTTCACCTTAACAAGAATGAAGTGAATTAAGTCTTAAACCTTAGAACTTAGCTTCAAAAATATATGGTAGCAACAACAAATTGTTGTTCTTGGTACAATCTTCAGGATTGGTGCTCTTAAAAAGCCATGCACCCTTGTTCTATTTAATGAGTATATTCTAGAAATACTTGATTTGTTCATGTATTTTTGCCGTTCACCTATTTTCCGTGTGTGTGCTATACTTAGGATGTACTTTATCCTAAATTTAGGGGAGGTGAATGATTGGATTTTTTCATATTCGTCCTATTTCATCACTCATGTTGTTGCTTATACTTAGGGATCCTTTACACTAAGTATACGAGGAGTGATGTTGTTCATTCCGTCTTTTTCACGTTTTTATTTTCTTTTAGTTATTCTATTCTCTTGCTTTTCCTTCAACTTGTTGTTATTCTTTTCCTATACTAAGGGAGATTTTACACTAAATATAGGGGAGGACGAGTCGAGTCGTTGAGTTGTTCATTCTCTTCCTCAATTTTCCTCATTTGTACAGTCTTGTATACTTCGGATTACTTGATCCTAAGTATATAGGGGTCACCGACTTCTATTCTTTTCGTCTATTCTTTGAGTTGTTGTTGTATAGGATTCTTTCCACTTTTCTATACTTAGCACGAGTTATGTCTTCCTTTGTATTTTTTGGTCACTATGAGGACATAGTTTGAGCTAAGTATAGAGGTGTCGTATATATGGTATATATACTTTAGCCATAACTCGCTTTTTATTAATAATATGAATATTATTATTCTTAAAAAATATTTTGAAAAATGATTTGTAAAAAGATTTGCAAAAATCTTTTGAAAAATGTTTGCAAAAAAATATTTATAAAATCTTTGCAAAAATCATTTGTAAAATTGTTTGTAAAAGAATTTGTAAAAAATCTTTGTAAAAACTATTTTGTACAAATCTTTGCAAAATTATTTGTAAAAATGTTTCGTTTGTAAAATATTTGTAAATTTGTTTTCTGTATCAAAACTAGGTATGCTACACAAAATGTTTGTAAAATTTGGAAAGAAAAATGTTTGCAAAAACATGTTCGTAAAACTGTTTGTAAAATGATTTATAAAAATATTTGTAAAATAATTTTAAAAAATATTTGTAAAACTATTTGAAAAACCTCTGCAAAATGTTTTGAAAAATATGTTGTAAAATATTTTGAAAAGGTTTGCAAAATATTTTTAAAATTATTTTATCACATGGGATATAAATCATGGGATGTATATATATTCGTAAAATCCGTGTGTGTATAAAATCTTTAATCGCTATCATCATGTAATAAAATTCTTTGTTGTATATAGAATTATTTTATACGACTTGTTGATGAATGAGGAAAATCAAGCGATCGTATTGATCCACAAGGCGGATCAACAGTCGATGCGTTGACCACTCAACAATCCTCAATCAGTCAACAATTAACCCACAACAGAGATCAAACAATGAAAAGCGGTGCGGAGTTAAAGTTTATTATAACTCTACATAAACTACGTGTATATGAGCAAGTATGTAGAGGTCGAACACATGAAGCAAGTAGGTAGATCGGGGCAATCAAGCTCAAAAATGACTGTGATCAAGTGTCTATAAGTGTGCTATGTTTTTGTGGGTTTTTAATTTTCTATTTTTAAATTTTTGATTTTATAATTTTATATTTTGATTTTTAATTTATTGATTTTGTTTTTTCTTTTTAGATTATATATATTCTTTTAATTTGTAAAATAAAATACATATACTAAATAAGAAATGAGAGAGATAAGGTATTTATAAAAATATGTAAAAATAAGCAAAATTCAGGAAATAAAATATCTTTGTACTTTTTATATTTTTCTAATGTTTTTGCGATTTTTTTATTTTCCTATTTTTTGGTATTTTTAAAGTCAAAAATAATGAAAACAGTGAATAAACTAAAAGGCTGAAACTAAAATGAGGATGAAAAATATCAAACAAACTCAAAAAATTCTCAAATTAATTTTAAAATAAAGAGAATAAAATGGAGAAAATTTAGGAATAGAAATTGTATTTTTAGGATTTTTGTGGAATTTTTAAGATTTTTATGAAGATTTTTGGGGTTTTGCTATTTTTAAGGGTTTCCTTTTGTATTTATTTTATGGTTTTTGGGTTGAAGTCAAAACACACGTAAATAGGCAAAATATATTTTTTTGGGAATTTTTCAAAGAGCTTTTATAATTTCATATATTTTCTAAAGAAAATAGTAAAGAAAATACATGTTTTTGAATTTTTGTAAATATTAAAATGCAATAAAAATGCAAATAAAAATATGGCATAAAAGAATAACAAAGCAGGAAGCTATGCTAATTTTTTGGGATTTTTTAGGATTTTATAGATGCATGAAATAGAAACAAGAAATAAAAATAAAATACAACCTGACAGGGGTATTTTTGGAAATATTTAAAAGTCTAGGGGATGCGTGTAAAATTTCCACAAAAATATAACTAATTAATAAAATTCCTTGACCAATAAGAAATGAACAAACATCCAGGGCCTTTTCTGCAAAAAATCAAACACACACGTGACTCGCACGCGTCTGGCGGGGACCTGCTGATATTTACCACAAAGATGGGGGCTTATATGCAAATTATCCAAAACTATATAACTGCATTACAAAGTTCACGGACTAAAAAGGAATAATAAAAGTTCTAAGGGCCCAGCGGTAAAATGTCCTCCTCACGTGGTCGCCCACATGAGCTGACGTGGCTTGGGGCGATCTACAATTATCAAAACACAGGAGGCGATTTGCAAAAAGTACACAAATAATATAAAAGCAGAGGAAAGTTTTCTGGCTAATTATCAAATACAAAAATGCTCTGGTAAAATGATGCAAAATACCCAAGCAGTGGCATGATCCGACGATAGATATCTTCGACTTATGCCACGTGTCTAATCCACATGCCGCGATGACGGTTCGAAACGAAGGGCCATGATTAGATCGTCGATGAAGATCAAATGGCGTTGCGCGGCCCAGATCCAATGTCAACTGCAACTCGCCAAGAACGGGGGCCAATCAGACGGTCGAGGATGCCGGACGATGAACTTAGAGGAACTCCGCTGAGGTCGAGGTTCTCCTAGTTAGATCGTCGACCTCCAACGCTCTATGGGTTCGTTTGGTTGCAAGGTTGGGTTGGGTTAGGCTGGGTGAATAGTAAACTGTGAGGAGGGAGTACCCCTATGAATAGTACCCCAACCCAACCCAACCCTGCCCAACCCTGGAACCAAACGAACCCTATGTGGCTCCAAAACGGTACCCAACACTCACGCGGTCCTGTTCTAGGTGCTGGGGGCTTCAAAAGGTGACGACGGCCACTGGAGCTCCTCCACGACGTTGGAGAAGAGGGGAGGTCCCTGGTGCCTCCGGCGAAGGTGAAAATCGCCTCCAGGTGCGCTTGTTGCTTCTGGTACCTGCAAAGGAGAGTAAAGGAGTCGGGGGCAAAATGCCCCGACCCCGCAGCGGGGGTAATGGAAGCAGAGAGTATCGGAATGGAACCTCACCGGAGCGAGCTCCGGCGAGGGGTGGCTTAGGTGATTAAATGGGTAACAGGCGAAAGGAAAGGGGCAAGGAGGAACCTAGGACTACGAGTAGCTAAAAAATGCAAGAAAAAGGTAAAGAAAAAGTGACCTCGAAGGCTGGTAATGCCCGCGATACTGGACCTCACGGTCGAGGATGGTCGGAAATGGTGGAGCCACCAAACGCTTCGCTGAAGCTCGCGGGACCTTGCTGGAGACTCCCCTGTCACAGGAGTCGATCTAGAGCAGGAGAGGCAGGCCTTAGCTAGGGCAAATGGGGTTCAAAGATGGAAGTGGAACTCGAGAGGTTTTTGAGAAAAATGGTGGACACGGCTCCAAGATTAAGGCGTAGAGGTTAGATTCATGATCCACAACCCAAGATAACATGATCGAGGAGCAAAAGTTGTCAAGGACGCGACACGAGATAGTGCAAGGGAGGATCTTGATAAATCCGCAAAAATCCGCAAAAAACGATGTTCTGACAAAGGTGGCAGAGGGAGGTCAGACAGTTGACCTTCGGTCAACGGTCCAGACCACCTGGTTGGTCCACGTGGACCAACTAGGAAAAAACTCCTGAAAAAGAATTCGAAATTCATTTAAAAATAATAAATGATTTTATTAATTTTATATTATTAAGTATAAAATATTTTTTATTTTTTAAATTATTTTATTATGATTTTTATTTTTTTTAGAGGTATAAAATTATAAGTCCCCCTTTAAGGGCTATATAGGTATATTTATCTATATATTTTAATAATTTATTTTTATTTTGTATAATTAATTTTATTTATTTTGTTTATAATTTTATAAATTTATAACATAATTTTATATACTTAAATATATTTTTATTTTATTATTCTGATGTATTTTATACACTTAAATAAATAAAAGTATTAACTATATAGGTATATTTACATGTATTATACCTATGCATTTTATTCAAGTATTTTATTTTTGTATTTTATTTGTATTTTTATTCTTGTTTTGATATGTACATATATTATAAATAATATTTACAAAATTATAAAAAATATAAAATTATAAAAGTAATGAACGATAAATAAAATGAATATTTTAATCTGTACACGTATACAAAAGGGGTCCAAAACTCAACTTTCAAACCGTAGCTCTGCAAAATACGAAAACCACCTTCACTAAATAGCTTATTAAAAATTATATACATCTAAAGTGTGATTGATACATGTCGAGTTTTTATTTGAGAGATACAAGTCTGGGAAGTTGGGGTCTTGGAAACTTATTCAGATCATAATTTTTTATCTGTATATTATTTTTGAGTGAAATCAATTTTGTATTTTTATTTATTTAATTATCTACAACTTTCATGTACACAGTTTCTTTGTTTGAGGTATAAAAAGTGGAACTAAAAATAGGTCCCAAAATGAATAAAGAATGAATTAAATAAAAGGGAATTTTATTGGTATTTGGCCCTTATCTCCCCCTACTTTATTCCTTGTCGACCTATTCATCGAGATGTCTAGGTCTCGGGGTTTCGGGTCATAAAATATTTACAATATTTTATTCTTTTTCTTTTCTTTTCTTTATTCTTTTATTTTGGCTTTAAAAACCGTATTTTACACACTATTTACACACACATGCATGAATGCTAAAATGCGAGAATTAAGGTTATTTACAGCATTTGCCAGGGTTTTTGAGGCCAAAATGATAGAATAAAGATGATGAAATGTGGATTCATCACTTGTATACAAAACTTGTACATAAAATCCTCTTATAAAATTTTGTATAAAATTTGTATAATCCTAGTGTATATACTTGTATATATTCAGTTCACTAACCACTTCTCTTTCTATAAAAAATGTGTTTAAAATCCATAAAAGCTTGCAAAAATTCTTTGGAAACTTTTTCAAAAGATTGTTCTTTTACTTTCTTTCAAAAAAATTATAAAAAATGTGTTTTGTATATATTTCTTACATTTAAATATGCATTTTTCATAATGGTATTGACACTTAAACTAGTCTGGAATAAAGTCGAAGAATGGAGCTTTGTTGGACCTTAATACACTTAATTTTAGAGGAACCTTATAGGAAATGGGATTGAGATTCTTCTGATCTATAGACTTAATTCTTTGGTAACCATAAGACCTAGTTCAGTGTCATCTTAATTGTCTAAGTAGAGTACTTTGGAGCACATGCATGATTCTTGTCGATAATGACCTATCTTGCACGCCTACACTTACACCGTACTCACCTCAGTTGAAGTGGTAGAGGGATGGATTTTATGGCATGAGATACAAGCCAATGGAAACATTGGAAGTCACACATTTATGGCCATTGTACTCCAATCTGGTCCAGTAGAAGCGAGGCCTAAAGACAGAATGTTGTGGGTTGCAATAAAGGTTCAGAAGAGGGATAGTCTACTGGTCAAGATGAAAAACTCCTTATGTACATGTTGCACCTTGTATATATATTCAAAAAAAAATATGCAAAAATAAAAAAAATCCAAAAAGTGCTCAGGCCTGATTGGAAAAATACATGTTGGAGTATGTACATTTGTATAGTCAAATAAGCAAGCTTGAGCTTCCATGTCAGATATTTATGAGCATGCAGCTGGATGACTTGGCTACACTGGTCATGCATCCAAGGATAGGTAGCTACACTAGTTATCATCCATTTTTCTTTCCACATCCTCTTCTTAAGCTTGTTGCACTTGAACTTAGAAGGGAATATCTCGCTTCTCGAGGAAAGAGTTATTGGATTGGGGAATTAGGGATACCATGTTAGAGAAGACTGACTTTTACCACTTCAGCCAAGGAGAGCTACATATCACTTACATTGTACAAGAAAGATTCATAGTCCAAAGAGTTTGCGTATGAGTTGATTTATTTTAACCTGGCTATTGAGGAGACTTGAACTGAAATTATGTGGTTTCTAGAAGCTGTTGAGTGTCAAGTCCTCTTCCCCCTAAGGTTCCGCCCGAACTAATAATCCAAAAGGTCCGATCAAACTCCTTACTTTGATTTTATGAAGATAGGTTTGATACTCAATATTGTTCTAAGTTCTTTATTTTTCCTTTATTCTTTTTTTTTCCTTTTAGTCACTTATTCTTCAAATAAGTGTTTGCTAAGGGATTAGTAAAGATAAAGTATAGGGGGTGATGAATCTGCATTTCATCATTTTTTGTTCATTTATTTTATCTTAAAATCCCTTATAAAATACTTGTAAATATCAATAAATTTATTCTTTTACTAACCTTGATTCTTGTGTAAATATTGTATATTTATCACTATTTTAATCTAAAATAAATAAAGAAAGAAATAAGGAAAAATAAAGAAAATGAAAGACTATATATATGAAATAAACATAGGCTGGCTCAGACCCTGAGAGAAGGTCAAGACTTGACCTGATCGACTAGGAATAACGTAGGGAGAGATAAAGCCCAAAAATACCAGAAATTAATGAAAATCATCTATCACTTATATTTTCATCATTTGTACATAATTGTCTATAATACATAGTATCCTTCTTATTTTGTTTATCACCAAATTCTTTGTAAATATAAAATATTTCTTCTAAAAAATTGTGAATAAAATTCTTTTATAAACAATAAAAATAATTGCAATGAAAATCTATGTATATTGTGCAAATAAACACACTCTCAACAAGCCACAAAATTCAAACTTGTAAGATCAATATCTGCTCCATCAAAACTCCAAATTCATCAAACTCACTTTCATTGTACTCCAAATTAAATTATCTTTAAAATAGAGGTGATTTCATAGAAAAATCAGAGTTAAGATGTGAAAAATGTGGCTAATTGGGGTACTGTTGTAGATTATACCTATATATACTATGTATTTTTATTTTAATATTAATTTTCTTGTACATATTTGTAAATAATGTATTTTTAATTAATTGTAAATATTATATTTGACTTATATAAAATACAAATAAAAATCATAAAATCAAAAATCAAGAAAAATAAAATCATGTATAGATTGTATATGTATCACTATGTATATTGTACATATACCTATTTATTTGAACTGACAAATTAAGTCCTAAAAATCAAATAAAATACCATTAAACCCCATGTAAAATATTGTAAATAAATAAAGGGATTTTTACACCCATAACTTTGAGTAATTTCGCAATTACAATTGTAGAGAGGAACGCTTTTATATGTTTATTCCAATGGATTTAGTGGTCCTTATATAGAAAAACACTAGAAACCCTAGAGAGTACATGGAAGGGAAAAATACAGAACTGCCCCTTACTGGGGTTATACAAAGAAATGTCTCATAATTACTAACAACAATCATAACCCTGCATAATCGTGAATTACATGAGAAACCCTGAATAATCATTCCATCTCACATCCATAACCCTCCGTTAGTTTTCCCGTTAACCCAACCATTTCATTGACTTAATCTTACCCATGATCTAATCCAACGACTATTAAAAATCCCATACATAAAAAAATAAAAATAGCCAACCATCCCTCTTCCTTCTCCACGCCCGATGCACTCCCCCTCCTGTCCCTCCACCCTCCGCCTTCCTTCTCCAGGCCCCCCCTGCTTCCCTCCACCCTCCGCCCCCCTCTGACACCCTCCTCCTCCCTCGTGCCCCTCCATCTCCAACCTCCTCCTACTACCCTCCGCCCTCTCCTCAATGTCCTCCATGCCCCCTTCTCCTTCGTGCCCCTCTGCCTCCCGTCATCCTCCTTTTGCTGCCCTCTGCCCACCTCTCAATCCCCTCTAGCACCCTTGTTCCATGGCGGTTCCATCGGATCTCATGGACATAACGTGCCGGCGGGAAGGAGGT
Source organism: Ottelia alismoides (assembly GCA_037367405.1). NCBI lineage: Eukaryota > Viridiplantae > Streptophyta > Magnoliopsida > Alismatales > Hydrocharitaceae > Ottelia > Ottelia alismoides. Next base: position 540,344 of record JAZKJV010005253.1, on the reverse strand, counting down.
GGTGCGCTACGCGCACAAGGTGAAGGATGGGAGCATCGTAGCAGACAACTGCATGGGACAGGGAGGGGGTGGAGGGGGGATCTACAGTCGGGGGTCGATTGCAGCAGACAGCTGCATGGGGCACGGGGGGTTCGAGTACATGCAGCGGCAGGGCGGGTGGATTGGGAGAGGGGGAGGGTGTGGCGGCCTTTTGGTGGTTGTCACGTGCAGCAGATAGAGACATGGGGGTAGGGGGGGCTCAAGTGAATGCAGCGGCAGTGGCGGGGGGTGGGACTCGAGTGCAGAAGACAACGACATGGAGCATGGGGATGGGGGGGTTGTTCAACGGCTGAGTGTCGAGTGCAGCATACAACAACATAGGGGTTGCTTCAAACACGGTTGCTTCGAGACGACGGAGGGACACCGGCTTGCAGATGGAGAGGCGAGACAGCAGAGGGAGGGAGGTTCGAAGGAGGCTTGCAATGGAGAGGAAGAAGAAGGTGGGAGAGAGAGCCGTGAAATGGAGAGGACGAAAACATGGGAAGTTCTCCTGTGAACAGGGGAACCGACTATATTTGTTTTGCTGGTGTCAATTTTCAATTAATTAGTTCAAGAAAATTTGTCAAAAAAATCAACCAAAATCATCATACATTCGTAATGGGTGATTTATTTGTAAAAGTGCAAATGTTTTTGCGATTTGGAGAATGAATGAAGGTGGATTGAGGAGAGAGAAAGTATTGATTGAGAGAAGAGAATATCAGGAAGGGGAAGAGAAGTATTGTGAAGGCGATGGCCGATGAAGGGGAGGAGGGGAGGCACGATGCAGGCGCGCAAGGCTGCTGGAGATGTAGGTGGTGTGCGGTGCATGCGGGCGAGACTGCTAGAGCCGCAGGTGGTGCGTGGATGGGGGGCACAATTGTGGCGAAAGATGGGTCGTAGGGGAAAACTCCCAGATGAGGGAGAGAGAATGCCATGGCATTATTTGCAAATAACAGTGAGCATTAGGGGCAACTTTGTCTTCTTTTAACGGAAACCGTCAAATATAACAAGCATTTCAAATGAAACATAACCCAGGGTTATGTCATGTAAGAGTTAAGCATTACTCGAGGTTTCTTGTGTAATTCATGATTATGTAGGGTTATGATTGTAACTGTGAAATTACTCAGGGTTATGGGAGTAAAAATCCCATAAATAAATTATTACAATATGTATATATTTGTATAAATAATTAAATAAAAATTTAATCCATGTATATACAGGTATGCATACCTATAAATAACACATTATATTTATTTTAACCATTGTAAATACCTTATTTAATTAATTAAAAATTACCTAAATTATTTTATTCTTAATATTGTTTATTAACATTATTTATTTTTTTATTTCATTTTTTATTTTTAAATTATTCATTTAACCTTTTCTTGCTCTTTTTGTCATTATCCCTAATTTTTCCTATTCTATGGGCGCCCTGATTAGTCGACCAGGTGATGAATCCACATTTCATCATCTTTATTCTATCATTTTGGCCTCAAAAACCCTGGCAAATGCCTGTAAATAGCCTTAATTCCTGCATTTTAGCATTCATGCACATAGGTGTAAATAATGTATAAAATGTGGTTTTTAAAAGCCAAAATTATAGAATAAATAAAAGAAAAGAAAAAGAATAAAATATTGTAAATATTTTATGACCCGAAACCCCGAGACCTAGGCATCTCGATGACTAGGTCGACAAGGAATAAAGTAGGGGGAGATAAGGGTCAAATACAATGTGTTCCTATTCATTCTTCAATTCATTTTGGGACCTATTTTTGGTTCCACTTTTTATTCATCAATAAAGAAACTTTGTACATGAAAGGTTGTAGATAATTTTATAAAGAAAAATACAAAATTGATTTCACTAAAAAATATTGTACAGATAAAAAGTTTTGGTCTGAATAAAAAGCCAGAATCCCAACTTCCCAGACCTGTACCTCACAAATGAAAACTCCAAATGCCTCAAAATCACCTTCAATTGTATATAGAACAAATAAGCTATTTAATGGCGGTGGTTTCGCATTTGGCGGAGCTACGGTTTGAAAGTTGAACTTTGGACCCCTATTGTATACTTGTACAACTTAAAATATTCATTTTATTATTTATTCTTTATTTTCTTAATTTTATATTTTTGTTATTTAGTAAATATTACCTATATTAATTATGTGCATTGAAATCAAAATAAAACTCAAAGAAAACCCCAAATAAAATACATGCATGCACAATACATAGGTAAAGTACACACACATATACCTATACTTTATATCCTCTTATTTTATTAAATATACAAAACACATAAATAAAATAAAAATATGATTATGTGTATAAAAGTATGTTATAATTATATAAATTAATAAACATAATTAATAACATTAAAATACACAAAATTAAAATAAAAGAACAAAATATGTAGATATTATACCTATATAGGCCAAAATAAGTAACTTCTAAAATACATCTCATAAAATTAATTAAAATTCATAATAAAATACTTCATAAATTAATAAACATTTTTTATTTTTTAACCAAAATGAAATTCGTCCATTTACTATTTTATTTTGATTTTTGAAAACATTTTTTGAGGATTTTTCCTGGTTGGTCCACGTGGACCAACCAGGTTGGTCTGACAGTTGACCTCGGTCAACTGTCTGACCTCCTCCTCTAGACTTGTCAGATGCGCTTTTGTCTCATCTTCTCGCCATTTTCTAGGTTCAACCTTGCGCCAAATCGTGTCGATGTCTTCTGCGTTTTTGCACCTCGATCAATGGTGAATCACGCCCAGGTGATTCCTTGGGCCGAGGACCATCGATCGAGGTGCTGGACCCTTGTCTTCCACGCCGTTCGTCAACCCTACAAAAGAAGACCCCCGACTTCAATTCGAATTTTAATCCTTCTTCCGCCATTTCTACCCTCAAACCCCTAGCCCTTCGTGTTCCTGGTGACAGCAGGCATTGAATCGAGCTTGGGTTTGAAGCATTTGGCGTCGAATCGAAGAGATTCGTCCCCTCGCCGGAGCTCCGCCGCGCCTTCCAGCCCGTCGTCTCTGGTGAGCTTCCTCCTCGTTTCTTTCCATTTTCTTGTAGCTTAAGCGTAGGATAGCGTAGACTAGGAGTAGTTTAGATTCCCTTCGCACTATTCGTCGTGAATCTTCGATCGAACCCACGGCGGAGCTGAGCTCCGCCCATCATTTCCGGTCACTCCACGCCTCGACCCGACCGCCTGTCACCTCCATCCTTCTCCCCTTCACTCCGTCGCTCCGCTCCACCCATCATTTCACCTCGATCTCGCCCAGATCGAGTCGCCCGAGCTCCCCTCTCCGCCGCTCGCCGAAGCTACACGCCCGAGCCATCCTCCGCCTCTATCGAACCACCCGAGACCATCTTTTTGTTCGCCTAGGTTTTGCGCACCTCATCTTGCAGGTCAGAGCCCAAGAGAAGGCTCCCTCGACCATCGACGACTCCAGGAACAGCCGCCTAGGTCAACTCCGCCGTCCGAGCACCTCACGTCGTCCCCGCCTCGCCTGAGACCACCAGCTGACGCGGAAGGGCCCCAGGATCATTTTGCCCTTGATCCTAGGGCCGGAGCGGCCGTGTGTCGGCCGCAATCGCCGATCAAACCTCGCCAGGGAGGTGTTCTTCGTGAACCTTCCCCTGCCGTTGGATCAGAAGCCATCTCCAGACGCCACGTACGTCGTCGGATCGCCTGTGCTCCCCGCCGTTGGATCAGCAGCCCAAGATCTAATCTCAGCCATCCAGGACGAAGGGGTACCGGCCGTTCGATGCTCGCCACGTGTCCAAGTGAAGCGCCATCGGCCGCACGATCACTCCCTGTGGGTATTTTGCATTTTCAACCCACGACTTTTTGTATTTACTATTTAGACCTATAACTTTTATTTCTCGTTTAAAAACTTTTGTAATAATTGCACTTAGGTCCTCGCACGTTTCGTTATTTGCACTTTAGTCCACGCCACGTCACCTCACGTGACTGTGGTGCGTGCCTTTTGGGCATTTTGCACTTTTTATCCTGAACTTTATTGTATTTGCAGTTATACCCCTGTGCGTAGATATTTAAATATGTTTTTGGAAAAATTGCATGGATGCCCAGCTGGTTTTCATTAATTACAACTAGGCCCCTGTGAATGACAGAACACGTGCCTCGCACGTGGCTTTTTGTGGAATTTGCACCTGAGCCCCTGGATGTTTCTATAATTGCATTTATACCCCTGTCAGACTTAGGATTTTTGTATGCTTGAGCTATTTATTTCACGCCTCATTTAATTGCCAAAGATTCTCAAAAAATAGATTTAAGCTCCTATTTGCTTCTACTTTCACGCCATATTTTTAGTTTTTAATTTTATTGTATTTTTATATTTATTAAAAATCAAAAACATGTTGTTTCAGCACTGTCTAGCTTAGAAAATACTAAAAAAATATTAAAAGGCCTTAAAAAATTCCAAAAATATTCTCTGTTGTGTGTTTTGACCTACTTTACTTTCAGTCCAAAAACCACTAAAAATTTCAAAAGAAAAACCTTAAAAATTCAAAAATACGTAAAAACTTCAAAAAAAATATATAAAATCAGAGAAAACTCAGAAAAATATAAACTCAACTCTTGTTTGTTCCATATTTTATTGACTTTATTTGAAAATTAGTTTGGAAAATTTTTGTGACTGTTTGTTATTTTTAATTTGCATTTTACTCCCAGCCAGTACCTATTTCACTGTTTTCTTTCATTTCAGCATTTAAAAATACCAAAAACACTTTGAAAAATACCCAAAAATCACAAAAATAGTAAAAAACTCTAAAAATATCAAAAACATTTATTTCTGAATTTTTGGTTATTTTTGCACATTTTTATAAATAGTTGATCTTCCCTTTTATTACATTGTTTTTATATTCCAATATTGAAAAAAATATAAAATATAAAATATAAAAATTAGAAAATTGAAAATCAAAATACAAAATTAAAAATTAAAAAAATAAAAATAAAAAACCCACAAAAAAATTAGATGAGCTAAGTGGTTCATTAGACCTAGGTTTGGATTTTTGTCTATACTCTACACCCATGTTTCCTGTGTTTGACCCCTACTTGCTTGCCACTGTACTTTGTTAGTAGGGTATAATAAATTTTAATCCTTGCTATTGATTGCTTTATTGATTGTGTGGGTTAATTGTTGACAAATGAAGAGGCTTGAGTAGTCGCATCAGCGACAGTGAGTCTGTGTTGTCAGACCACTATTTAGCGGCTCTCGCTTTTTCGCTTTTCAAATGGCGCCGTTGTCGGGGATCATCGGCGTGTAGAGTACCCTGGTGTCTTTTATTTACTTAGCCATTCTTGACTATTTGTCTATTGTGCATAATTTGTTTTGAAATGTCTGGCACCTCTTTTGTTTTCTTGTGAGGGACCGCTGACCGAGGAGGATCGCCTAGGGGATCCTGTGCAGCCTTGGGAGGAGGAGCCGGTTATTCTATCCTAGCCGGCAGGAGAGAGCAGGAGAGCTTGAGAGAGAGAGGGACAGTTAGCTTTTCATTTTTGTGAGAGAGATTTGATTAATTGTAATAATACATGACTTGGACACTTGAACACTTCAGGCCTAATTTCCGGGTGTTTGTTCACCCGGGGGCTCACCGCGGCTTTTTCGTGTTTTCTCGACTTTTATTTTACGGTTTTGATTTCTTTTTCATTTCTTTTGTGGATTGAGATCTTAGTTGTAGGTCTTGATTGATCGATTAGATTAGGTCCAAACACTCTAACCAACACTTGCATGTACCTATAGATCATGCTTGGACTTAGTTTAATTAAACAGCGAAGTCACTCTCTTTGATCCGCGCGCCGCGAGCTCTGCCCGCAAAGCGCTTTCTCCTAAACTCAAGTGTGTTGAGCAGAGGAGGGGTGAGCCTAGATCGGACCTTAGGATTGAAGATTAGTGATTAGCTTGTGGTTCTTCACGTTAGAAGTTGCCTACCTTAGGACAATTTCCGCATTGCATACCGGCATATAGATTAGGTTTATAAATTTCTGCTTTGCATCCCGCATGGAGAGAGCTGGGATTCGCTGTAAGTCTTCTTACTTTGCATCCATCATTTAGGCACAAAGGTGAGATCTCCATCTTGGTGCCGACTTGCATTGGTTTTTCCGACTCTTTTCTCCCTCTGATTTTGGACAAAGTAGGATAAAGAAAATACAAAATCGTTAGGCGCTTGTTTGAATTTACTCAAAAGAAGCGATAACACAAAAAATTAAAAAAGGGATTGCTAAGAAAACTTTGACCTAATAAAGTTGGTAATTGGACTCATTGATTGGAGAGAGCAATACCCTCACTTGTTTTCAGGTTGCATGGGAAGGTCTCCTTCCAAGTGAGTTGAGTGCTTCGTAAGGAATAGAGCCCAAATCCCAGCTTGTGGCTGCCTTGTGTATCGCCTGGATTTCCGAAGTATTGGCGCTACTATCGTACGTAGGCGAGTAGGGCTTGGTCAACATTGGTGACTCACTATTGTGTGAGCATCAACCTCGTCCGAAGTACCGAGCATAGGCCACACCTTCACGGGTGTGTCTGTCTCACCGTCTGCGTTCGAGTAGGATCTTGCACGCCCACAGGTGATTCCGTTGCGAGCGAGGTCTGAAGTATCGGTTTCGCCTATCGGCTTCCTCCCTCTTATTTCTTTGGCTGAGTAGGGATCCAGGAAGGGTTACAAGGACCTTAAAAAGCGCAAGCTACAGGTTACATAGGAGGAGGACAAGTATGGAAATACTTTTCCGGCAGTACTCTCGCTCCTATAGGCGTAGCGCTCTAAGGTCTCGTTGAAAGATAAATTCCTGAATTCAAGATAAAAACTACAAAGATAAAAGCCGAACCTTCACGGCTTCACGTGCTGAGTTGGTGAACTCCCTTGTCTTGTGTTTGATTGCTAGTCACATTTAGGTCAAGATCAAAAATATCGCGCCTTTGCGCAAATTTTGTCTTCCCTCCAGTTGACCCTTGCTCATTGTGAGCCTTCTACTGTTTTGCATTCCATTTGTTTCTTGTTGACCCTCGTATCTTTCATCCGCATCGATCTTCCTCTTGATCTTCGAGATGGCAACGAATGGGTGGTTTAGTCGAGACTTTGTCGGCACCCACATCAGATCCATTCGCTCTCCATCTCCAATAATTCAGGGCGATTCCCGAGGACCAGGTTCAAACTCTGTGAACCAACCTCCATACTCCCTGTCTTCTTCAATAAACCGGGATCACTCTCGTCCCGAATTCTGTCCGTTTTGGATGGCAATTGATTTCACTCCTTATACATCGCCATCCTTAACAAAGTTCCGTGTTGACCTTGACACATACCGTATCCCTCTACCTGGTGCTGTAATTCAGACTGACTGGGGCATTCTACCATGTGCAGACTTAGAGCCCGAGCCAGCAAATCAAGCAGAAACCGCGATGGCAGGAGGAAGAGGAAAGGGACCACAACCCCAATTTGAGCCTGAAGCCAATCCGGGGGAAGGGCAGTACACCACTCAGGGCGAGGTTAACAGTCAGCTGCTGGCATCCATCCAAGCCATTCAGCAGCAGTTGACTAATCAGGCCCTGGCCCAGACCGCTTTCTAGGACATGTTGAACGATCTGCGGAGGAGGGCCGACGCAAGAGACGCCCGACAGGAGGATGATCAGAACAACGAGCAGAGTTTTGAAGAAGTCAGAGACGAATTCTCAGTTGGAAGACCCGAATTTGAGGTAGTAGGAGGAGATCCACCGCAGCCGAAGCCTACGCTGAAGGAAACATACAACCCAGGAGCGGGACGCATCACTGAGTGGATTCAGGTTCCACGCATGCACGCCCACTTCGAGCTGAAGCCGCAGTTTTTGTCGCTACTTCCCACGTTCCACGGGAACACCACTGAGGAGCCGTACATTTTCTCAAGAAGTTTGGCCGCATCTGTGCCACTGCTCATTATCCGGGAGTCCCTCTGGATGTAGTGAAGATGACCGTGTTTCCCTTCAGCCTTCAAGACAAGGCCCTTTATTGGGTTGACCATCTTGGGAAGGTCGTCACCACTTGAGAGGAATTGAAATCTGCCTTTCTCCATAAATTCTATCCTCTTGGGAGATTAAATCAGATGTGCGCCCGGATTTCCAGTTTCTGCCAGCAGCCCCACGAGACGATCCATGAAGTGTGGGAGAGATTCAAAGATCTCCAGGAAAAGTGCCCCCACCATGAAATACCAAAGACCAGTCTCGTACAACACTTCTTTGGGGGGCTATCATTCGAGAGCCAAAAGCTCGTGGATGCAGCTTGCGGTGGTTCACATTTTAACAAGGACGAGGACGTAGTATGGAACGTCTTCGAAGAAATGGCTGAAGGAGAAGCAGCCCAATCCTCGTCCAGAATCTACATGAAGCCACCAACCACCATCAGCAAGCCAGTAAACATGGCTTCTCACACCGAGGACAAGGATGAGAGCTCCAACCTGAGCATCATTGGGAGCCACTTGTCCAAGGTGGACATCATTGAGAAGAGGTCACATGACCTCGAAAAACTGGAAGTCATTGAAAAGAGGACCCAAGGTCTGGAAAAGCTCGATCAGATCTACCAACAGCTGGAGCAGCTCGTGCGTGCACTGAACGCCAACATGTGCAACACTGTGTCCACCTCTGCAGAGCCGAGTGCTGAGAAGAAGGAGCCTACAATGCAGCAAAGCCCTCAGCCGACTCCCCCGCCGCCCCAGCCAGTCCAACATGTGTACTACGTGCAGGTCCCGGAGCAGCCACCGCAGCCGCAGACACAGATGGTTGTATATCAACCGGAGCCCCAGCCAGCATACTCCGAGCAGTTCTCGCCACCCCCTCCACTGATTCAGGAGATCAATGGCGTATGGAACAACGAAGCGCAGCTGACCCGTCCTCAGGGACATTCTCAGGGTCAGAACATGGGCAACTGGCCCTACCAGCAACAACAACAGGGTGGGAGACCATTCCAGCCTTCCTACCAGTATCAGCCTCCATCTCAGGGTAACACCTGGATGCAGAATTACCAGCACGGTCCTCAGCATTCCGGATATCGCGGACAGGGATATCACCAACAGCCGGCTGCGTAGTTCAATCAACATTCCTCTAACCCTCCTCCTCACCAATTCTCACAAGGTTATCAGTCGCAATCTCAGCCGCTATATCGGCATTCTAGACCCCAGCAGGGGGACTCCTCTGAGATTGTGCCGGTCAACCTGGCCCTGGCCTATTTGGAGCAGTTAATGAAAAACATGGCTAAGATGAACCAGAAGATCGACGACCTGACGGCTGCCAAGACCGCCATACCAGCCCAGGTCGAAGCCACTCCGAACAATTTCTGACGCAAGGAGCATGTAGCCGGCAGTGTCCAACCCGAATCAGGTGAAATAAATTGTTTTTTTATCTAATGCTGTTACTCTCAGGAGCGGTAGGACACTCCAGCCATCAGCGACGGTGAAGGGAAAGCATCTTGCATCTGACGGGGAATCGTCAGTCCAGCCAACACCATGGCCAGCCAGCATTTTGGGAGCAGCACCAGCATGCAGAAAATCACAAAAAATGAAGAAAATGGAAAAACACAAAAAGATAGCAGCAACCTCGGTGGAGATCAGCCCGCATTGGAGCCGCCTGCACCTGCCTCACAGCCAGTTCCTGACAGGAGGAGCACCGCACCTGCAGCGAGTCCAACGCCAGCACCTGAAGCCGAGCCTGTCATTTTTGGTCCACAAATTGTAGATGAATCCATTCCTTTTTGCCATCTACTTGTAAACAACAATATGGACACTATTTTGAATGATGTTGGTGAAGATTTTATAAATATCCCTTTTCCTGAAGCAATGAAAAAACACAAAAAAATGAAAAATTTGAAAAGTGCTTTGTCTGATCCTGCCATCATTGAAATCATTCAGAATTTAGTGCTGAATATGCCATTGATGAAAGCTCTTGAGTACATGCCAGCCGTGAAAAAAGGATTGAAAGAGGCATGCACAACCAAGCGTAGGCCGAACCCCTACAATTCCAGAAGCAAGGATGGCAAGTCCGAAAAGTATATCCTCACAATGGCCACCGTGAACGCCATCAGCAACCTCCCGGATAAAAAGCCAGATATGGGAGCACCTCTTGTATGTTGCCAGATGTTTGATCAGGAGTTCGAGCGAACACTTCTCGACAGTGGGTCTTCTGTCAATTTGAAGCCAGCCTCTCTACTCACGGAGTTCAAGTTAGGACCTCTCAAGCCTACAAAGATGATTCTGCAGTTTGCAGACAAGTCAGTTAAGCGGCCTAGGGGCCTGTTGGAGGACGTAATCGTCATGGTTCAGGGAAAGTCATTCCCGGCCGATTTTGTGGTCTTAGATATGGATGTCCCCTCTCCATTGCTCCTTACCCCGATCATACTCGGAAGACCATTTCTGCGGACATCAAACGCAGTAGTGAATTATGAGACGGGAGAAATCACTTTTGGTGCTGGCAATGAAATAATCAGAGTAGAGACCCTTTCTGAGGGAACACCAGCCGAGCAGACATCTACATCATGTGCAAGGGTGATTGAATATGCTGACGACTGCGACTTTCTAGCAGAAATTCAAGATACCAATTTATTTTTGGATGACAATGAGATCCATGAACTCCTCTGTCCCGAGGAGGAAGTGGAGTGCGCAGTCAAATTTCCCCTTATCAATCAGAATGAGGAACTTGCTGATGTGCTGTAAGAGATTGCCGTGGGGGTGATGTGCCTTCAGAACCAAGAGCTGAAGTCTGAAGAATCCGTGAATGAAGAAGAAATTATTGAGGAATTCTATCAGGATTTGAGAGAAGAAACAGATCAGAATATGGTGGACACCGAACAGTTGAATGAATCACCACCTGCACTGATAGCTGAAGTCACCACTGAAGCAGCTCAGACTCCGCCAGAGCTAAAACCTTTGCCCTCCAACATGAAGTATGCCTTCCTTGCGGGAGAACCTAATATGCACCCGGTCATCATCAATGCCCATCTGACCAAAGACCAAGAATCTCGTCTGATGGAGGTTCTTGAACGCAACCGCAAGGCGATAGGCTGGCAAACTTCTGATCTCCATGGGATCAATCCGTCACTCTTCTCACACCGCATCTTTCTGGAAGAAGATTGCAGGCCCTCTCGAGAATTGCAGAGAAGATTAAATCCGAACCTGCGGGATGTTGTTATGAAAGAGGTCCAGAAATGGTGCGATGCAGGATTTATCTATCTCATCTCCGACAGCAAATGGGTGAGCCCGGTGCATGTTGTACCCAAGAAATCAGGGATCACCATTGTGAAGAATGACAAAGGAGAGGAGATTGCCACCAGAGTACCCACTTCTTGGCGAGTATGCGTGGATTACAGAAGACTTAACCTCGCTACCAAGAAGGACCACTTTCCTCTACCCTTCATCGACCAGATCTTGGAGAGATTGGTCGCGAAGGAATACTTCTACTTCTTGGATGGATACTCTGGGTATAATCAAGTTGCTATTGCTCCTGAAGATCAAGAGAAGACCACGTTCACCTGTCCTTTTGGCACATATGCCTTCAGACGGATGCCGTTCGGGCTATGCAACGCCCCAGCCACATTTCAGAGGTGTATGCTTGCAGTTTTTGCCGATATGGTGGGCAACTTTCTCGAGGTCTTTATGGACGATTTTTCGGTCTACGGAGATTCCTTTGATCAATGCCTGGATTATTTAGACCGAGTCTTACGGAGGTGCTGCGAAGTCAATCTTGTGCTTTCATGGGAGAAGAGCAACTTCATGGTGACCGAAGGAATTGTGCTGGGTCACGTTGTTTCTAAACGTGGTATGGAGGTTGACCCAGCCAAGGTGGACGTGATTTCCAAACTTGGGCCACCTACAAACATCAAGCAAGTCCGGTCATTCTTGGGCCATGTCGGTTTTTACTGACGTTTCATCAAAGATTTCAGTAAACTGGCCAGACCGTTGACTGAGTTGCTCGGCAAGGACAATGAATTCATTGTAGACGACCGTGTGCTCCTTGCCTTTAATCAGTTGAAAGAGCTCATCACGCAGGCCCCTATCTTACAGCCACCAATTTGGACTCAGCCTTTCGAGATCATGACTGACGCGTCAGATTATGCCATTGGGGCTGTGCTGGGACAGAGGAAAGGTAATGTACCATTTGCGATTCACTACGCTAGCCGAATGCTCGATGAAGCCCAGAGAAACTACACTGTCACTGAAAAGGAGCTGCTAGCAGTGGTTTTTGCCTTGGAAAAGTTCAGATCATACCTCCTTGGGTCCAAAGTGATCATTTACACTGATCATTCGGCCATTCGGTACTTACAGCAAAAGAAGGACGCCAAACCACGTCTCATTCGGTGGATCCTTCTCCTCCAGGAATTTGACCTGGAAATCAAAGATAAACTTGGGGTCAAGAATGTAGTGGCCGATCATCTGTCCAGGCTTCCTGAACCAGAGTCTCCTGAGCTGAACCTGCAGCCGATCACAGAGACCTTTCCAGATGAGGCAATTCTGGCTATCACCTAACTCCCTTGGTATGCGGACATCATGAACTACCTGGTTGCCAAGAAAATTCCACAGGAATGGCCTAAATTGAAAATAGACAGGTTCTTGTCTAAAATCAATTTCTACCAGTGGGAAGACCCGTATCTGTTTCGTGAGGGAGCAGATTGTATCTGGAGAAGGTGCATTCCTCAGGAGGAAGTTCCAAGTGTCCTTGCTTTATGTCATGATCAAGATTCTGGAGGACATCATTCAGGAAAACGGACGGCAAAAAAAGTTCTTCAAAGTGGCCTCTGGTGGCCTTCATTATTCAAAGATGCAGATGAGTATGTCAAATGTTGCACTGACTGCCAGAAGATGGGTGGAACCATAGGAATGAGAGATACGATGCCTCTGATATACATTCAAATCTCAGATGTCTTTGACGCATGGGGCATCGACTTTATGGGCCCGTTTCCTAACAATCAGGGTTATGAGTATATTCTGCTTGCTGTCGATTATGTCAGTCGATGGGTGGAGGCTATTCCCGCCCGAGCCGCCGACAGTAGGACTGTCTGTCGATTCTTGAGAGATCACATCATAGTACGGTTCAGGATCCCCAAGATTCTTATATCTGATGGGGGTAGTCATTTCATAAACAGAGAGGTGAAGAAGCTGACCCAAGAATTCTGCATTGAACATCGTGTTGCTTCACCCTACCACCCGCAGTCCAATGACCTAGCTGAATGTTCGAACAGGGAGATCAAGACAATTCTGCAGAAACTTGTGCGTCCGGATCGCAAGAACTGGTCTCAGCTGCTTGATTCCATTCTTTGGGCTTATAGAACAGTGTACAAGTCACCCTTGGGAATGTCTCCCTACCGCCTTGTGTATGGCAAGCCATGTCATTTGCCCGTGGAACTTATTCACAAATCTTTATGGGCTATTAACATCTGTAATTTGGACTCCAAGCAAGCAGGAAAGAACAGAAAACTGGATCTGAACAAACTACTGGAATTCAGAGATTATGCATATGACAACGACCTGATGTACAAGGAGAAGGTCAAAACATGGCATGACAAGCACATCCGCCACAAGTCCTTTGATCCAGGTCAGAAGGTATGGTTGTTCGATGCGAAATTAAAGATCTTCCCAGGGAAATTGAAGAGCAAATGGACTGGGCCGTTTTTGGTTAGGCAGGTGCGTGACAACGGAAGTGTATTGATATCCAATCTGTCAGCTGACGCACAACCATTTGTAGTCAATGTACAGCTTCTGAAGCCATACCTTGAACATGATACATTCATGGTTGTCGTTGACTCAGTTCAAGTAATCTATGAGGATGAGCTGAATATCTCCAAAGAAGCAGAGAAAAGCGAAGCACAACAAAACATTTTTGAATGATTTTTCATCTTTTTCTTTTTCTTCTTTTCTTCTTTTCAATGTCTTTTATCCTCTTCTACCGAATTGATGCCATCCCTTTCATCATTGCTACACTTAGGATGTACTCTATCCTAAGTATAGGGGGGATGCGCACTCCGAGTTGCTCATATCCACTTTCACCCCTTTTCTTCTTTTCTTCTTTTCTTCTTTTCCTCTTCTATTTTCTTTATCTATCAAAAAGGTGTCGCCCCTTGTAGACAGTTTTCTATACTTAGGACGTACTTTGTCCTAAGTATAGGGGGGTGTGCACCCCGAGTTAATTCTATTCTTGTCGATTCTCTCCATTGTCTCCTCTTCTTGTCTATACTTAGGGATACCTTACCCTAAGTATAGGGGGAGACAATCTGAGTATGATCTGTTCATTCCCACCCTTGACCCTCCCTGCTTTGTGTACAGTCTGCTATACTTAGGATTATTTGATCCTAAGTATAAGGGGAGACGGTCAACTTCTCATTCGTTCATCTCGGTATTCCTTTATTCTTTAGATTTTCATATACTCAGTACGAGTTATGTCTTCTCTTTTCTCTCTGATCTATGAGGACATAACTCAAGCTTAGTATAGGGGGGTCGTATATACTACGTATATACTTTAGCCATAACTCGTACTTTCGTATTTTCTTAATAATATGGCTTATAATTCATTAAAATTCATTAAAAACCTTAATAAAAAGGTGTTTTGTTCCTCAAATTCTTTTTGTATATACTGATTAATAAATCAGGTGAAAATGTTTTTTGCAAAATGTTTGAAAAATAGTTTGAAAATCTTTGTGAACATCTATTGAAAACTATTTCGAAAATCTTTTGTTACATGTTTTCAACCTGTGTAAAAATGTGTGGTTTGCAAAATTTATTTTCTTTGTGTGAAATAAAATGTTTGAAAAATGATTTGCAAATGGTTTGAAAAATGGTTGCAAAAATGTTTTGAAAAATCTATTTATATTGTTTTGAAAGCCTTTGCAAAATGATTTTCAAATGTGTGTACATGTTTGCAAAAATGTTTGTAAAAACTATGTTGGACTATAGTCTTCAAAAATTGTGTGAAAAGCTTGTGTTAAATAAGATTGAGGAATGCTTACATCACACCTTACTTATATATGTATAAAATTGATCACTTACCCTTGTAAATTCTTAAAACCTACTTCTTGTATATATAAGAAGCACTCCCGTGTACATATTTTCACCCAGCTTTCAGCCAAAATCTTTTTGTTTTCAAAAATTCCCAAAAACATTTGCAAAATTAAAATCCCAAAACACTTGAAAAATCTTTCTGAAAAATACAAAAAAATGCATGCATCATCTTTTCAAAAGTCCATAAAAAATTCAAAAATCTTGAAAATTGCATCACAAAAATATTTCCTGCATTTTGCATATCATTTGCATAGCATGTGCATTTTTCGGATTGAGTTTGATAGTTGAACGAGTCTCAGTAAAATCCGAAGATTGGAGCTTGATTGGACCTTAAAATCTACCTAATAACAGGAACCTTATAGGAACTGGGTTTGAGGTACTTCAGGTCTAGTTGACTTAATTCTTTGAGGATCAAGAGACTTGGTTCAATGGATTCTTGACTGCCTAAGTAGAGTATTTCGGAGCACACGCACGACTCTTGTTGATAATGACCTAACTTGGACACCTGCACCTTTCACATGGCTCAACTCAGTTGGAGTAGTGAGGGGATTGGATTTGCCGGTATGACACGCACACAAGTGGAAACATTTGTCCTCCTCTAGGGAGGGAAGTGCATCCCAACCCGTCCAGTGATGAGGAAGTCTAAAGACAGGAGGCTGTGGGTTGCGATAAAGCTTCAAAAGAGAGATAGTCTACTGGCTCAAGAGGAAAAACTCCTTATGTAAATGCTGTTGTATATAGTATTAAAAAAAATGTTCAGGCATGTACAAAAATAAAGAGCCTGCGAAGTATGTACAAAGTCAATAAGCAAGCTTGAGTTCCAAAGTCAAATATGTGAGCCTGCAGCAGGATGACTTGACTACACTGGTCTTGCATCCCATGATAGGTAGCTACACTGGCTACCGTCCATTCTTCTCTTCACCCCCTCCTCTTGAGCTGGTTGCCACTTGAACTTAGAAGGGAATACCCCACTCCTCGAGGATGGAGTTATTGGATTGGGGAATCATTGGGTTGTTGTACTGGAGAAGTCAGTCTCTTTGTCATTCTAGTTGGGGAGAGCCACCATCACTTACACTGTACGAGTCAGATTCATAGTCGTAAGAGTTTGCGTATGAGTTGAAGTATTTCTGACCTGGCTATTGAGGAGACTTGAGCAGAGTTTTGGGATTCTCAAGGACTGTTGGATTTCAAATTCGGTTCTCACTGAGGTTCCGCCCGCACTAAAATTCCAAAGGTCCGACTTAAGCTCCAAACTTTGATTTTGTGAAGACAAGTTTGATAATTGAATTAGATCCAAGTTCTTCTTTTTCTTTTCTTTCTTTTTCTTTTTGCACTTATTGCATAAGTGTTTGCTAGGGACTAGCAAAGGTAAAGTATAGGGGGATGATGAATCCACATTTCATCATCTTTATTCTATCATTTTGGCCTCAAAAACCCTGGCAAATGCCTGTAAATAGCCTTAATTCCTGCATTTTAGCATTCATGCACATGGGTGTAAATAGTGTATAAAATGTGGTTTTTAAAAGCCAAAATTATAGAATAAATAAAAGAAAAGAAAAAAAATAAAATATTGTAAATATTTTATGACCCGAAACCCCGAGACCTAGGCATCTCAATGACTAGGTCAACAAGAAATAAAGTAGGGGGAAGATAAGGGTCAAATACAATGTGTTCCTATTCATTCTTCAATTCATTTTGGGACCTATTTTTGGTTCCACTTTTTATTCATCAAATAAAGAAACTTTGTACATGAAAGTTGTAGATAATTTTATAAAGAAAAATACAAAATTGATTTCATTAAAAAATATTGTACAGATAAAAAGTTCTGGTCTGAATATAAAGTCAGAATCCCAACTTCCCAGACCTGTATCTCACAAATGAAAACTCCAAATGCCTCAAAATCACCTTCAATTGTATATAGAATAAAATAAGCTATTTAATGGCGGTGGTTTCGTATTTGGCGGAGCTACGGTTTGAAAGTTGAATTTTGGACCCCTATTGTATACTTGTACAACTTAAAATATTCATTTTATTATTTATTCTTTATTTTCTTAATTTTATATTTTTGTTATTTTGTAAATATTACCTATATTAATTATGTGCATTGAAAACAAAATAAAACTCAAAGAAAACCCCAAATCAAATACATGTATGCACAATACATAGGTAAAGTACACACAGATATACCTATACTTTATATCCTCTTATTTTCTTAAATATACAAAACACATAAATAAAATAAAATAAAAATATAATTATGTGTATAAAAGTATGTTATAATTATATAAATTAATAAACATAATTAATAACATTAAAATACACAAAATTAAAATAAAAGAACAAAATATGTAGATATTATACCTATATAGGCCAAAATAAGTAACTTCTATAATACATCTCATAAAATTAATTAAAATTCATAATAAAATACTTCATAAATTAATAAACATTTTTTATTTTTTAACCAAAATGAAATTCGTCCATTTACTATTTTATTTCGATTTTTGAAATCATTTTTTGAGGATTTTTCCTGGTTGGTCCACGTGGACCAACCAGGTTGGTCTGACAGTTGACCTCGGTCAACTGTCTGACCTCCTCCTCTAGACTTGTCAGATGCGCTTTTGTCTCATCTTCTCGCCATTTTCTAGGTTCAACCTTGCACCAAATCGTGTCGATGTCTTCTGCGTTGTTGCGCCTCGATCAATGGTGAATCACGCCCAGGTGATTCCTTGGGCCGAGGACCATCGATCGAGGCGCTGGACCCTCGTCTTCCACACCGTTCGTCAACCCTACAAAAGAAGACCCCCGACTTCAATTTGAATTTTAATCCTTCTTCTGCCATTTCTACCCTCAAACCCCTAGCCCTTCGTGTTCCTGGTGACAGCAGGCATTGAATCGAGCTTGGGTTTGAAGCATTTGGCGTCGAATCGAAGAGATTCGTCCCCTCGCCAGAGCTCCGCCGCGCCTTCCAGCCCGTCGTCTCTGGTGAGCTTCCTCCTCATTTCTTTCCATTTTCTTGTAGCTTAAGCATAGGATAGCGTAGACTAGGAGTAGTTTAGATTCCCTTCGCACTATTCGCCGTGAATCTTCGATCGAACCCACGGCGGAGCTGAGCTCCGCCCATCATTTCCGGTCACTCCACGCCTCGACCCGACCGTCTGTCACCTCCATCCTTCTCCCCTTCACTCCGTCGCTCCGCTCCACCCATCATTTCACCTCGATCTCGCCCAGATCGAGTCGCCCGAGCTGCCCTCTCTGCCGCTCGCCGGAGCTATATGCCCGAGCCATCCTCCGCCTCTATCGAACCACCCGAGACCACCTTTTTGTTCGCCTGGGTTTTGCGCACCTCATCTTGCAGGTCAGAGCCCAAGAGAAGGCTCCCTCGACCATCGACGACTCCAGGAACAACCGCCCAGGTCAACTCCGTCGTCCGAGCACCTCACGTCGTCCCCGCCTCTCTTGAGACCACCAGCTGACGCGGAAGGGCCCCAGGATCATTTTGCCCCTGATCCTAGGGCCGGAGCGGCCGTGTGTCGGCCACAATCGCCGATCAAACCTCGTAGGGGAGGTGTTCTTCGTGAACCTCCCCCTGCCGTTGGATCAGAAGCCATCTCCAGACGCCACGTACGCCGTCGGATCGCCTGTGCTCCCCGATGTTGGATCAGCAATCCAAGATCTAATCTCAGCCATACATGACGAAGGGGTACCAGCCGTTCGATGCTCGCCACATGTCCAAGTGAAGCGCCATCGGCCGCACGATCGCTCCCCGTGGGTATTTTGCATTTTCAACCCACGACTTTTTGTATTTACTATTTAGACCTATAACTTTTATTTCATGTTTAAAAACTTTTGTAATAATTGCACTTAGGTCCTCGCACGTTTCGTTATTTGCACTTTGGTCCATGCCACGTTACCTCACGTGACTGTGGCGCGTGCCTTTTGGGCATTTTGCACTTTTATCCTGAATTTTATTGTATTTGCAGTTATACCCCTGTGCGTAGATATTTAAATATGTTTTTGGAAAAATTGCATGGATGCCCAGTCGGTTTTCATTAATTACAACTAGGCCCCTATGAATGATAGAACACGTGCCTCGCACGTGGCTTTTTGTGGAATTTACACCTGAGCCCCTGGATGTTTCTATAATTGCATTTATACCCCTACCAGGCTTAGGATTTTTGTATGCTTCAGCTATTTATTTCACGCCTCATTTAATTGCCAAAGATTCTCAAAAAATAGATTTAAGCTCCTGTTTGCTTCTACTTTCACGCCATATTTTTAGTTTTTAATTTTATTGTATTTTTATATTTATTGAAAATCAAAAACATGTTGTTTCAGCACTGTCTAGCTTAGAAAATACTAAAAAAATATTAAAAGCCTTAAAAAATTCCAAAAATATTCTCTGTTATGTGTTTTGACCTACTTTACTTTCAATCCAAAAACCACTAAAAATTTCAAAAGAAAAACCTTAAAAAATCAAAAATACATAAAAATTTCAAAAAAATATATAAAATCAGAGAAAACTCAGAAAAATATAAACTCAACTCCTGTTTGTTCCATATTTTATTGACTTTATTTGAAAATTAGTTTGGAAAATTTTTGTGGCTGTTTGTTATTTTTAATTTGCATTTTACTCCCAGCCAGTACCTATTTCACTGTTTTCTTTCATTTCAGCATTTAAAAATACCAAAAACACTTTGAAATACCCAAAAATCACAAAAATAGTTAAAAACTCTAAAAATATCAAAAACATTTTATTTCTGAATTTTTGGTTATTTTTGCACATTTTTATAAATAGTTGATCTTCCCTTTTATTACATTGTTTTTATATTCCAATATTGAAAAAAAAATATATAATATAAATTATAAAAATTAGAAAATTGAAAATCAAAATACAAAATTAAAAATTTAAAAATAAAAATTAAAAATTTAAAACCCACAAAAAAATTAGATTGGCTAAGTGGTTCATTAGACCTAGGTTTGGATTTTTGTCTATACTCTACACCCTTGTTTCCTGTGTTCGACCCCTACTTGCTTGCCACTGTACTTTGTTAGTAGGGTATAATAAATTTTAATCCTTGCTATTGATCGCTTTATTGATTGTGTGGGTTAATTGTTGATAAACGAAGAGGCTTGAGTAGTCGCATCAGCGACAGTGAGTCTGTGTTGTCAGACCACTATTTAGCAGCTCTCGCTTTTTCGATTTTCTCCAGGTCAACTGCTCAGGCCACCCTCTAATCCCACACTTCTCGCGCATCGTCGTTCCTTTGCCTAATTCTCCACGCGCCTCTGATCCATAACGCAACCCGATTCCTTCGCCAATTTTTTATCCCATTCATACCTCTTCATCGCTAGCCATTCAGATCCACCTTTCACGCCTTGATTTTCTCTCGATTCAAATTCAAAAATCCACTAGAGCTATTCCTATTAATACCCTCTCCACCGCCGGTGACGGGTTGATCCATTTTTGGCCCCTTTTCCTCCTCGCGATCGACTTTCAGAAAAACTTTGAGGTGACAGATCGAGCTCTCCGTGATTAGGAGCGTGAGGCAAAGGTTGAAGACGCGACTCCAACCACACGTCGGATCTCTCCGTCGCGTGTTCCATCTCTCCGCCATAGCCGCTGATCGAGGCGATATATCCTCATTTCTTCACTGTAGGTAACCTTAGGTAGCTGTTATTTAATTCTTCTATTTCACTTCCTCGTCTAAATTCTGTCAAGTAGCTTAAATCTGTCGATTCTGATCACCCTCAGATCCCTCTAGATCTGAGGTCCGGATTCCATTCTGACCACCTTCACTCGATGTCCCCATTCCTTCATGATGCATCTGGTTTTCTGGTAATAAACTCAGCCGGAGCTATCCTCCAAGCATATACATTGAATTACAGGGCTTTGGAGCACAATTGGCATCCAGATCGAGCATCGAGAGGTCCATCTAGAGCGATATACGTTCTGACCTCCAGACATTGCTTGAGACTTCACTGATCACCGAGGAGACACTGGATAGATAGACGAGGAATGCAGGAAGCCGTAGCACTTGTCAGAAGCTAAATCAGGTGGAGGTTGACCATATCCTCTCGATCAAACCTTGGCAGGAGTTGCCTTCACACTTGTTCATCCTAAAGCCTTCATGCCTATATGATCAAGAACCAAGCTCCGGGATTCAATCGCGACCATTGAGAAAACCCCAAATGCCCACCGTTGATCAAAGCTTCGATATTTAATCGATGTCGTACACTCACGCTTCAACATCAGTCGTTTGACAACAATAATGATGATCAGTCATAGATCATGCCATGTATTTTAAGGGTACATTTACGCCTCTACCCTTCCCATGTTTAATTCGTAAATAAGTCCTATAAGGACACGTATCTATGTTTTATGTTTTGAACCTTTGCTTTTTAGGTCATGTACTTTATTTTAACTATATTTTGATCCTGTGTGAACTAAGCGTGTGCCTTGCACGTGATCTTTTGAAAAATTGCAATTAAAGTACTATAGTTGTATGTTATTATTCAGACCCTGGAATTGATTTATATACAACTAGGACCTGTCCACGAATCTCACGAGCCTGTGCATGCGTTTTCTTAGACTTTTTGCATAATTAGCCCATGTATTTATCTATTTGTTATCATTTAGTCTGCATACATTAAATATTTGCATTTATACCCATGTATACCTATTTTTATTTTGCTTGATAAAAATCAAATAAAAAAGAGCAAAACACCTTTAAAAATTCCACAAAAATCATGATAGAGTCCTATTAATTAGATATTGCATCCAAAATTTTTATTTTGCATTTACTTTATTTTTATTTTTTATAAAAATTCAAAAAGGGTATAAAAAGTCCATGTTTTCTTTTGAAAATCAATAAAAAATACAAAATCTTTGATAAAAATTCTAAAATCCCTTTTGCTTCTTTTTATTTGTTTTAAATTCTATATTATTTTGGCATTTTTATTCCTTAAAAATAAAAAAATCATAAAACATTGAAAATCATAAAAAAATCATAAAAAAAATTACAGAATATTCCGAAAATATAAAATATCTTTTTGAAAAATATAAAAATTTATCTTTCATCTTGTGGATATTTCATCTATTTTTAACTTTATTTTGTATTTTAAAAATCCAAAACATTCATTTTATGTTCTGTTTTCTTAATTTTCAACTTTTTGCATTTTTTTATCACTTTTTAAAAATCCCAAAACTTGACTCTTTCTTTATTCCCTTTATTGATTTCTTGTATTCATTTTTAATTTAATTATTTTAAAATTCTGTTGCAAAATAAAAAATAAAAAAGATAAAGTCGTAAAATAAAATATAAAATATAATTAAAACTCATAAAAATAATAATAAAATAAAAAATACAAAAAAACCAAGGATAGTATTAATAGAATTTCCTTTATTTCATTGGTTTCTTTAATTGATTAACCATAGGGATTTTTGTAGCCTCCCTGAGTTCGACCATGTACGCTATACATGTAAATAAATAGCAATTTTCTATTGATACATTTTCTTCATTTATTTTGGCTTGAGAATCGAATAAATTTTTGTTAAGGGATTTTTAGGATTGCAATGACATTACATATAAATCTTCATTGATTTAAAATCCAGATTTCCCTGCTCAATAATCGTACTTGATGAAGATCAGGAGATCATCCACAAATTGGATATTCATACCAGTGTGTTAGGTTTGGTAATTGGAAAATCTTGAATCAAGCTTTAGTTGCTAATTTATTCAGCAGTTCATCAAAGATATTGAGAGTGTTAATGAAGTGGATAAGTGAAGTTGGGATGCCCCAACATACTCTCGAGATAGCTTGAAAAATCTTAGGCAGCATTGACCTTCATGGAGATGGTCGATATTTTTAAGACTAACAAAACCCAAGTCATGAATCATAGGAGATGTGAAGATTTTCCGCGTGGCTCTCTTCTCCTATAATTGTGTTTTTGCTTTTTAGTGTGAGGTTTGGTTTATTATAATCTGTAAAAGCTTTTTAGAGTGTTTCTTCTTCAATGAGTCACATAAAACAAGGGGAGTATGAGCCCATACGTATAAATATCTTTATATGATGAGAGGTAGAGTATTCAAGCATTAAAAGAATGATAATTCAAAAGGGTAGGTTACTCGATTGTGTAGACATGTATGTGCTAGTAGATAAACGATGAAATAGGGGAAACCCACTTTATATTGCTTTTTTAAAGTCATATTGACATCACTTGATGTAATCTTATATCCCAAATTAATCTAGTTCTAAAGGTCACAACATTAAAAAGATGTTGCTGCTGCACTGACACGAGTGAGAGGACCTACACAATAAAATATATGATTATAAATTGGGTTCAATGGGGTTGCCCCCTGCGGGCAGCCAACATGGGTGTCCCCACCTTATTTTTAATGGTTTTTCCAAAAATAGCACCATGTATATCCATCTATATATCCCTCCTATATGTCATTCGAATTCATTAAAAATGGAGACTCATATGCCCTCCATCTAGAACATGTGGGTTACAACAATGGTTAGACCGTTAAAATTACATGTCCTAGATGGAGGCCTGAAAAACACCACATGATCTAACTTTTACCAATCCTGCAAAAGACAGAAAAGATTTTTGCGATCATTGTATTTACTAGGTGAGTTTTGTCAGAAAAGATTAATTTTAGATTAATCTTCTTTTATTTTATTTTTACTCCTAAACTTAAGTGTATAGTGGTTAAGCATGGGAGTGTCGAACTCAGGGAGTCAAACTGTTGGGAACTAGGGTTAAACTATAGACAAACTAAGGTTAAATAGTTTCCTAATTTTTATTTTATTTTTAAAGAATTTTCTGGATTTTTGTATAGATTATGATCCTTATCTCCCCCTACTTATTTATTTTGTCGACCCGGTCAATATTGACATGGTCTCGGGGTTAGGATTAGTCTGTTTATATTTTATATTTACCAGCCTTCTTTTTCTTTTATTTTTCTTTTTATATTTATTCTTTTATTTTGGATATAAAAAGTGTTAAATATATAATATTAATAATTGTGATTAGAATGATAATTAGTTGGAATTAATGGATATTTACATGTATTTTACCAAGGATTTTAGCCAAAATGAAAGAATAAAGGCGACGAATGATGGATTCATCATTCCCCTATACTTTATCTTTGCTAGTCCCTTAGCAAACACTTATTATATAAATAATTGCAAGCAAAAAAAAAGAAAAATGAAAATAAAAGAACTTATAACATGACTGTTTTTTTAAACCGAATCTCACTTAATCCAAAATCTGGAGCTTGGATTCAGACCTTTGGATTAATAGTGTGTCGGGACTCGATTAGAATTACGATTTAAGCCTCGACAGCCTTCAAGTTCCATAAATCCTTATCCAGGTCCACCTCAACAGCCAACTCAGATCCACCTATTCATTACGCAAACTTTTCAGCTTTGAAAGCAATTTGTACTGTGTGTGAAAGGTTTTAGCTCTTTCCGCTTAGAGAAGTGAATAAACCACCCATCAAGTTATACATTTCCATTGAGCCCTTACCCAGCAACACAATCCTCGAGGAGGGAAGTATTTCCTTCTGAGATCAGGTCGTGTTGTGTCCACAATCGAGTATAGAAAGAATATAGAAGAAAGAGAAGAAAAATGGAGTATGATCAGTGTAATCATATCTCATGTGAAGTCTGGCCAGTTTAGCCAAGTCTCCACTAAGACATGTAGGTTTTTCTGAAGCTTTGACCATTGTGGTCATTTGGTATTTGGTGTATTCAGCTTCTTTTTGGTAGAGATAATTGTTGCACTGCATAGGTCTTTTATGCCCCAACGGATATATCATCTTTTCATCCCGTCCATTTTTTGGGGTCTTGGAAAAATTATGTCAGCAGATCCTTCCCTCATCCGAAGCTTTATTTCAGCCCCAATCTCTCCCGTCTTTAGACATCAATACCGCCAGACAAGGATGGAAATGCACCACCAAAATAGATTGCCCTACGCGACCCCATGCAGGTCGAGCTAAGTGTAGAGTGCATGAGTTCAAAATTGGTTCAAATGGAGAAGAGTTCAACGAATGACACCAGGTGTCCTACTTAGGCACTTTCAAGTTGAATTCCGAACATGGTCTCATAGAAACCAAAGAATTAAGTCTAAAAGACCTGAAGAGTCTCAATTCCAATTCCTAATAAATTCCCTTTAGAATTAAGTGGATTAAGGCCTAAACCAAGCTTCATCTCTCGGACTTAGATCCCTTCGTTTCAAGAATAGGACTTGTTCTGAAAAATGTTAATGAATGCAACATTTTTTATGAGGTACATTTTTCGGATTAAGCTTTTTAAGTGATTTTTAAAGACTTTTGCAATTTTTATTGAATTTTAAAACTTTTCAAATCTTTAGGGGTCTTTTTGAAAGAGTTAGTGGATTAATTTGTTTTACAAAAATTTTACAAAAATTTTGTATATTTTATAAAGGATTTTATGCAACTTTTATATACAAAATTATATAGCTTCTATACAAGATTTTATAAGAAAATTTATTTTCAAAATTTTAAGGATTTTATCAAAGAATTTTACAACATTTTTTATATACAAAATTAAGCCATTTTTTAAATAAGTGATATTTATGGTTTTCTTGCGGCTTTTAGAAACCAAAATATGTACCCATACTTTTAGAGAACCATATTATTAAAAATAGAATAAAATATGAGTTATGACTTCTAAAGTATATATATCATATATATACGAGACCCCCTATACTTAGCATGAACTATGTCCTCATAGTGACCAAAGAAGCGGTAAAGGAAGACATAATCAGGCTAAGTATATATCAGTGAAAAGAATATATACTAAAATGACTCAAAGAATAACAAATGAGGGAATAGAAGTCGATCATCTCCTCTATACTCAGGATCAAGTGATCCTAAGTATAGCAAACTCAAAACCGAAGATGATCGAAGTCGAGAATGTACATACTCAACGGCTCAGCTTGTCCCCCTTATACTTAGGGTAAAATATCACTAAGTATAGAGACAAAGATCAAAAAGTGAGGGACAAGTGAGGGAGCAGACGATACACAATCCGAAAATAATCAAAAGGGGAAATGAGCGAGATTACCCCCCTTATACTTAGGGTAAAGCACACTCTAAGTGTAAGCAACAATAGGGGAAATCGAACAGGATGATGTGAACAACACAGTGTCTACACCCCCTTATACTTAGGATAAAGCACATCCTAAGTATAGCAAAAATCTGGATCAACCTAAGGGTATAAGACAAACAGAAGAGAAAGAGTAAAATCAAAAGTATATAAAATCGATATTTGAAAATCAGGTATGAGATGTAGTGTAGGAATGAAAAGATCATCTCATGCAGAATAGATGGGGACAACTTCAACAGTCGACGGTTAATGATCGAGAAAGGGTTTCAACTGATGACCGTTGACCCGAAAGGTGGAATCACACAACAACTCAGATATATTGATGCTACCGTTGTCGTACACCTTTCGCACTAGATACGGGCCTTTCCACTTGCTCTAGAGTTTCCCTGGAAAAAGCTTTAGTGTGGCATCGAATAGCCATACTTTCTTATTCGGTTCAAACTGCTTGTGGTTGATATGAGAATCATGCCACTCTTTCATCCGCTCTTTATAGTGCAAGCTACTCGTGAAGGCTTCATCACATAACTCTTCCAGGGCTGCCAGTTCAGTCTGTCTCTGATCTCTCAAATTGTCCAGATCAAAGATCACTTCTTTTACTGCCTAAAGATTTGTGCTTGATTTCCACAGGTAAGTGGCATGGCTTGCCATAAATGAACCGAAAGGGAGATGTACCCAATGAAGTTTTGAACGATGTTCGATATTCCCAAAGAACCGAATCTAAAAGCTGCGACCAATCCTTTCAGTCTGGGCGAACAACCTTCTGCAAGAACGTCTTGATCTCCCTATTCGAAACCTCGGCTAGACCATTCGTCTGAGGGTCATACGGAATAGCAACCCGATGGTCTATACTGAACTCGTTAGCAAGTGCTCTTACCTTATCGGTGATGAAGTGGCTACCTCCCGTCTGATATCAGGACACGAGGGATCCTGAACCGCGTAATGATATGCTTTCTCAGGAACTTGCAAACCGTGTTTGCATCAGCGGCTCGGGCATGAATAGCCTCTACCCAACGACTCACATAATCCACAGCTAGAAGGATATACTCGAATCCCTGACTTTTAGAAAATGGGTCCATAAAGTCGATACTCCATGCATCAAACACTTCATAGAAGTGAATCGGCTGCATCGGGATCATGTCTCTATATCCAGAAGTGCCCATCTTCTGGCAATCAGTACATCTCTTTACGAATGCATGAGCATACACAACGAGCATAGGCCACCAAAGGCCGGATTGAAGCACCTTCTGTGCTGTAATCTTTCCTGAATGGTGTCCTCCAGCTTCTGATCTATGTCAATACATGAGGACACTCTGGTATTCCTCCCAAGGAATACAATGACGCCAGATGGGATCCACTCTTTCATGAAAAATGATCGAATCCTCCCAATGGTAAGACTTGACTTTCACGAGGAAAGTCTCAAGCCTCTGTCTGGACCAACCTTGTGGGACTTTCTTAGCAACAAGAAAGTTCACAATGTCGGCATACCATGACAGCGAGGCGACAACAAGAATCACCTCGTTGGGGAAGGTCTCGGTGATTGGTGCATCAAACTCAGAAGTCTCAGGTGTTTCTAACCGGGAAAGGTGATCCGCCACCACATTCTTGACTCCAGTCTTATCCTTTATAACAATATCGAACTCCTGGAGTAGAAGGATCCATCTGGTCAGAAGCGGCTTCGAATCCTTCTTGTCTATTAGATATTTGATGGTGGTGTGATCAATGAAGATTGTGACTTTTGATCCAAAGATATGGGACATGAATTTATCTAAGGTAAATAATATGGCTAGCATTTCTTTCTTTGTAAGCGTGTAATTCCGCTACGTGGTATCCAAAGTCTTGATAGCGCAGTATATGACATATGGAAGGTCATCTCTCCTCTGTCCCAACACAGCCCCAACAACAAAATCGAAGGCATCTGTCATGATCTCGAATGGAAGAGATCAATCAGGTGGCTAAAGGACATGAGCCTCCACAACCATGTTCTTGAGATTTTCAAATGTTGAAAGACACTTATCATCAACTATAAAATCGATATCTTTTGCGAGAAGAACAGACAGCGGTCGGGCAATTTTATTGAAGTCTCGTATGAAATGTCGGTAGAAACCGACATGCCCGAGGAAAGATCGTAGCTGCTTTAGATTGTATGGTGGATTGAGTTTCTTTATGATATCCACCTTGGCTGGTCCACCTCCAAGCCCCGGTTGGAGATGATGTGACCAAGGACCGCCCTTGAGTCATCATGAAATGACTCTTCTCTCAAGAAAGTACGAGGTAACCTCCGTGCACCTCTTAAGCATGCGGTCTAGGATAGAAAGGCAAGAATTGAAATCATCACCGTAGACTGAGAAATCATCCATGAAGACCTCTAAGATATCTCCCACCATGTCCACGAATATCGAAAGCATGCACCTCTAGAATGTAGCCGGAGCATTACATAATCCAAAGGGCATCTGTTTAAAAGCATACGTTCCGAACGGATAGGTGAATGTCATCTTTTCCTGATCTTCTAGAACAATGGCCACTTGGTTATATCCCAAGTACCCGTTGAGAAAAAATAATGGCTCTTCTCGGCTAACCGTTTGATGATTTTATCAATGAACGGTAGCGGAAAGTGATCCTTCTTGGTCGCATGATTCAAACGTCTGTAGTCCACACAGAGACGCCAAGAAGTCGGTACTCGCATAGCGATTTCCTCTCTGTTCTCATTGATCACTGTAGTGATAACCGTCTTCTTGGGTACCACATGCAAAGGACTAACCCATTTCGAGTCGGAAATGGGATAGATAAAATATGTGCTCCACCACTTAGATATTTCCTTCATAACCACCTCTCAAAGATTCGAGTTCAGCCTGCACTGAAACTCACGAGATAGCTTGGCATCATCCTCGAGAAAAATGTGGTGGGAGCACAGAGCCAGACTGATTCCATGGAGATCAGCTACTGACCATCCGATCGCCTTGCGGTTCTTTTCAGGAATCTCCATCAGACGAGATTCCTGATCTTCGGTCAGATTGGAAGAGATGATGATCAGAAACATTTTAGATTCATCCGCACAGAATCATTATTTCATGCTTTGAGGCAACGATTTGAGCTCATGGAGAGAAGGAACAGGAAGAGCGGGTTTGATTAGGGTCTGGGTATAGGCTGCTAGATCGACATGCGTAAGCTCGGCCTGCTTTGACTCAGAAAGAACTGGAGATTGTTGGATATCTTGATTTGATTCGGTCTATAGGCTAGTTGTAAGCTATGTAGAAGAAGTTTGAAGTGATAGGAATTCGACGAAGCACTGCCAATCAACATCGTCAGAATTTGACTATTCCGAAGGTAATTGACAACTCTGATTATTCACTTCTGACTCGGAGGGATAAAGAATATAGGAATGATATGATAAGGCCTCAAACTCGCCTCCATCAAGATTTTCGTTATTCGGCTTTAGGATTGTGATCTCCATTCTCCCAACCTCAGATATCGGAATCTCGACTTCAACTGAAGGTGTGATGAAAGATTGGGTGCTAGGTTCAGCCCAGACAGCCTCATCATCGGTTCTGATGACTGTCGGGCTCGTCATCCGATGCTCACTCTAATTTAGCTGATCTAGAATTCTGGTCTTGAATCGTCTCCATATGTATACTTTCACCCTAGACGCGAAAGTACACCTTTTTGGTACCATAGTCGGAAATGGCTTTTGCTGTCGCTAGAAAAGGTCGTCCTAGTATCACGCATTCAAGAACTGTCATGTCCAACACGACGAAGTCCACAAGGAATTGCAAATCCTGAATGGTAACGATAACGTCTTCGATTAAAACCTTAGGCCTCTTGACCGATCTATTAGCAAACTGCAAGGTCGTTCGGCTTGGTCGAAGGGGCCCGAACTCGAACTTGTCGAGTAGAGACGAAGGAAGGAGATTAATCGAAGATCCGCTATCTAATAGAGTCCGATCAAAAATCTGATCGAGGATCTCACATCTGACATACGGTGCTCCCGAATCTGATCTCTTGGCTGGGAGACAGTTCTGAATAACATGACAGGTTTCCTTGGTCAGCACATGGATCTCAGAACAGTGATTGCGCTGCCTCTTCTTCTTGCGGACTATAGTTCATTCTTTTAGGCCTTTCTGAAGAAGAGGGATGTGTACCAAGGCTTCCGAAAGAGTGAGTTGGATCATGACCTTTTCGAGCATCTCTTTCGTCAGATCATTCATTTGGATCTTTTTATTATTTTCTTTTTTATCACCTTTTCCTAAGCAGAGAGCTTTGGGAAAAGGAATCTATACATCCTCCTGGTTAGTCTGTATAATTAGAGGATCAGAAGAAGAAGAAGAAGGAAGTGTTTTTTTGTAAAACTGGGACTTTCTTTTCTTGAATCATCAGAAAGAGAAAGATATTGATCAACCATTTTTTATTTCTTTTTCGAATTCTTTACTTATGTACATTTTTTTGAGATTTTCTCTCATCATCACTATATACAAAGAACGATAAAGCAACTACGTCGGCATTCAGCTCTATCTACTCTTCAGAATGGGTGGCTTCGGCACCACCATCTCCATTGTCAAATGGTACGGCTTCAGTACCACCATCAATGTCTTCTACAGGCTCGTTTGTGTTATCCAGAGTATCCTCCTCGAGCTTAGTAGAGTCTCCACCTACTGGCATCCTACCGCCCCTAAGAGAAATGAAATCAACGTCATCACATTAAAGATAGTCATCGGAATATACCTGTGATTGGAGGGTGGGCTCGGTCGAATCTACCTTCTCTGACTTTTGCTTCAAATTATTTGGGTTTGGCACTATCTGGACAGACAAGGCGGACTCCCCTTTGATTAGATCTGTGACATGGGTTTTGAACTCATCCATTTCTCGCCTAAAAGATGCCTGCTGATCGGTGATCAGGTTGGCGAGATACTCTAATGCTGGGTTGTCATGGAAAAGATCCATAAGACCCGGATGAGTCGCCTCGGTGCTACTGAGGCTGCTGTTGAGCTGGCTGCTGTGGAGGGTAATGTTGCTGATACTGAGTTGGTATGTGCTCTGCCTCCACTGAGGTTGCTGACAATGACGAGGACCGAAATGCTGCTGCTGCTCTCTGCTCTGCCCCATCGGTGCCTGTAGTGGCTGCTGGGAAGAGGCACTCATGTCGACCAACAGAAACCAGAGTGATCACGATGGATCCCCGGTTGCTGCGGCTGGTGTACCAAATCCCATTGACCTCAGTCAACGGCTCAGGCATTTCGGAGTATGTTGGGGGCATTGATGTCAAGGGCTGATCGCTCTGATATACCGCCATCTGAGTGTCAGATGATGGTGCATGCTGGATTTGTGAGTACATCGAGGGTTGATGAGTCGGCTCAGAATGCACATGGTATATGTGTTGTACTGGAGGGCTCAGAAGTATGCCTCGATCCCCGGCAACAGCGCCATCTGAAAAACACCACATGATCTAACTTTTATCAATCCTGTAAGAAGACAGAAAAGATTTTTGCGGTTGTTTTATCGACCAGGTGAGTTTTTCAGAAAAGATTAATTTTAAATTGACCTTCTTTTATTTTATTTTTATTCTTAAACTTAAGTGTATAGCAGTTAAGCACGAGAATGTAGAACTTAGGGAGGTAAACTGTTGGGAACTAGGGTTAAACTATAGACAACCTAAGGTTAAATAGTTTTCTAATTTTTATTTTATTTTAAAAGAATTTTTTGGATTTTTATTTATTTTTAATGAATTTTATATTGTTTTCGTGAATTTTAAATATTGTATGATTTTCTATTTTAGGAAATATTTTGTAATTTTTATTTAATTTTTTTTTAATATTTTTATGTTTTAATTTTATTTTATTTTTTATGGATTTTTAAGGGTTTTTAGGATTTTTATGAATTTTGGTTTATTTTTAATAAGATAAATTAAGTTTTTATTTGAAAGCTGTGACATATTTTTGGTTTTTAAGATAAAAAACAGTGAAAAATATTTTTATTTTATTTTTAGTCGAAAGCAGATGAAATTATATTTAAAATAACATATTGTGCGTTTTAGGTGATTTTTCTTTATTTAGTTATTATTTTTATAAGTTTTTGTGTATTTTATATTTTCTATTGGTTTTATTATTATTTTTATTTTGTTTTTGGTTTATTATGCAAAATATGATAAAATATGCTATATGTAATTTTTATAGAATTTTGTATTTTTTAATTTTATTTATTGTATAATATAGGGTATAAGAGTAATGTATATATATATTTTCAGGGATATGGGTGTAATATTCTTAAAAGTAGAGGGTGTATGCGTAAATGGTAGAAAGGGCAATGGGTCACGCAAAAATACTCCACGAATCACGTGGAAGGCTCATGATCTTCACTCACTTGGAATGTGGATGTGAATATCGTAAAGTTCGGAAGGTTTGATGTAAATCCGCCAAAAAAATCACGTGCCCATGCATGTGATCTTCCTGAGATGAAAACATGTTCGCAATAGGCAAAATCTGGGGAGGGTGTCGTCGCAAATTTCACGGTGATCACGTTCCAGGCACGTGAGACAACTCCACCAAGGACCTGTACGCTCAATCAAAAAGATCAGAGGGTAGATATGCAGTTCGCCTAAATATTTGGGCTGCCCACGCGCGTCGCGCATGACCGGACTTGAGCAATGGGGCGGCAGGGCTCTGTTGGTGCCGACATGTGGCGTTGTTTCGTGCACTTGATCAATGGATGATCGAAAGGTTGCTGTTGATACGATCGAACGGCATCCGCAACGCTCCTTTTGATGAATCAACGGTATATGTAGGCTCTGTTCTTCTCCTTTCCGAATCAAATCCAAATGAAATGTCAGATTCTCCAAATCTCCGGTGATTGAGACTTTGAGGAGTCGATGATGGATCTCCATTCTATCGTTGCTATCTTAGTGAGCAGTTCTCAGTGCTCAAATGTTGCTCACGCGCAGATGCTCCTCAATATGGTCCAGTTATTGCTTTGTTTCATGTATTGGATCTCTGTTGTGGTGCTCCTTCTTAGTTCAAATCCTCTAGTATTGCTCGGACATGGATATGATGCTCCAGGTGCAGATTCTAATAAGTCTACAGTTGATGTAGACTTGATGAAGTTGCGATGATGTTTCTTCAGGCGAAGAATCTATGCATGAAGGTCTCCTCTGGTGCGACCGATGTGCTTTGAGATTCAGATTGGATCGGTCTTCTCCAAATGGATCTACTCCCAGCGATTTCTGAACTGCAAATTTAAAGGAGACTCGAAGAACGGATTCCTCGACCAAATTTTATGCACAAAATCAATGGATATGGATGGAAATCCTTCGTGTGTAAGAGATTAGAATTGAAACTCAGATCCGAGAGATCTGAGGTGCTATACTGCGATAAAAGGTGTAGAGGAATGGAAAGTTTTGGAGATGGAATAAATGGTAGGCAACAGAATTGGTGGCAGATTTCGGTATGAAGTTCGAGAGAAAACATATGAGAAGAGTGGTATTGAGAAAAGAATTGAGGATTGGATTGAATTTGGCTCAATTTCATGGAAAATAATGAGGGAAATCGAGGCGAGAAGAGAGAAATCCAGGGGAGAAGAGAAATCGGATGGGATAGAATGGGAAAGACA
Organism: Ottelia alismoides; assembly: GCA_037367405.1. Taxonomy (NCBI): domain Eukaryota; kingdom Viridiplantae; phylum Streptophyta; class Magnoliopsida; order Alismatales; family Hydrocharitaceae; genus Ottelia; species Ottelia alismoides. The sequence continues at coordinate 506,561 of JAZKJV010005253.1, read as the reverse complement.
AAGAGTAGAACCTGGATGTAGAAGACGCCAATCGCTTGGGAACGGAGCTTCCTAGAAAGCTCCAGGTGATTGCCTCAACTCAAGGTGTAATGAAGAGGCTGGACATATGGCGGCTCACGGTGTAGCAGCAGGCCGACATGCATCTCTCAAGCTCGTCAATATTATCAAGCTTGTCTAGATTTTGTCACTTTTTCTCAATTATTTCTATCCGATCCAACTTCTGATAAATGATCCCCATATAAGCTGATGGAGATTCGAGAGGAATCGAAACAACAGAAGATGGATTCCCTTCAATCTGTGCCACTCAAGAATGCTGGTGATTATATACCCAAGTCCGGGACATTGTGGTGTAGTTCTCTACCATTTTCTCATAAATGGACCAGATTCGATCTTCGTGCATTGAAAAATAAGATCCACCACATGCTGCGTTCACCAGTCCCTGTAATTCTGGTGCCAGCCCACTGAAGAAACTCTGTACAAGAGTCGGCTTGGAAAGTTCGTGATGGGGACATCGATCAATGAGCTGTCGAAAACGATCCCATGCTTCGTGGGACGGCTCGTTTCCGATCATGGTGAAATTGCTAATAAAAGCTATAGCAATATTCGTTCGACTGAGAGGGTAATACTTGTTCAGATATGTGGTTCTCAGTGAAACGCGTCTCCCTACCCTGGTTAAGTCAATCAAATTAATGGTCAAATTAATCGTTGTTGTTCGTTGCAGCCGGATAATGAGAGCAGATCAAAAACCACTTTCCAAGGTTTGATTTTCAGAGGATATATATATTTTTTATCTTTTTCAATATTTTATGCAAGACACATGCACAGTCCAGCCAGTTTACAAGTCAATTCAGATAAGTGATCAAATCAAGTCCAAAAATTATAAAACTTGGCCAGATGATGAAATGCAAAAAATTATGGTCCTCTAATTTTTTTAGAATTTTCTGACACTAAATGAATTTACCGTGAATTAAAAATGAATGTAGGGTGATTTTAACTAAATTAATTTTAATAAATATCAATCACAATATTTTTAGAAATAAAAATTATCCTAGATAGATCTGAAGGTGAGGAATCCAGGAAAATTATTAAACCCAAATTTCTATGTGAAATGATCCTATTAAAAATTAATTAAGGAAATCACTAAATGATTTATTCAGGCCTCGGGATGCATGCAAAAGAGATGGGATTTTTACGCAATGTGAACTAATTATCCTAGATCTAATGTGATTTTTTGGGGATTTTTGGGGTCACAGATAAATTATTATCAATTAAGAGGCACAAATGGGTAAAATATAGTAAAATTTAACCAATTAATTAATAGAAAAATCCACTGATATTACAAAAATGTGCCAAGTGTCACATATGGAGGACGACAACATAAGATACACAATGCAATTTTCCAAATTGAAAAATAAATTAAAATGAGTGCCTAAATATGCGTGCAAAGGTGATGAATACTCATTCATCACTCTTTATTCTTATATTTTAGCTACAAAAACCTTTGCAAATGCATGTATATAGTTGTAAATAGGAATAATTACCAAAAGCATGCATTGTGTAAAAACCTATAATTAGCATGTTTTTGTGCAAAAATAAAAGAATAAAGATTAAAAAGGAAAAAGAGGGAAATATTTAGAATAAATATTGAGCTTTCTAACCCAAGGGAGGGCTCAGCATGGGCCTGACCGCATAAAAGCCAAAGTAGAGGGAGATAGGGGCTCATGTGTGTAAATATCTATGTAAATAAAATAAAAATATTTTCCTCCCAAAAATAGATTAAAATAGGCTTGTAAATATTTGTATATATTTATAAATATAAAAACAAAAGAAAAAAATATAAAAATTAAAAAGAAAACAAAAACACCACTTGTATGTAGTCACCATGTACATAGAACCTCCTTCTATATTTATCTAACCTTGTAAATAAATAAAATTAATTTCCAAAATTTTTGTAAATATTCCACATTATATAATGTAAATAAATAAAATAAAAACAATTAATACAAAAACAAAATAAAAATAACAAAATTAAAAACATAAAAATATATTTTAAATATACCATGTATATAAATGTACATATGTATTTATTTCACATATGTATGTAATTAATAAAAATAAAATAAAAATGTCTTTTTATTCCTCATTTTATAATATCAATAAATAAAATATAAAAAGGGAATAAAATTGTATAAAAATAACAATTAAAAATCAAAACTAAAAACCTATATATTGTATATATACCTATATCTAACCCTACTATGTACATACCTTATTTTTATTTTGAAAAATTAATTAAAAATCACTAAAAAATAGAAAAAATTAAAATAAAAATATTTCATGTTTTAACTTTTTCATAATTCGGCCATTTGCTACCCTTATTTTCACTTCCAAATATGAGCCACGTGGCCGCTACCCATTGGCCCTGGGGATTGTTGACCGCCCGGTCAACTACCCCGCCCCCCCCCAGGACCACTTCCCACGGGTCCTTAACGGGTAACCCGTTTCTCGGATTTTTCCCGTGTAAACCCGATCATGCCTCGCCTAAATCCCGGGTCCGACTCGTTAATGATGCATCCGAGACCCTCGCCGGAGCCATCATCTCGGGATACGCGCGCTCCATTGCCCTACCCGCGCCTGTCTTCCCGGACCCTCCACCATTTATAATCCGAGCTCTGCCTCCTCCATTATGATCTTTGGCCATTCGTTCCACCCCCCAGTGAGCTCCATTGCATCGGCGAGAGTGACAGCTCGTCCCCCGTGGTGTCGAAGCGAGGAGGGAGTTCGAGACCACTGATCCGGCGCGTATCACCGCCGTGCTCCGCCCACAGCAGGAGCCCGAGCCTCGGAGGGAGACGCTCCTCGAGGCTACGACCAAGAGCATCGCCAGCTCGTCCCCAGTCTCATCGTCCACCCAGGTAGACTCTTTAGCTTTTCTTTTTCGCTAATTTTAGATTTCCCCCATTTCGCTCCGTCGCCGTTCACCCCCGATTCCGACCACGTCCGACCTCCGTTCGACCATCAGGCTTCGCCATAGCCTCCGCCTTCTTCCCGCGCACCTTCTCCATACCTCCATCCAACCCAGCTCGCACAGGAGCTGGGGCTCGAGCTCCTCCGTCCCCACCTTCGCCGGAGCTCGCCCATATCGACCCTCCGACCACCTTCACCTCGCCTAACCGGGTCGAGAAAGTTTGCCCTCGACCCGCGAGTCTTCTGGTCTATTTTGCAGGTACATCCAAGCCCATCTGAGGGCTTGGACCATTCGGTTCAGGAGCTCTACCTCCGCCGACCTCGCCGGAGTCCTCCAGGGCTCGGCTGGGTCATCGGAGGCCACCATCAGCTGCGGAACATCATCGCGGAGCGTTTCCGATCTTCAGGAGCAGCAGAGGAGGTCAGGAGCGTGCGCCTTGGGCCGGCGAACTGTTCTTCCTCGATCTTCTCCGACCGTCCGATCGTCCTCGACCTCCAGTTTGCACCTCGACCGTCCACTTGAGGAGGTCCCGTCACTGTCAGATCCTTGGAGAGGAGATCTGGACCGCCCGATGCGAGAAGGTTAGCCACCTACGCCCTTCACCGTTCGATCCCCCACGTGGCAAAGCCTCCGTCGTCGGATTCGCCCGAGGAGCTTTGCTTGGGAGCGCCAATCACCCGTCACCGTCAGATGCTCCACGTGGCATCCATCCAACATCTCCATTAATAAAGGGTAATTTACCCTTAGGCCCTCCTGTTTCTTTTATTTCGCATTTAGTCCTGTAATTACATAGTGTAGTTGTTTAGTTTTTGGTACTTTTGCATAGAGAACCCTGCGCTTGATTTTATTTGCTGATATGCCCCTATGTATGGTGTGACACGTGCTTCGTCACGTGGTTTTCTGGTGTATTTGCATTCTATGCCCTGTAGTTCTGAGATGTTAAGTAATGAATGAAAACTTTTGAGATATTGCATTTATACCCCTGTGCGTATTTTTAATTGTGCATGTGCGCTTTTTATTGGGTTATTTGCAGGCTTCCCCCTGGACTTTTGGTACATGTTACCAAATTGTCCTCGGAAGTAGTTTTTCTTACATTTGGGTCCCTGAGTGCCTCAGGCACGCACACGCGCGTGTTTACTTGGGAATTTTGCACTAGACCCCTCAGGACTTCGGGTATTTGCACTTAGGTCCCTGTGCACAGTACCCTCTTTCTATTTTTGAATAAAATAGCAAATCACCTCCAAATTTAATGAAAATTGGACACATGGCTCCTGCCATGATGTAAAATTTTTATAAATTTTGGAGACATTTTAGACACTGTTTGATATTTTAAAAATTCAAAAACACGTATTTTCTTCACTGTCTGATTTGAAAAATCATAAAAAATATTAAAATTCATCTAAAAATTACAAAAAAAATTACTTACTATTTGTCTTTGCTTGCTTGATTTTCTAGCCAATTTTGGCTATTTTTCATTATCTAAAACACCTAAAAATTGAAAAACACTCAAAATCTCATAAAACTTCTAGTAAATAAATTAAAAATCCAAAAATCATAATTTAGGTGCCCAAATTTTCCTTGTTTTCTTATCTTTATAGGAAAATTACCTCCCGGGTAATTTGAGGCTTCTAGATATTTTATCTAGGTCCTTTTAGCTCGGCTGGACATTACCTACAGTTTCAGCCCTTGTTTGATTTTTAGAAAATTAAATAAACATCAGAAAAATCCCAAAAATTCACCAAAAACAGTAAAAATTATAAAACACCTAAAAATATTTTTGTTAGAATTTTTGGTTGATTTTTAGTGCATTTAATAATTTGTTGAAGTGTGTTGTTTAGTTGCTTTTCTTATTTTCTTAATATCTTGAAAATCCAAAAAATATATATAAAGAATTAAAAACCACCAAAAATACATTTTATTTCTTTTTCCTTTCTTTTTTACTACTTCGTAGGCCGTGAGGCCAATCCGTGCTCCTTGTGTTCGACCCTGGTCGCCATACCAGGTTAAATTAATAGCGAGACCGCTATCGTGTTTTGAGTTGATTTTGTCTCTGTATTGGTGGTCTATTTATCTTGATTGGGCCATCTTCATCGCTTGGGTCGCAACGACCGTTTAGCACCTTATACCCTAGTGGTCGGGTAGCTCATCAGAATGGCGCCGTTGCCGAGGAGCACGGCTTAGTAGTTTTCATTTTATTTTCGTTTTGTTTTTCACGGCTTTTCGCGGCTCTTTCAGAGTTCGCGGCTTTTCGCGGTTTTTGTTTTTATTTTATTTTTCTTCATTTTGCTTTATTTTATTTTCTTTTATTTTTGTTTTTGTTTGATTTTTGTTTGTTTATTTTATTTTGCATTTTTGCATATATACCCTCATTTTCTTTTCATTTATTATTTGATTATTTTTTATTGGTCTGACCACTCTATTTCTTTCTTGCGAGGGCCTGAGGACCGAGGCGGCCGATTTCGAGAAGCCGACGCAACCGCGAGACTCAGAGGCAGCTCCCTTCTGTACGGAGCCGCAGGAGAGCGTGAGGGAGAGACTGAGTGGGAGAGGTTTAGTTTAGACTTTTTATTTTTATTTGATTATTATTGTAATAATACAGGGACTCAGAGACTTGGACTGTGGAATTGAACTTTTAGCGGGTCTGTTTCGCCGAGCACCGGTGTGCTCGGGGGACCCTTAGGTTTTTCGCGGTTTTTCTCGCGGTTTTGGTTTTCTTTTTACTGCCTTTGACGGTTTTCAGCGGTTTTCATCAAGCCCCTAGACTTAGGAGTTTCTACTTGATTGTGCCGTAATTAGTAGGATCCCCACATCTAATTATCTGCCTGTTCCCATAGTGCGATTAATTGGACCTACTAATAATTGATTAATAAAAATAACTGACTCATCTCCTTCGTAGCCTACGTGCCATAGTCTGCCCCGCAAAGCGCTTTCTCCTACCCCCGATGTGTCGGGCAGAGGAGGGGTAGACCGAGACCGGACCTTTGGCCTGGAGGTCGGTGACCAGTTAGACGGTTCTGCAAGTAGACTTGCTCATCTAGGACTCGGTTTTCACCGCTGCATCATATAGGGTAGTTTACTTTCTGTCTTTAAATTTCTGCGCGGATCACTTGCATGTAGAGTGCTGGAGGAAAGGTACGCATTTCTATCTCTGTATGCATCATTGATTTCATCGCGCATCGGCTTTTTCGTCTTCTCCCCCCTTGTTTTTGACTAAATAACCAGGAGAACCGAAAAATTCGTTAGGCCTTTGTTTTTATTGAAAAATACTAAAAAAAGAAAAACCATAAAATTGGGACTGCTAAAACTATTGACCCTAAAAGGCACTCACCTTAAAAATTTGTCTTGGGGAGAGCAACCCCCTCATTGTTTGGTTTGCTTGCACGAGAGAGTGACCCGCATACTAGGTAGAGCCCTCCGGTGCTATTTCCAACTGACTACCGACTCTTCCGTGCTGGCCAGTCGGTTGGAGTAGTATCGGGTATCCCAACAGGTCACGTAAGCGCTCTGATAGATTTCTTGTTCACCTAAAAAAATTGACAAGATAATTTGACCGAGCCTTTACGGTCTTCAGCTCGTGTTGTGTTGGTGAACAGAGGGTTTGGTTGCTCATCATAGTTTCTCCAGATCTCATCCGCCTTACTCGTCAGATCACGATGATGGGTAGACGCTCTCTTAGGCAGCCTCTGGCTGCACCGCTTTCAGGCACGTCTACCCATTCATCTAGGTTGGCCTGCGAGAGCTGAGACCAGTTCTCCGAGCCCGAGTATGATTCCGCCCTGTTCCCCCTCGACCCCCTTTCTTTCGGTTCTGAGAGATATGAGCCAGAGGAGAGATTAGCAGACTTGACAGCACCTGAGTTTGGCTCATTTGATTTTGCAGACGCCATGGCTGGCAGTTCCGAGGATCGTTCCCGTGGTCCACAGCCTGAGCACTTTGTGCTGGACCAGGGCGCGATCAACTCCACCCTGATCGCCTCCTTAGAGACTGTTGGATTTCAAAGTCGGTTCTCAATAAGGTTCCGCCCGCACTAAAATTTCAAAGGTCCGACTTAAGCTCCAAACTTTGATTTTGCGAAGACAAGTTTGATAATCAAATAAAATCCAAGTTCTTCTTTTTCTTTTCTTTCTTTTCTTTTTGCACTTATTGCATAAGTGTTTGCTAGGGACTAGCAAAGGTAAAGTATAGGGGGATGATGAATCCACATTTCATCATCTTTATTCTATCATTTTGGCACCTAAAACCCTAGCAAATGCCTGTAAATAGCCTTAAATCAAGCTTCTTAGCATTCATGCATGTGCATCTCAACAGTGTGTAAATTACTGTAATTAAGGCCAAAACTATAGAATAAATAAAGAAAAGAAAAAGAATAAAATATTGTAAATATTTTATGACTCAAAACCCCCGAGACCTAGACATCTTGATGAATAGGTCGACAAGGAATAAAGTAGGGGGAGATAAGGTCAGAAATACAGTCAAAATACCTATACTTGTTATTCATTCTTTATTCATTTTGGGACCTATTTTTGGTTCCACTTTTTGTACATCAAATAAAGAAACTTTGTACATGAAAGTTGTAGATAATTTCATAAAGAAAAAGACAAAATTAATTTCACAGAAAAAGAATGTACAGACAAAAAGTTCTGGTCTGAATAAGAATCCAAAATCCCAACTTTCCAGACCCGTATCTCACAACTGACAACTCCAAATGTAGCAAACTCACCTTTAATTGTATATAGAATAAAATAATCTACCCAATGGTGGTGGTTTCGCATTTGGCGGAGCTACGGTTTGAAAGTTGAGTTTTGGACCCCTGTTGTATAGCTATACTGAATAAAATATTCAATTTATTCTTTATTCATTATTCATTTTTATATTTTTATAATTTTGTAAATATTACTTATACTATATATGTGCATTAAAATTGAAATAAAATGAAAAGAAAAATAAAACTAAAATTACCTGTATAAAGCATACATAGGTATACTGCATATACTTATACCTGTATAGAATACTTTTAGATTTTATTAAACACACAAAACAACTCAGAAAAATAAAATAAAAATATATTTATGTATATAAAAGTATGTTATAATGTTATAAAATACTAAATAAAAATAATAAAAATAAAATACCAAAATAAAAATAAAAATATCAAAATACATAGGTATTATACCTACATAGGGTTAAAAAGGTAACTTGTAAAAATACAAGTCATAAAAATAAATAAAAATCAGAATTAAATACTACATAAAATTTTGAACATTTTTTATTTTATAACTTTTATTTAATTCGGCCATTTAGTATTTTAAATTGAATTAACAAATAATTTTTCCAGGGTTTTTCCTGGTTGGTCCACGTGGACCAACCAGGTGCAAACCCTAGTTGACTTCGGTCAACTAGGTGACCTATACCCTGTAGCCCTTGTCAGACCCACTGTTGACCCCATGTTCACCATTTTTTCGAGGAGCGAACTTGCATCCTTTCGACTCGATTCCTTCTGCAAAATCCTTCCTCGTTCATCCCTCTTGCCCGCCAAGTGATTACATGGGGGTATGGATCACTGAATCGCTCCAGAAATCTTGGTCTTTGGACCTCTTCCACCTCGGGTCAAACCACATATAACCGACCCTCTTCCTTCCTTTTCGAATTGAGTCCCCTTGGTCCACCCCTCTCCGCCTCTCCAGCGCTCTGAGCCTCGTCGGAGGTGACAGCTCCGCCGCGAGCTTCTCAGCTAGGGCGAACGAGGTCGAGGACGACTCCAGCACCTCCGCCAACCGCCGGCGTCGAGGTATCCTTCATCCTCTGGTTCCGGCCATCGAGGGCACCACCCCGCTATTTCGTTCTCGCATCTTATTCCTGTTAGCTTTAGGATCAAAAACCCCAAAAAAATCTTAAGTTTCATCGCGTATTTCGTCCATTCACGCATCCTCGCCGGAGCGCACCTCCGGCCACCGTCGACCACTCCCCCTCGCGCATAGTTTAGGTCCACCCAAGGTCCAGGCACTTTGCCCTAGACCTTCTAACTCTTTTTGCAGGGTCAAAGCGCATTGACTCGCGCCTGGGCGCGATTTTGAAGCTCGCCGGAGCTCAGCCGAGCTCTCCAGCTCCGCCGATCGTCTGTGAGCAGCACGGCCATCTCCGTGCACTTTTGAAGCCCCCAGGAGGTGGAAGACGACCCCAGGAGTCTCCACGGCCATTTTGGAGCCTTAACTTCGTCGGAGGACGAAGATCTGGAGCGGCGAAGTTCGCCTCGCCGGCGTTCTTCGCTGTTCTTCCTCATCGCCTCCCAGCCGTTGGATCGAGGAGTCCTCCCCAGATCGCACAGCCTCCGTTGGATCGTCCTCCGCCTCGACCGTCCGATCAACTGAGGAGGATCTAATCCGGACCGTGCATCGTCGAAGCGTCATCGGCCGTTCTCGCGCTGCCACGTGGATAAGTGGAGTGCTCCCCGCCGCTGGATCCCGCCTCGCCGCCCAGCCGTTGGATGTGCGCCACGCGTCGTCATCAGAACGCCCCGGTGCGAGGGTATTTTGCATTTCAACCCTCGCCACTTTTGTATTTAATATTTAGTTTTTAAACTTTCGTCTGTAGCGTAAAAGTTTTGTAATATTTGCAAAAAGACCCTCGAACTTTCTTTATTTGCAGTTAGGTCCTCGCCACGTCACCTCACGTGACCAGTTCACGTGAGGGGTGGGCATTTTGCAGAGGAACCCTCGGTCTTTTGTTTATTTCGTTTTAGTCCTAAAATTTTCGAAGCACGTGTAATATTTTTGGTTATTTTGCAAAGAGGCCCCCAGGTTTTTGTTATATTACATTTTAGTCCTTCCCAGGCGCGTGCAAGTCACGCGCCCTGGTGGGTAAATTGTGAGCGTGCCCAGGCGGTTATTGTAATTGCTTTTTGGTGCTTTAAATTAAATATTCAGCTTTATATTTTTGTGGAAATTGCATGTTTGCCCCTGGATATTTGAGATATTGCACGTATACCCTTGCCAGGCCTGATTATTAATTGGATGTTTGTAGTATTTATTTGAAATATCATTTTAACTCCAAAAATTCCACAAAAATAGACTTAAGCTCCTGTGCACCTATACTTTAATGCCATCTATTTAGTTTTTGATTTTATTTTATTTTCCTATTTATTAAAAATCAAAAAATCCCTTTTGGTGTACTGTCTACCTTAGAAAATACCAAAAAAATATCAAAACACCTCCAAAAATTCCCAAAAATTCACCTAGTGTCTATTTTGTCCTATTTCAGTGTCACTCCAAAAATCATTAAAAATCTCAAAAGAAAAACACTAAAAATCTAAAGACACTTAAAAACTTCAAAAAATTATATAAAATAGTAGAAAAATCAAAAAAATATAAACTCAGCTTCTGTTTATCCCTTATTTTGTTCTTTTTATTAGAAAAATAGTGTGAAATATTTTGGGTACTGGTTGCTAATTTTAAATTTCATTTTACTCACAGTCAGCCTTATTTGCACTGTTTTGCTTAATTTCAGTATTTAAAAATATCAAAAACATCTTGAAAAACCCTCAAAAATCACAAAATAGTAGAAAACCTTAAAAATACCAAAAACATTTTATTTCTGAATTTTTGAGTATTTTTGCACCTTTTTATAAATCTTTTAGCTTGCCTTTTATTATATTGCCTTTACTTTCCAATATTGAAAAAAGAAATACAAAAATATAAAATATAAAATATAAAAATCAGAAAATTAAAAATCAAATACAAAATTAAAAATTAAATAAAAAAAAACAAAATTAAAAACCCACAAAAATTCCTTTGCTTGCTTAGTGTAGACACATCATACACTCACACACACACTTTAGCACTTGCTTGAATTACACTGCTTGCTCCCTGTGTTCGAACTCTCTGCATACTTGACACTATACACCATTTGTGCAGAGTTAAAAATAAATTTTAACTCCACATTGTTTCTAATTTGTTGATCTTAGTGTGGGTTAATTGTTGACTAATTTCAGAATTTGTGTGGTCAAACACCGACTGTTGACTCGCCTTGTGAGTCGACATAACCGCATCGGATTCCGTGATTATCAAATGGCGCCGTTGCCGGGGAGCAACAGTTTGTAGTTCACATTTTTGTTTGATTGTGTGATTGTTTACCATAGCTTTATCTTCCATCTCTCACATTTTTGATATATATTATTGAGCTATCTGACCATCTCTTGTCTTGTCTTCTTGCGAGGGACCGCGGAGCGAGGCGGATCGCCTAGGTGACCCGACGCATCCTTGGGAAGCGGAGCCGGCTATTCTTAGCCTAGCCGGCAGGAGAGAGCAAGGAGTGAGAGAGAGAGTGCTTAGATTAGCTTGTCTTTTATTTTTTTGGTGAGAGAGTGATTTATTTAATTTGTAATAATACAGGTACACTTGGACTTGGACACTTAGACATTCGGGCCTAATTTCCGGGTGTCTGTTCACCCGGGGGCTCACCGCAGTTTTGACGAGTTTTCATCGCTGTCATTTGCCGGTTTTGTTTTCATTTTACACTTTCTTTTGTGGATTGAGCTCTTAGTTATAGGTCTGCTTGATTCGATTAGAATAGGTCCAAACACTTAATTATACTTGCATGCTCCTATAGATTCGTATTTGGACTTAGACTAATTAAACAGTTAGTTAGTAGCTTCCAAATCCACGCGCCGCGAGCTCACACCCGAACAAGTGCTTTCTCCTACCCCAAATGTGTTGGGCAGAGGAGGGGTGAGCCTAGACCGGACACTCGGATTAGGAGTTGCTAGCTAGCTTGTGGTTCTTCACGCTAGCAGTTGCCTATACTAGGATGATTTCCGCCTTGCATTTCGCCATATAGATTAGGTTTAAAAATTCTGCTTTGCATCCCGCATGGAGAGAGCTGGGATTCGCTGTAAGTCCTCTAACTTTGCACGCATCATCTAGGCACAAAGGTGAGATTTCCACCTTGGTGTCGACTTGCACGGCTTTTCCGACTCTATTCTCCCTCTGTTTTTGGAACAAAGTAGGATAAAGGAAAATACAAAAATCGTTAGGCGCTTGTTTGAATTTACTCAAAAGAAGCGATAACACCAAAAAAATTAAAAAAGGGACTGCTAAAGAAAACTTGACCAAAATAAAATCGGTAATTGGATTCATTGCTTGGGGAGAGTAACACCCTCACTTGTTTTCAGGTTGCATGGGAAGGTCTCCTTCCAAGTGAGGTGAGCGCTTCGTAAGGATTAGAGCCCAAAACCCAACTTGTGGCTGCCTTGTGTATCGCCTGGATTTCCGAAGTATTGGCGCTACTATCGTACGTAGTCGAGTAGGACTTGGTCACCATTGGTGACTCTCTATTGTGAGAGCACCGACCTTGTCTGAAGTACCGAGCTTAGGCCACACCTTCACGGGTGTGTCTGTCTCACCGGCTGCGTCCGAGTAGGACCTTGTACGCTCACGGGTGACTCCGTTGCGAGCGAGGTCCGAAGTATCGGTTTCGCCTATCGGCTTCCTCTCTCTTTTCTTTGGCTGAGTAGGGATCCAGGAAGGGTTACAAGGACCTTAAAAAGCGCAAGTTACAGGTTACACAGGAGGAGGACAAGTACGGGGACACTTTCCTGGCAGTACTCTCTCTCCTATAGGCGTAGCGCTCTAAGGACTCGTGAAAAGATTAATACCTGAAAAACAAGCTAAAACTGACAAGATAAAAGCCGAACCTTCACGGCTTCACGAGTTGAGTTGGTGAACTTACCCTTGCTTTGCGTTTGATTGTTAGATTTATTAAGGTCAAGATCAAAAACACCGCACAATTGTGCAAAAATTTTGTTGCATCTCATTTTCTTCTTTTCTTGCATTATCCCCACTCTTCTCAAATAATCAAGATGATGGGACGGAGATCTCTTAGGCCGACCTTGTCGGCACCGCTATCCAGCACTCCTCCCTACTCATCTAGGAATGCCTCGGAGAGCCCGCTCTCCGAACCTGAGTTCACATCCACCCTGTTCCCCCTCGACCACCCTTCCCATTCTCCTTCCCTCAGTCCAATTGTGTCAGAATTCAGTGCATCGCAGAGCTCAGCTCATTCAACAGCACCTGAAATGGCCTCTTTTGCATTTTCAGAGAATCAAGCAATGGCAGACAGAGGCGAGCACCCAGATGACCACGATCACCCTCCATTCATAATTGATCAGGCGGCCATCAACAATTCCTTGCTAGCGTCCCTGGAAAATATGCAGAGACAGATCCGTGACCAGGGTGCATTCATGGGTGATCTCATGAGGGAAATAGCTCAGATGAGAGAGAACAGACCTGGAGGAGGCGGTGGCGGAGAAGGAGGAGGACCCGATGCAGGAGGCGATCCTGATGGTGAGCGACCGCCACAAACTATCATGAGGGAACTTCACAACCCAGCTTCGTCCCTCACTCACCGGTGGATCAGACTCCCACCTATCCACGGAGACTTCGAGCTTCGGCACCACACGATTCAGTTGCTACCCAAATTCCATGGGTTGCCGACCGAAGAGCCGCACCTCCATCTCCAAGAGTTCGAAATGATATGCAGCACTATCCACGATCGGTTGTTGACCGAGGACACAATCAAGATGATCGCCTTTCCATTCTCATTGGTTGATCGGGCCGCATATTGGCTCAAGCATCTAGGGCGATTCGTCGATACGTGGGCAGATCTCCGGTCCGTATATTTGAAGAAATACTACCCTCTCGGCCGGACCAACGCAGCTCGAGCCATGATCAGCAACTTTGTTATGATCCCAAATGAACAGTTCCATGAAGCATGGGATCGATTTAGAGAGCTCATAGACCGGTGTCCACATCACGATATCTCCAAGCCCCACCTGGTGTAGAGTTTCTTCTGTGGGCTGACACCGGAGCTGCAGGGGCTTGTGAACGCCTCTTGCGGTGGGTCCTATTTCTCCAAGGGAGAAGACGACGTCTGGGCCATCTATGAAGGCATGGCAGAGAACTCCACAGTGATGACCCAGGCCAGAGTCTACACTCAGCAGAAGCCCCCGCAAGGAGCGGGATCATTTCAGAGGATCGCCCGCATCGATGCCGGTCCCAGCACAACGTCGGTCGCCGCAGCCCAAGCAGAATCAGCAGCAGCCGACATGGGCATCATCAGTGAAAAGTTGGACCGCATGGAGATCCTGGAAAAGAAGCAGAACCAAGGTCTAGCCCAGATGGACCTTCTCACCAAGACAATGAGTGACCTGAAAACTCAAATTCTCTGTATTCAGGAGGCACAGGCCCATTCACAACAGCCTCCCAGGTCACAGGTTGCTTCCAGCGGCAACAATCCCAACCAGGCCTCCACATCATACCGCCAGGTGAACCATATCCAGGCGGAGCCGGTTCCATTGTTGCAGTACCATCCAGAGCAACCGCCATCTCAGGAGACGCAGATGGTGGTGTATCAGCCGGAGCAACCACTGGCAGTTCTTCCTCTACCCTCCTTCGAGCAGGAACCGTTGATGGAAGTCAACGGGATTTGGTATGACCGATACCCTCAGCCAGCGATTCGTAGGGATCATCCCGGATTCCGTTGGGGTAATGGTAGTTCCTCATCCCAACAGCATCCCCCTGCTCAAGGACAGCAGAGCAGCCAGCCACAGCAACAACACCAGCAGCCCCAGTACAACCAGCCCCAGCAGTATCAGAGTGGTCCTCGTCCCGCCTATCAGGGACAGCAGTGGAGGCAGCGACAGCCGCCTCAGCATTCTTATCACCAGCCTCCCCCCCAATTTCAGCAACAACACCAGCAGCAGCAGCCCCATTTCCCACAGGGACAGACGTCCGGTTCTCAGGGTCCAGCCTATGAGAACCCTGCTCTTGATGATCTTGCCCGCTTGCTATCTGAACAGCGAGCATCTTTCAGGCAAGAAATGGATGAGTTCCGGCAGGAGATGCGGGACATTATCAAAGGCAAAGCCGCCATACCCGCTCAGATCGAACCAAACCCTAATAATTTAAAAAGAAAATCTGAGCAGGTAGAGTTCATAGAGGGTGCCTCTCCTAGTGACAATTTGAATGATATGTCTTCTTTTGTGAATGATGCTGATTTTGTGACTACTAGGAGCGGTAGGATGCCAGCCGGCGGCGCCTCTTCTGAGCGACAACCCGATGCCGAACCAGGAGCGCCAGAGGAGCAGAGGAGCGGTACTGATGCCGCTGCAGATGATGTTGAAGACGGTGGTGCTGATGCCACCAATGATGGAGTCCAGGACGACAGTGCTGATGCCGTCGTGATACCAGATGCAGACGGTGGTGCTGATGCCACCATTTTGAATGCTGAACCAGAGCACGGTGCTGATGCCGCGAAGCCCGGTGCTAGTGGTGGTACTGAGGCCACCACATCCACTTTTGTTGAGCCATCTGTGATGTTACCACATTTTGTATCTAAAGACTGTGGGAACAAAAACAAAAAGAAAAATATGAATAAAGGAAAGGTTTCTGTTCAAATTGCGGATCCATATGTGATGAATGATGATGATTGTATGGATTCTCCATCTTCACAGGCACAGGGACCGATTCCTAATCCTCCATCTGAGGAGGCCCCTACCATCCCCTTCCCTGAGGCACTCCGCCGAGCGAAGGGGAATAAAAAAGAAAATCAAAATCCAAAAAAGAATCAGCAGGTAGAGTTCGGCAACGAAATGATCGATAGATTCCACATTCAGCTGACTCTACGAGAAGCATTTGAGCATATCCCCTTCTTCAAGAAGAACTTAAAAGAAACAACTACTGTTCGAAGAAGGAAGAGGCACAGAGATCAAATCCATATGCTCACTCATGACACTTGCTGCGCCATTCAGAAAACATTGCCAGCCAAGCGACCAGACGCAGGAGCTCCCTATGTCAGATGCGAGATTCAGGAGCAGCAGTTTGATCGTACTCTATTAGACAGCGGCTCTTCAATTAACCTCCTTCCGGCAGCCTTACTCAAGCAGCTCGAGTTTGGCCCTCTTCTTCGAAGCAGAACCGTCCTTCAGTTTGCTGATAGGTCGATTAAGAGGCCGAAGGGGTTATTGAAAGACGTGGTCGTTACCATTCAGGGCCTAAAATTCCCCGTGGACTTCGTTGTGTTGGACATGGAGATCCCTGAGTCGGTAACTGATGCCCCCATCATTCTCGGACGTCCATTCTTGGCCACAGCCAAGGCGGTGACCGACCATGATAGTGGGAAGGTATGCTTTCGCGTAGAGGGCGAAACCATACAAATAGAGACGATCGAAGAGATCAGAGCCAGAGAGGCAGAATGCTCAGAGCAGTCCAGCGAAGCCGAGCAGATGACAGAGGAGGAGCTAGACATCCACCAGGTTTGTGATTTCGAGATGACTGATGATGAATCCAACTGGAAAGATCCCGTAGCACCGACCCTCGCCTTGCCGACAGATTCACTGTATCTCAAGCTCATGGCAGTCGAGAGCCGGGAGAGCACATTCCTGGATGAGGATATCTCTGAGGCTGACAGTGTTGTGATGAGTGGTGCTGAGGAATTTCAATCTTGCTCATCGTCTTCTGATCCCTCGGATTCAGACATTGATTGGGATGACTTTGATGACTATTTACCTTGTCTGATTCCTACTGAGCTGACAGCCACGACAGAGTGCGAGCCAGTGCAGTTTATTGATGATCCATTAGGCCGCCATTCGTCAGCAATTCAAGCAGAGCGAGAGTTCTCCCATGCAGACCTGGTCGCATTTACACAGACATATCAGAAGCCAGATCTGCCACCTCCCAGTTGCCCAGAACGGAAACCTCTGCCGCAGTCGATGAAGTACAGATTCCTTGCTGGAGAGGCAGAAATGCACCCAGTCATTATCTCAGCAGATTTGACTGGAGAACAAGAATCTCGTCTGATGGAGGTTCTTGAAAGAAACCGCAAGGCAATCGGTTGGAGTATAGCTGATCTCCAGGGGCTGAGCCCAAATCTTTGCTCTCACCACATTTATCTTGAGGATAACGCTAAGCCGTCGCGTGAGTTCCAACGACGGCTGAACCCGAATCTTCGAGACGTAGTCATGAAAGAAATTTCCAAGTGGTGGAGCGCTGATTTTATCTACCCCATCTCCGACTCCAAATGGGTTAGTCCACTCCATGTGGTACCCAAGAAGACGGGTATCACTACAGTTGTCAATGAGTCTGGAGAGGAGATCGCTACCAGAGTACCAACTTCTTGGAGGGTCTGTGTGGACTACAGACGATTGAATGAGGCCACCAAGAAGGATCACTTCCCGCTACCATTTATTGATCAGATTATCGAGCGGCTAGCTGGGAAGAGTCACTATTGTTTTCTCGATGGGTACTCTGGATATAATCAAGTGGCCATTGCGCCCGAAGACCAGGAGAAAACGACATTCACCTGTCCGTTTGGGACTTATGCTTTCAGACGGATGCCCTTTGGTCTATGTAACGCTCCGGCGACATTCCAAAGGTGCATGTTGTCCATCTTCTCGGACATGGTGGGTGACTGTTTAGAGGTCTTCATGGATGACTTCTCGGTCTATGGCGACGGGTTCGACGCTTGTCTTGACTGCCTAGACCGTGTTCTCAAGCGCTGCATAGAGGTTAATCTTGTCTTATCCTGGGAGAAGAGTCATTTCATGATGACTCAGGGGACGGTCCTTGGTCATATCGTCTCCAACAAGGGCATGGAGGTCGATCCGGCTAAGGTGGACATCATCAGAAAACTCAATCCGCCGTCCAATTTGCGTCAGTTACGGTCTTTTCTGGGGCATGTCGGTTTCTACCGACGGTTCATTCAGGACTTCAGTCGAATTGCCCGACCGCTTACTGACTTGCTCACCAAAGACACCGAGTTTATTGTTAATGATAAGTGTCTTGAATCTTTTGAGACTCTCAAGAACATGGTTGTTTCAGCTCCTGTACTTCAGCCACCCGATTGGTCTCTCCCATTCGAGATCATGACGGATGCTTCAGATTTTGCCGTTGGGGCTGTGCTTGGACAGAGGAGGGATGGTTTACCTTTTGACATTCACTACGCCAGCCGGACTTTGGATGCCGCGCAGCGGAATTACACTGTGACTGAGAAAGAGATGCTGGCTGTAGTCTTCGCTCTTGATAAGTATCGATCATATATTCTCGGATCTAGAGTGACCATTTACACTGATCATACCGCCATCCGGTACTTAATGGCTAAGAAGGATGCCAAAGCACGTCTAACCAGATGGATCCTTCTACTCCAGGAATTTGATATTGAGATTAAGGACAAGCCTGGAGTAAAGAATGTGGTGGCGGATCATCTCTCCAGATTGGAGAATCTTGAGGAATCTGAGCCCAGCGCACCTATCACTGAGACGTTTCCAGATGAGGCGATCTTGGCTATCACCTCACTCCCATGGTATGCTGACTTTGTAAACTATCTTGTTGCCAAGACAGTCCCTCAGGGTTGGCCCAGGCAGAAACTTGAGACCTTCCTAGCTAAGGCCAAGTTTTACCATTGGGAAGATCCCGTCCTTTATCATGAAGGAGGGGATAGTATCTGGAGGAGGTGCATTCCTCAAGAAGAGCAGCATAGCGTCCTCACATACTGCCACAAGCTTGAGGCAGGAGGACATCATTCTGGAAAAAGGACAGCACAGAAGGTGCTTCAATCCGGCCTATGGTGGCCTACTCTCTTCAAGGATTCTGATGAGTTCGTGAAGAGATGTACTGACTGTCAGAAAATGGGAACCTGCGGACAGAGAGACATGATGCCCATGCAACCTATTCACTTCTGTGAGGTCTTTGATGCATGGGGAATTGATTTCATGGGCCCATTTCCTAAGAGTCAGGGATTCGAGCATATTTTGCTCGTTGTGGATTATGTCAGCCGATGGGTTGAGGCAATCCCCGCCCGAGCCGCAGATGCTAAAACCGTATGCAAATTTTTGAGGAAAAATATCATTTCACGGTTCGGTGTACCCAGAGTCTTGATTTCAGACGGGGGGTCTCACTTCATCAATGACAAGGTCAGGGCCCTTGCAGACGAGTTCGGCATTGACCATCGGGTTGCCACTCCTTATCACCCTCAGACTAATGGTCTTGCCGAAGTATCGAATAGGGAGATAAAGACTATCTTGCAGAAAGTTGTCCGCCCAGACCGAAAGGATTGGTCACAGCTTTTGGACTCGGTCTTGTGGGCTTATCGGACATCTTTCAAGAATCCATTGGGAACATCTCCCTTTCGTCTCGTCTATGGTAAGCCGTGCCATTTGCCAGTGGAGATCAAGCATAAATCTTTTTGGGCAGTTACTGAGTTGCTTCTAGATCCCGAGAGTATAGGAGAACAGAGAAGAGCAGAATTGGCAGCCCTGGAGGAATTGAGAGATACAGCCTTCTCCAACAGCCTACAGTACAAAGAGAAAGTGAAGACATGGCACGATTCACATATCAGCCATAAACAGTTTGAGCCAGATCAGAGAGTATGGTTGTTTGATTCAAGGCTAAAGTTATTTCCAGGGAAGTTACAGAGCAAGTGGAAAGGACCGTATGTGGTCAGGAAGGTACATGACAATGGCAGCATCGACATATCTGAACCGTCATCTTCCTCTACCTTCCGCGTCAATGGTCAACGCTTGAAACTATATCTTGATCATGATCCGCCGACCATTGACGTTGCCCCCATTCTTCTGGTATGAGATGTGTCCTTTGACTCTCATCATCTACATCTCATACATGGTGAGCAATTCTATCTTCCGCTGTACAGATCCATCTGTTTATATCACTTTGTTGCCTGTTGATTTATTTTCTTCTTTTCTTCTTTTCTTCTTTTCCTTTTCTATCGTCTTTATCTATCAAAAAGGTGCCGCCCTTGTATAGGGGGGTTGGCACCCCGAGTTGCTCTACCCTTTTCGATCCTCTCCATTATCTCCTCTTCTTGTCTATACTTAGGGATATCTTACCCTAAGTATAGGGGGAGACAATCTGAGTACGATCTGTTCATTCCCACCCTTGACCCTCCCTGCTTTGTGTACAGTCTGCTATACTTAGGATTATTTGATCCTAAGTATAGGGGGGGACGGTCAACTTCTCATTCGTTTGATTCATTCATTTATTTCTTTATTCTTTAGACTTGTCTATACTTAGTACGAGTTATGTCTTCTCTTTTCTCTCCGATCTATGAGGACATAGCTCAATCTAAGTATAGGGGGGTCGTATATACTGTGTATATACTTTAGCCATAACTCGTACTTTCGTATTTTCTTAATAATATGGCTAACAATTTTTTTAAAATTCATTAAAAATTCTTAATAAAAAGATGTGATTATTCCTCAAATTCTTTTTGTATTTACTGATTAATAAATCAGGTGAAAATGTTTTTTGCAAAATGTTTGAAAAATAGTTTGAAAATCTTTGTGAACATCTATTGAAAACTATTTTGAAAATATTTTGTTTCGTGTTTTCAACCTGTGTGAAAAATATGTGTTTTGTAAAACTTCTTTTCTTTGTGTGAAATAAAAATGGTTTGAAAAATGGTTGCAAAAAGGATTTGAAAAACCTATATATACTGTTTTGAAAAGCCTTTGCAAAATGATTTTCAAATGTGTGTAAAATGTTTGTAAAAATTATTTTGGACTATAGTTTTCAAAAATTGTGTGAAAAGCTTGTGTCAAATAAGTTTGAGGAATATACACATCACACCAAAATCCACTATGTATATATATAAAATTGACCACTTACCCTTGTAAATTCTAAAATCCACTTCTTGTAAATATAAGAAGCACTCCCGTGTACATATTTTTCACCTAGTTTTCAGCCAAAACTTTTTATTTTCAAAAAAAAAATTCCCAAAAACATTTGCAAAATTAAAATCCAAAAACACTTGAAAAATCTTTTTGAAAAATACAAAAAAATGCATCTGCATATGCATGCATCATATTTTCAAAAACCCATAAAAAGTTCAAAATTTTTGAAAATTGCATCACAAAAATATTTTCTGCATGGCATTTGCATGGCATTCGCATTTTTCGGATTGAGTTTGATAGTTGAACAAGTCTAAGTAAAATCCGAAGATTGGAGCTTGATTGGACCTTAAAATCTACCTAATAACAGGAACCTTATAGGAACTGGGTTTGAGGTACTTCAGGTCTAGTTGACTTAATTCTTTGAGGATCACGAGACTTGGTTCGATGGATTCTTGACTGCCTAAGTAGAGTATTTCGGAGCACACGCACGATTCTTGTTGATAATGATCTAACTTGGACACCTGCACCTTTCACATGGCTCAACTCAGTTGGAGTGGTGAGGGGATTGGATTTGCCGGTATGAGACGCACACAAGTGGAAACACTTGTCCTCCTCTAGGGAGGGAAGTGCACCCCAACCCGTCCAGTGATTAGGAAGTCTAAAGACAGGAGGCTGTGGGTTGCGATAAAGCTTCAAAAGAGGGATAGTCTACTGGCTCAAGAGGAAAAACTCCTTATGTAAATGCTGCTGTGAATAGTATTTCAAAAAAAAAAAGGTTCAGGCATGTACAAAAATAAAAAGCCTGCAAAGTATGTACATGTGTTGTAAAGTCAATAAGCAAGCTCGAGTTCCAAAGTCATATCATGTGAGCCTGCAGCAGGATGACTTGACTACACTGGTCTTGCATCCAAGGATAGGTAGCTACACTGGCTACCGTCCATTCTTCTCTTCACCCCCTCCTCTTGAGCTGGTTGCCACTTGAACTTAGAAGGGAATACCCCGCTCCTCGAGGATGGAGTTGCTGGATTTGGGGAATCACTGGGTTGTCGTACTGGAGAAGTCAGTTTCTTTGTCATTCTAGTTGGGGCGAGTCACCATCACTTACACTGTACAAGTCAGATTCATAGTCGTAAGGGTTTGCGTATGAATTGAGATATTTCTGACCTGGCTATTAAGGAGACTTGGACAGAGTTTTGGGATTCTCAAGGACTGTTGGATTTCAAAGTCGGTTCTCAATAAGGTTCCGCCCGCACTAAAATTTCAAAGGTCCGACTTAAGCTCCAAACTTTGATTTTGCGAAGACAAGTTTGATAATCAAATAAAATCCAAGTTCTTCTTTTTCTTTTCTTTCTTTTCTTTTTGCACTTATTGCATAAGTGTTTGCTAGGGACTAGCAAAGGTAAAGTATAGGGGGATGATGAATCCACATTTCATCATCTTTATTCTATCATTTTGGCACCTAAAACCCTAGCAAATGCCTGTAAATAGCCTTAAATCAAGCTTCTTAGCATTCATGCATGTGCATCTCAACAGTGTGTAAATTACTGTAATTAAGGCCAAAACTATAGAATAAATAAAGAAAAGAAAAAGAATAAAATATTGTAAATATTTTATGACTCAAAACCCCCGAGACCTAGACATCTTGATGAATAGGTCGACAAGGAATAAAGTAGGGGGAGATAAGGTCAGAAATACAGTCAAAATACCTATACTTGTTATTCATTCTTTATTCATTTTGGGACCTATTTTTGGTTCCACTTTTTGTACATCAAATAAAGAAACTGTGTACATGAAAGTTGTAGATAATTTCATAAAGAAAAAGACAAAATTAATTTCACAGAAAAAGAATGTACAGACAAAAAGTTCTGGTCTGAATAAGAATCCAAAATCCCAACTTTCCAGACCCGTATCTCACAACTGACAACTCCAAATGTAGCAAACTCACCTTTAATTGTATATAGAATAAAATAATCTACCCAATGGTGGTGGTTTCGCATTTGGCGGAGCTACGGTTTGAAAGTTGAGTTTTGGACCCCTGTTGTATAGCTATACTGAATAAAATATTCAATTTATTCTTTATTCATTATTCATTTTTATATTTTTATAATTTTGTAAATATTACTTATACTATATATGTGCATTAAAATTGAAATAAAATGAAAAGAAAAATAAAACTAAAATTACCTGTATAAAGCATACATAGGTATACTGCATATACTTATACCTGTATAGAATACTTTTAGATTTTATTAAACACACAAAACAACTCAGAAAAATAAAATAAAAATATATTTATGTATATAAAAGTATGTTATAATGTTATAAAATACTAAATAAAAATAATAAAAATAAAATACCAAAATAAAAATAAAAATATCAAAATACATAGGTATTATACCTACATAGGGTTAAAAAGGTAACTTGTAAAAATACAAGTCATAAAAATAAATAAAAATCAGAATTAAATACTACATAAAATTTTGAACATTTTTTATTTTATAACTTTTATTTAATTCGGCCATTTAGTATTTTAAATTGAATTAACAAATAATTTTTCCAGGGTTTTTCCTGGTTGGTCCACGTGGACCAACCAGGTGCAAACCCTAGTTGACTTCGGTCAACTAGGTGACCTATACCCTGTAGCCCTTGTCAGACCCACTGTTGACCCCATGTTCACCATTTTTTCGAGGAGCGAACTTGCATCCTTTCGACTCGATTCCTTCTGCAAAATCCTTCCTCGTTCATCCCTCTTGCCCGCCAAGTGATTACATGGGGGTATGGATCACTGAATCGCTCCAGAAATCTTGGTCTTTGGACCTCTTCCACCTCGGGTCAAACCACATATAACCGACCCTCTTCCTTCCTTTTCGAATTGAGTCCCCTTGGTCCACCCCTCTCCGCCTCTCCAGCGCTCTGAGCCTCGTCGGAGGTGACAGCTCCGCCGCGAGCTTCTCAGCTAGGGCGAACGAGGTCGAGGACGACTCCAGCACCTCCGCCAACCGCCGGCGTCGAGGTATCCTTCATCCTCTGGTTCCGGCCATCGAGGGCACCACCCCGCTATTTCGTTCTCGCATCTTATTCCTGTTAGCTTTAGGATCAAAAACCCCAAAAAAATCTTAAGTTTCATCGCGTATTTCGTCCATTCACGCATCCTCGCCGGAGCGCACCTCCGGCCACCGTCGACCACTCCCCCTCGCGCATAGTTTAGGTCCACCCAAGGTCCAGGCACTTTGCCCTAGACCTTCTAACTCTTTTTGCAGGGTCAAAGCGCATTGACTCGCGCCTGGGCGCGATTTTGAAGCTCGCCGGAGCTCAGCCGAGCTCTCCAGCTCCGCCGATCGTCTGTGAGCAGCACGGCCATCTCCGTGCACTTTTGAAGCCCCCAGGAGGTGGAAGACGACCCCAGGAGTCTCCACGGCCATTTTGGAGCCTTAACTTCGTCGGAGGACGAAGATCTGGAGCGGCGAAGTTCGCCTCGCCGGCGTTCTTCGCTGTTCTTCCTCATCGCCTCCCAGCCGTTGGATCGAGGAGTCCTCCCCAGATCGCACAGCCTCCGTTGGATCGTCCTCCGCCTCGACCGTCCGATCAACTGAGGAGGATCTAATCCGGACCGTGCATCGTCGAAGCGTCATCGGCCGTTCTCGCGCTGCCACGTGGATAAGTGGAGTGCTCCCCGTCGCTGGATCCCGCCTCGCCGCCCAGCCGTTGGATGTGCGCCACGCGTCGTCATCAGAACGCCCCGGGGCAAGGGTATTTTGCATTTCAACCCTCGCCACTTTTGTATTTAATATTTAGTTTTTAAACTTTCGTCTGTAGCGTAAAAGTTTTGTAATATTTGCAAAAAGACCCTCGAACTTTCTTTATTTGCAGTTAGGTCCTCGCCACGTCACCTCACGTGACCAGTTCACGTGAGGGGGTGGGCATTTTGCAGAGGAACCCTCGGTCTTTTGTTTATTTCGTTTTAGTCCTAAAATTTTCGAAGCACGTGTAATATTTTTGGTTATTTTGCAAAGAGGCCCCCAGGTTTTTGTTATATTACATTTTAGTCCTTCCCAGGCGCATGCAAGTCACGCGCCCTGGAGGGTAAATTGTGAGCGTGCCCAGGCGGTTATTGTAATTGCTTTTTGGTGCTTTAAATTAAATATTCAGCTTTATATTTTTGTGGAAATTGCATGTTTGCCCCTGGATATTTGAGATATTGCACGTATACCCCTGCCAGGCCTGATTATTAATTGGATGTTTGTAGTATTTATTTGAAATATCATTTTAACTCCAAAAATTCCACAAAAATAGACTTAAGCTCCTGTGCACCTATACTTTAATGCCAGCTATTTAGTTTTTGATTTTATTTTATTTTCCTACTTATTAAAAATCAAAAACTCCCTTTTGGTGTACTGTCTACCTTAGAAAATACCAAAAAAATATCAAAACACCTCCAAAAATTCCCAAAAATTCACCTAGTGTCTTTTTTATCCTATTTCAGTGTCAGTCCAAAAATCATTAAAAATCTCAAAAGAAAAACACTAAAAATCTAAAGACACTTAAAAACTTCAAAAAATTATATAAAATAGTAGAAAAATCAAAAAAATATAAACTCAGCTTCTGTTTATCCCTTATTTTGTTCTTTTTATTAGAAAAATAGTGTGAAATATTTTGGGTACTGGTTGCTAATTTTAAATTTCATTTTACTCACAGCCAGCCTTATTTGCACTGTTTTGCTTAATTTCAGTATTTAAAAATATCAAAAACATCTTGAAAAACCCTCAAAAATCACAAAAACAGTAGAAAACCTTAAAAATACCAAAAACATTTTATTTCTGAATTTTTGAGTATTTTTGCACCTTTTTATAAATCTTTTAGCTTGCCTTTTATTATATTGCCTTTACTTTCCAATATTGAAAAAAGAAATACAAAAATATAAAATATAAAATATAAAAATCAGAAAATTAAAAATCAAATACAAAATTAAAAATTAAATAAAAAAATCAAAATTAAAAACCCAAAAAAATTCCTTTGCTTGCTTAGTGTAGACACATCATACACTCACACACACACTTTAGCACTTGCTTGAATTACACTGCTTGCTCCCTGTGTTCGAACTCTCTGCATACTTGACACTATACACCATTTGTGCAGAGTTAAAAATAAATTTTAACTCCACATTGTTTCTAATTTGTTGATCTTAGTGTGGGTTAATTGTTGACTAATTTCAGAATTTGTGTGGTCAAACACCGACTGTTGACTCGCCTTGTGAGTCGACATAACCGCATCGGATTCCGTGATTATCAACTGTCCACGACCGTCAGGTGGACCAGGATACGATCAGGATGATAGCCTTCCCCTTTTCCCTAGCAGACAGAGCAGCCAACTGGTTGAAGCACTTGGGGAAGTTCGTTTACACCTGGGAGCAGCTCCGCACCGAGTACTTGAACAAGTACTATCCACTCGGGCGGACCAATGCAGCGAGAGCCCTCATCAGCAACTTCTCCATGCTCCCCAACGAGCAATTCCATGAGGCATGGGAGAGGTTTCGTGAGCTTACTGACCGATGCCCGCACAATGATATTTCGAAGCCCAACCTTGTGCAGAGCTTCTTCAGCGGGCTGACACCAGAGCTCCAAGGCTTGGTGAATGCTTCTTGTGGCGAGTCTTACTTCACCAAGGATCACGACCAGGTCTGGACCATCTACGAGGAGATGGCCGAGAACTATATGGTGATGTCCCAGACCAGGTTATACACTCAGGGTAGACCCCAGCAGCAGCCAGGACCCGTGCAGTACTAGAGGATAGCACGGGTCGACGTCGGTCCATCCAGTTCATCTACAGTAGCAGCAGCACAGGCAGAGTCATCCGCTGTAGATATGGGCATCATTAGTGAGAAGTTGGATCGGATGGAGCTGATTGAGAAGAAGCAGTGCCAGGGCATCACGCAGATGGAGCAGATGGCACAGACTCTGAGCGACATGAAGACCCAGCTCATGTGTCTCCAGGAGGCACAGACGGCTTCATAGCCCCGTCTTCAGTCGCGAGGCGATACCGGCGGCAGCAGCAGCTCGTCCCAGCGCTCCAGCTCCTTTCAGCAGCCTAGACAGGTTCACCTTGTACAGGCGGAGCCTGTCCAGCAGCAGCAGCCCTCTTACCAGTCACCACCATCTCCAGACATGCAGATGGTGGTATACTAGCCGGATCAGCCTCTGGCAGTACTCCCGCCAGCCCAGTACGACTCAGAGCCATTGATGGACGTCAACGGGATTTGGTATGACCGTCCTCAGCCTGGGATCCGACGAGACCATCCCGGATTCAGGTGGGGGAGTGGAGGTACCCAGCCCCAGCAGCAGTCATCCGGTCAGGGAGGGCAGTATAGCCAGCAGAGAGATCACCAGCAGCAGCATCCCCCAGTCTACCAGTCACAGCCGCAGTCATCCTTCGTTCCTCGTCCCTATCAGCAGCAGGGACAATCTTGGAGACGTGAGCAGCAGGCTCACCAGCCACACCAGCAGCAGCATCCTTCCTCTTACCCCTCTCACCAGCAGCACCAGTTCCAGCAGCCTCATCACTAGAGAGGCTACCCATCGGGCTCTCATGGTCCTCCATATGAGAGCCCCGCCTTGGACGACATAGCCCGCCTCCTCACGGACCAGCAGGCTACCTTCAGACGGGAGATGGACGAGTTCCGCCAGGAGATGCGGGACATTGTGAGAGGGAAGGCCACCATACCTGCCCAGATAGAGCCGAATCCCAACAGCCTGAAGCGGAAGTCTGAGCAGGTAGCTTACACTGAGCATACCACTCCTAGTGATCCATTTGATGATATGTCTTCGGATCTTTTTGATGCTGATTTTGTTACGCTTAGGAGCGGTAGGACACCAGCAGGCGGCGGCGCCTCGTCTGAGCTACACCACGAGGACACTCTTAGAGCGCCAGAGGAGGAGGAGAGCGGTACTGAGGCCGCTCATGATGATGATGACGGTGGTACTGATGCCACCAAGGATGCTGATTCCACTGGCGGTACTGAGGCCGCCGCTTCACCAGTTCGAGGAGGTGGTACTGATGCCACCCGAGTTGCCAAGCCAGCACGCGGTACTGATGCCGTGAGACGTCCAGGAGAGCCATCCCGTGGTGGTACTGAGGCCACCGGTGTTCATGTAGAGAGAGCAGTTGTTTTTCCTCATGCTGATATATCTCAAAACACTGTTTTGAATAAAGGAAAAGGTTTAGTTTCTTCTGGTCCCACTGTGGTGATTGATGTATGTGCGGATCCGACCGTCGAGCCATCTAGACCTATTCCTAGTCCTTCATCTGAGAAGGACCCTGTGATCCCCTTCCCCAGAGCCCTTCAGATGGAGAAGGGGAAGAAAAAAGAAAAAGACCCAAAAAAGAGATAGCAGGAGGAGTTCAGCCAGAGCATGATCGATAGATTTCACATACAGCTGACCCTTCAGGAGGCTTTGCAGCACATCCCCCTTCTTCAGCGATCGTTGAGAGACAGGACTACAATCAGGAGGAGGAGGAGGAACCATCATTCAGCGATTCATGTGCTGACGAAAGCCACGTGCCTCGCGATCCAGAACCGTCCGCCGGCCAAAAGGCCTGATTCAGGAGCCCCATATGTCAGGTGTCATATTAGTGAGCAGAGGTTCGACCAGACTCTATTGGATAGCGGATCGTCTATCAACCTCCTTCCGGCAGCCCTTCTCGACCGCTCCGAGTTGGGCACTCTTAGACAGAGCAGGATAGTCCTTCAATTTGCTGATCGATCTGTCAAGAGGCCGAAGGGGTTGTTGCGAGATGTTATCGTCACTATTCAGGGCCTGCAATTCCCCGTGGACTTCGTAGTGTTGGACATGGAGATCCCTGATTCAGTGGCCGATACCCCCATCATTCTCGGTCGTCCGTTCTTGGCCACAGCCAAGGCGGTGACTGACCATGATAGCGGGAAGGTATAGTTTCGCGTCGAGGGCGAGAGTGTACAAATAGAGATGGTCGAGGACTACAGAGCCAGAGACAGAGCATGCTCAGAGGCCAGCACAGATACAGAACAGCTGACAGATGTCGGGTTAGACATCCACCTGGACTGTGATTTTGTGATCACAGATGATGAGGCAGCATGGGCAGACCCTTCAGCACAGGCCATCCTCTCATTTCCAGACACCGCTGATGCCGAGATGATAGCAGAGGAGAGCTTGGAGAGCACAGCCCTGGTCCAGGATATTTCAGTGGCAGCAGAGCCGGTTTCCGATCGCGACACGATTTCTAGTGATGGTGGTACTGCGACCACCTTGTGTGACGGTGGTACTGATGCCACCTTATTTGATGCAGATCCCTTGGATTCAGAGTCTGATTGGGCAGATTGCAAGGATCAGATGCCAGACCTGAGTCCCACAGAGCCTACAGATGCGGAGGAGGTAGATGCAAAGCAGATCAGAGATAGTACAGATCAGCAGCCTTCTCCAGATCCAGTTTGCGAGAGATCGTTTTCATTCTCCCAGGCAGATTTGTCAGATTTAGCAGCATACACTCATCTTCTTCCGAAGCCAGATTTGCCAGCACCTAGCTGTCCAGAGCTGAAGCCGCTCCCTACTTCGCTGAAGTATCGATTCCTTGCGGGTGAACCTGAGATGTACCCAGTCAGCATCTCCGCCGATCTGACTGGAGAGCAAGAATCCCGTTTGATGGGGGTTCTTGAAAAGAACCGCAAGGCAATCGGATGGAGTGTAGCAGATCTCCATGGGATTAGTCCATCGTTGTGCTCCCACCATATTTATCTCGAGGAGGGGGCGAAGCCGTCGCGTGAGTTCCAGCGGCGGCTGAACCCCGACCTGAGAGAGGTCGTCATGAAGGAGATTTCCAAATGGTGGAGTGCAGATTTTATTTATCCCATTTCCGACTCCAAGTGGGTCAGCCCTTTGCATGTGGTGCCCAAGAAGACGGGCATCACAACTGTGATCAGTGAGTCGGGAGAGGAGATTGCTACACGAGTACCCACCTCTTGGCGGGTCTGTGTTGACTACATGAGACTCAACCAGGCCACCAAGAAGGACCATTTCCCCCTGCCTTTTATTGACCAGATCATTGAGAGACTGGCAGGGAAGAGCCATTACTGTTTCCTGGATGGGTACTCGGGCTACAACCAGGTGGCCATCGCTCCTGAGGATCAGGAGAAGACCACCTTTACCTGTCCCTTCGGTACATACGCCTTTCGACGCATGCCATTTGGGCTATGCAATGCCCCTACGACTTTTCAGAGGTGCATGCTGTCGATCTTTTCGGACATGGTAGGAGAGTGTTTGGAGGTCTTCATGGACGATTTCTCGGTCTATGGCGACGGATTCGACTCCTGTCTTGACTGCCTAGACCGGGTACTCCAGCGATGTATAGAGGTCTATTTGGTGCTTTCTTGGGAGAAGAGTCACTTCATGGTGACTCAAGGGACGGTGCTTGGCCATATCATCTCCAACAGGGGCATGGAGGTTGATCCGACCAAGGTTGATGTCATTAGAAAACTCGCACCGCCATCCAATTTAAGGCAGCTACGGTCATTCCTGGGGCATGTTGGGTTCTATCGGAGATTTATTCATGATTTTAGCAGGATTGCACGGCCGTTGACTGACCTCTTGACGAAAGACACCGAGTTCCTTGTCAATGACAAGTGTCTTTCATCCTTTGCGACTCTCCAGCAGTGTGTGATTGAGGCTCCTGTTCTCCAGCCTCCTGATTGGTCTCTCCCATTCGAGATTATGACGGATGCCTCCGATTTTGCCGTGGGGGCCGTGCTGGGACAGAGAAGGGATGGAGTCCCCTTTGCTATCCACTACGCTAGCCGCACATTGGATTCCGCCCAGCGGAATTACACGGTCACAGAGAAGGAGATGCTAGCCGTAGTGTTCGCCCTAGATAAGTTTCGATCTTATATCATTGGATCTAGAGTGACCTTGTACACTAATCACACCGCCATCCGATACCTCATGGCGAAGAAGGATGCCAAGGCCAGACTTACTAGATGGATCCTTCTACTCCAAGAGTTCGACATTGAGATCAAGGATAAGCCTGGAGTCAAGAATGTGGTGGCGGATCACCTCTCCCGTATAGAGCATCCTGAGGAGTTTGAGCAGATAGATCCCATTTGTGAGACATTCCCAGATGAGGCGATCCTTGCTATCGCCTCACTCCCGTGGTATGCCGATATTGTGAACTTTCTCGTTGCTGGGAAAGTTCCACAAGATTGGCCCAGGCAGAGGCTTGAGACCTTCCTTGCGAAGGCCAAGTCCTACCACTGGGAGGATCCCATCCTTTACCACGAAGGAGGGGATAGCGTCTGGCATCGGTGCATTCCTCAGGAGGAACACTATAGCGTCCTCACTTACTGCCACAAGCTTGAGGCAGGGGAACATCATTCTGGGAGGAGAACGGCACAGAAAGTGCTCCAATCTGGCTTGTGGTGGCCTACCCTCTTCAAGGACTCTGATGAGTTCGTGAAGAGGTGTACTGACTGTCAGAGGATGGGCACTTGTGGACATCGTGATATGATGCCGATGTAGCTCATTCACTTCTGTGAGGTTTTTGATGCATGGGGCATCGATTTCATGGGTCCATTCCCTAAGAGTCAGGGATTTGAGTACATTCTGTTAGCCGTAGACTATGTTAGTCGTTGGGTTGAGGCTATCCCCACCCGAGCCGCTGATGCGAGGACAGTTTGTCAATTTTTGAGGAAGCATATCATCACGCGGTTCGGGGTTCCTAGAGTTCTGATTTCAGATGGGGGGTCTCATTTCATCAATGACCAGGTGAAAGCCCTTGCTAGCGAGTTCGGTATAGACCATCGTGTTGCTACACCTTACCATCCACAGACGAATGGTCTAGCCTAGGTGTCGAATAGGGAGATCAAGACTATATTGCAGAAAGTCGTCCGCCCTGACCGAAAGGATTGGTCACAGTTTTGGACTCGGTCTTGTAGGCATATAGGACGTCTTTCAAGACACCATTGGGCACATCTCCCTTTCGCCTCGTGTATGGCAAGCCGTGCCATTTACCTGTTGAGCTGAGGTACAGGTCACTATGGGCAGTTACAGATATACTTATGGATCCAGGTGGTGTAGGAGACCAGAGGAGGGCAGAGTTAGCAGCCCTGGAGGAGTTGAGAGATACCGCTTTCTCAAACAGCCTACAGTATAAGGAGAGAGTGAAGGAGTGGCATGATTCTCACATCAGCCACAGGCATTTTGAGATTGGACAGAGAGTATGGCTGTTTGATGCGAGGCTTCATTTATTTCCAGGGAAGCTACAGAGCAAGTGGAAGGGACCCTACTTGGTGAGAAAGGTACACGACAACGGTAGCATTGATATATCCGAGTTGTCTTTTGAGAGTACCTTTCGAGTGAACGGCCAGCGGCTCAAGCCATTTCTAGATCATGAGCCGCGGGTCGTGGATCTCGCCCCTATTCATTTTGCGTGAGATGTGGTCTTTGACTTACATCTAAGGCATCTCACGCCTGAGTTTCACTGATCTTCCGCCTTGTATAGATCCAGATGTCTATATCACTACATTCTTTAGTCCCACATCCCTTTCTTCATCTATTGATTATGCTATACTTAGGGTGCACCTTACCCTAAGTATAGGGGGGATGTGAGACCTTTGGGTATTTCTTTTGTTTCTTTCTACCCCTGTTTTGTTGCCTATACTTAGGGATATTTCACCCTAAGTATGGGGAGGTAGACCCTGTACATTCTCCACTCGGTTCTCCCTTAGTATACAGCCTGTTATACTTAGGATTACTTGATCCTAAGTATAGGGGGAAGACCCGAGATTCTCTTGATTTCCTATTTCATTCATTCGTCTTTGTATATAGCCTTTCTTTTCACTTCCCTATACCTAGCACGAGTTATGTCTTCTTCATCGCTCTTGACTCTGAGGACATCGTTCGAGCTAAGTATAGGGGGGGTGTATATGTTTCATATATACTTTAGCCATAACTCGTACTTTGTGTGAGTATGTTAATAAATAAAATGGCTAAAAACCTGAAAAATGATTTAGCTAGTGTACATAAACTTCTTTTATTTGCACATAAACTTCTTTTATTTGCACATAAATAGCTAGTGTACAAATTATTTTTGTAAAAATGATTTCGAAAATCTTTTGTGTAAAGCTTGTGTAAATATTTTCTTATCAAAATTATGTATATAGCACAAAATTTTTCCAAAATGTTTTGAAAATCAAAAGTTTGCAAAAATCTCGTGTAAATGTGTGTAAATACTTCTTTTTGCAAAACTTGCACTTCATGCATCATCCATTCATGATTTCAAAACATTTTTCAAAAAATTTGCATGTTTGTAAACTTTGTGTAAACAGCATCTTTTGTACATATGTATATAGTTTTTCTGGATGATAGTTGACATTTAAACTAGCCTGGAATCAAATTGAGGAATGGAGCTTGATTAAGATCTTAATCCACCTAACTTTTAAGAGGAACCTTATAGGGCTTAGGTTTAAGGCTTTTCAGGTCCATGGTGACTTAATTCTTTGAGTCCACTAGGCTATGATCACATGTCATCTCAATGAGCCTAAGTAGAGTACTTAACAACAACACATGACTCATATAGACAATGGCTTTACTTGGACACCAGCACTATGCACCGAGCTCTCTACGGATGAGGTGGTGAGGATGCAGTCTTCCTTGACTTGGGGTAGCATATGAGGGTAGTACTTCTAGGCGGAACCTCTCTTCTTCTTTTAGTGAAGGAAGTGCGTCTCAACTTGGTCTGGTTGCCATGAGGTCTAACGACGGGAGTTATGGGTTGCAATAAAGCTTCAAAAGAGGGATAGTCTACTGGCTCAAGAGGAAAAACTCCTTGTACATATGCTGCTCATGTATATGTTGTATAAATGCACTTGAAAAAAATGCAAAAAGAAAATAGCTCCAAAAAAGTGGTGGGTCTGAGAGAAAATGATAATTCCACCGGAGTATGTATATAGAGTGCAATAAGCAAAGCTTGAGTTTCATGATCCACCTGATGTAGCTGGCAGCAGGGAGACTTGGCTACACTGGTCAAGCTCCCAAGGGTACTTGGCTACACTGGCCTTGACCCATTCTCTTCTTCCTCCTCTTCTTGAGCCGGTTGAACTTGAACTTAGAAGGGAATACCCCGCTCCTCGAGGAAAGAGTGGCCAGATTGAGGTCATAGAGTTACCTTGTTGGGGAGGGTTGTCAAGTTGCCATTTCTGAGGTGGAGAGCTTAGACCTCACATTCACAGGACAAGAAAAGATTCATGGTCTTCAGGGTTTGTGTTTGATGACTTGTTCTGATTTGGAGCATTGAGGAGTCTTGGTTATATATTAGTGGAACTGAGAGGCCGTTGAGTTTTAAACTTAAGTCCATATAAGGTTCCGACACATTAATAATCCAAAGATCTGATCGAGCTCCATACCTTAATTTAATGAAGGCAAGTTTAATAATCAACCTTGATCCTTGTACATCCTCTTTTTCTTTTCTTCTTTTCTTCTTTTCCACTTCTTTTTCAAATAAGTGTTTGCTAAGGGACTAGCAAAGTTAAGTATAGGGGGGTGATGAATACTCATTCATCACTCTTTATTCTTATATTTTAGATACAAAAACCTTTGCAAATGCATGTATATAGTTGTAAATAGGAATAATTACCAAAAGCATGCATTGTGTAAAAACCTATAATTAGCATGTTTTTGTGAAAAAATAAAAGAATAAAGATTAAAAAGAAAAAAGAGGGAAATATTTAGAATAAATATTGAGCTTTCTAACCCAAGGGAGGGCTCAACATGGGCCTGACCGCATAAAAGCCAAAGTAGAGGGAGATAGGGGCTCATGTGTGTAAATATCTATGTAAATAAAATAAAAATATTTTCCTCCCAAAAATAGATTAAAATAGGCTTGTAAATATTTGTATATATTTATAAATATAAAAACAAAAGAAAAAAATATAAAAATTAAAAAGAAAACAAAAACACCACTTGTATGTAGTCACCATGTACATAGAACCTCCTTCTATATTTATCTAACCTTATAAATAAATAAAATTAATTTCCAAAATTTTTGTAAATATTCCACATTATATAATGTAAATAAATAAAATAAAAACAATTAAAACAAAAACAAAATAAAAATAACAAAATTAAAAACATAAAAATATATTTTAAATATACCATGTATATAAATGTACATATGTATTTATTTCACATATGTATATAATTAATAAAAAAATAAATAAAAATGTCTTTTTATTCCTCATTTTATAATATAAATAAATAAAATATAAAATGGGAATAAAATTGTATAAAAATAACAATTAAAAATCAAAACTAAAAACCTATATATTGTATATATACCTATATCTAACCCTACTATGTACATACCTTATTTTTATTTTGAAAAATTAATTAAAAATCACTAAAAAATAGAAAAAATAAAAATAAAAATATTCCATGTTTTAACTTTTTCATAATTCGGCTATTTGCTACCCTTATTTTCACTTCCAAATATCAGCCACGTGGCCGCTACCCATTGGCCATGGGGATTGTTGACCACCCGGTCAACTATCACCCCCCCAGGACCACTTTCCACGGGTCCTTAGCGGGTAACCCGTTTCTCGGATTTTTCCTGTGTAAACCCGATCATGCCTCGCCTAAATCCCGGGTCGGACTCGTTAATGATGCATCCGAGACCCTCGCCGGAGCCACCATCTCGGGATCCGCGCGCTCCATTGCCCTACCCGCGCCTGTCTTCCCGGACCCTCCACCATTTATACTCCGAGCTCCGCCTCCTCCATTCTGATCTTTGTCCATTCGTTCCACCCCCCAGTGAGCTCCATTGCATCGGCGAGAGTGACAGCTCGTCCCCCGTGGTGTCGAAGCGAGGAGGGAGTTCGAGACCACTGATCCGGCGCGTATCACCGCCGTGCTCCGCCCACAGCAGGAGCCCGAGCCTCGGAGGGAGACGCTCCTCGAGGCTACGACCCAGAGCATCGCCAGCTCGTCCCCAGTCTCATCGTCCACCCAGGTAGACTCTTTAGCTTTTCTTTTTCGCTAATTTTAGATTTCCCCCATTTCGCTCCACCGCCGTTCACCCCTGATTCCGACCACGTCCGACCTCCGTTCGACCATCAGGCTTCGCCATAGCCTCCGCCTTCTTCCCGCGCACCTTCTCCATACCTCCATCCAACCCAGCTCGCACAGGAGCTGGGGCTCGAGCTCCTCCGTCCCCACCTTCGCCGGAGCTCGCCCATATCGACCCTCCGACCACCTTCACCTCGCCTAACCGGGTCGAGACAGTTTGCCCTCGACCCGCGAGTCTTCTGGTCTGATTTGCAGGTACATCCAAGCCCATCTGAGGGCTTGGACCATTCGGTTCAGGAGCTCTACCTCCGCCGACCTCGCCGGAGTCCTCCAGGGCTCGGCTGGGTCATCGGAGGCCACCATCAGCTGCGGAACATCATCGCGGAGCGTTTCCGATCTTCAGGAGCAGCAGAGGAGGTCAGGAGCGTGCGCCTTGGGCCGGCGAACTTCATCGTTGAACTGTTCTTCCTCGATCTTCCCCGACCATCCGATCGTCCTCGACCTCCAGTTTGCACCTCGACCGTCCACTTGAGGAGGTCCCGTCACTGTCAGATCCTTGGAGAGGAGATCTGGACCGCCCGATGCGAGAAGGTTAGCCACCTACGCCCTTCACCGTTCGATCCCCCACGTGGCGAAGCCTCCACCGTCGGATTCGCCAGAGGAGCTTAGCTTGGGAGCGCCAGTCACCCGTCACCGTCAGATGCTCCACGTGGCATCCATCCAGCGGCTCCATTAATAAAGGGTAATTTACCCTTAGGCCCTCCTGTTTCTTTTATTTCGCATTTAGTCCTGTAATTACATAGTGTAGTTGTTTAGTTTTTGGTACTTTTGCATAGAGAACCCTGCGCTTGATTTTATTTGCTGATATGCCCCTATGTATGGTGTGACACGTGCTTCGTCACGTGGTTTTCTGGTGTATTTGCATTCTATGCCCTATAGTTCTGAGATGTTAAGTAATGAACGAAAACTTTTGAGATATTGCATTTATACCCCTGTGCGTATTTTTAATTGTGCATGTGTGCTTTTTATTGGGTTATTTGCAGACTACCCCCTGGACTTTTGGTACCTGTTACCAAATAGTCCTCGGAAGTAGTTTTTCTTACATTTGGGTCCCTGAGTGCCTCCGGCACGCGCGACACGTGTGTTTACCTGGGAATTTTGCACCAGACCCCTCAGGACTTCGGGTATTTGCACTTAGGTCCCTGTGCACAGTACCCTCTTTCTATTTTTGAATAAAATAGCAAATCACCTCCAAATTTAATGAAAATTGGACACATGGCTCCTGCCATGATGTAAAATTTTCTATAAATTTTGGAGACATTTTAGACACTGTTTGATATTTTTAAAAATTCAAAAACATGTATTTTCTTCACTGTTTGATTTGAAAAATCATAAAAAATATTAAAATTCAATTCAAAATTACAAAAAAATTACTTACTGTTTGTCTTTGCTTGCTTGATTTTCTAGCCAATTTTGACTATTTTTCATTATCTAAAACACCGAAAAATTGAAAAACACTCAAAATCTCATAAAAATTCTAGTAAATAAATCAAAAATCTAAAAATCATAATTTAGGTGCCCAAATTTTCCTTGTTTTCTTATTTTTGCAGGAAAATTACCTCCCGGGTAATTTGGGGCTTCTAGATATTTTATCTAGGTCCTTTTAGCTCGGCTGGACAGTACCTACAGTTTCAACCCTTATTTGATTTTTAGAAAATTAAATAAACATCAGAAAAATCCCAAAAATTCATCAAAAACAGTAAAAATTATAGAACACCTAAAAATATTTTTGTTAGAATTTTTGGTTGATTTTTAGTGCATTTAATAAATTGTTGAAGTGTGTCGTTTAGTTGCTATTCTTATTTTCTTAATATCTTGAAAATCCAAAAAAAATATAAAAAGAATTAAAAACCACCAAAAATACATTTTATTTCTTTTTCCTTTCTTTTTGACTACTTCGTAGGCCACGAGGCCAATCCGTGCTCCTTGTGTTCGACCCTGGTCGCTATACCAGGTTAAATTAATAGCGAGACCGCTATCGTGTTTTGAGTTGATTTTATCTCTGTATTGGTGGTCTATTTATCTTGATTGAGCCATCTTGATCACTTGGGTCTCAATGACTGTTTAGCACCTTATACCCTAGTGGTCGGGTCGCTCATCAAAAGGTAGGGGTATAAATGCAATTACAGGAATTAAAATTGATAAAAATAAAACGTGTGACAGGGACCAATATGCAATTACCTATGATGCTGAGGGGGTGGATGCAATTTTTCCGCAGAACACGTGCTCCTCACGTGGGGTCTCCTGGCAGGGTCGGAAATGCAAATATGGAAACCTCCGGGTGCTCGATGCAAAAACCCAGTACTCACGTGCAGATCACGTGGGGGTCCAGGCTCGGGGGTCTTCGTAGTCTCGGATCGAGGCTCGGGTGGCTCTGGAGGTTCGGATCGGGCTCGGAGTAGCTTCGGGTGATCCGAGCCTAGTGGTCGGGGAAAAGGCTCGGATCGGGCGACGTGGCTTGATCTGGACCGTGAATCAAGTGACGATCCAATGGTCAATGGATGCTGAGGCGTGGCGCGTTTGGAACCGTTAGATCGTTAGTGATCCAACGACGATGGTTCGCTCCTGAGGCAAAGGCGTGGTCGATCAGTGACCGTTGGATCTAGATTGATCCAACGACACATGGAGCGTGATGAAATGGTGACATGGATGCATCTAGAACGTCGGATCCTCCTGATCCTATGGCTGCGGGACGTGGGCGACATGGCTAAATGGGGACCGTTCGATCAAGGAGATCAAACGACATCTGTTCTTCTTCCCCGATCGGTTGCCGCCTCCTGCAGCGGAGAAGACTGAGCTCCGGTGAAGGGGGCCTGACTCCGCCTCATCCTCTGGGTGTCGATGAAGCTCGTCGGAGGCTCCCAAGTAGCTGGGAAGATTCGTAGAAACTTCAGGGAGTCTCTGGTGATCTCAGGAGTGGTGGAGAAGCTCTGGGGTGCGGTGATGGAGGAGCTCAGAAGCAGCTCTGATGAGTCTCCAAACAATCAAAATGGATGTACCTCTAGGGGGTTAGAAGATAGCCGAAGCATGCTATGTGTCCGTGGGGTGATCTGGAGTGAAGTACGAGGCCTGTGAAGAAGTAAGGTGGTCTGATGATCGAGCTCCACCAAGATGGCGGAGCTGGCGTCAATGAGAGGTGAAGCTCGTCGGCGGAGGGAACGAAGGGTAGCGCAAAGATCAGAGCTCCCTTGCGGAGCTCGGAGGATGGTTGATGGAGCGAGAAGTGATGGAATGGCGATGAATAAAGTCGGAGAAGAAGAAAGAAAAATAAGAAGAAGATAGGGGAGATGGTGGAGGTGTCTACCTGGGGTCAGAAGCTCGGAGGGAGATTCCAGGTCGTCGCTTGAAGGCCGGTAGGGGACCTGAGCTCTTGCAACTCAGGGATGAAGCTGCAGCATGGCGGTGGAGGGCCGTGGATCTCACCGGAGGTGGTTCTCGGTCTTCGCTCGACCTCAGGTCAAATTGCTGTCACCAATCTGAAGGTGGGAGCTCGGAGATACTCTCCGTGATGGCAGATGGGGTGAAAGTGGTCGGAGGCGAAGTATTTAAAGGATGGAGGTGACGGCATGGATGGAGAAGAGGTGGAGTTCATGGGTATCGTGGAGCGAGGTTGAGGGTAGTCATGGAGATCGAGGGGGTTGGCGAGGATGAGGGATGTGTGGGCTGCGTAGTGGTGGTATCAGGTGGCGGAGAAGGTGATCGGCATGGCACCCAAAATAGAAAGGGGTGGACCCTTGCGCACGATGAGAGACGTGGGCGCGGGGTTTGCGGGAGGTAGAGGACGAAGCTTCCGTTGGATCGAGCGATCCAACGGCCCAGATGGAGGTGCGGTTTAACGCTTGGGATCAGATCTAGGGAGCGAAATCGAAGGGCTCAGGACGCGCCACGTGGTGGACGCAGGGTGAGGCACTAACGGGCGGTCCTGATGAGGTGTGAGGTTTGATCGGAGGGTGCAGACAATGTGCGAGATGGAGGGCCAAGATACGATGCTTCTGGCGATGATCGAATGGCGCACAGAGTGCCACGTGGTGGAATGTGGGCGAGGCGCTAGCGGACGGTGCAGATGTGAGCTGGGTATGATCAGACGGTGGGGAACCAAGGGCATGTGTGGAAGTCATTGGGTTGTTTGATCTAGATTGAGATCCAACGGTCAGGGGTACTGGCGGTCCGGTCAAAAGGGGGGGGCGTGGCGCAATCAGAGGGCGCCACGTGGCCAGCTCTGAGTGGCTGAGAAGAAAAATAAAATTAGAGGGAGAAGGTAGCCGAATTTGGAAAAACTCAAAACATGAAAGTTGTAGATCTCGATGAGGTCTACAAGTTTCATATTGACCAAAAACGGAGATGAGGTCAAATATGATACAAAAATACAAGAGTACAAATATACATATATGTAGTATACAAGGGGACCCAAAAACCCAAGTTTTGCATACGAGCTCCGAATTAAATGAAATTAGTCTCATTTTAAATATCTCTGGATATGTATTAATCTGAAGGTGAGTAGACCTAATTCGGAGTTTGTAAGAGAGATATGTTGGCATTCTAAGGTCCAAGGGGTTTGGGGCTTTATTGGGTATTTTACAAGATAGGAATTTTGGCCTTCTTCCTTATATTATTAACTAATAGTGTACACATTATAAGGAAG
The DNA here is from genome assembly GCA_037367405.1 of Ottelia alismoides. Classification (NCBI taxonomy): domain Eukaryota; kingdom Viridiplantae; phylum Streptophyta; class Magnoliopsida; order Alismatales; family Hydrocharitaceae; genus Ottelia; species Ottelia alismoides. The sequence goes on along the minus strand of JAZKJV010005253.1, from coordinate 466,134 downwards.
GTGTTATTTCATTTTGGAGATATATAAAATAAATAAATAGGTGGATATTTTACAAGTGGATTTTACCTATGAATTGGCTTCTTATTTAAATGCAAATATGAATGCTAAAATGCACATCTTGTGGATTGATGCATGAATGCTATTTATGCAAGATAAAGGGAAATATGATGCTAAATACCCGAGGACAAAGCTCTATTTTCAACTTTAAGAGTGATGAATCACAGATTCATCAACCCCCTATACTTAAACCTTGCTCGTCCCTGAGCAACTAAAATGAAATGCAAGAGTGAAATGATTTTGGGTTCCATACCAAGGTCATGAACAAAAGTTGAAAATGGAGCTTGACTCTACCTTTGGATTAATTGTGTGGCGGAACCTCATTGGGATCTGAACTTAAGACCTAACAGACTTCAAGTTCCACAAGTCTTCTATTCAAGACTCCTCAATAGTCAGGTCAGAACAAATCCTCAGATGCATATTTCTGATGACTATGATTCTTACTTGTACTGTGTAAGTGAAATGTAACTCTCCACATCAGAAATGACTAAGAAGCAACCTCCTCTAACAAGGTAACTCAAATAACCCAGTCCAGTAACTCTTTCCTCGAGGAACGGGGTACTCCCTTCTAAGTTTAGGTGCAACCAGCTCAAGAGGAGGGGGTGGAGAAAGAATGGACGGTAGCCAGTGTAGCTACCTATCCCGGGATGCCCAACCAGTGTAGCCAAGTCATCCAGCTGCATTTCTTTACTAATATACATACTCCGACATGTATTTTTTTTCACTTGGACCTGCCTGATTTTTTTTGAAGTTTTTACATTTTTTCCTTTTTTTTGAACTATATACAAGGTGCAGCATGTACATCAAGAGTTTTTCCTCTTGAGACAGTAGACTATCCCTCTTTTGAAGCATTATTGCAGCCCACGGCATCTCGCCCTTAGATGTCAACACCACCAGACTAGGTTGATATGCACTACCCTCCCTAGAGGAGGACGGATGTTTCCACTCGTGTGCTACTCCAAGCTAAAGGATTCTACCTCCTCACCACCTCATCAATGAAGAGCTACGTGCATTGTGTTTGTCCAAGTTAGGTCATTATCTAAAAGAATCATGCGTGTGCACGAGATATTCTACTTAGACTAATCAAGATGACATGTGAACATAGACTTGCGGACTCAAAGAATTAAGTCACTTGACCTGAAAAATCCTAACTCCGGCTCCTATAAGGTTCCTCTGAAATTAGGTGGATTAAGGTCAAATCGAGTCCATCCTCAATATCTACTCATAACTTGGTTCAGAACCCACTAGATTTTCACCTTGCATATGCAAGATGTGCGGATGAGATGCAGATGACATGCTATGTAGATGAAATGCAAGACTCTTTTTCTTTCTTTTCTGATGTAGAGATGATATGCAAGAGTAAATAAGAAGCCTTTGAATTTTTCATTTTTCATTATTTTTTTTCAGAATTTGATATACCTCCTATGTTACAAAAAATTTTCAAGAGTTTTATAAGTGTTATACAAATTATACAAGTGTTATACAATACACAAGTATACATATTTTTTCTTCAATTTTTAAAAAAGTTTTACAAGTATTATACAACAAGTATACATTTTTTTTTCAATTTTTACCCACCTGCAGTTATTGCAAAATATATACAAAACTATGCGAAAATACGCGAAAGTACGAGCTATGGGTAAAGTATATATGTAATATATACGCGCCCCCCTATACTTAGCGTGTGCTATGTCCTCAGAGTACGAAAAGCGAGGAAAAATACATAGCTCGTGCTAAGCGTAGGAGAGCTAAAATAACAAAAAGGTATAAAAGTTGTCCAACCCCCCTATACTTAGGCTCTGGCAGCCTAAGTGTAGAAGAAGATCAAAAATAGGGCGGGCGAGGTTAAGAGGGGAAATGGAGGAGTATATACACGGCAGGCATCGGTCCCTGATGAATCCTCATTCATCACTCTTTATTCTTTTATTTTAGCTAAAAATCTGTGCAAAACACCATGTATATTTGTGTAAATAAAAAAATTGACAAAAAGCATGCATTGTGTAAATAATAATAATTAGCATGTTTTTGTGTAAAAATAAAAGAATAAAGAAATAAATAAAAAGAGGGAAATATTTAGAATAAATATTGAGTGACCTGAACCCATGGGAGGGCTCCACAAGGGCATGACTGTAAAATAAAATAAGAAGAGAGAGATAGGGTGACTCATCATGGTGTAAATACCCCTCTTTATGTACATAGTTTATTTTCTAAAAATAAAATATATTTGTGTTTCCCATATTTTGTACATATTTGTAAAAATAAAACTAAAATAAAAATGGGAAAAATTAAAGAAAAATAAATAAAATTCTCTCTCATCAGTGTACATAGACCATGTATATAAAATAAAATACTTATTTATTTCCCCTTGTAAATAATTATTAAAAATCCAATAAATATTTTTATATTCCACATTTTATGTTATAAATAAATAAAATATAAAATTGGAATAATTGTATTAAAATAAGTAATTAAAAATAAAAATAAAAAATACATATGTACACATACCTATATATAATAATATAATGTAAATACCTAATTTATTTTTCAAAAAAATAAATAAAAATCACTAAAAAATCTTTGAAAATAAACAAATATTTTTCATTTTGTAAATATTTTGAAATAAGGTCATTTTTTATTTTATTTTGATTTTTCAAAATAATTTCCAATGGAATTTTACCATTGGTCCACAGGGGATTGTTGACCCCCGGTCAACTTCCCCCCCAGGACCACATGCTACGCGAATTGGGTTTCTAACCCGATTTCTCCAAATTTTACCAACATGATCCGACCTCCATTCATTCAAACCCCGGGCCCCAATTATCATCAATTGATCCGAGACCCTCGCCCGGGGATCTGCCTAGGGATCCGAGCTCCGATTCACTCACCCGATCCCCATCTTGCCGGACCCCTACCGGAATAAGACCCCACCTCCGGCCGACTTTTCACGCACCTTTTGGCCATCACCTTTGTCTCCTGGGACCTCCATTCTTATTCCCTGAGTGACAGCTTGCGAGGAAGAGTGACGCAACGAGGATTCAAGGCACGTAGCCTTAGGTCCGGTGAGCCCATCACCGTGCTCCGTCGCGAGTGAGCCAGAGCCTCTGGAAGCGTCGTTCCATCGAGGCGAAGACAGCAGGAGGAGCAGCACCTCCAGCATAGACGCCTCCGATTGCCAGGTACCTTAGCCCATAGCTTCGCCCCCATTTCAATTTCACGATTTTGCGCCGCCGGCCTCTGCCAGCCGATTCGCTCTGTTCCCTTTACCCATCCGATCATCAGACCCGGCCTTCATATTCACGAGACCTCGCTCCTCATTCTCCGCACAACCGATCACCTTGGTTCACCGAGGAACCAAGGCTCAAGTCTCCTCCGCCATCGCCTTGCCGGAGACCTCCGCCCCGCCTCACCAGACCATCCCCTTCGCACGCTAACGGGTCGAGGCATTTTGCCTTCGACCCAAGAAGCTTCCTGTGCAGGTTTGAAGCCCAAAGGACCTCATCTGGAGGTCCTAACGTCGAGGAGCAGGAGCTTCAGGTGGCCTTCATCGCCGGAGCACTTTGGTCGCTCCCGGCCTCATCGGAGACAGCCACCAGCTGCGAACCACCGTAGGCGTTCTTTTCCCCATCTCAGCAGCTCTGGAAGAGCCCCCCACAGCACGTACTGGGTCGGCGAAGTTCGCCGGTGTCGTCTTCTTCCAGGACCCTCCTCCGCCGTCCGATTGAGCCCCTCTGCCAGTTCTGATCTCCACCAACCGTTCGAGGGAGGCTCATAGACGTCCGATCCATCTGGGATCTAATCAGGGACGTCCATCGCTGAAGAGGCACCAGCGCATCACCACCGTCAGATCTCCACGTGGCATCCCTTCAGCCGTTGATAATTAATAAAGGGGTAATTTCACTTAGGCCCCTGTCCTTTTTGTATTTGTTATTTAGTCCTGTAAATAATTTTAATAGTTCCTTTTATTTTGGAACATTTGCATCTAGGACCTTAGAGTTTGTTTATTTGCAAAATAGTCCATGTTTATGTGAGACACGTGCATCGACACGTGAGGGTGTGGGTTAATTGCACTTTTATCCTTGAACTTGTTGGTTGTTACTATGTGCATCTTTTTAAATAAGAATTACACTTATGCCCTTCTGTGTCTGAACCACGTGCTGCACGCGTGTTATAGTGGGATTTTTGCATAAGGGCCCCTGGGCTTTCTATATTTCTTATTATTTGGCCCTTAAATTATGTTTCTTTGCACTTAGGTCATTGCTTGGTGTGTGCCTTATTTTGATTGAATAAAATATTAAATCAAATCCAAATCAAATGAAATTTGGAAACTTGGCTCCTGCCACTTTGTAAAAATTTCACTATTTTTTGGGTACATTTTTTAGGCTTTTTGTTATTTTAAAAAAATCAAAAACCTTGATTTTTATTACTGTCTAACATAGAAAATCAAAGAAAAATATAAAAACTTTTCTAAAAATTCTAAAAAAATTTGTGTTTGTTTGTTTTGTTGTTTTCTAGCTCCTTTCCAATCTTTATCTCATTTGGACTTTTAAAACTCATAAAAAGTAAAAAAACACTAAAAACCTTACAAAAATCCTTAAAAATTATATAGAATTCAAAAAAATACAAACTCTTTTTCTGTAGTTTAGTTTTTGTATTTACTTTTCATAAAAGTTACATTACATTTTTAGAGGCTAATTAGTTATTTTTAATTAGCCTATCAAATCTGACTATACATATTGTCACTATTTTCCGATTTCTCAATTTTTGAAAATCAACTTAAAATCATAAAATTATCAGAAAATCACCAAAAACACTTAAAAATATAAAAAAATAGAAACAAATTTTATTTGATTTTTTGACTTTATTTGGAGTGTTTTATAAATACTTGTTTGTTGGCTTTCTTATTTGTTTTTATATTTCTCTTATTATTAAAAATCCAAAAAAATAAAAATATTTAAAAATCCAACAAAAAAGAATTTTATTTATTTTATTTTTACTTTTGACTACTTCGTAGGCCGTCTCGGCCATTTCGTGCTCCTTGTGTTTGACCCTGGTCGCTATACTAGGTAAAATAAAATAGCGAGGACCGCTCTCATGTTTTATCGATTTATCTTTGATTTTGGTGGTTCTTTATTTTCTTGATTGAGTCCGGTCCGAGAGGTTGAGGTCGCAACGACCATTGACACCTACTTGCCTTAGTCACTCGGATTAGTATCCACCTCATCAGAATGGTGCCGTTGTCGGGGAGCACAGCTTAGTAGTCTTTGTTTTTCATTTTTGTTAGTTTTATTTTTCGCGGTTTTTTCCGTGGCTTTTCGTTCGTCCGCGGCTTTTCGTGGCCTTTTGATTTTCTCTGTTTTCTTTTATTTTTATTTTATTTTGTTTTATTTTCTTTTATTTTATTTTTGCTTGTTTTTATTTTGTGTGTTTATTTCTATTTTTGCATATAGTTTGTCTTATTTTATTTTGTCTTGTTTATTTTTATAATAATCTGTGTTTGACACCTCTGTTTGTTTTCTTGCGAGGGCCCAAGGACCGCGACAGCTTTTCGAAAGCCGAAGCAACCGCAGGAGTCGGAGGTGACTCTTTTCTGCATAGAGCCATAGGAGGACGTGAGGAACCGAGCAGGAGTGCGGGAGCCGCAGAGAGTCGTAGTTTAGCATAGAGTAGTTTAGTTTTATTTTCAGACTATTTATTATTGTAATAATACATGTACCCGGACTCTCAGAGACTTGTGATTGCGGGGTCTGTTTCGCCGAGCTCCGGTGTGATTGCGAGACCCCACCGTGGTTTTGTTTTTGCCACTTTTCTTTTCTTTGATTTCACGTGGATTTCTGTGCTTGAGCCCCTAGACCTAGGTTTTTATTTCGTTGAGCCAGGTAGGCTTAGGTCCACAACCCTAATAAGAGTATCTGTTCATATAGATTACGTTTGGACTTAGGCAAATAAACTTAGTGCTTCACGATAATAAGAGCTTTTGTTTAGGACGATTCTCGCATTGCATCCATATAGTTAGTTTACATTTATGCACGGATCATAATTGCATGTAGACTGTTGGAGTCAGGTACGCCTTCTATCTCGTGCATGCATCATTGATTCTGTCGTGCATCGGCTTTTCCATTTTCCTTCCCCTGTTTTTTTGGACTTAGGAATAAAAGGAAATCGGAAAATTCGTTAGATGCTTTTTAAAAAATACATAAAAAGAAAAACAATAAAATCGGGACTGCTAATCACACTTGACCTAAAAGACACCTCATTTAAAAATCTGGCTTGGGGAGAGTAACCCCCTCCTTTTTAGTTTGGATGAGCGAGAGAGTGACCCGCATCCTAGGCTAGAGCCATATCTGATTTCTTGACTGACTACCGGCCTTTTAGTTGGGATAGTCTGTTGAGAATATTGGATTCCTATCAGCTCACGTAATCGCTCTGAAAGACTGACTTGATCACCTAAATAAAATTGACAAGATAATTGACCGATCCCTTACGGTCTTCAGCTCAATGTTGAGTAGGTGAATCGGGGGTTTGCTTTCTCATCTTGTGTGTTTCCAGATCCCTCCTGCCTTTTTCCCATCTATCTTCTCCATCTATTCATCTATCTTTCTCCCACCCACTCTCCCTTCACTTCCCCTTCCTCTTCTGTATCCCTGGATGATGGACCCCCCTCACTTATTGCCGACTATTGCGGCTTCTCCATCTGCTGACCATCAGTCCAGTCCACCTTCGAGGGAGTTCGGATCCCCGACCAACCTCCCGCTCCCTCCCTTCCATCCCTTTCATTCTTCTGGGAATGCTGCGCTAGACGTCCGCCGAGATCTGATGGAGCAGATGCGAGGCCCGGACGATTCCATTGCTGAGTTGAGAGTGCACTTCGCACGTGATCATAGAAAGCATATGCGCGTATCAGATGCCTCCTATGCCAGTATGGTGGACGAGCAGATAGGACAGGGAGCTCAGTCAGCTTCTACATTAGGCCCATTCATTCTGGATTTGGAGCTTATTCAGATACTACCGATATTTTCAGGGGAGGTGCACGAGGAGCCCTATCTTCACATGTCCTACTTCGAGGAGTTCTGTAGGGCACATATTTATTCAGATATCACTACAGAGGAGATGATGCTGAAGACCTTCCCATTCACACTTCAGGATAGAGCCATGCGATGGCACCGAAGGTTGGGAAGGAGACTTGCTACGTGGGGAGAGCTACGCCGAGAGTTTCTACAGAGATACTTTCCCCAGCATAGAGTAGAGATAATGCGGTCCTTGGTCACAGAGTTTTCAGTAGATCCCCAGGAGCCACTGCATGAGGCATGGCCGAGGTTCCTTGACCTCTTGAGGAGATTTCTCGAGCACGGACTTTCACTGACTGACCTTATTGAGATCTCCATGCGGGGGATGACCGTGGAGCAGTTAGCACTGGTGATTACCTCATGTGACGGTTCACACCGCAGTTCCGACATTGACTTATTGGATGCCATCTCGAGGTTACTTTCACAGAGACCATCTTCACGAGATGCCATAGTCGGGACAACACATGAGGATGTTGCAGTATCAGTGGGGTGTGTCGCACGACATGAGGATATAGTTTCTACACACCAGCCCGAGGACTTGGATTCTGCAGCACCACAGAGTGTAGAGGAGATGACTGTTACAGTGGAGGTTTTGACTCAGAGTCTACTGGAGTTCCCGTTGGTCTTCCAGCTAGAGTTCGAGTCAGCCCCAGAGTTCTCAGTTGATGATTCTTGGATATCAGATCTTCTAATATTCTAGGAGACGGAGGAGCCCCTGCTACTACAGCCATCGATCCAGCCATTTCAGATTCCAGCCCCGGATGATTCAGCTTCTTTTCTGCAGAGACACTTCTCGGAGTCCGACAGATACCACGACCCAGCCCAGCAGCCACAACTTGAAATGGGATACCACTCTGAGAGACCATACATAGATAGTCATGTATTCGAGCCTTTTGTCCTCTACTTTGATGAGACAGATACACTTGTTGAGGACCAGATGGCAGCCAGCATTACCGCAGAGTGAGGATCAGCCGCAGACACATTGCCATCCTATACGGTGTTGACCAGTACCTTCTCTTGTTTCCAGATTGCTGAGAGCCAGACTTCAGATGATGATGCAGCCTAGTGCATAGAGTGGGTGCTTGACAACAGCGCATATGCCTTGATAGATCCTGATCCTTTATTTCTCACCTCTGATCTTACATTCCTCCCCGAGGGTTATCTGCAAGAGAATGCCACACTCGATGAGTACTCGATGTCACCTTTTGAGAGTGTATCCGATCTGACGGATCACGAAACCGAGTCTTCTGATCCTTCTGATTCTGAGTCATCTCACCTCGACGACCCTCGCGAGGATGAGCCGATTCTTGAGATATTCGATGATCTGCCCGATCTACCTTTATTTTATGCATTGGATATCAGTCTTCTTAGAGACTCTCCTGATCTTGACTGTCCACACCTTTTTGAGACACGGATCGGCGTGGAGGATTCCATGATTGATCCATCATTCTCCACGTTTGATTTCTTCGGCTCTACACTTCCATTCCAGTCTGATCCTGAGCTGACGATTTCTTTTGTGCTATCGGATCCTGATCTCTTATTCCCATATCCTTGGCCGATAGCAGACACCCGCCTGATTGCATACCTGGGTGTCATTCTTTACACTTTTGATTTCGTGGATGTTCTCACACCGAGGTTGCGACGACAGTACGACATTTGCCTTACAGATGTCGTCCTGAACCTTGATGCAACGTTATCCTAGCCTTTGCGCCCAGCTAGGGGCATGATAAACACGAGATTCGAGGGTCATACAGTTTCACAAGGTGAAACCGCAGTCGAAGTCTTGACCACTACAAAATCCCGTATTTAATCAACAATTAACCCACAGTCAAATATCAAGAAATGACAAACAAATGTGAAGTTAAAATTTATTTTTAACTCTACATAGAAGATGTATAGATGCAAGTACGTAGAGAGTTCGAACACAGGGAGCAAGGCAGGATAGATCCACAAGTGTGTGTGTGTGTGTGTGTGTGAATGTGATGTATTGTCTACACTATGCAAATGTAAATGTTTTTGTGGGTTTTTAATTTTTTTAATTTTTTATTTAATTTTTATCTTTGTCTTTTGATTTTTAGTTTTCTGATTTTTTTTATTTTTATATTTTATATTTTATATTTTCTTTTTTTCAATATTGGAATATATATAATATAAGAAAGGAGGGGATAGAGTATTTATAAAAATATGTAAAAATGCTCAAAAATTCAGAAATAAATTTTTTTTGATCTTTTAATGATTTTTTACTATTTTTGTGATTTTGGGGTATTTTTCAGAATATTTTTGAAATTTTTACAAGGCAAAATAAAGGAAAACAAGGAATAAATCACTGGCCGAACTTAAAATGGGAAGGAAAAATATCAAATAATATCAAAATTCTCCCAAATTGATTTTCAAATAAAGAGAATAAGATAGGGAACCTACAGGAACTGAGTTTGCCTTTTTTAGATTTTTGTATGATTTTTTAGAATTTTTTTTGAAGTTCTTAGGTATTTTCGAATTTTTAAGGTTTTGGTTTTGAGTTTTTTAGTGATTTTTGGACTGTAGGTGAGTTTTTTGGAATTTTTCTAAGTGTTTTAATATTTTTTTGGTATTTTCTAAGCTAGACAGTAGCTAAAATACATATTTTTTATTTTTAATAAATGCTAAAATGCAACAAAAATAAAATACAAAAATATGGCGTGGAAGTGCAAGTTAACAGGAGCCTATATGAATTTTTTTGTAATTTTTGGAATTAATATGATGCATGAAATAAATAAGACAAGCACACAAAAATAATCAGCCTGGCAAGGGTATATGTGTAAATAAGTAAAGTATTCAGGGAACACATGCAATTTTCCAACAAAATATAACACTAAATATTCAATTTTATGGACCTATCACAAATATCCAAACCCGGGAGGGTTTCCCTGCAAATAACCCACCAGGGTGCGTGACTGGCATGAGCTTGGGAAGGACCCAAATGTAATTTCAAAAACCTCGGGGGTCTGAATGCAAATATTCCAGAAAATTTTACACGTGATATAAAAGTTACTGGACTAAATCGAAATACTAAAATGGTCGAGGGCCTTGCTGCAAAAAGCCCAGCACCTCACGTGAACTGGTCACGTGAGGTGATGTGGCCGAGGACCTACTTGCAAATACTAAAAGTTCCAGGGTCTACTTATAAATTTTACAAAATATTTTAAACTACCAATGAAAGTTTCAGTACTAAATACTAATTACAAAAAGAGCGCGGGTATACTTGTAAAATTCCCATGCTAAGGTGCTGGCAGACGACTCAGATGCATCCACTTGACACGTGTCCGCTCGAGGGGGTCCGATGACGCTTCGCGAACGGAGGGCTCGGATTAGATCCCAACCCTGGATCTGACGGTTGCACGGAGAAGTGATCGGATGGTGGATGTGCAATCTGGAGGCGTGACTCGATCCAACGGTGGCGAAGCATGGAGGAAGAACGAGGAAGAACGCCGGCCAGGCGAACTTCCCCGAGGCTGATCTCCTAGCTTCGGTGGCTTCTGGACTTCAAAATGGAGCTGCGGCCTGCTAGCGGTGTCCTCTAGATGTTGGTGGGCCCAAAAAGCCTCGACGGTGGCCGAGGTTCGTTGGAGCGGCTGGCGGAGCTGGGAGAGCTCGAGCGGCTCCGGCGAAGGCCAAAATGTCCCCCAGGTGCGCGATAAAGTCCAAACACCTGCAACAAAGCGTGAGAGGACCCATGGCAAAGTGCCTGGGTCCCGTGGTGGCGAGAAGGCAGCGTGAAACGACGGTTTGGCTCTCGGCCGGAGGTGCGCTCCAGCGAGGTGATCAAATTGGGCGATTGGGTGGATGATTTTCGAAATTTTTAGAGGGCTTTTAATCCTAGGGCTAAGGCAAATAAAATGCAAAAGAAATAACATGAAAGTAAGGCTGCCTCGACGGTGGAGACCGGAGGGGTGTACCTCGACGCCGGCGGAGGTGGCGGAGGTTGTGGAAGCCGCCTCGAGCCCTGCTCGACCCGTCTGAGGCTCGCTGAAGGGAGCTGTCACCTCCCTGGATCGATTAGGCGCGAAAGGGGAGCTTGGCTATGGAAATGAGGGGTTCAAATTCAAAGAAGAAGTCGGGGGTTCCATATATGTGGTTTGACTTGATGACTGGGGTGGTCCAAAGACCAAGGATTATCGGGTGAATCGACGGCCCTCTCCTCAAGACAATCATTGGGCGAGTATGCCCATTCTACAAGGAGAAAAAGTTGTGAAGAGAGTGACACGAAAAAACGCAAGGAGAGGCCTAGAAAAATCAACAAAAATGGGTCAAAACCAATGCTCTGACAAGCTAACAGGGCTAGGACAGCTAGTTGACCAAGGTCAACTTTGATTGTCCCCTGATTGGTCCACGTGGACCAATCAGGGAAAATCCCTGGAATAAGAATTATTAATTCATTTTAAAATAGTAAATGGCCGAATTAAAATTTGGTTATTAAATAAAAAATATTTATTATTTTATGTAGTATTTTATTCTGATTTTTATTAATTTTTATGATGTATATCTTTACAAGTTTACTTTTATACCCTTTATAGGTATAATATCTATATAATCTATTCTTTTATTTTCATTTTATGTATTTAATTTTATTAATTTTATTTAGTATTTTATAAAATCATAAAATACTTTTATACACACAAATATATTTTTGTTTTATTTTTCTGATGTGTTTTGTATATTAAAGTATATTTTATGCAGGTATGTATATAGGTATTTTTCCTATGTATTATATATACATGTAATTTTATTTGTATTTCTTTTGGTGTTTTCATTCTTATTTTACTGTACATAATTATTATAAATAATATTTACAAAATTATAAAAATATAAAAATATAAAAATAATGAATAAATAATAAATTGAATATTTTAATCAGTACAATTATATAAGTAGGGTCCAAAACTCAACTTTCAAACCGTAGCTCCGCCAAATGCGAAACCATAGCCATTAAATAGCTTATTTTATTCTATATACAATTAAAGGTGAGTTTGCTCATTTGGAGTTTTCATTTGTGAGATACGGGTCTGGGAAGTTGGGATTCTAGAATTTTATTCAGAACATAACTTTTTATCTGTACACTGTTTTTGAATGAAATTAATTTTGTATTTTTCTTTATAAAATTATCTACAACTTTCATGTACAAAGTTTCTTTATTTGATGTATAAAAAGTGGAACCGAAAATAGGTCTCAAAATAAATAAAGAATGAATTAAAAAGTATCGGTATTTGACCCTTATCTCCCCCTTCTTTATTCCCGGTCGACCTATTCATCAAGATGCCTAGGTCTCGGGGTTTCGGGTCATAAAATATTTACAATATTTTATTCTTTTTTCTTTTATTTATTCTATAATTTTGGCTTTAATTACAGTAATTTATACACGATTTTCATGCACATGCATGAATGCTAAGATGATGGATTTAAGGGTATTTACACGCATTTGCTAGGGTTTTTATGGCCAAAATGATAGAATAAAGATGATGAAATGCGGATTCATCATCCCCCTATACTTTACCTTTGCTAGTCCCTAGCAAACACTTATGCAATAAGTGCAAAAAGAAAAAGAAGAACTTGGATTTAGTTTAATTATCAAACTTGTCTTCACAAAATCAAAGTTTGGAGCTTAAATCGGGCCTTTGGAATTTTAGTGCGGGCGGTACCTTAATAAGAACCGTGTTTGAAGTCCAACAGTCCCTGAGAATCCCAAAACTCTGTCCAAGTCTCCTCAATAGCCTGGTCAGAAATATTTCAACTCATACGCAAACTCTTACGACTATGAATCTGACTCGTACAGTGTAAGTGATGGTGGCTCTCCCCAACTAGAATGGCAAAGAAACTGACTTCTCCAGTACGACAACCCAATGATTCCCCAATCCAATAACTCCATCCTTGAGGAGCGGGGTATTCCCTTCTAAGTTCAAGTGGCAACCAGCTCAAGAGGAGGGGGTGAAGAGAAGAATGGACGGTAGCCAGTGTAGATACCTATCCTAAGATACAAGACCAGTGTAGTCAAGTTATCCAGCTGCAGGCTCACATATTTGACTTTGGAACTCAAGCTCGCTTATTGGCTTTACAACATATGTACATACTTTGCAGGCTTTTTATTTTTGTACATGCCTGAATTTTTTTTTGAAATACTATTCACAGCAGCATTTACATAAGGAGTTTTTCCTCTTGAGCCAGTAGACTATCCCTCTTTTGAAGCTTTATTGCAACCCACACTCTCCTGTCTTTAGCCTTCCTCATCACTGGATGGGTTGGGGTGCACTTCCCTCCCTAGAGGAGGACAAATGTTTCCACTTGTGTGCGTCTCATACCGGCAAATCCAATCCCCTCACCACTCCAACTGAGTTGAGCCATGTGAAAGGTGATGGTGTCCAAGTTAGGTCATTATCAACAAGAGTCGTGCATGTGCTCCGAAATACTCTACTTAGGCAGTCAAGAATCCATTGAACCAAGTCCCGTGATCCTCAAAGAATTAAGTCAACTAGACCTGAAGTACCTCAAACCCAGTTCCTATAAGGTTCATGTTATTAGGTAGATTTTAGGGTCCAATCAAGCTCCAATCTCCGGATTTTATTTAGACTTGTTCAACCATCATACTCAATCCGAAAAATGCTCATGCTATGCAATTGCAATGCAGAAAATATTTTTGTGATGCAATTTTCAAAGATTTTGAACTTTTTATGGATTTTTGAAAAGATGATGATGATGCATTATGCATTTTTTGTATTTTTCAAAAAGATTTTTCAAGTATTTTTGGATTTTAGTTTTGCAAATGTTTTTGGGATTTTTCAAAACAAAAAGATTTTGGCTGAAAACTAGGTGAAAAATATGTACACGGGAGTGCTTCTTATATTTACAAGAAGTGGATTTTAAGAATTTACATGGGTAAGTGATCAATTTTATAAGTATATGTAAAGTGGATTTTTGGTGAGATGTATGTATCCCTCAAACTCATTCGACACAGGTTTTTCAAACAATTTTGAAAACTATAGTCCAAAATAATTTTTACAAACACTTTACAAACATGTACACACAATTGAAAATCATTTTGCAAAGGTTTTCAAACAATATAGATAGATTTTTCAAATATTTTTGCAACCATTTTTCAAACCATTTGTAAATCATTTTTCAAACATTTTATTTTACACAAAGAAAAGAAATTTTTACAAACCACACATTTTACGCAGGTTGAAAACATGTAACAAAACGTTTTCAAAATAGTTTTCAATAGATTTTCACAAAGATTTTCAAACTACCTTTCAAACATTTTGCAAAAAAAACATTTTCACTTGATTTATTAATCAGTAGAAAAAGGAATTTGAGGAACAAAACACCGTTTTATTAGGGATTTTAATGAATTTTAATGAATGATTAGCCATATTATTAGGCAAATACGAAAGTACGAGTTATGTCTAAAGTATATACGTAGTATTGATGAATACCCATTCATCACTCTTTATTCTTATGTTTTAGCTACAAAAACCTTTGCAAATGCATGTAGATATGTGTAAATAGGAATAATTACCAAAAGCATGCATTGTGTAAAAACCTATAATTAGCATGTTTTTATGCAAAAATAAAAGAATAAAGATTAAAAAGAAAAAGAGGGAAATATTTAAGATAAATATTGAGCAACCTAACCCAAGGGAGGGCTCAGCATGGGCCTGACCGCATAAAAGCCAAAGTAGAGGGAGATAGGAGCTCTTGTGTAAATATTTATGTAAATAAATATAAATATATTTTCCTCACCAAAAATATGCTTGTAAATACTTGTATATATTTAGAAAAATATAAAAACAAAATAAAAAGATAAAAATCAAAAAGGGAACAAAAACATCACCTTCACCATGTACATAAACCACACCTATGTATTTATTGAGCCTTGTAAATATATAAAATTAATTTTTATAATTTTTGTAACTAGTCTATGTTATATATTGTAAATAAATAAAATAAAAACAATGAAAACAAAAACAAAACAAAAATAGAAAAATTAAAAATACAAAAATACATTGTACATATACCATGTATATAGATGTACATATATATTTATTTTACCTATGTAAATAAATAATAAAAATCAAATAAAAATACCTTTTTATTCCTTATTTTATAATGAAAATAAATAAAATATAAAATAGGAATAAAATTGCACAAAAATAACATTTAAAAATAAAAAATCCAAACCCTATATATTGTATATATACCTATATATAGTACATATTATGTATATAGCCTATTTTTATTTCCAAAAATTAATTAAAAATCACTAAAAATAGAAAAAAATAAACGAAAAATATTTCATGTTTTGAGTTTTTGCAGATTCGGCCCCTAGCTACCCATATTTGTCACTTCAAGATCCAGCCACGTGGCCGAATCCCATTGGATCCTGGGGATGTTGACCGCCCGGTCAACTAGCCCCCCCAGGACCACTTCCCACGGGTCTAAGCTCCGGACCCGACTTCTCCTATTTCTACCCGCTCACCCGACACCCATTTCCCTAAAACCCGGCTCCGTTTTGAAACTCCCACATCCGACACCTTCGCCCGGTCGCTGGGGACTTATTTTTCTTACATCTAGGTCCCTGAGTGTCCCAGGCACGCGTGTGGCACGTGTTTTGCTGGGAATTTTGCATCAGGACCCCCAGAACTTTGGGTATTTGCACTTTGGTCCCTGTGCACAGTGCCCTATCTTTATTTTTGAATAAAATATCAAATCACCTCCAAATCCAACGAAAATTTGTCACATGGCTCCTGCCATGGTGTAGGATTTTTTGTGGTTTTTTGAGGACATTTTTTATTTTGTTTGCTATTTTTAAAAATTCAAAAACCTTCATTTTTGTTAGTGTCCAGTTTGAAAATTCACAAAAAATAGAAAAACTCACTTAAAAATTCTATAAACATTATCTACTGTTTGTTTTACTTAGCTTGATTTTCTAGCCAATTTTGGCTATTTTTCATTACTGGAAAAAACTAAAAACTTAAAAACACTCAAAAACCCATAAAAATTATAATAAATAAATTAAAAACCCAAAAATAATAAAATTGGTACCTAAATTTTCCTTGTCTTATCTACTTTACAGGAAAATTACCTCCAGGCCATTTTGAGGCCCTTAGATATTTTATCTAGGGCTTTTTGTCTCGGCTGGACAGTACCCTTTATTTTAGGCATTGTTTGATTTTTAGAAAATAAAATACACATCAGAAAATTCTCAAAAATTCACCAAAAACACTAAAACATATAAAATACATATAAATATTTTTGTTTGAATTTTTGGTTGAATTTTTGTGCATTTAATAATTTGTTGAAGTGTGTGCCTTCTTTGTTCTCTTGTTTTCTTAATTACTTAAAAAATCCAAAAAAATATAAAAATAATTAAAAACCACTAAAAATATTTTCTTTCTTTATTTTCTTTATTTTTACTACTTCGTAGGCCTCTCGGCCAACCCGTGCTCCTTGAGTTCGACCCTGGGTGCTATACCAGGTTAATCACATAACAGGACCGCTATTTGAGTTTTGATTGATTTTATCCTTCTTAAGTGGTTCATTTTTCTTGATCGACACATCTGAGTGATTGAGGTCGCAACGACCGTCTTAGATACATGATTGCCTTAGTCGTTCGGGTTTCTGTGTCATCAGAATGGCGCCGTTGCCGAGGAACACGGCTTAGTAGTTTTTATTTTCTTTTAGTTTTTTATTTTTGCGGCTTTTCGCGGCTCTTTCAGAGCTCGCGGCTTTTCACGGTTTTTGTCTATATTTTATTTTTGTTTTATTTTGTTTTATTTTCATTTTCTTTTATTTTTGTTTTGTTTTATTTTGAGTGTTTATTTTATTTCACATTTTTGCACATATACCCTTATTTTTCATTTCCCTTTATTTTTCTTTTATTATTATTTGATTATCTGGTTCTGACCACTCTGTTATTTCTTGCGAGGGCCCGAGGACCAAGGCGGCTGCTCTCGAGAAGCCGACGCAACCGCAGGATTCGGAGGCGGTTCCTTTCTTTGCGGAGCCGCAGGAGAGAGTGAGAGAGAGTTGAGTGGGTGAGGATTAGAGTAGGTTTTTATTTTTGATTATTCTTGTAATAATACAGGACACTCTCAGGACTTGTGGACATTGCTTGGACTTAGCGGGTCTGTTTCGCCGAGCACCGGTGTGCTCGGGGGACCCTTAGGATTTTCGCGGTTTTTCGCGATTTTGGTTTTATTTTATTTTATTTTCTTTCTGTCTTTTCCGGTGTTTATGCGTTTTTTTCTCGAGCCCCTAGACTTAGGAATTTCTATTGCTTGTGCCGTAATTAGTAGGGTCCCAACACTTAACTGATTATCTGTTCCTATAGAACGTAATTGGACTCACTAATAACCAATTAATAAAAATAACCGACTCATTTTCCTTCGTAGCCTACATGCCGCAGCCCGTCCTGTAAAGCGCTTTCTCCTACCCCCGATTTGTCGGACAGAGGAGGGACGGGCCAAGACCGGACTCTTTGGCTTGGAGGTCGGTGACCGGTTATACGGTTCTTGCGCTAGAAATTGCTCATCTAGGACTCGGCTTTCCCGTTGCATCATATAGGTAGTTTATTTTCACTCTTTCAATTCTGCGCGGATCACTTGCATGTAGAGTGCTGGAGACAAGGTACGCATTTCTTACTCAGCATGCATCATTGATTTTATCGCGCATCGGCTTTTTCGACTTCTCCCCCCTGTTTTGGACTTAATAACCAGGAGAACCGAAAATTTCGTTAGGCCTTTTGTTTTGATTTGAAAATATTAAAAAAACCATAAAATTGGGACTGGTTAACTCTATTGATCTTAAAAGACGCTCACCCTAAAAATTTTGTCTTGGGGAGAGCAACCCCCTCATTGTATGGTTTGGATGCGCGAGAGAGTGACCCGTACCCTAGGTAGAGCCCTCCGGTGCTAGTCCCGACTGATTACCGACTCTTCCGTACGGGCCAGTCGGTTGGGATAGCATCGGGTATCCTAACAGGTCACGTAAGCGCTCTGATATTTTGTGTGTTCACCTAATAAAATTGACAAGATAATTTGACCGAACTTTTACGGTCTTCAGCTCGCGTCGCGTTGGTGAACCGGGGGTTTGTTTTGTGATCATAGTTTCTCCAGATCTCATCCGCCCTACTCGCCAGATCAAGATGATGGGTAGACGCTCCCTTAGGCAGCCTCTGGCTGCACCGCTTCCGAGCACGTCTACACAATCATCTAGGTTGGCCCGCGAGAGCCGAGACCAGCTCTCCGAGCCCGAGTACGACTCCGCCCTGTTCCCCCTCGACCCCCTTTCTTTCAGACCTGAGAGACACGAGCCCGAGGAGAGATTGATTGATTTGACAGCACCTGAGTTGGGCTCATTTGATTTTGCAGCAGACGTCATGGCCGGCAGTTCCGAGGATCATTCCCGCACAGAGCACGTCGTGATGGATCAGGGAGCGATCAACTCCACCTTGATCGCCTCATTAGAGACAGTTCAGCAGCAGTTACGCGATCAGGGAGCGTTCATGATTGAGATGAGGAGAGAGTTGGAGCGCCTCAGAGCAGAGAGAGATCAGAGCGAGCCTGAGGACGGCCCAGATGCAGAGGCACGAGCCGCAGCAGCAGCAGCAGCCGCCGCCGCAGCGGCAGCCGCCGCGGCAGGAGGACCACCGAGACCGATGCGGGAGTTGCACAACCCCGGATCTACACTGATGCACCATTGGGTGGTGGTACCTGCTATCGTGGGGGACTTCAAGTTCCCCCCGAACACCCTGCAGATGCTTCCCCGTTTTCACGGGCTTGCTACCGAGGAGCCCCATCTCCACCTCCAGGAGTTCCTGATGATTTGCAGTACTGTCCACGACCGCCATGTGGACCAGGATACGATTCGGATGATTGCCTTCCCCTTCTCACTAGCAGACAGAGCAGCCACCTGGCTGAAGCATCTGGGGAAGTTCGTCTACACCTGGGAGCAGCTCCGCACCGAGTACTTGAACAAGTACTATCCACTCGGGCGGACGAATGCAGCGAGGGCCCTGATCAGCAACTTCTCCATGCTCCCCAATGAGCAGTTTCACGAGGCATGGGAGAGGTTTAGAGAGCTCACGGACAGATGCCCGCACCACGACATCACGAAGCCGAACCTTGTGCAGAGCTTCTTCAGCGGGTTGACACCAGAGCTTCAGGGTCTGGTGAATGCTTCTTGTGGCGGGTCCTATTTCGCCAAGGACCACGACCAGGTCTGGGCCATCTTCGAGGAGATGGATGAGAATTATATGGTGATGTCCCAGACCCGGTTGTACACTCAGGGGAGACCCCGGCAGCAGCCAGGACCCGTGCAGTACCAGCGGATAGCACGGGTCGATGCAGGTCCATCTAGTTCGTCCGCAGTCGCAGCAGCACAGGCAGAGTCGTCCGCTGCGGACATGGGGATCATCAGCGAGAAGTTGGACCGCATGGAGCTGATTGAGAAGAAGCAGTGCCAGAGCCTCACTCAGATGGATCAGATGGCACAGACTCTGAGCGACATGAAGACCCAGCTCATGTGTCTCCAGGAGGCACAGACGGCTTCACAGCCCCATCTTCAGTCGCGAGGCGACTCCGGTGGCAGCAGCAGCTCGTCCCAGCGCTCCAGCTCCCTACAGCAGCCTAGACAAGTTCATCTTGTACAGGTGGAGCCGTACCAACAGCCGCAGCCCACCTACCAGTCCCCACCATCTCCAGACATGCAGATGGTGGTCTACCAGCCGGACCAGCCTCTGGCAGTACTCCCGCCAGCCCCCTACGATGCAGAGCCGTTGATGGATGTCAACGGGATTTGTTATGACCGCCCCCAGCTTGGGATCCGACGAGATCATCCCGGATTCAGGTGGGGGAATGGAGGTACCCAGCCCCAGCAGCAGCCAGCCGGTCAGGGAGGGCAGTACTCCCAGCAGAGAGATCACCAGCCGCAGCAGCAGCCCCCAGCTTACCACTCACACCAGCCATCATCCTTCGTTCCTCGTCCCTATCAGCAGCAGGGACAGTCGTGGAGACGTGAGCAGCAGGCTCACCCAACATACCAGCAGCATCCCTCTTCCTACCCCTCTCAGCAGCACCACCAGCAGTTCCAGCAGCCTCAGCACCAGAGAGGCTACCTATCGGGCTCCCATGAGAGCCCCGCCTTGGATGACGTCGCCCGCCTCCTCACGGATCAGCAGGCCACATTTAGACGGGAGATGGACGAGTTCCGCCAGGGGATGCAGGACCTGGTGAGAGGGAAGGCCGCCATTCCTGCACAGATCGAGCCGAATCCCATTGGGTCCTGGGGATGTTGACCGCCCGGTCAACTAGCCCCCCCAGGACCACTTCCCACGGGTCTGAGCTCCGGACCCAACTTCTCCTATTTCTACCCGCTCGACCCGACACCCATTTCCCTAAAACCCGGCTCCGTTTTGAACCTCCCACATCCGACATCTTCGCCGGGCATCCACCTCGGGATCCGCGCGCTTCATCAACCTACCCGAGCCCGTCTTAGCCGGACCCCTCCAACGCATATAAGCGAGCTCCGCCACATTCTCTCTCCATATTTGGCCATTCGCCTCGTTCTCCAGTGAGCTCCAGAGAGTGTGTGAGGTGACAGCTCGCATCCCCGACCTGTTGCAGCGAGGAGAGGGAGTGAATCCATCGATCCGGCGACGTAGCCGCCGCAGCTCCGCCACCAGCGAGAGCTCCGAGCCTCGGGCAGAGACGACCCTCGAGGCGACGACCAGGAGCATCCCCAGCTCCTTCCCAGTCTATTCCTTCACCCAGGTAACCCCTTAGGCTACCCATTTCCCTTAATTTCCAGTTTCGCCCAATTTGCGCCGCCGTCGTATTTCTCCGATTCACCCCGGTTCCGACCACTATCCGATCATCGGAATCGACCCTCACGTCCGTCGTCCCGACGCACGTTCTTCACCCACTCACTCAACCCAGCTCGCACAGGAGCTGGGAACCGAGCTCCTCCGTCCACCCCCTTCGCCGGAGCTCGCCGTCCCGACGCACCAGCCACCCCCACTTTGCCTAACCGGGTCGAGGCAATTTGCACTCGACCCGTGAGTCTTCTGGTGCTCTTTTCAGGTCGAAACGAGGGATGTCTGAGGCCCTTCGCCACTCAGCCAGGAGACCCAGCTCCGCCGACGCCGTCCGAGCTCCCCGGAGCTTGGCTCGATCATCGGAGCCCACCGGCAAACGCGGGAGCCTTCCGCGATTCTTCTCCGACCTTCAGAGGGCTCCCCGGAGGACCCTAGCGCACGCACGAGCCCGGCGAAGCTCGCCGGGGACCTGTTCTTCGAGGACCCTCCATCGCCGTCGATCGCCCCGCCTCGCTCCAGTTCAGATCCTGGCCGTCCATCCTTGGAGCTACCAGCACCGTCCGATCGGAGGAGGGACGATCCGGAGCGCCCACCATCCGCAGCCGTCAGATCCACACGTGGCGCGCATCCAACGCCCCCGCTTAATGAAGGGTAATTTACCCTTAGGCCCCGCTTTTATTTTTATTTCGTTTTAGTCCTGTAAATAGTAAAATCAGTTGTTTAGTTTTAGGTTAAATTGCACATTGGACCCTGAGCTTTAGTTATTTGCATGTATACCCCTGCCTGTTGTGGACACGTGCTTCGACACGTGATTTGTTTGGATTATTTGCAGTAGATACCCTTGTAGTTCTGGATGTTATAAATTGAATGAAAAGTTTCTCTTATTTGCACTTCTACCCCTGTGAATGATTTATTTCAGCATGTGCGTTTTATTTTGGGTAAATTGCAGATAGGGCCCCTGGACTTTTGGTACATGTTACCAATAAGTCCTCGGGACTTATTTTTCTTACATCTAGGTCCCTGAGTGCCCCAAGCACGCGCGTGGTGCGTGTTTTGCTGGGTATTTTGCACCAGGACCCCCAGAACTTTGGGTATTTGCACTTTGGTCCCTGTGCACAGTGCCCTATCTTTATTTTTGAATAAAATATCAAATCACCTCCAAATCCAACGAAAATTTGATACATGGCTCCTGCCATGGTGTAGGATTTTTATGGATTTTTGAGGACATTTTTTATTTTGTTTGCTATTTTTAAAAATTCAAAAACCTTCATTTTTGTTACTGTCCAGTTTGAAAATTCACAAAAAATAGAAAATCTCACTTAAAAATTCTATAAAAATTAGCTACTGTTTGTTTTACTTAGCTTGATTTTCTAGCCAATTTTGGCTATTTTTCATTACTGGAAAACACTAAAAACCTAAAAACACTCAAAAACCCATAAAAATTATAATAAATAAATTAAAAACCCACAAATAATAAAATTGGTACCTAAATTTTCCTTGTCTTATCTACTTTACAGGAAAATTACCTCCAGGCCATTTTGAGGCCCTTAGATATTTTATCTAGGGCTTTTTGTCTCGGCTGGACAGTACCCTTTATTTTAGGCATTGTTTGATTTTTAGAAAATAAAATACACATCAGAAAATTCTCAAAAATTCACCAAAAACACTAAAACATATAAAATACATATAAATATTTTTGTTTGAATTTTTGGTTGAATTTTTGTGCATTTAATAATTTGTTGAAGTGTGTGCCTTCTTTGTTCTCTTATTTTCTTAATTACTTAAAAAAATCCAAAAAAATATAAAAATAATTAAAAACCACTAAAAATATTTTCTTTCTTTATTTTCTTTATTTTTACTACTTCGTAGGCCTCTCGGCCAACCCGTGCTCCTTGAGTTCGACCCTGGGTGCTATACCAGGTTAATCACATAGCAGGACCGCTATTTGAGTTTTGATTGATTTTATCCTTCTTAAGTGGTTCATTTTTCTTGATCGACACATCTGAGTGATTGAGGTCGCAACGACCGTCTTAGATACCTGATTGCCTTAGTCGCTCGGGTTTCTGTGTCATCAAGTATATACGACCCCCTATACTTAGCTTGAGCTATGTCCTCATAGACCGGAGAGAAAAGAGAAGACATAACTCGTACTAAGTATAGACAAGTCTAAAGAATAAATAAATGAATGAAACAACGAATGAGAAGTTGACCGTCCCCCCTATACTTAGGATCAAAGAATCCTAAGTATACCAGACTGTACACAACGCAGGGAGGGTCAAGGGTGGGAATGAACAGATCATACTCAGATTATCTCCCCCTATACTTAGGGTAAGATATCCCTAAGTATAAACAAGAAGAGGAGACAATGGAGAGGATCGAAATGAATGATAAACTCGGGGTGCACACCCCCCTATACTTAGGACAAAGTACGTCCTAAGTATGGAAAACTATCTACAAGGGTGGCACCTTTTTGATACAAAAAGAAGATAGAAAAGGAAAAGAAGAAAAGAAGAAAAAAGATCTGAAGATGGAAGGTGAGATCGGAGGATGTACATACCACTCCCCCTATACTTAGGATAAAAGAAGCCCTAAATATAGGCAACAACAGGAGTGATGACACGGAACGAAGAAAGAACACTCGACTCGTCCACCCCTCCTATACTAAGACAGAGTGCGTCCTAAGCAAGGCAAACACGAGAATGGGTGGACGAGCAATACGGGAGAGACAGAGATGAACAAAGGAGAATGTACAACAGAGGTGGATGTACATATGATCAAGAAGGCCGAAAGCTAACCTTCTTGCGAGACTGCTGAGGGATAGATCTGGTGTGGTGTATGTCGACATCGGAGTCCACATTGGACGGAAGCCGATCAGGGTCGACACGGTGAAGGCCCTCAGTGGAATCAAATCGTAAAGGGACGAACTGGTCAATGGAAGCAGTATGTCTAGGTTCGCCCTTGGTGGTCCTATGGTGTGAAGGTGCAGACTGGTGAGTGGAAGAAGTATGGCTAGGTCCGGCCTTGGAAGTCTCGTTGATATCAAAGTGGAATGGGACAAACTCATCATCCTCGCAAGAAGTGTAATCGGAGTCGTCCTGCGAGGTGTCGTCCAGGTCGAAATCAAAAGGCACGAAATCATCAGTGGAAGTATACGAACTTTGTTCGTCCTCAAGACTCTCACATGAATCCTTGTCTTCAAAAAGAGGCCTGAATTTATAAAAATAAATGGCAGCATCATAACCGACCTCAATCATCTTTACTTGTGAGTGACCAGGAATGGACTTATCAGTGGAAGTAGTCAAACGAGGTCCGTCCTGTCTAGTCTTGGTATCTGCCTGCCGCTCAATAGGATCAATCACGTAAATGCTTTGGATTTCATCAACACATCGTCACACACCAGAAGGAGGAACTGTGAGGTCTATGCTTTCCGATTTCCTCCGCTTTCGGGGGATCCTTCGGATCTCATTAGGGGTCACTAAGCAAACATCTCTAATAGCATCAGATCGGTCACAGCCTCGGAGTCAGCTAGAATTGGTGAAGGTGCATCAGGTGCAGGTCTCTGATCAACTGTGGGTGCGGTGATCGACACTTCGCTCTCGTCAACAGGACAAAAGTGAATCTCTCTTGATCCAAATAACGACCCTCGCAGAGGCGAGGAATGGTTGTCTCAAGATGATTGGAGAGGGCTCCCCTGTGGAGGTCTCCATGGGAAACACGACAAAGTCAACATGATGGCTCGTGCCATGAATCGAAACGACGGCGTTTTCAAGTATACCCTTCGGCTTCTTGATAGATCCATCAGCAAATTGAACTATCATCCTGGTCTTCTTGAGAGGCCCTAAATGTAGAGACTGTACCAGCGAGAAGGGTATTATGCTAATAGATGCACCGTCATCCAGGAGAGTGTGATCACAAGTGTAGTCAGAGATGGTGCAAGTGATGAAAGGTGTAGCTGTGTTCTTCTTTTTGGGAATGGGACGGTGTGTGATGGCGTGGGCAGTGGCCATGGTCAGAATGTGATGCTCAGATCTGCTCCTCCGCTGAGGAGCAGATAATTGGGTCATGGCCTGCTGAAGTGGGGCACAGATAATCTCATGAATAGTGGCCACCACTTCGGGTTCAGTCAGCATTTTTTTGAATTTTTGAACCTCCTCCATACAAGGGAGGAAGTCGGAATCAGCATGTACACGAGGCATGTCAAGAGCAGTCTGTACGGCGGCATCCTCGGGGTCAAAGGTGGGACTAGGTGTGAATGGATGTGTGGTCAAGGGTTCTGGCAAGTGGACTCTCTCCTCACAGTATGAATCAACCAAGTGTCCCCCGAACTCTTTTTGGATTTTTAAAATTTTCTCATTTTTTTTGTATTTTTGGCGATTGCAAGCTCCCATGATCACCGACAAGTGAAGCCGTATCCCCGACGAAAGGAGCATTAATCTGATTCTTCCTCAAGAAAGCAAGATCATCATTCATCAAATCAATGCGCTTTGTCATCCGATTCAAGATATCACTCATAGAGATCGAGGGAGGTGACTTCATTAGGTCAGACTCGGGTGGATGTGAAGGTGGAGGTGGATAATATACAGGTGGGGGTGGAGGTGGGTAGAAGTCCTAGGTCTGATACTGTGGCTGAGGCGGGTATAGACAAAAATCAGAAAAAGTAGGAGGAGGATCCTCCTGGTAAAAGGGAGGTGGACCGGCTGGAGTGAACGAGGGATCCACAAAGTCCGGATAAAAAGCGCTCCAGGGGTCCATCTCAAAATCAAAAGGAAATGATTCGGGGGAGCACGACAGTCAAGTCAAGAGAGCGAAGGAGAAGGCGCAAATGCGCAGAGATGATCTAGGACACATACAAAACAATCATAGTCAAAAATAAAAAGAATACAAACCTCCAATTCACCTACTCAATTCGGTAGAGACCGCAAAGAGCGGTCTTTTTATCTTGTCTGTTTTAGAGTTAGGTGAGAAGTCAAAATGTTGCACAAACACTTAGGGGGTTGAAAATGGGATTTGGGCACTAACCTTAGTGTGTGCGCGAGCAATGTAAAACGAAGACAATGAGGGGATTACTCTCCTCAAGAAAATATTTTTCTTTTTGATCGATTTTAGGGTCAAGTAATATTAACAGTCCCAATTTTATTGGTTATCACTTTTTTTTGAACTTTTAATGAAATGCACGAGCCTAACGAGGAGTCAATTCCTTTAAGCACCTAGGTTGGCAAAATCGGAGGGAGAGTCGGAAAAGCAATGCAAGCGGCAAATCAATGATGAATGCTAAAGAGAAATGCTCACCTTGCCTCCAGCATTCTACATGCAAAGATGCTCAGCAGAATTGAAACCTATCTATATGCAAATGCAACCGATGAAATCACCCTAAGTTCTAGAAATTGCTATTATCGTGAAGAACCACAAGTCGATCACCGATCCTCAATCCAAAAGTCTGGTCTAGGCTCACCCCTCTTCCTCTCGACAAATCGAGTTCAGGAGAAGCGCTTGGCGGGGAGAGCTCGCGGCGCGACGGCTCTAGGATGATGAATCAATTGTTTAAATTTGACTAAGTCCAAATGATACTATAGAAGCATGCAAGGGTGATTAATGTGTTTGGACCTAATCTATCGCAAGCAATCCTAAAACTAGGGGCTCAATCACACAAAATAAACAAAACAAAAATCGGAAAACAAAATAAAAAATGCGAAGAAAAAGCCGACAAAACCGCGGTGAGCCCCCAGGTGTACAAGCACTTGGAAATTAGGCCTGAGTGTCCGAAGTCCGAGGGTACCTGTATTATTACAAATATAGAGTCTCTCTCTAATAAAAATTACACTAATAAATGCAATAAATAAATAAACTAGAACTGTCTTCAAAAATTATCTCCTAGCCCGCCTTCGTGCTAAGTCAAGTCGCGGGTGCGCAGGTGCTCTTCGAGGAGAGCTCCTCCCTCGATCCGCATTCCTCGCAAGAAGTCAAACAAGAGAGGGGTTAGGCCATTCAAACAAGAAATATCAAAAATAAGGAAACTACAACAAGCAGAAATAAAAGCCGCAAAACTAGACAAATAATCACAACACAAAGCAAAAATGATCTACGTGTTGTTGCTCCCCGGCAACGGCGCCATTTGATAAACACGATATTCGAGGGTCGTACGGTTTCATAAGGCGAAACCGCAGTCGAAGTCTTGACAACTACAAAATCCCGTATTTAATCAACAATTAACCCACAGTCAAATATCAAGAAATGACAAACAAATGTGAATTTAAAATTTATTTTTAACTCTACATAGAAGATGTATAGATGCAAGTACGTAGAGAGTTCGAACACAGGGAGCAAGGCAGGATAGATCCACAAGTGTGTGTGTGTGTGTGAATGTGATGTATTGTCTACACTATGCAAATGTAAATGTTTTTGTGGATTTTTTTTAATTTTTTTATTTAATTTTTATATTTGTCTTTTGATTTTTAATTATCTGATTTTTTTATTTTTATATTTTATATTTTTTTATTTTCTTTTTTTCAATATTGGAATATATATAATATAAGAAAGGAGGGGATAGAGTATTTATAAAAATATGTAAAAATGCTCAAAAATTCAGAAATAAAACTTTTTGATCTTTTTATGATTTTTTACTATTTTTGTGATTTTTGGGTATTTTTCAGAATATTTTTGAAATTTTTATAAGGAAAAATAAAGGAAAACAGGGAATAAATCACAGGCCGAACTTAAAATGGGATGGGAAAATATCAAATAATATCAAAATTTTCCCAAATTAATTTTAAAGTAAAGAGAATAAGATAGGGAACCTAAGGAACTGAGTTTATCTTTTTTAGTTTTTTCTTTGATTTTTTAGAATTTTTTTGAAGTTCTTAGGTATTTTCGAATTTTTAAGGTTTTAGTTTTGAGATTTTTAGTGATTTTTGGACTGACACTAAACTATGATAAAATACACAGTAATGATTTTTTTGGAATTTTTCTAAGTGTTTTAATATTTTTTTGGTATTTTCTAAGCTAGACAGTAGCTAAAATACATATTTTTGATTTTTAATAAATGTTAAAATGCAACAAAAATAAAATGCAAAAATATGGCGTGCAAGTGCAAGTTAACAGGAGCCTATATGATTTTTTTTGTAATTTTTGGAGTTAATATGATGTGTGAAATAAATAAGACAAGCACACAAAAATAATCAGCCTAGCAAGGGTATATGTGTAAATAAGCAAAGTATTCAGGGCACGCATACAATTTTCCAACAAAATATAACACTGAATATTCAATTTTATGGACCAATCACAAATATCCAAACCCAGGAGGGTTTCCCTGCAAATAACCCACCAGGGCGCGTGATTGGCATGCGCCTGGGAAGGACTCAACTGTAATTTCAAAAACCTCGGGGGTCTGAATGCAAATATTCCAGAAAATATTACACGTAATACAAAAGTTAATGGACTAAATCAAAATACTAAAATGGCTGAGGGCCTCGCTGCAAAAAGCCCAGCACCTCACGTGAATTGGTCACGTGAGGTGACGTGGCCGAGGACCTACTTGCAAATTCTAAAAGTTACAGGGCCTACTTATAAATTTTACAAAATATTTTAAACTACCAATGAAAGTTTTAGTACTAAATATTAATTACAAAAAGAGCATGGGTATACTTACAAAATTCCCACACTAAGGCGCTGGCGGATGGCTCAGATGCATCCACTTGACACGTGTCCCCTCGAGGGGGTCCGATGATGCTTCGCGAATGGAGGGCTACGATTAGATCCCAACCCTGGATCTGACGGTTGCAGGGCAAAGTGCCTGGGTCCCGCGGTGGCGAGAAGGCGGCGTGAAATGACAGTTTGGCTCTCGGTCGGAGGTGTGCTCCGGCGAGGTGATCAAATTGGGCGATCGGATGGATGATGTTCGAAATTTTTAGAGGGCTTTTAATCCGAGGGCTAAGGCAAATAAAATGCAAAAGAAATAACACGAAAGTAAGGCTGCCTTGACGGTGGAGACCGGAGGGGTGTACCACGACGCCGGCGAAGGTGGCGGAGGTTGTGGAAGCCGCCTCGAGCCCTGCTCGACCGCCTGAGGCTCGCTGAAGGGAGCTGTCACCTCCCTGGATCTATTAGGCGTGAAAGGGGAGCTTGGCTATGGAAATGAGGGGTTCAAATTCAAAGAAGAAGTTCGGGGGTTCCATATATGTGGTTTGACTTGATGACTGGGGTGGTCCAAAGACCAAGGATTATCGGGTGAATCGACGGCCCTCTCCTCAAGACAATCATCGGGCCAGTATGCCCATTCTACAAGGAGAAAAAGTTGTGAAGAGAGTGACACGAAAAAACGCAAGGAGAGGCCTAGAAAAATCAACAAAAATGGGTCAAAACCAATGCTCTGACAAGCTAACAGGGCTAGGACAGCTAGTTGACCAAGGTCAACTTTGATTGTCCCCTGATTGGTCCACGTGGACCAATCAGGGAAAATCCCTGGAATAAGAATTATTAATTCATTTTAAAATAGTAAATGGCCGAATTAAAATTTGGTTATTAAATAAAAAATATTTATTATTTTATGTAGTATTTTATTCTGATTTTTATTAATTTTTATGATGTATATCTTTACAAGTTTACTTTTATACCCTTTATAGGTATAATATCTATATAATCTATTCTTTTATTTTCATTTTATGTATTTAATTTTATTAATTTTATTTAGTATTTTATAAAATCATAAAATACTTTTATACACACAAATATATTTTTGTTTTATTTTTCTGATGTGTTTTGTATATTAAAGTATATTTTATGCAGGTATGTATATAGGTATTTTTCCTATGTATTATATATACATGTAATTTTATTTGTATTTCTTTTGGTGTTTTCATTCTTATTTTACTGTACATAATTATTATAAATAATATTTACAAAATTATAAAAATATAAAAATATAAAAATAATGAATAAATAATAAATTGAATATTTTAATCAGTACAATTATATAAGTAGGGTCCAAAACTCAACTTTCAAACCGTAGCTCCGCCAAATGCGAAACCATAGCCATTAAATAGCTTATTTTATTCTATATACAATTAAAGGTGAGTTTGCTCATTTGGAGTTTTCATTTGTGAGATACGGGTCTGGGAAGTTGGGATTCTAGAATTTTATTCAGAACATAACTTTTTATCTGTACACTGTTTTTGAATGAAATTAATTTTGTATTTTTCTTTATAAAATTATCTACAACTTTCATGTACAAAGTTTCTTTATTTGATGTATAAAAAGTGGAACCGAAAATAGGTCTCAAAATAAATAAAGAATGAATTAAAAAGTATCGGTATTTGACCCTTATCTCCCCCTTCTTTATTCCTGATCGACCTATTCATCAAGATGCCTAGGTCTCGGGGTTTCGGGTCATAAAAAATTTACAGTATTTTATTCTTTTTCTTTTCTTTTATTTATTCTATAATTTTGGTTTTAATTACAGTAATTTATACACTATTTTCATGCACATGCATGAATGCTAAGATGCTGGATTTAAGGGTATTTACACGCATTTGCTAGGGTTTTGAGGCCAAAATGATAGAATAAAGATGATAAAATGTGGATTCATCAGGGCATAAAACCTAGCGCTTGTTGAGAGGCACCTCAACATTGTCCCCTTTTGTATATACGT
The DNA here is from genome assembly GCA_037367405.1 of Ottelia alismoides. Taxonomy (NCBI): domain Eukaryota; kingdom Viridiplantae; phylum Streptophyta; class Magnoliopsida; order Alismatales; family Hydrocharitaceae; genus Ottelia; species Ottelia alismoides. Next base: position 435,527 of record JAZKJV010005253.1, on the reverse strand, counting down.
GTTTCGTCTTGGTTTGATCGTTCTTTCTTCCGTTTTTGTTTTCACCCCAGGTCTCGTATAGGATTATCTTTGCTATACTTAGGATATACCTCTATACCTCGTCCTAAGTATAGGGGGTGGAAACACCGCATTGTTCCTTTCGTTCCGTTTCATCACTTTTCTTGTTGCCTATACGTAAGGATTCTTCACCTTAAGTATATGGGGAGTGATGTCCTTCCATCTTGTTTATATTTGTTGACTTCCTTCGTGTTTTTCTACCTCTGTTGTGTTGCCTTTACTTAGGTATAATTTACCCTAAGTATAGGGGAGGTAGACCATGTACATTCCCACTCGGATTTCCCTTTGTGTACAGCCTGCTATACTTAGGATTATTTGATCCTAAGTATAGGGGGAAACCCCGAGATCTCTTGCATTTCTATTCTTTCATTCGTCTTTGTATATAGCCTTCCTTTTCACTTCTCGATACTAAGCACGAGTTATGTCTTCTTCATCGCTCTTGACTCTGAGGACATCGTTCGAGCTAAGTATAGGGGTGTGTATATATTCCATATATACTTTAGCCATAACTTGTACTTTGTGTGAGTGTGTTAATAAATAAAAATGGCTAAAACCCAAAAATCCATAAAAATTAAAATTTTTCCTTGTAAATAAAAATACTTTTATTGCACATACATAGCTAGTTGTACAAACTATTTTTGTAAAAATGTTTGTAAAAATCTTTGGTGTAAATAGCTTGTAAATATTTTCATATCAAAATTATGTATATAGTAACAAATTTTTGTAAAACGTTTTGAAAATCAAAATTTTGCAAAAACCTTGTGTAAATTTGTGTACATACTTTGCAAAACTTGCTTTCATGCATACATCCTTGTTTTCGAAATATTTTTCAAAAAATTTGCACATGTGTAAATATTTTGTAAATTGCATCTTTGTAAATACTTGTATAGTTTTTCCTGGATCATGGTTGACATTTAAACTAGCCTGGAATTAAATTTGAAAATGGAGCTTGGTTAAGATCTTAATCCACCTAATTCTAAGAGGAACCTTATAGGGCTTAGGGTTGAGACTTTTCAGGTCCATGGTGACTTAATTCTTTGAGTCCACTAGGCTATGATCATATGTCATCTCGATGAGCCTAAGTAGAGCACTTAACAACACACACATGACTCATATAGACAATGGCTTGACTTGGACCCGCACTTTACACCGAGCTCTCTACGGATGAGGTAGTGAGGAGGCAGTCTTCCTTGACTTGGGGTAGCATATGAGGGTAGTACTTCTAGGCGGAACCTCTCTTCTTCTTTTAGTGAAGGAAGTGCGTCTCAACTTGGTCTGGTTGCCATGAGGTCTAACGACAGGAGTTGTGGGTTGCAGTAATGCTTCAAAAGAGGGATAGTCTACTGGCTCAAGAGGAAAAACTCCTTATGTATATATGCTGCACTTTGTAGATATGTTGTATATATGCACATCAAAAAAATGCAAAAAGAAAATAACTCCAAAAAAGTGGTGGGTCTGAGAGAAAATGATAATCCCACCGGAGTGTATATAGTGCAATAAGCAAAGCTTGAGACTCATGTTCCATCTTATGAAGCTTGCAACAGGGAGATTTAGCTACACTGGTTGAGCTCCCAGGGATACATGGCTACACTGGCCATGGTCCATTCTCTTCTTCCCCCTCTTCTTGAGCCGGTTGAACTTGAACTTAGAAAGGAATACCCCGCTCCTCGAGGAAAGAGTGGCCAGACTAGGGTCATAGAGTTACCTTGTTGAGGAGGGTTGTCATTTTGCTACTTCTGAGGTGGAGAGCTATACCTCACTTACATTGTACAAGGAAAGATTCATGGTCTTCAGAATTTGTGTATGTAGACTTGTTCTGATCTGGATTATTGAGGAGTCTCGACTATAGAATAGTGGATCTTAGAGGCTGTTAAGTTTTAAACCTAAGTCCAAATAAGTTTCCGACACATTAATAATCCAAGATCTGATCGAGCTCCATATTTCAATTTAATGAAAGCAAGTTTAATAATCAGTAAAGCTTCAAAAAAAAGTTTAATAATCAGCATTGATTCATGCATTTTCCCCTCTTTTTCTTTTTCCTTTCTTTTTTACTTCTTTTTCAAATAAGTGTTTGCTAAGGGACTAGCAAAGTTAAGTATAGGGGGTGATGAATCCTCATTCATCACTCTTTATTCTTTTATTTTAGCTAAAAACATGTGCAAAATACCATGTATATTTGTGTAAATAAAATAAATTGACAAAAAGCATGCATTGTGTAAATAACAACAATTAGCATGTTTTTGTGCAAAAATAAAAGAATAAAGGAATAAAGAAAAAGAGGGAAATATTTAGAATAAATATTGAGTGACCTGAACCCAAGGGAGGGCTCCACAAGGGCCTGGTCGCAAAATAAAATAAGTAGAGAGAGATAAGGTGACTCATCATGGTGTAAATACCCCTCTTTAGGTACATAGTTTATTTTCTAAAAATAAAAATATATTTGTGCTTCCCATATTTTGTACATATTTGTAAAAATAAAACTAAAATAAAAATGGGAAAAATTAAAGAAAATAAATAAAATTCTCTCTCATCAGTGTACATAGACCATGTATAAAAAATAATATACTTATTTATTTCCCCTTGTAAATAATTAATAAAAATCCAATAAATATTTTTATATTCCACATTTTATGTTATAAATAAATAAAATATAAAATTGGAATAATTGTATAAAAAACAATTAAAAATAAAAATAAAAAATACATATGTACACATACCTATATATAATAATAATATTATGTAAATACCTAATTTATTTTTCAAAAAAATAAATAAAAATCACTAAAAAATTCTTTGAAAATAAACAAATATTTTTCATTTTGTAAATATTTTGAAATAAGGTCATTTTCTATTTTATTTTGATTTTTCAAAATAATTTCCAATGGAATTTTTCCATTGGTCCACGGGGGATTGTTGACCCCCGGTCAACTTCCCCCACAGGACCACATGCTCCGCGAATCGGGTTTCTGACCTGATTTCTCCAAATTTTCCCAACATGATCCGACCTCCATTCATTCAAACCCCGGGCCCCGATTGTCATCGATTGATCCGAGACCCTCACCCGAGTATCTGCCTAGGGATCCGAGCTCCGATTCACTCACCCGATCCCCATCTTGCCGGACCCCTACCAGTATAAGACCTCGCCCCCGGCTGACTTTTCACGCACCTTTGGCCATCACCTTTGTCTCCTGGGACCTCCACTCTTCTTCCCTGAGTGACAGCTTGCGAGGAAGAGTGTCGCAGCGAGGATTCAAGGCCCGTAGCCTTAGGTCTGGTGAGCCCATAGCCGTGCTCCGCCGCGAGTGAGCCAGAACCTCTGGAAGCGTCGTTCCATCGATGCGAAGACACCAAGAGGAGTAGCACCTCCAGCATAGACGCCTCCGATCGCCAGGTACCCCCTTTAGCCCATAGCTTCGCCTCCATTTCAATTTCACGATTTTGCGCCGCCGGCCTCTGCCGGCCGATTCGCTCTGTTCCCTTTACCCATTCGATCATCCGACCCGACCTTCATCTTCATGAGACCTTGCTCCACATTCTTCGCACCTCCGATCACCTTGGTTCTCCCAAGAACCAAGGCTCAGGTCTCCTCCGCCCCGCCTCACCAGACCATCCCCTTCGCATGCTAACGGGTCGAGGCAATTTGCCCTCGACCCAGGAAGCTTCCTGTGCAGGTTTGAAGCCAGAAGGACCTCATCTGGAGTTCCTAACATCGAGGAGTAGGAGCTTCAGGTGGCCTTTGTCGTCGGAGCACTCCGGTCTCTCCCGGCCTCATCGGAGACAGTCACCAGCTGCGGACCACCGTAGGCGTTCTTTTCCCCATCTCAGCAGCTCCGGAGGAGCCCCCTACAGCGCGTACTGGGCCGGTGAAGTTCGCCGGTGTCGTGTTCTTCCAGGACCCTCCTCCGCCGTCCGATTGAGCCCCTCCGCCAGTTCTGATCTCCACCATCCGTTCGAGGGAGGCTCATAGATGTCCGATCCATCTGGGATCTAATCAGGGACGTCCATCGTTGAAGAGGCGCCAGCGCATCATCACCGTCAGATCTCCACGTGGCACCCCTTCAGCCGTCGATCATTAATAAAGGGGTAATTTCACTTAGGCCCCTATCCTTTTTGTATTTATCGTTTAGTCATGTAAATAGTTTTAATAGTTTTTTTATGGAACATTTGCATCTAGGACCTTGGAGTTTGTTTTATTTGCAAAATATTCCATGTTTATGTGAGACACGTGCATCGACACGTGAGGGTGTAGGTTAATTGCACTTTTATCCTTGAACTTATTGGTTGTTACTGTGTGCATCTTTTTAAATAAGAATTACACTTATGCCCTTCTGTGTCTGAACCACGTGCTACGTCCGTGTTATAGTGGGATTTTTGCATAAGGGCCCCTGGGCTTTCTATATTTGTTACTGTTTGGCCCTTAAATTATGTTTCTTTGCACTTAGGTCCTTGTTTGCTGTGTGCCTTGTTTTGATTGAATAAAATATTAAATCAAATCCAAATCAAGTGAAATTTGGACACTTGAAACCTGCCACTGTGTAAAGATTTCACTATTTTTGGGTACATTTTTAGGTTTTTTGTTATTTTTAAAAAATCAAAAACCTTGATTTTTGTTACTGTCTAACATAGAAAATCAAAGAAAAATATAAAAACTTTTCTAAAAATTCTAAAAAAATGTGTGGTTGTTTGTTTTGTTGTTTTTTAGCTCCTGTCCAATTTATCTCATTTGGACTTTTAAAACTCATAAAAATTAAAAAAACAATAAAAACCTTACAAAATTCTTAAAAATTATATAAAATTCAAAAAAAAGACAAACTCTTTTTCCGTAGTTTAGTTTTTGTATTTACTTTTCATAAAAATTACCATCGGATTTTTAGAGGCTAATTAGTCATTTTTAATTAGCCTATCAAATCTGACTGTACATATTGTCACTATTTTCCCTATTCTCAATTTTTAAAAATCAACTAAAAATCATAAAATTATCAGAAAATCACCAAAAACACTTAAAAATATAAAAAACACAGAAACAAATTTTATTTGATTTTTTAACTTTATTTGGAGTGTTTTATAAATACTTGTTTGTTGACTTTCTTATTTGTTTTTATATTTTCCTTATTATTAAAAATCCAAAAAAATTAAAAATATTTAAAAATCCACCAAAAAAAGAATTTTGTTTATTTTATTTTACTTTTGACTACTTTGTAGGCCGTCTCGGCCATTTCATGCTCCTTGTGTTCGACCCTAGTCGCTATACCAGGTAAAATAAAATAGCGAGGACCGCTCTCGTGTTTTTATCGATTTATCTTTGATTTTGGTGGTTCTTTATTTTCTTGATTGAGTCCGGCCTTAGAGGTTGAGGTAGAAATGACCATTGACCTTCTTGCATTAGTCACTCGAATTATCTGGCTCATCAGTCCCCCCTATACTTAGGCTCTGGTCATCCTAAGTATAGGACATGAATGAGTGTGAGAACCGATGAGATCTAGAGAATATACAACGAATGGTGAAGAGACTCGGGTCACTCACCCCCCTATACTTAGGATCTGATCATCCTAAGTACAGCCATAAAATGAAATGATATGGAGACAGGGCAAGTGATTCGAATCACTGGGGAGAGAGGGAAAATATATACAAGGAGAATTGAGAATATACATGGATCAAGAAGGTTTGTGACAAACCTTATTGCAGGATCGAGAAGGTGGGTAATATACAAGTGTGTCGTTGTCGGAATCATCCTCAGATGAATAGTAGTGAGGTGAAGGGATCGTCCAACGCGGGTCGACACACGGCTGCTTGCTTAGATACGGCTTAAGAACAGCCGAACTGAGCTCACTCATATAAATCACCTTGTACGGACCCGATGAGTATACCTCTGAAAATTCCTTCTCCGGAATGTTGAAGGAAATTTTCTTGGTCGGTTTTCTAGAACCTGAATCATTGAGAGGGAGATGAGAGCGACGGGCCTTGAGAGGTTCAGGGAAACACCTCGAGGAATCAATTCTCGACTTCTTCTCACTAGATAGCCGACTAGAAGATAGAGCAAACGTGTTTTAATGTGAAGTCAATTTAGTCTTGGTTGCTTCCTTTGAAGGTCTGGAATGTGGTGCGGTGCTGACCATGGGTTACTCATCAGACGAGTCACCATATAGATTGGAATATTCCTGAAGGGTCAGCACATGTCTCGAGAAAGTGCTAATGATCTCAGTTGGCTTGGCATTATTGGGCTCTTGTGTCGGATCATTGAAATGATCAAGGCAATCCACAAAGGTCGTGTCCGACGCAATGATAGCTTCTGGTCGTGAGTCCTCCTTAGAAGCTGTCATGATGGTGGTGCAAGCAGTTGATGAAGTGGAGGTGTGGGGAGTCCCTCATCCAACAGTCGTCCGGACAGTCGGTCTCTCAGGTGTAGTAGAGAGGTGGGACTCATCTTCCACTCGATGGTCACGACAGTCAACGGATGTGTGTGTCGCCTTAGAGTAAAGTTTATCAAAGAATGGATGAGGTTGAAATGCTCCCAATGCTGTAAAATCGATTTCCCGAGTCTCGCAATCTATAGTCACCTTAGCCAAGGCTAAGAACGGCTTCCCGAAAATAATCGGAGACTGGGCAAACTCTCCTCGGTGCTCAATGTCAATGACCGTGAAGTCCACCTGGAGTAGAGCACCTTAGAAAGTAACGATGACTGAAATGTTTCCTCTCGACCGTTTGATTGATCGATCAACCAGTTGAACGATCTCTCTCGACTTTCTGATAGGCCTGAGTTTGAGCTTGTCAAACATAGAGGTCGGGAAGATATTTATCGGGGAGTCATCATCGATTCTTGCATGGGTAAAGAGAGTGTCTTTGATTTCACATTCAACTTGGAGAAACCGCTTCACTTTATGGCTCTTGGTCTTTCTCCCCATCGCCAAGGAGGTGGCCATAGACACTATGTGTCTTTCAGTCCTTGTCCTCTTATTTCCCGACCTCTTGGGCATCAATTTACTTCTCACACATCATTTGAGGTCGGGAAAGTGATCTATGTCCTCTATTAAGGGAAGTTTGAAAATCAATTCTTCATCGAGTGCTTCCCTTAGGGCAGGATCCAATTTTTTTGGGTCTTTTTCATTTTCAATTTTTATGTGATTTTTTGGTTTTTCAATTTTTTTGGTATTTTTGTAGATGAATGATCAGACTCTGGATTGGAAGGCAGGGGGTTAGTAGAAGAGAGAAATAAAATGGACTCCAGCTGTACACCTTGTGTGGGTTCCCTAACGTTTGCTCTGTTTTCAACCTCAAAAGTACTCATGTCCTTTTCTACTTTCATTACCAAGCTGGCAGAAAGTGAGTGCAATATTTCCATGACATCTCTCAACTTGTTACCTAATGTTTCATTTTTCTCAATAAGTCTGGAAATGTCATCCTCCAAAATACTCTCATGACAAATCATGGGAGAGTTCTGCTCAATTGGAGGATAGTGGTGAGATATTGGGGTCGCATACTCAACATACCTAGACTCCGGTATGTAATCCTGGATCAAGTATGGACCATCCGAATGGCAGATGTTGGTCAGGGCCTCATATGATGGAGTCAATGAACGGGGGATTAGTAAGTCTAGCTCATGAGTCCACTCCTGTGAATGTATAGGCTCTCCGAATGAAGGCTGGTTAATGGAATCTTGATCACTAAAGTCAATCAAGTCTGGAAAATCATGATGTGCAGGCCTCTCCATTCGGGTTGTTCGATCGACCATGTTATGCCCTAAGGTCAAGTCGGGATGTGTATATGTAAATTGTTGTCTGGTCCCTACTTGAGGTGAGAATGGGGGCATATAATTTTGCCAATCATCTGTCCCAGCAGTGGCTCGATTCTTTGATTCCTGCAAGCTCTCGAGAATAAGGACAGTCAGCCCAAGGTGGAAGTGGATCCGAAGTGTTAGAATATGGAGTAGGTGAGAAATGCGAAGAAGTGGAGAAGTCAGTCAAAGTTCTAACCTCATAATCGGGTTGAGGTGGAGCCGACCACGGGTAAGGGTCTCCCGTGGATGGCGGAGGATACATGGAAAAAGGAGAAGGTGAAGATGAACGGTATATGGTCGATGAGGAATGACCAGAGGTTTCAGGGTATGGGGACCAATATCCCGACATCTTGAAGAGGGAAGGGTGGATGTAAGTAGATCGAGGTATAAAATTTTCAATTACACCGGACAACACACACGGACAGACACAAGGACAAACACAAGAATAAACCCTGAGTTCACAGTCAACACGGTGAAGGACTCGAAACTGAGTCCGATTGATCTGGTTGATTTTAAGTGTGATTTTTTCAAACAAGATAGCAAAGGTTACGTGGCCTATAGGGAAGTCGGCTTAGAGCCGGATGCGTCTTCCCTGTTTAACCTGTCGCCTAATATACCCGTGTCCTTCCTTTCTTCGCTCCTATCCCAAGTTGATGGATTCAAAGACCTGCCCCTATCTACCTGCAAGCAAGAGGAGGCTGACAAGGCTTGGAACTTCACCCCAGGGGTTACTAGCAACTTGCCGCGAAGTACCGTAATTTCACCCCTATCTACCTGAGATAGGCGGAGGCTACTTGGTACTAGTCAGTGAACCTGAATAATTCAACTTGTGATATTTGCTAGGATCAGTCGGAACATGATATGGAAGGCGGGGATCTGGGCTCTGCCTTATGGTGTTCACACACACTCAAGTACCCTCACTCAGCCTGAAAACAAGGTCGGGGTTGATCTCCCGCAAACAAGGGTTAATTTTAGTCAATTTTTTGGTCCAATTCAATTAGCAGTCCCGATTTTAAAGATTAGTTGTCACTGATATTAATCCACACAAGCAATCACGTCTATCGTCCAGTCCCAATTCCTTTATCCTACGTTATAAAACCGAGAGAGAGAATCGGAAAAAGCCGATGCAATCGAGAAATGATGATGAATGCTTGAGTAAGAATACTTACAGTGCCTCCAGCTCTCTACAATGCGGGATGCAATATTGAATTGAAATTTTTACACTAAATGAATGCGATCAAGAAAAGCCACTCCTAGTCAGGCAGTTCTATTAGCGAGTGAAGAACGGATTGAATTTGGCTAAGTCCTACGGTCTAAGTATGTCTTTTAAGTGAATTGTGTGGTCCTAAAGATTTACGAGCACAAGCAATTCCTAGAGTGGCTCGAGGAACCGCTAGTGCAAGCCTAATCTACAATTCAATCCATACAGCACACGGGGGACACGATTCTACTATCTTTACACACGCGAGAACCCAAACGGGAACCGTTGGAAATAATGCGAAAATAAAGAAAAATAGAAATAAAGTACAAGTCCTCTCAAATCACTCAAAGACCTAAAATGCAGATTCCTCGAAGTATCTTCGACTCCTCACGTTACTCGCACAGAAATAATTTGAGGTCAGATAGAGAACGACTCAAAAATACAAAAATTAAATGACAGAAAATTATTCACAAGAAAACCGGGGTCAGACTACCCGGGGATAGAAAGTCAAACACTCAGAAATTACTGCAAATTAACCTAAGCCGTGCATCCCCAGCTACGGCGCCATTTTGAAACATGTCTCACTACCCTGGTTAAGTCAATCAAATTAATGGTCAAATTAATCGGTGTCGTTCGTTGCAGTCGGATAATGAGAGCAGATCAAAAACTACTTTCAATTAATGTCAAGTTAATCACACGTGGCAAATTTATTTTACTTGGGCAAGCCCAAGGTCGAACTCTGGAAGGCAGTTGTCTCCTTAGGTAGATTTTTAGCAATTTCCAAGGTTAGATTTTCAGATTATATCTTTTCAATATTTTATGCAAGACACATGCACAGTCCAGCCAGTTTACAAGTTAATTCTAGATAAGTGATCAAATAAAGTCCAAAAATTATAAAACTTGGCCAGGTGATGAAATGCAATGAAATTAAGGTCCTCTATTATTTTAAGAATTTTCTGACACTAAATGAATTTACCGTGAATTAAAAATGAATGCAGGATGATTTTAACTAAATTAATTTTAATAATTATTAAATCATAATATTTTTAGAAATAAAAATTATCCTAGATAGATCTGAAGGTGAGGAATCCAGAAAAATTATTAAACCTAAATTTCTATGTGAAATGATCCTACTAAAAATTAATTAAAGAAATCACTAAATGATTTATTCATGCCTCGGGATGCATGCAAATGAGATGAAATTTTTACGCAATGTGAATCTAATTATCCTAGATCTAATGTGATTTTTTGGGGATTTTTGGAGTCATAGAGAAATTACTATCAATTAAGAGGCAGAAATGGCAAAATATAGCAAAATTTAACCAATTAATTAATAGAAAAATCCACTGATATTACAAAAATGTGCCAAGTGTCGCATACGGAGGAGGATAACATAAGCTACACAATGCAATTTTTCAAATTGAAAAATAAATTAAAATGAGTGCCTAAATATGCGTGCAAAAACAGGGGTATAAATGCAATTACAGGAATTAAAATTGATAAAAATAAAACGTGCTGACAGGGACCAATATGCAATTACCTATAATGCTGAGGGGGTGGATGCAATTTTCTTGTAGAACACGTGCTCCTCACGTGGGGTCTCCTAGTAGGGATTGAAATGCAAATCTAGAAACCTCCGGGGGGCTCGATGCAAATAACCCAGGACTCACGTGCAGATCACGTGGGGGTCCAGGCTCGGGGGTCTTCATGGGCTTGGATCGAGGCTCGGGTGGCTCTGGAGGTTCAGATCTGGCTCGGAGTAGCTTCGGGTGATCCGAGCCTAGTGGTCGGGGAAGAGGCTCGGATCAGGCGACGTGGCATGATCTGGACCGTGGATCAAGTGATGATCCAACGGTCAATGGATGCTGAGGCGTGGCACATCTGGAACCGTTAGATCGCATGTGATCCAACGGCGATGGTTCGCTCCCGAGACGAAGGCGTGGTCGATCAGTGACTGTTGGATCTAGATTGATCCAACGGCACCTGGAGTGCAATGAAATGGTGACATGGATGCGTCTGGAACGTCGGATCCTCCTGATCCTACGGCTGTGGGATGTGGGCGATGTGGCTAGATGGGGACCGTTCGATTAAGGAGATCGAACGACAGTTGTTCTTCTTCCTCGGCCGGTTGCCGCCTCCTGTGGCGGAGAAGGCTGAGCTCCAGCGAAGGGGGCCTGACTCCGCCTCGTCCTCTGGGCGTCGATGAAGCTCGCCGAAGGCTCCCAAATAGCTGGGAAGATTCGTAGAAGCTTCGGGGAGTCTCCGGTGGTCTCAGGAGTGGCGGAGAAGCTCTGTGGCGCGGTGGCGGAGGAGCTTAGAAGCAGCTGCGATGAGTCTCCGACCAATCAAAATGGATGTACATGCAGGGGGTTAGAAGATAGCCGAAGCGTGCTCTGTGCCATGGGGTGATATGGAGTGAAGTGCGAGGCCTGTGAAGAAGTAAGGTGGTCCGGTGATCGAGCTCCGCCAAGATGGCGGAGCTGGTGTCGGTGAGAGGTGAAGCTCGTCGGCGGAGGGAACGAAGGGTAGCGCAAAGATCAGAGCTCCCTTGCGGAGCTCGGAGGATGGTTGATGGAGCGAGAAGTGATGGAATGAAGGCGAATAAAATCGGAGAAGAAGAAAGAAAAATAAGAAGAAGATTGGGGAGATGGTGGAGGTGTCTACCTGGGGTCAGAAGCTCGGAGGGAGCTTCCAGGTCGTCGTTCGAAGGCCAGTAGGGGACCTGAGCTCTTGCAGCTCAGAGATGAAGCTGCAGCACGGTGGTGGAGGGCCGTGGATCTCGCCGGAGGTGGTTCTCGGTCTTCGCTCGACCTCAGGTCAAATTGTTGTCACCAATCTGAAGGTAGGAGCTCGGAGATACTCTCCATGGTGGCGGATGGGGGTGAAAGTGGCCGGAGGCGAAGTATTTAAAGGACGGAGGTGATGGAATGGATGGCGAAGAGGTGGAGTTCGTGGGTATCGTGGAGCGAGGTTGAGGGTATTCATGGAGATTGAGGGGTTGGCAAGGATGAGGGACATGTGGGCTGCGTAGTGGTGGTGTCAGGTGGCGGAGAACGTGATCGGCGTGGCGCCCAAAATAGAAAGAGGGCGGCCCCTTACGCACGGTGAGAGACGTGGGCACGGGGTGTGCGGGAGGCAGACGACGAAGCTTCGACCGTTGGATCGAGCGATCCAACGGCCCAGATGGAGGTGCGGTTTAACGCTTGGGATCAGATCTAGGGAGCGAAATCGAAGGGATCAGGACGCGCCACGTGGTGGACGCAGGGCGAGGCGCTAACAGGCGGTCCTGATGAGGTGTGAGGTTTTATCGGAGGGTGCAGACAACGTGCGAGATGGAGGGCCAAGATGCGATGCTTCTGGTGATGATCGGATGGCGCACAGAGTGCCACGTGGTGGACTGTGGGCGAGGCGCTAGCGGACGGTGCGGATGTGAGCTGGGTATGATGAGACGGTGGGGAACTAAGGGTGTGCATGGAAGTCATTGGGCTGTTGGATCTAGATTGAGATCCAACGGTCAGGGGTGCTGGCGGACCGGTCAAAGGGGGCGGGCCGCGTGGCGCATTCAGAGGGCGCCACGTGGCCAGCTCTGAGTGGCTGAGAAGAAAAATAAAATTAGAGGGAGAAGGAGGCCGAATTTGGAAAAACTCAAAACATGAAAGTTGTAGATCTCGATGAGATCTACAAGTTTCATATTGACCAAAAACGGAGATAAGGTCAAATATGATACAAAAATACAAGAGTACAAATATACATATATGTAGTATACAAGGGGACCCAAAAAATCCAAGTTTTGCATACGAGCTCCGAATTAAATGAAATTAGTCTCATTTTAAAGATCTCTGGATGTGTATTAATCTGAAAGTGAGTAGATCTAATTTAGAGTTTGTAAGAGAGAGATATTGGCATTCTATGGTCCAGGGGGTTTGGGGCTTTATTGGGTATTTTACAAGATAGGAATTTTGGCCTTCTTCCTTATATTATTAACTAATAGTGTACACATTATAAAGAAGGTGTTATTTCATTTTGGAGATATATAAAATAAATAAATAGGTGGATATTTTACAAGTGAATTTTACAAATGAATTGCCTTCTTATTTAAATGCAAATATGAATGCTAAAATGCACATCTTGTGGATTGATGCATGAATGCTAGGTATGCAAGATAAAGGGAAATATGATGCTAAAGACCCGGGGATAAAGCTCTATTTCAACTTTAAGAGTGATGAGTCACTGATTCAGCACTCAGCTCCTCCCATGTCGAAACATATCTCCCTAGGTGTTTCAGCCAGTAGGCTGCTCGATTAACGATGGAGAAAGGAAAATGCGATCAACTTGATCGTATCCTCGTTCACATGCGCATCATGCACCGTACTACATATCAGCTCGAACTCCTGAAGGTGCAGATACGGCTCCTCAGTAGAAAGCCCGTGAAACTTGGGAAGAAGCTGGACTGTCTGAGGACGGAACTCGAAGTTCCTGTGAATAACAAGGAGACGGATCCACTGGTGAGTCATAGTAGCTCTAGGGTTGTAGAGCTGCTGCATTGTACGGTCCGGACCTAGTGGATGTCTCTCTGCTCCATATGGTTGCTCCTAATCCTCAGGTCCTGGATGGTCAGCTCTTGGGTTTTCACCATCAGGATTATTGCGTTGGGCTCGCAGCTGAGTCAGCTCGACTTTCACATCATTCATTAGTCTACATCGCTCCCTAATCTGATTTTACATTGTCTCAAGGGAAGCAAGTAGATCGTTGTTGATCACAACCTGATCAATGACTACAGAGGTGCTCTGCGGTCCTTTGCCAGCCATGTCTTTTGGAAAGGAGAAAGAATCTAAGTTAGGCTTGGCCAGATCAATATGTAACTACTGATGATTTTCTATAGCTGGAGGTGATGATGAATGAGATTGAGTATGAGAAGAAATCGACGACGAGCTTCCAAAGTTAGAGTCACGTCTGGAAGTAGCAACTCGAGTAGAATTCAGTTTGGAATGAGAGACATCCCGAACCGATCTGGATGAATGGGTAGGTTCGTGAGAGAGAGAATCGGTTAGAGTCGACGACGAGCTTCCCATCATCTTGTTGATTAAGTTGATCAAGATCTTAGAAGATTGGACTCACACCGCAAACAAACACAAAGCAAATCCTGAGTTCACCAACGCATCCCTGGTGATGTCCGTAAAAGTTCGATCGTTTATCTTTTCAATTTTTAGGGTTATTTGGAAAACAATCTTCTCACAGATTAGCGAGATCAGATAGGTGTCCGAAACTTCTTCGTTGTATTGTCCGAGTTTTCACCAGAAATTACCTAGTCTCAGCCAGTATGGGAGTAAGTATGGACTGTTTCCGGCTACCCTATTACTTGAGAACGGAACCTTACGCAATATCATCTAAGCCTCCACTCTGCTAAGTACACCCGAGTACCCACTGAAGATAAAGTGATTAAAAGCGTGAACTACGTAGTATTTCGAAGGAAGTCCAGACTATGGTTCTACCTTATGGGTCATCTCTCACTCGCAATGTCTGGAGAGTGTACATACGATGCAATTGCAGGGCTGCTCTCCCCAAAACAAGTGGAATCCTTACGTTTATTTTTTTAAGTCCGATATAATTAGCAGTCCCTGTTTTAATTTTCAGTTTTCACATTTTTTTGATATTTTCAGAGAAATCGTCTAACGTATTTTTGTTTTTTGGGTTTTGGCCATAGATACAAGCACCTAGGTGTAGTAACCTAAGCAAGCATCTAATCTATGATGCGCAGAGAAAGAGAAAATCAAGAAATCCTAACAAGCACCTATCTCGAAAAGCCATGGAGAAACCATCGAGAAAATCACGAGCGGAAAAGCCGCGGTGGGTGCCTTGTTCCACTAGGAGTACAACCCTGGTGAAATAGACCCCGAGAAGAAGAGAGGGAGAGGTACACGTTAGGATACACTGAAGGGACCCCTTCCTACGAGACAGTTTTTTTAATATTTTTACAAAAAAAATACACTAAACGGCTTTGCAGTTATGTGTTATGCGGCTCAACATGTGCTGCACAAATCAGAAACAAAAAGTCATGAGGTTAGGATATAAATAGAGAAAAGAGAAAACCTAAACCTAGGTCTACGGCTACCCTAGCGTTGCCTCCCTGGCAACGGCGTCATCTGAAAAACACCACCTGATCTAACTTTTATTAATCTTGCAAAAAGACAGAAAAGATTTTTGCGGTTGTTGTATCGACCAGGTGAATTTTGTCAGCAAAGATTAATTTTAATTAATCTTCTTTTATTTTATTTTACTCCTAAACTTAAGTGTATAGCAGTTAAGCATGGGAGTGTCGAACTCATGGAGGCAACTGTTAGGAACTAGGGTTAAACTATAGATAAACTAAGGTTAAAATAGTTTCCTAATTTTTATTTTATTTTAAAGAATTTTCCAATTTTTTGTATAGGATATGATCCTTATCTCCTCTACTTATTTATTTTGTCGACCCGGTCAATCTTGACCTCGTCTCACGGTTAGGATCGGTATGTATATATTTTATATTTACAACCTTCTTTTTCTTTTATTTTCTTTTTATCTTTATTCTTTTATTTTGGATATAAAAAGTGTTAAATATATAATATTAATAATTGTGATTAGAATGATAATTAGTTGGAATTAGTGGATATTTACATGTATTTTACCAAGGATTTTAGCCAAAATGAAAGAATAAAGACGATGAATCATGGATTCATCAAGGGCATATGAGTCTTTATTTCTGATGCAATTCGAATGACATATTAGATGGATATATAGATGAATATACATGATGATATTTTCAAAAAAAAAATAAAAATACAGAAAAATAGGGGCGGGAGCAGCTATGTTGGTTGCCCCTAGGGACGCCCCATTTTTTCCTTACAAATTTCAATTACAAAACACCTGACAATACACACATATATAGGGCAAGGAGTACGTGCCCACTACGTTTTAAATACTTAAAGTCCTAGTTTGAACACTCCATCCATAATAAGCAATCGATGACTATGATGAAAGGACTCCAATATCATTCGATGGATGTGTTACAGAGCTTCGAATGACTTGAAATTTTAATAGAATCTTTATTTTATAGTATAAATCAATACCAACATATTTGATTTATATTTTGGTGATAAATTATTCATTTTACAGATGGGATTACACAACTATGTGTAGTCATGGCACATTTTCCTTTTTCTCATAATATATATATATATATATATATATATATATATATATATATATATAGGCTGGGGAGCTTCCACCATGGTGCATGTTACTTTACATGCATCGGTGCCATAAACACCCAACTTTTGATATATTTTTAAAATGAAACCATGTGGGATTTAGATCACTATATATCACCATGACATCATTTCAAAATCAACTTAATTCAAGACTTCTAACCCATCCATCAAGACTGCGACATTTTTAACGGTCTCAGAATTGCTGAAATTTTGCCCTTCCAGATCGACAAGCTAGGAATGCATGTTTTATATGAAATTCGAAACACATATTCCACTAATATGTCTAAGTAAATCCCCTGAGGTTTCATTTTAAAGAAATGAGTGTTTGTGGCACCGGTGCATGTAAAGTTACATGCACATGGTGCAAGCTCCCCAACATCATATATATATAGGGACCATTAAAATGAGGTGGGGTCTCACCAATATTGTGGTGAGCCATCAATCATATACATAAGATCTTGATCTCACGGTTGCATCAAAAAACTTATCCAAAAGGACATTTCTGTCATCTTAATTTTATTAAATTCGAGTTTCATTTAATAGATTTGAATTGCTATTTATGCTTTTCTGTATTTGGTATTTTTCACTAATACCTTATTGATCAATTTTTCAATTTTGTTCTGGACTATTTGAATTCAACGATATCTTATTAAACTCCAACAAGTTTTGTAAAATAGTTTTCCTCTTTGTAATTTCATTAATAATTTCATCTTTTTGATTGTATTTTCATTTTTGTAAATGGGTATTTCTGTTTTGTGAATGGGCATATTCATTTTGTAAACTCCAGTGAGTTTTTGTAAGAGTAATTTCCTCTTTGTAGACTTCAACCTATTTGTAAATGTGTATTTTCATTTTGTAAATAGGTATTTCCGTTTTGTGAATGAGTATTTTCATTTTGTAAACTCCAACGAGCTTTTTTAATAGTAATCTTCCTCTTTGTAGACTTCAGCCTATTTGTAAATGTGTGTGTTCGTTTTGTAAAATTTTCGTGAATCATTGTAAATGTATCTCGCTCCTTTGTATAATTCACGCAGAGCTCTGCAAAACAAGAAAACAAACATTGAGATTTGTAAAAAAAATGAATCAATATGTAAATATAAATGTCATATATGCACGATATGCTTTCTACCTTCATCTCCAAATGCAACCACCATCCTCCTCCATTTACGTGGACCGCCACAACCATGTTCCATCGCATTCACCACACGCTGCGACCTCTATGGTCGACCACCATCGCATGCTCGGGTTTTCTCCTCTGCATGGCACCCTGGTACTCTGCATCTTTCTCCTCTAGACCATCTCCTCCATGGCTTTCTCCTCTGTGATCGAGAAGTTTTTCGTGGAGAGGATGTTGACGTCGTCGTCGACAATGAGAGAGAGAGAAAGGTGTGCCACCATCGACTAATCACGGAATAGGGGGGAGGGGCGCCGACGTCAACCAATAGAGAGAGAAATTGAGAGAATGGAAATATAATTGCTCCCCACAAAAATAGGATCTAGGGTTGTCACTATTTTTAGAATGTGATAATGATGAAATGGGTGTTTCATTAATAGAGTATTAGCATTAATAAAGATTTAATATCAACGGCATGATTAAGATCTAAAAGCTCTTATTAGTGTCTCACCACAAAGGTGAGACACCACCTCATTTGAAGTTTCTCCTATATATATATATATATAGAGAGAGAGAGAGAGAGAGAGGCTTCCATTGAGGTGGATCTTTCCTGAAATTTAGAAAGCCACATTCAAATTTGTAAATTGTGTAATAATATTATAAATTTAAACTGCAAATTAAAAATAATGATGATCATACAGTTTTGTAAAATATATCATCCATATTGTAACAAACATTTTTGTCAAATATACTAATATTTTCATAAATCTTTCGTGATATACATATTATATTAATATTTAGTATAAATTTATGAGTTAGAAATTGTAAAATAAATAGAAAAATGTCTAAATTATCGTGGCTTTCCATGCATCCAGGAAAGGTCCACCTTATTGGAAGTTTCCCATATATATAGGAGCCTTCCAATGAGGTGGATCTTTCCTGAAATTTAGAAAGCCATATTCAAATTTGTAAATTGTGTAACAATATCGTAAATTTAAACTGCAAATTATAAAATAATGATGATCATACAGTTTTCTAAAATATATCATCCATATTGTAACAAACATTTTTGTCAAATATACTAATATTTTCATAAATCTTTCGAGATATACATATTATGCTAATATAACAAGATGACAGAACAAAGATTTCCAAAAATATATGATCATGTCTATATATTGTAAAAAAATTCACTTAATGAGAAAACATCTCTCTCAAATGAGGTGATTCATTTTGTTGTAGTGATTCAACTTTGTGTCATCGATTATCTTCAATTAATAACCTCATCTCTAGTGGTAGCCTCTGTTATCGATATTAGGACTTATATCTCGAATCTCAAGCTTTTTTTCCAGACCTATACTGAATAATCTAGGTTGACTACTTAATGAAGAGTGTTGCCTGTCAATTATAGTTGTATCGTACTATTCACAAGATTCCTTGTCTCCATCTATGGTCTCTTCTCTGATGGTTGGAGAGTTTTCACACGAGCCGCTTCTTGTATGAGTATATTGTCCACATGCCACTGCCACAAGGCGACATCATACTTTCTCCATTGAAGATTCTGCATAGAAAGATGCACTTTTCGATGTGAACTTTGCCATCAATCTGTTATCACGCTTCCTTGCACAATCTCGCTACCAACTGTCATTAGCAGAATCCTTCAAGACTTCTAAGGAATGTGCACTCACTGCATTGTGTTCCCTCGTTAATGTTTAACCTCGCTCTGATACCAGTTGTCCGACACATCTGCAATCAACAACCGTGTAAGCACACGAAGAAGACATATGATATAAAGTTGGTCAATATAAAAATATGTACGAAAATGATCATGCGTGAATGCGGCCACTGGTTTTGACCTTTACATGTTTATTATTATATATAGCGTGTGATTCCTGACTACGTACGTTAATTGCATCATTGCACTAAATAGAATATAAGTCGCAAAAGCCTATAATATAATAGCAGTTGGATAGGCCGTGATATAAATTTTGTGATGGGCGTACGACTGCAGAAAATTTATATATTACTTATTAAGAGCTAAAGTCAGAAAGAGATGAGCATATATATAATCGTTCGCTATCATCTGAGTGTAAATTATTAATCTCTTACCCTAATAAACAGATGTTTGCCACACCCAACTTTTACAGCATACATGTTATTATTTGATTATAATTTTGCATCTTGCATCCATGCTGATTACGGAAATTTTATTAAATAATCCTGATCGTGGGAGTTGAACTTATGACTTTTGATTGTTTATTTCAAACTCCTAACCATCTACACTAACACAATTTTTTTAAACAATATTATCTGGATGGATTATAACCTAACAAACAATATTATATGGATGGAAGATGGCCAAAAATGTACACTCGGAGTCTTGTCACGTGAGAACTTGTTTAGAATACTAAAAATGTTTGGTAAGCTGAGGATGCTCTCATTTCTATAAGAATGAAATATATACTAAAAATACGAAAATAATAATAAAGCATTTTCTTCCTCTTCTGAGCATCTTTTTTGCATTTTGATCATATTTCTGGAATAACACATCGGTGACATTTTCGAACCCTTATAATTTGATCATATTTCCTTAATCAATTTTGTATTTGATTTTCGCTAACACTTTTAGTAGTGAATTCCAACTGATTATACACATTTACATATACATACACACACATGTACACACAACAGAAAGACACATACACATAGATAGATACACACATACATTACATGCATAACATGGTAGAAGGAAATGCATTAATACTTATCTTATTCATATTTGTTCACTATATTACGAGTAAATTATTTACAACAGCCACCGCCTATGTGATTACACGATTTTACTTATTTTTGTTTACAAAGTTGTGGTAGAAAATAATAATTTACAAACAATATTAAACATTGTTCCTAAAATTTTGCATGGAACTATTTTCCTTTAAGGACGTTGAGCTTTAGTCAATATAATTACTTGTATATCATATTGAAGAGATTTAGAGTGCATAATAGCACTTCAGTGCCTACACCACTTGTGATTGGAAAAGAGACTCAGCAAGAGACAATATTCAAGAAATGAGCGAAAATCTTTAGATATTCCATATGCACAACAAAGTCTGATAGATACATGCAATGATGTGCACTTGATATGACTTGGCTCCCAGTAGGCCTAGATAGTAGATATTAAAGTAATTGTGTGTCAGTACACTAGGAAGCTGTAAAGATAATTCTATGATATCTGAAAGAAACTATACATTTGAAACTATTGTATAAACCTAAATTTCTTAAATGTTTAGGAGGGGATGTGGATGATATCAAATCCACATCGAGTTACCTTTTCATATTCGGTGGAGCATAAAGAAGGTTGAATACAATGCATGCAATATAGCTACCACTCATGTTATTTGGCTTTCTGGAAAATTTAAGCCCTGATTTGGTCAAAAGATCAATTGAAATGTGTTGTAATACATGCAATAAGCTTGATAAATGTGGGAGATAACAATTCCCAAGGAAAGTATATTGAGATCTAAAATCACTAGATACACTAGATACAAGATATGGTGTCGAAGTAAGAAATCATAGCAAACCTATATACATTGTTACGTCAATTGATTTTCTAACCCAGGGAAAAGTAACATACAATTCTAATGAGACTCAAGAATATATGAGTCAAACACGAGGTATTCATCAATATTGATCTGGGGAGTATTTATCTTTTGGAATACAATACATGAATAGTGGGAATGCAGAAGTCTTAGACCACTTCAGTCAAGTGCGAGATGTTGAATAGTCTTTTGATTATTGTGTGGGCAAGTAGGGATGTCAATTTGAGTTTACCTATTGGGTACCCGATCAAAACCCGCCTCATTTAAGGACCCGAAATCCGTCCCATTTATTTTTGGATGGATTTGGTGTTTGAAATTACTACCCATGCGGGTATGGGTATATGTTTGGGATTTCCATGTAGGTACCCGAACCCGAACTCGTCCCAAATCCGAATAGATAATAAATATAAATATAGATATGTGTGTTGCACTTAATCAAACTTATCAAATCTACTTCTTATCTAATAGGTATCGAGTTGTATATATAAAAATCTAACTCAATTTTCTCCTCTATCCATTTATTCATATTCAAATACATTTTTGTATCTTGAACAAAAAATTTATCAATCCAAAACAGTTAAACACCTAATATATAAACCTTTAACATTCCCTACACGTTGTACATTTTTGTTTACCACAATATTGCATGATCTTCCTATGTTTAATCTATTTATGAAAATCTTACGTACACTTATTGATAGTTAAAATTTTATTATGTCAAAGATGTAGATATCCCTTAGGTACATGGGTATCCGTCAGATATATGAGTACCCGGTAGAAATTACTCGTTTAATAAATAGACAGGTATGAATAATGGTTTTATAAATACGAACGGATTTGAAAATATTGATATCCGCTCCAAACCCGACCGGTTAACATCAAGCAATCCCCATTGAGATATGTCTATTTTAACTTTAATTATTAAAATCTTAACGTGACCGTCATTCTGTTAAACGTTCCTGACGAGGATGTCTTCCAACGTGGCATCCTAATTGAGATATGTCTATTTTAATTAATCGCGGTCGGCCATCCTAATTTCCTATGAATTAAATACACACATGATAATGTGAATGGACACGTGTAAATGATCGGATGAATGGTAGGAAGATGGACATTGGCATCAACGATATGACAGCATATTTTTTTAATTTTGTCATTAAGAAGATAAGAGTGGGACGGTGAAATTTGACCTGTGCGGTTAAGCTCGACAATCCTTTTAAGAGGAATTAATATAGTAATATATATGGCTTTCGTGGTAAGATTTTTAACTACAAGTTGAGAACGAACGATGGAGTGAACTGGATCATCTATTGATCTGTGAGCCACTGAAGGCCTTCCATCAATGACATACTTTCGATCTTTTTTTAGAGTTTTTATCACTTGTGCCCCTCCGAGATATCGTAATTTCAATTATGCTTCTATCTTTTTGGTAATATCAGTTGTGCCCTTCACTTCTTGCTAATCTATCACTTGTGTCTCTCCGGTTAGTGACCGTCCATAACCAACACAAACGGACGTTAACTTCAAGGACACAAATGGAATTAAATTAAAAAAATGGATTGAAAAGTCATCCTCCTCCCCCATCTTCTTCCTCCCTTCTCCTCCTCCTCTCCCATCTTCTTCCTCTCCCACCTCCTGCCGCCCCAACCTTCCCTCACCCCCTCCGCCCCTCCCCCCACCCCCACCCACCCCGTCGCCGCACAAAGAGCCCCCAATCCCCCCCCCCCCACCTCACCCCGGCGCTCCGCGCCCAGCCGACCAGCTCCCGACCCCCCCCCCCCACTCCCCCAACCCCCCCCCACCCCCCCCCCCCACCCTCCGAGCCCAGCTCCCTTGTTCGACCTGGGTTCCCTTTGGAACCACCCGACGCCGCATAAGGAGCCCCAGCTCCCTTGCTCGACCCCGCCCACCCCCCGTCCGACGCCGCACAAGGAGCCCCCAACCCCCTCCCCCCGGCGCTCCGCGCCCAGCCGACCAGCTCCTGACCCCCCCCCCCCCCCCGAGCCCAGCTCCCCTGTTCGACCTGGGTTCCCTTTGGAACCACCCGACTCCGCACAAGGAGCCCCAGCTCCCCTGTTCGACCCTGCCCACCCCCCGCCCGATGCTGCACAAGGAAGCCCCCACTCCGCTCGGCGCTCCGCGCCCAGCCGACCTGCTCCCGACCCCCCCCCCCTGTAAGATAAATTTTTTTACGAATTGATTCATAAAAATTCATCAAAAAATTCAATAAAATTCATCGTTTGATTCGTAATGAGTGATATATCCGTGAAAATGCAAAAAAAAAATAGAGATTCGATGGATGCATGAAGGTGTTATTAAGAGAGAGAAATTATGAAGAGAAAGGAAGAAGAACAAATGGAGGAGTAAGAAGATGAAGAAGAGGTCTGGATAATAATACCCCTCTTAACTGCACCAAGGTTTGAAAAAACCATGGTTAAGTCAACTCATTGACGGTCAATCTGACGGAAGGGCACAAGTGATAACGGAGAAAGAAGTGAGGGGCACATCCGATATTATCAAAAAGATAGGGGCATAACTGAAATTGCGATATCTTGGAGGGGCACAAGTGATAAAAACCCATTTTTTTAAATAATACCCACGGAACCCACGTTCCATTAGATGATAATTCGAACCATCTGATCCTCTAAATGAACGATCCAAAATTATTTTGTCTACATTTAAAGTTAGAAAGAATTAACAATGACCCTGCAAGATTTCAAATTGACTCGATTCTACATAATCAATATTACATATTATGTTGCAGATGGAATAGGAATTATCAAATCAGGCCACTGAATATCTTGATCAAGTGAAACGTTTAACAAATGAAATTTGTTATATTTCAAAGCAAGAACAGAGCTAAATGTTGAACAGATTTGGAATTTCGGTAGAAATTAAATGAGATCAAAGATGGAATTGCGGAAAAATCTTAGAGTTTAAGTTATTACCAATTGGAAGAAGTATGAAGACTTTTGCCTAGGGGTAGAGGCTGTATGAATCTCCGATTATTGTTCGACAAGTATGGAAGGTACCTGGAGTTTGACACACAACAGTTCTACTGAGATTCAAGGCGTGAAAGACACCTTGGACTCCTCTCTGATCAACCCCTGTCTTCGCTCGATGATCTCCGCATTGTTGTCACCACCGAGGAGAAGGCTCAGAGCTCTGGAAGTTAGGGTTTTAGATCTGTTTGAACAGAACTAGCGGGAAGGGAGTTGTTTAACGAGAAGTTAGAGGGGTTTATAGGAGAAACAGAGGTTGGTTATGGTAATTTAATCCTACGACATGGATTAGGATAAGTTAATCTTAAAATTTTGATGGATTGAATTTGTGGTTTGTTGAGAATCGAAGGCTACAAAAAATGGTGAATATGGGAGGTTTATGTAGTTGGCAGCAGAAGGAGGCTGAAGTGTTCTTGGGGAAGGTTGTGTTGCTGACATGTGTCAGCACCACAAAATTCCAAAAGATGATATAATTTATAAATTAGATAATAGATAATAAATGACCTTATTTTTAAAAGATGTGAAAAACAAAAATGTAGATAGTTAAATCATCTAAATTATGATATATTATACATATATAAATAATATACATGTTATGTTATAGAAATAAATTACTAATAAATATCGTTATAATGTATTATATAAATAAGACTTATATTTTTATCTTGATATTTTAAGGAATAGAGTATCATTTCTATATTCACTAATTTAGATCATAATAAATAATACTTGTGTGATTTTTTATGGATTTTAATACTTTTAATTTACTTAGTTAATAAATACAGGTATATTCAACGTAATTCATTGTTAACTATTTTTACGAGTATTTTATTTATTTAAAATAATGAATAATAATTTTAATTATATATTTTATTGTATAAATAAATTACAATGTCAAGAACATAATTAAAAATTGCTAAACTAGTTGTATTTTAAGTAGTATGTACAAAATAAATTAAATAACCTCGAAACCACGTTATCATTAGGTCCAAAAATCGACCTTTTGCTAATAAACTCTATTTTGAATAAAAACACTTTCATTATTTAGAGAATTTTATATCTTGAACTTTAAAGGTGAGTAGAGTGAAATTAGAGTTTGTATGGTAAGTTACGAGGTTCGAAAGTTGAGAAATTAACAATTTGGAGTTCTGATTACTTAACACGTCTAGATGATGGAATTTTTATTTTTTATATACATATTTTTAGCTATACATAAGTGAAGAATTTGGTGAGAAATATGTACATAAGTGTCATGTATAATTATGTGAAGATTGAATATACAATAAATAGATGTAATTAATGTATGGTTAGTTATTTTTTGGGTTTTTTGCCTTATATCACCTACTTTGTTGTTTGACGATCAATTCATGTTGACTTGGTCTCAGGGGTTAGGTTATATAAATATATCTTACGGCTATATTTATATTTTCTGAGTCATACTGTACAATATATACATATTTATAGTCTGCCTTGTTTTCTTTATTTCCTTTTTCTAATTTCATTTTTTGTCTTTTTAATGCATAAAAGTGATTTTTCATTCATGAACATGATGTTGATAAAAAGTGAATATTAATACATATTTACATATAATTATTAAGGATTTTTAATATAAAATGTGACGTGAACATTAATGAACACGAATTCATCACCTGCTCGAAATATGGGCCCTAAGGGAGTTGTCGTAATTGACCTTGATCTTAATACACTCAGCGAGGAAATTGATGCAAATTCTGTTGGGCGACCAGAATCTTCTGCCCCTACTGTAGTTGTTGAGGTCAACCCCAGTCGGTTTCATTGCATCACATAAGAAGAAGAAAAGTGTGATTGGCTCCCTAAAGTCCTGGCCCAACATGCTTCCACCACCAACTTTAATGTTGACAATGATCTGCAATGTGCATGGATTAACTAAGCCACATAATGTAAGGGACTTACTAAATGTTCTTACCTGTGAGAACTCGGAAATAATTGGCCTGGTAGAGATGAAGACTAAGCCTAAAAATAGGGACAAGTTTGCTTCTCTCATCTCTTGTGGTTGGGACTTCAGCCACAATGATACTCATCTTGGACGGATTTGCATCATATGGAAAGAATCAAGTTGGACTTGTACCCTAATTCGGGTCACCTCACAATCACTCTCCCTTTCCTACATCAACTCGGGTGGCCTCGCTTTGGGTACCATTGTGGTTTATGGGGCAAACTATACATCTGTCCATGAAGCTCTTTGGGAGGATCTTGAGAGTCTTGGAGATTAACGTTCCTCGGGTGGTACTTGGGGACTTCAACAAAGTGAGATTTGGCTCTGAAAAGATGGGTGGCAGGTCATCCTAGGGGGGGCATGGCGTGCTTCAATATTTGCATTGACTCTTGTGGACTCTTGGATTTGGAGTCTATTAGAAACCCTTGGTCTTGGTCCAACTCGGCGGTTGGGCCCTCGAGAATAGTGGCTCGTCTTGATCATGCCTTGGTCAACGTAGCGTGGTTCACTCTTTTCCCGCAAGAAAAATTGAAGTAATCTCCACTCCAGACGAGCAACCACCTTCTCTACTCCATCTGCTTGGCTATTGTGGCCAGCTGACGGAAGCCCTTCTGCTACTTTGATTATTGGAATAAACCTCCTTATTCAGTATTTTACCTTCCTTAATCCACAAGTGAACATGCCAGATAAAGCACAACACAAGGGGTTTTAGGGGTTTTGTGTAGGAAAAATTCAGATTCTGGAAGGGGAAGTAATAAGGTCGGTCCAACTGATTATGTAAGATCGATTAAACCGAATTAGACTGTAAAGTTGAACATGTTTTTTATTTTTGATTTATTTAATTATTTGTTCACATTTAGACTGGTTGAACTGATCAGATTTATGATTAGTTCCCAATAGGACTGGTCGAACCAGCCTTTCCAGTCCGATATCTAAGACCTTGTGTCTAACATATGGATCTAGTTAGGCTTTAAGGCCACAATTTAAAGGATTTTGCCTCAATATTTAGCATAAGTTGATTAATTCTAATGTATAACTTTCAAATATATAACCATGTGAAAATATGAGTTGATGAACCTTACATTATACATTATATTAAAAAACATATTTCATTTTTATGTTTATGCAACAACATAAAAATAAAGCATTATTCTCTTTGAAGTACAAAAGAGTGAATAACACTTATAAAAAAACATTAAAACTATTAGTATATTGGAAACCCTAATCACAATTAAGTAAAGACGAATAAGGATAATTTAATATGTTTAATTTACTATATTTTATAAGAAATTAGAAAAAATAATGAACTAAAGTAGAAAAAAATAACAAGCAAAGATGACATATTATCATCACAAAAAAAGACTATGATGGGAGGAAGAGAAGAGTTAAAAGTCTATTACAGCAAAAATTAAGAAAGACCAAAAAAGAAAGACGGTGATGGAGGAAAAAAGTAGTTAAAAGTATATTGCATTTAAAAATTAAAGGACAACGTTAAAAAAAATTAAAAGAATCAGGAAACATACATTTAACTAGTTATTCATATGTATGTTTAATTTTTTAATAACTCATTTGCTTTTTTTGTTACGTCACTCTATCGATGTAAAGGTGTGTTCATGGGTATGAAGAGGAATGCAGACATTAGTTTTGTTTTTTTAGGACTCTTCTTGTTGTTAACCAAATAGAGACATGTTACAAGTATTTATAGACCTCTCTTTTGGGTGAGATATTATGATAAACAGCTCTAGAAAGTATATACAACCATATTGCTATGGAGATATTTGTTCAACTGTATAAATATCTATACATCACTTCCAGTGAAAGAAGCAACACGTAAAATATTGAATAAGAAAAAAAACTCTGCTCACAAAAGAAACAACACTAGAATATGGAATAAGAAAAATGAAATCTCTATCCATGAAAAACGCAACAAAAAGAAGGAATCCGTGGAATACCGCTACATGGTCCATGCGTGAGACAACACCGCCAAAAAGGATGTTGCACACAAGTTCGTGACTACACGATCAGCAAACATCAAAGAATGATCGCAAGATGATTGGCAAAAGACCACAAAGTCCAAATACTAAAAATCATGGTTTTTTTATTAAATCAGACTCAAATCATAAAGGTTTGGTAATTCATACGGAAAGAACGCTGAAAACTAGCTTTTGAGGAGCCTTGTCCTGTTTGGTTGGAGAATAGGCCTTGGAATAAGAGGTCAATTCTCCTCCCGACACGGTTCCCAGTGGTACAACTATTTCCCATTATTCCGTCTTATTTCACTCTTATTCATATCTTTATCTCACCTTACCTACCTTTATTTCACCTTATTATCCTTATTCATATCCTCCAGCCGAACAAAGAATAGACCCTTATTCTCCTTATTCTCCATCCTTATTCCTGCTTATTCCCGAACCGAACGCACCCTTAGGTCATGTTTGGTTGGAGAATAGGCTCTAGAATAAGGGGCCAACTCTCCTCCCGACACGGTTCCCAGTGGTACGACTATTCCCCATTATTCCATCTTATTTCACTCTTATTCATATCTTTATCCCACCTTACCTACCTTTATTTCACCTTATTCTCCTTATTCTTATCCTTCAGCCGAACGAAGAATAGACCCTTATTCCCCTTATTCTCTATCCTTATTCATGCTTATTCTCCTACCGAACGGACCCTTAGGGCCCGTTCGGTAGGAGAATAAGCAGGAATAAGGATGGGGAATAAGGGGAATAAGGGTCTATTCTCCGTTCGGCTAGAGGATAAGAATAAGGAGAATAAGGTGAAATAAAGGTAGGTAAGGTGGGATAAAGATAGGAATAAGAGTGAAATAAGATGAAATAATGGGGAATAGTCGTACCACGGGGAAGCGTGTTGGGGGCTTATTCCTCTTATTCCATTCCTCCTTATACTCCAAACGAACACGCCCTTAGGGTTTGGAAACTCCGCGTGGATTTGACTAGTTACAGAATCCTCCTGAAAAGAATGGTGATGATCACACTCATCCCAGTGACTCAAATATTTGCCCAAGGGGAACTCTCACCTGCTTAATTTGCTTATCTCTCGATCGTGCATTGGAATCTATTGGCTAATGTCTCTCCAAATAGGGAACCATTGGTCCAGTTGTTATCTTAGATGGATGATCATGACCTTTTTCTTTGAATTAAGGCCACCAGATGTAACATGCACTGAATGAGTAGCAATCATTAATGGACCACCTGCTTGGAGGATGAGAAACCACTAGTAGTTATTGATAATTAACGAGCTAGACAGAAGATAAGCAATCGTTGAACTGACGAAAATCTCTGAGCAACCAACCAGTTGCTCAAATTAAGAGCTATCGATCAATGATCTGTCCAAAGAGACTATCAAGCAATGATCGGTCCAAAGAGACTGTTCAAACACAGGGTCAGTGGCCTCAAATGTTGATGACAACCCGTAAGGTTACATGTGGCTGACATGTCACGGATATCGTCAAAAATTGTCGAAATGATTCGAAAAAAAATTAGTTTTCATAAAATTAATGTTTCATGTGTTTTATAATCAATGAATAAGAAAGAAATATACCCTTATTTGCTAAAATACGGGTCTAATACAAGTTTTTAAATAGTTTCGACAACATAATCACCGCACAAGCTAATAGCCTAATATGCAGTATTACTATGTAAAGCATATGCATGCAATAAATAGTTTAGTCACTGAGAATGCATAAATCAGTTAAAACGGCACATAAGACTCATAACTCATAACGTATACAAATACATTATTTACCACGTCAATGTGTATTTTACGGTCGTCAAAATCAAGGATCTCTTTTTGGATACATCCATCCATCACTAGGGGTGTTCAAAAATATCTGCGTTCGTGGGTACCGACTTGACCCGTTAACTTTGACCCTAAACTTCGGATACCCATTTAATAATAATGGGTTGGGTACCGGTTATATTATGACTTGTGCCCCATACAAAAAACTAACGGGTACCCGCGGGTATCCGATTGGAAGTTAGGAAAGGCATGCATGAAATATTGAATGATTATTTATTATGTTTATGCCAAACTTTAGAACATCACAAATCTAGTTTGAGCCGAATTGAATCAAACTGAATGAAGATGAACCTCAACACCATTTTTTTGTTCTCAAACTGAATCAAACACGAAGACGAATGATATGAAGATGGGATCCAATATGAGTCGGATTGAACCGAATTGAATCAAATCTAACATGATGACCGAAAGGTATAAATGTTTACGTCAAACTTTAAAACTTCGGGAATCCAACACGAGCCGGATTGAATCGAATTGAATCAAGTTGAATTTCAACACCATTTGAATCAAAAACGGATACCAAAAGGTATGAATATGGGATCCAACACTAGCAAGATCGAATCGGATTGAATCAAATCGGACATGAAAACTAAAAGGTATGAGTGTTTGCGTCAAACTTTAGAACTTCAGGAATCCAACACGAGCCGGATTGAATCGAATTGAATCAAATCAAATCTCAACACCTTTTTTGTGTTCTCGAATTGAATCAAACATGAAGATCAAAAAATATGAAGATGGGATCCAACACAAGACAGATTAAATCAAATTGAATCGAATCAAATTGAACACAAAGACCGAAAGGTATGAGTGTTTATGCCAAACTTAAGAACTTCGGGAATCCAATACGAGCCAGTTTATATAGAATATAAATGTTCACTCGAGACTGTAAGTCCACGAATATAAATATTTTTATCGTAGAATTGATAAAAATAATATTTTATTTGAATATTAAGTAATGAAATTGCGTAAAAATAATTGATCAATCTAATGTCCAAACAAATCAAATCATGGAGTGACGACAAAAAATCCGAGTTTCGAAGTTGATGTATAAAATTTATGAAAAATATAATTATTTATTTTATCCCTTTATTGGTACTTAACTATTAAATGAACAATTTCCTTTTATTAAAGGTGATATCCCCGTGAGTACCCACGGGTACCCAACATCCATTAGCATTAACAAGGTACCCATGACAATTGGGTACCAGTTGGAATGTGGCGGGTCGACCCATGACCCGATACCCTCTACATCTTCTGGTTGAGTCTCTGTATTCCACATACTTTCTCCTTGGAGTAAGGTGGTGCATGGCTTTGTAGTCCATCGGATAATACATATATTCCATGTTACCCAAACATGCGAGGAAGCAAATCCGAATATTATTGGCCTCAAAAATAGACGATGATATTCATCGCCTCATATATCAAGTGTTCCCCAGCGACCAACATCGATATCACCCTATCGATGTCGCGGACAGGTTGCGACATACAAGACCGTGGAGAGATAGCGAAGTTTGGCAATACGAGGTCGAAAAATTGCCTCAGTGCCGATCATGAGGAGCTTCCAAACTTGCCAAGTTATATCTTCAAAATCGAGACCAGGCCCATGTAATCAAATTCAATTGTAGAAGTAAATGAGACTATTTACTTGGATCTTGAACATTCATACACACTCTCATGAGTAGAGACCTAGTACACGTCTACTGTTTACATTGTGCTTTAATATGGTGAAACAATATAAACAATGCAGAAGAGAAAACCTAAACTATTCTTCCTCACCTTCATTGACCCAATCAATCAAGATCAAAAGAACCAGCTGACTTCATCAACGCTGTTATCCCAGTGAGGTCCTCCAAGTAAGTCGGATGATTTATCGCTTGCAATACAAGATCCATTCCACGTCTCCGATACTCGGAAAAAACCTGTAATGTATTTGATCATGTATAACTACCAGGTGGCCGCTTAAACTAGCATCAAGAGCAGATTATTTTGGTCGATGCAGCATATGACCTCAAAAAAATAGAAGAAAAACCAACTGAAATAAACCAGGGCCTCGATTTTTTAGTGAAAAAATAGATTCTCTCATTTCTATTTGCTAATAGAGATGCATAAGAAAAAGAATAACATGCTTATGTGACAGACATTATCCGAATCTAAAACGGAAGCTTCAAATTTACCTGAAACAACTGCCGAAAAGAAGTTCGTTATGATAACACAACAACAACAAAGCTTTTTCTCACATTAAGTAGAATCGGTTACATGAATTCTTGTGGCTCCATTCAGTTAATTATGATAATGAATTTAGATATTTGTCATGTCTTCTACCATTTTCAGCTTCAGATGCCAAAAGTAGGAATGGAAACAGTCAAATGTTGACACTAGTGTAGAAGTTATCATTTTTATCTTTTATAGAATATTAATACAAGTATTGATATTGTGGAGAATGAAAAGAAAAAGTTGTATTCTATCTAACCCTAGAGCTCTCTTATATAGGAGAAAAGGTCTATGGGTAAATTACATAAACAAGACGATAGAAATAACTAACATAAATATCGTAACGCTCCCCCTCAAGCTGGAGCATATATATCTATCATGCTCAGCTTGGAACAACAATGATGAAAAGGACCTCTAGCAAGAGCCTTTGTAAACATGTCTGCAATCTGGTCTCCTGATGATACATAAGATGTTGAAATGAGCCCCTTTTGGATCAGATCACGAGTATAGTGACAATCCACTTCAATGTGTTTTGTCCTTTCATGAAAGGCTGGATTATTAGCTATAAACAAAGTTGCATGAATATCGCATTTAAGATGCATAGGAAGAGGTACTTCAATAGTTAAATCAATCAAGACAGATTTAACCCACATCATCTCAGTACAACCTTGGGTCATTGCCCTATATTCTGATTCTGCACTGGATCGAGCAACGACAGTTTGTTTCTTACTCTTCCAAGATACTAGTGAGCTGCCAACAAAATACAATAAAGCCTGAAGTAGACTTTTTGTCATTAGGACACCCAGCATAGTCTGCATCTGCACACCCTATAACTGAAAGAGACCTATCTCTTCTAAACAAAAGACCAGCACATGGAGATGACTTCAGATATCTCAAGATCGTAAGAACTGCATTCATGTGAGCCTGCCTGGGTTGCTCCATGAACTAACTTACCCTACTCACAGCAAACGATATATCGGGCCTAGTAATAGTAACATACAATAATTTCCCCACTAGCTCTATGTATCGTCTCTTGTCCACCTCCTCAGACACATCATCATAAAGCTTCACATTAGGATCTGTAGGGGTAGTAGCTGGTCTACATCCTGTCATACATGTCTCAGATAACAGATCAGTAACATACTTCCTTTGTGTCATAACCATGCATTGTCGATTTCGTGCAAATTCCAATCCAAGGAAGTAACGAAGCGTACCCAGATCCTTGGTAATAAACTGTTGTCCAAGAAAATCCTTAGCTGCTTAAATGCCATGTTCATCACTGTCAGTGATAACAATGTCATCAACATAAACCAAGATGACGACAATACATCGCCGGTCTCTCTTTACAAAGAGAGTATGATCTGCAGTAGATCTGACAAACCCCTTCTGTTCAATCAATTCCGAGAGCTTCTGAAACCAAGCCCGCGGACTCTGCTTAAGGCCATATATGGCCTTATGAAGACGACATACCATACTAGACTCCTCCTCAGCAGCAAACCCAGGTTGATGTTGCATATAGACCTCTTCCTGCAAATCACCATACAAGAAAGCATTCTTGACATCCAACTGAAAAAAGGGCCAATCATGTACCACAACAACAGTAATAAGAATCCGTAGGGTAGAGTGATGCGCCACTGGGAAAAACGTGTCCTGATAGTCTACCCTATATGTCTGGATGAACCCACGAGCAACCAACCTGGCCTTGTATCGGTCAACTGTACCATCAGCCCGACGCTTTACAGTAAAAACCCTCTTGCTGCCAACAACAGATGCACCTGGTGGAGGATGTACGACACTCCACGTACCTCGCGACTGTAACGCCGCCATCTCCTCCTCCATAGCTAAACGCCACTGACTGCTCTGCAGTGCCTCCTGATAGGACCGTGGAATCTCTACAGCGGACAACCCTACAACAAAGTGTTGAAAGTCCTTGGACAGACGTTCCAAGGAAACCTGAGAACCAAAATCCAGCCCATATTTAGGGTGCATTGTCCGTCCGTGCACTTTTCTGCCGTCGAAGTGCAATAGGGATATCTAGATCATAAGCAGGAGGAGTAAAGATATCATTGTTGGGAAAAATAAATGACTTGTTCTATTCCATAAGCCCTAGGCTCTCTTATATAGGATAGTAGCCTATGGGTAAATTACATAAAGAAGACAACTGGAAAAATAAAATGATGAAAGGGTACAGGTACTCTATATGCGTCAACACTCCCCCTCAAGATGGAGCATAGATATCAATCATGCTCAGCTTGGACGCACACTTCTGGAATGGGCCTCGAAGTAATGCCTTGGTGAATATATCAGCAGTCTGATTCTCTGATGTGACGTGAGATGTAGCAATAAACCCCTTCTGAATCATGTCACGTATGTAGTGACAGTCAACCTCAATATGCTTGGTCCTCTCATGAAAGGCTGGGTTGTTTGCAATGAATAAGGCGGCCTGATTGTCACATTCCAACATCATAGGAAGCAGTATATCAAGACATAGATCTGTAAGTAAAGATTTCACCCACATCATTTATGTGCTAGCCTGGGCCATAGCCCTGTATTCGGATTCAGCACTGGATCTAGCTACTACTGTCTGTTTCTTTCTCCTCCACGAGAATAGGGCATCTCCAACATAGACTACAAATCCTGAGGTGGACTTCCTGTCCTTGGGGCATCCTGCATAGTCTGCATCAGCACATGCTGTGATAGAGATCTCCTTTCCCTTCTTAAATAGCAAGCCTGCACCTGGAGATGATTTTAGATATCTCAGAATCATGTGTATTGCATCTATATGGGCCTGGCGTGGTTGCTCCATGAACTGGCTCACACGACTCACTGCAAATGATATATCAGGTCTAGTGATCGTGACATACAGTAGCTTGCCTACCCGTTCTCTGTACCTTCTCTTGTCCACCTCTTCTGTGTCATCATCATAGAGCTTCATGCTGGGATCCATTGGTGTCGTAGCAGGTCGACACCCTAGCATACATGTCTCACTCAATAGATCTGTAACATATTTCCTCTGCGACATTACTAATCCATATGGATTTCTAGCACACTCCAGCCCCAGAAAATATCTAAGGACTCCCAAGTCCTTGGTGACAAATTCGGTTCCCAGCCTTTCTTTTGCCTGCTTAATGCCCTGCTCATCATCTCCTGTAATCAAGATATCATCAACATAAACCATGATTACAATGATACCTCTAGCCGTCTTCTGTACAAACAAGGAATGATCAGCATTGGAGCGTTTATATCCTTGTTTCTCAAACAGATCTGAAAGCTTCTGAAACCACGCTCTGGGGCTCTGCTTAAGACCATAGATGGCCTTATGTAACCTGCATACCTTGGAACACTCCCCTTCAACAGCAAATCCAGGTGGCTGTTGCATATAGACCTCCTCTTGCAATTCGCCATATAGGAATGCATTCTTCACGTCCAGCTGATAAAGCGACCAGTCTCTAGCAACTGCAACTGATAATAAGATCCGCAGAGTGGAATGACGCGCCACAGGAGAGAATGTGTCAAGGTAATCCACCCCGTATGTCTGTGTGAAGCCCCGTGCAACAAGGCGTGCCTTGTACCTGTCAATGGATCCATCTGCATTGTGCTTTACTGTAAACACCCACTTGCAGCTCACCGGACTGACATCTGGAGGTATAGGGACCAAGCTCCAAGTTCCTCTGGACTGAAGTGCCGCCATTTCTTCTTCCATTGCTAGCTGCCATCTAGCATCTTGCAGGGCATCATGATGATTCCGTGGAATGTATGTAGCTGAAAGTGCCAAAGCAAACGTCCTGAAGTCTCCAGATAGCCTCTCAAAAGACACAGCCGCTGATAATGGATATTTGGCACAGCTTCTCTTCGGCTTCCGTAGAGCAATTGGAACATCCAAGTCATCTGTATTCTCATCAGGCTCCTGCAGTACATCCTGCTCAGAAATGTCGTCAGATCCATCAACATTAATATTTTCATTACATACCATAGGCAAGCTAGTTGACGGGTCAGGACCATGAGCTGGAGGAGGCCTGCGGATGTAATGGAATGGTAGTGGTGAGACAAGCGGTGGCGGTGGTGGTGGTGGTGGCGGTGGCGGTGGCGGTGGTGGTGGTGGTGGTGGCGGTGTAGATGGTGTCGATATCTGAGGTGGTGGTGTCATGTATATGGCATCAGGAGGTATAGATGGTAGCTGCTTGTCTCCTGATGCTGAGAAATACATAACGGATTCAAAAAATATAACATCTGCACTGATCATATACCGCCGACGCACAGGATCAAAACACTTGTACCCCTTTTGAGTTCTAGAGTACCCAACAAAAACACACTTGACAGCCCTAGGAGAGAGCTTGTCAGTACCAGGCGACAACTGATGGACGAATGCAACCGACCCAAACACACGAGGAGTAAGAGCGAACAGATACTTGTTAGGATGAATGAGAGAAAACGGAATATGTTCATTCAAGACAGACGAAGGCATACGGTTGATTAGGTAACATGCAGTAAGAACTGCATCACCCCAGTAGGAGTAGGGAACATGACTCTGTATAAGAAGTGATCTTGTGACATCAAGAAGGTGACGGTGTTTTCTTTCTGCAATTCCATCCTGTTGAGATGTATGAGCACAAGATGTTTGGTGAATAATCCCTTTTGAGGAGTAGTAATTGGCTAGAATGTTGGTGCACAACTCTAAAGCATTATCACTTCTCACAAGTTTGACAGATGTGGAGAAAACATTTTGTATTTCATTCAGAAAATGGATAATAATATTTCCTGTTTCAGATTTATTTTTCATGAGAAACACCCACGACACTCTAGAGAAATCATCCACAAATACAATATAAAACATGTGTCCCTGATGATCGGGAACACGACTCGGACCCCATACATCGATATGAAACAACTCAAACTTGGAGTTACTACTCCGACCTGGACGACTGGGAAAGGACGACCTGTGATGCTTTCCCAACTGACACGCCTCACACTGAATAAGTGTGTGGGAGAGACCATAGGGTAGAACTCGACGCAACTTCTGAAGCGGTACATGACCAAGACGCAGATGCCATAATAAGGTTGATACTGGTCCAGAAGAAGATGATGAGGTTCCAGCAAAAGGAGTCTGGTTCAGTCGGTAGAGGCCTCCTTGCTCATAGTCACGACCAATCACGTTGCCCGTATGGATGTCCTGAAAAATCAAAGAAGATGGATCAAAAATTGCCCGGCAATGTAGATCCTTCGTAATCTGACTAATTGACAATAAATTCATTGAAAAATCAAGTGCATGTAGCACGTTCTTGAGCTGCATAGAAGATGTCAATCTAACCTCCCCCTGACCAGTAATGGGGGAATGAGTGCCATTGGCAATCACTACTGTCCGACCTGGAGGGATCTGAGTGTATCCTGAAAGCAAACTCTGGTCGCCACATAGGTGATGTGTAGCGCCCGAGTCCATAATCCATGGTAAAGTACCTGATTTACTACTGTTCAGTGCAAGTATACTACCTGAAGTACTGGTAGACGCAGAGGCAGAAGCAGCGGCATCAGAATGACTCTCTGCAGTCAGTGCTGGTCCAGATGGTGGAATAATGCCCCTCAGACGGGCAACAAGATCGTCGAACCGTTGATCCAAAGTAGCCGCAGATGGGGGCTCTATCTGCTCAGCAGCTCTCGCGGATGCAGGAAATCCATGCTTTGAATAGCATGTATCTTCATTGTGTCTGACTCGGTGACAATAGGTGCATGTCGGCCTAAGTGCGGCCACCCCTTCCACGGGGTCCACGTCCACGGCCCTGGTGATGAAATCCGCGACCTCTGTTTGCTGCCATGGCTGAAGAATTCTGACTCGCAGCTGTTGAAGGAACTGTAATCCGACTCAGTCTATGGAAGGCTTCCTCCATGGGAGGAATAGTAGAATCGGCCAAAATCTGTGATCGTGCCACCTCGTACTCAGGATCAAGTGCAGCTAGAAACACGCCCACCATAGTCGCGTTCCTATATGTCTTCTGTTGTTCTGGCGTGGCTGTCAGGGGCATGAAGCTATAGAGCTTCTCGAACATCCCTCTTAGTGATGTATAGAGGGAATGTAGGGGGCGACCATTCTGCTTGATGGTGAAGATATCATGCTGCAGTTGCAGAATCTTTGTCTCGTTCTTTGCCTGGGAATATGTGGCTGCCAGAATGTCCCACATATCCTTCGTTGTGGGTTGA
The DNA here is from genome assembly GCA_037367405.1 of Ottelia alismoides. Lineage (NCBI taxonomy): Eukaryota > Viridiplantae > Streptophyta > Magnoliopsida > Alismatales > Hydrocharitaceae > Ottelia > Ottelia alismoides. Next base: position 397,333 of record JAZKJV010005253.1, on the reverse strand, counting down.
TGGAGGATGTCATTGGCAATCTCAATTGCCAACGTGCCAGATAGCCAAACCTCGGCGTATGCGTCATCAGCCTCCCAGGAGGCGTTGGTTCCAGTCTTCTCAGTAGGCTCTGGTTCGGTAAGAATGTGCTTCTTACCCGTAGACTTCATCATGCTCATGAACTGCATTGCCCACAGTTCATAGTTGGTACCATCCATCTTCACAATAGGCTCTGGACCACGGAATGCGCCAATAGATGGGATATCTGCCTTGCTTTCTGACATACTGGATACTGAAGACTGGAACGTCTGACAAACCAATCTGTGATTTGTCTACAATGACATAGACGGGTTTAGTTGCACGTGTAGACCTCAAGCAACTAAACCCATGAAGATGTGCGTGCTACGGTCTTCACGCGCACAAGGGTCACGCACTGATGGTCACGCGCACGAGGCTGCGCACAGGGTTGCGCACAGGGCTGCGCACAGGGCTGTGCACAGGGTTGCGCACAGGGTTGCGCACTGCTGGAGGCGAATGCACAGGGCTGGAGGTGCTATACACAAGCACGCTGGTGTGCAGGCGCTGGAGACGCAGGCGCAGGCGCTACGTGCGCTGTGTGCGCTGGAGGCGCACAGGAGGGTGCGGGCTTGTGCGCTGTGTGCGCTATGTGCGCTGGAGGGTGCACGCACAGGCACTGGAGAGGCGTCGCAGGAGCAGCACATGCGCATGAGGAGGCGCGCGTGCAGCAGCACAGCCGCGCGTGCGGCGGCGGCGTAGAGGCGGCACCAATCGAGAGGGAAGGAGAAGGAGAGGCCGGCGAGTGGGGTGGGTTAGGGTTAGGGTTTCGAGAACTCCGGTCTAGGACCGTCGCTCTGATACCATGTTGGGAAAAATGAATGACTTGTTCTATTCCATAAGCCCTAGGCTCTCTTATATAGGAGAGTAGCCTATGGGTAAATTACATAAAGAAGACAACTGGAAAAATAAAATGATGAAAGGGTACATGTACTCTATATGCGTCAACAATCATCAGTGCCCTGTACTTCAATCTGTTCATGCAAATCACCCGTGCCATTAGAGAACTCAAATGCTCAGTACATACCTCGGGCGTGCTAGAGGATTGAGGAGGCACATGAGCAGGGGGGCGTCGCTGGTAGACCTGAGGAAAGAAAGTAGGAGACGACGGTGGTGGTGGTGGTGGTGGTGATGGTAGTGATAGAGTAGTGCATGGTACTGACGGAGGAGGAGGCATATAGATATCTTCTCCATCCTCTGAAAGAGTAAGTCTGACACCTGTAGGAGAAAATACATAATGGACTCAAAGAAGGTGACATCAGCACTTGCATAGTACCGTCGTCGAATAGGGTCAAAATAACGATATCCTTTTTGGGTTTTGGAATACCCCACAAACACACATTTGACAGCTCTGGGAGAGAGCTTGTCAAGACCAGGAGAGAATCGATGAAAAAACGCAACCGAACCAAAGACACGTGGCGTAAGTGAGAAAAGATCCGTCTCGGAAACGCAGTCAAGAACAGAATCTTCTCCCCTAACACCGACGAAGGCATACGATTTACCAGATAACAAGCAGTTAGAACCGCATCTCCCCAATAGGAATGAGGAGCACGACTCTAAATCAAGAGGGTTTTGATAACATCCAAAAGATGGCGATGTTTCCTTTCAGCCACTCCATTCTGTTGGGAGGTATATGCACAAGACGCCTGATGCACAATCCCATGGGACTTAAGGAATTGAGAGACTTGAGTATTACAAAATTCTAAAGCATTATCAGACCGTATGTACTTGACTCTAGCAAAAAAAAGATTCTTTATTTCATTAATAAAAGACTGAATAACAGGACCAGCATCAGACTTATTCTTAGGAAGGAAAATCCAAGATAATCTAGAGAACTCATCAACAACAACAAGATAAAATATGTGTCCTTGAAGATCAGGGACACGACTAGGATCCCAAATATCAAAATGAAGCAACTCAGACAGACTATAACTACTTGGACCCTGACGACTCTGGAAAGAAGACCGATGATGTTTCCCAAGATGGCAGGCCTCGCATTGAAACATGGAACGAGGAGAAATCTATGGAAGAACATGAACCATCTTCTGCAGAGGAAGATGACCAAATCGGAGATGCCATGTGTAGGGAGAAACAGATCCATCATGATGAGAAGAGACACCAGCATACGGAGATTTCACCAGTCTGTAGAGACCCCCTTACTCACGACCAGTTCCAATCATTCTGCTCGTGAGGATGTCCTGAAACACAAGAGCACATGGATCAAATATAGCACGACAATGTAAATCTTTAGTGATTTGACTAATTGAAAGTAAATTCACTGAAAATTCAAGAGCATAAAGGACATTCTGAAGCCGTATCGCAGGAGTTAACTGCACCTCCCCCTGACCAGTAATGGGAGAGTGTGTCCCATCAGCTATCACAACGGATCGTCCTGTCTGAGATGGATAAAAAACATTCAACTGACTTCTGTCACCACATAGATGGTGAGATGCTCCTGAATCCATGATTCACTCTGATAAATCTGCCCTGTAACAACAAGTAAGAGCATATGTTGTACCTGACGTGGATGCTGATGCTGATGCAGCTACCTTCGAAGATCCTGAAGAACCTGCTGACTCCTGGCTAGGCATAATCTTTCTAAGTCGCACCACCAGATCATCAAACCTCTGATCAGAAACATGGGAAGGACCCCCTTCCTGTTGAGTTTGCTCTGCAACACGAGCTGTAGTAGTAGGAAACACATGCTTGGAATAGCATGTTTCCTCAGTGTAACATGTTCTACGACAGTAAGTACACGGCTACCGAGGGGGTCGACTATCCCCTCCCCTGCTACGGCCACCTCGATCTCGAAACTGTGGAGATCCTCCCCTACCACGGGATGCTGCCATGGCTGAGGACGTATGAGACAGTTGCGATCAACCAGGAGATATCGAGAGTCTACTCAACCTGCGATATGCCTCCTCCATAGGAGGTATGGTAGCATCTGTAAGAATCCGTGCTCTGGCTGCATCATACTCATGATCAAGTGCTGCTAGAAATACTCCTGTCATCACTGAGTCCTTATATGCCTTGAGTTTTTCTGGTGTAGCTGTCAAGGGAATATAACCATGTAACTTCTCAAACATAACCCTTAGAGAGGTATACAGGGTATGGAGAGGACGACCATTCTGCTTCGAAGTGAAGATGTCGTGCTAAAGCTGCAAAATCTTCAACTCGTTCTTTACAGAAGAGTATGTAGCAGCAAGTATATCCCACGTAGCCTTCGTCGTGGGCTGACTCAGAATGTCATTGGCTATCTACATGTATACCGTGCCAGATAACCACACACGTGCATAGGCATCGTATGCCTCCCATGAGGCGTTAACCCCAGTCTTATCAACCGGTTCCTCTTGTGTGAGGATATGCTTCTTGCCATTGCACTACATCAAACTCATGAACTGAATGGCCCACAGTTCATAGTTTGTTCCATCCATCTTCACAATGGGTGCTGGACCTTTGAAGGCACCCGGGGATGGAATATCTGCCTTGTTGTCTGACATGATGACAACAATCTCTATCGACTAGGGTTACAAGCTTAAACAAGAATGTCTACGCGGACATATATGAAGGTGGTTGTGGGCGTAGACTCATACCACAACCCCTTCCATGCCTTGAAGGTTCCTTTGAAGAGCTAGGTTGTAATCCTCACGGGTATGCGTGAGGCGTTAGGGCGCAGAAGGCGCTAGGGCTCACCGCGCAGGAGGAGCTAGGGCATAGGAGGCGTAGCCGCACAAGAGGCACAGACCGCGCAAGGCGCAGCCGCACGAGCGTGCATGCGTGCGAGGGCACAGGCGTGCGAGGTTGCAGGCGCACGAGGGTGCACGGGCACGCGAGAGCGTAGAGGCGGCGACGCGTGGTGGCGCGTGAGGCTTTTGGTGGGGACGAGGAATTAGGGCACAGGCTCCGGTCTAAGACAGTCGCTTTGATACCATGTGGAGAATGAAAAGAAAAAGTTGTATTCCATCTAACCCTAGAGCTCTCTTATATAGGAGAAAAGCTCTATAGGTAAATTACATAAACAAGACGATAGAAATAACTAACATATATATCGTAACAGATATCATTCAAATATGTAGATGAAAATATTCAAAATACAGATATAAATGGTAAATAAATAGTAAAGAATCTTAAGATCCAGGTATAGATAGTCCTGTTAATGTTAGATATTTCTAACTACCTTTAAAGTATTGAACATTTGATGTTCAAAGCATATGGACGTGAGCATTGATGAAGGAATCGAAATGGATAGATGAACTACAAAGGGGACTTGGGACATGGGAGGGATAACTTCCTCATGAGGTTTAATTGCTTGACCATATCCATTTTTTAATCTATTATCTAAAGAATCGCAAGAAACGCCCAAAATACCAATATATATTCATAAATTTATATATAATACAAAAAAGAATAACAAATATCTATATCCAAATCCATTTGATTTTCAAGGTTCGGATTCTCAAGGTTCAAAAAAGCAAAAGGCGAAATGATATGTTTTCCTTAAAATCGCGTGAGGCGTAGCCTCGAAGCGGTGGAGGCATAAGCCTCAGTTTATAGAGAAAGATACATATAAAACTATAATTATATATATAGGATTCTATCAATTGTGTCCCTCTAAGATATTGCAATATCAATTATGCCCCTCCCTTTTTTGGAATATCAGTTGTGCCTACGACTTATTGTCATTCTATCACTTGTGCCCCTCGGGTTAGTTGTCATCCATCCCCAACGCAAACAGACGTTGACTTTGGGGACACAAGGGGGATTAAATTTAAACAAAAAATGCTGAAAGATCTTTCCTCTCCCTCCTCGACTTCTCCTTCCTCCCCTTCCTCCACCCCCGGCCTCCTCCACCTCATCACCCTCCTCTCCCCTTCCCCAGCCTCCTCCTCCTTCGCACCCCTCCTCCAGCTTCCCCTCCTCCTACGCCTCCGTGCTCCTCCACCAGAAGTCCCTCAAACCACACCTTCTCTTTCGTCACCCGAAGCCGACCTCTACCTTCTGCACCACCACCTCCAGTCCCCTCCTCCATCGCCACCCACCTCTTCCGCCCCACCTCCTCTGGCCCCCTTCTCTCGCCCCCCACAGCCACCCCTTTCTCATCCTCACTGCAAATCTCCCCATTTGTATCCCCTTCATCTCTCTCTCTCTCGATGGAGAAGAGCACCCCTCTCCTCCTCATCTCCGACCTCGCCGCCCCCCGTGCCCTCGCGTACGATGACGACGATGACCTCCCTGCTTGTTCACATGTTCTGAGGATGGCTCAACTCATTATTCATCATCATGTACCCAATCCGTCTCAATGCCTCCCTTCTCCAAATGATTCTCGACAACAACCTTCCGAGGTTGTTCCTCTTTCCGTCACCAACTGCCGAGGACCTCGTTCATCTCTCTCGTAGCTTTTGTGTCGCATTGTTTTCTTTATTCTAGTCCCAATAGTGCATGCTCGTAATCTCTTCACCAAATAAAGAAGGCACAACATTTCAAGCTGATGCACACCTGATCTTGCGGGAAGTCCTGAGAACGAACAAAAAAGATAATGTTCTTTCCTTGAATCCTTAAATCGAAAGCAGATTTTTAGAGTTCTAAAGTAAATTTGCAGTTACAAATAGACAGGAGTCAGGTACACCAATTGGATCAGTGGATAGACGTTGATCATCCGTGGATAGAATTGAATCAGTGAGTACACCAACTGATGGATTTTCGAGTTAACATTTGGAGGTATATCAGTATTTTCAGATAAGAATATTGCATCGACGATGACGATAAAGGAGGCCGGAGGCCGCATGCGACGGAGGAGGATGGGTGGGAGGAGGATAGGTGGGGGGAGTGTTTGGACAGTTATGTCCCTCTTAACCTCACCATGATTTGAAAAAATCATGGTTAAGTTCAACCTTATTGACGGCTATAGTAACAAAGGGCAAAAGTGATAGAACTGCAAGAAGTTGGAGATACAACTGATATTCCGAAAAAGAGAGGGACATAACTGATATTACAATATATCGGGAGGCACAACTGATAAAAACCCTTATATATATATATGTGTGTGTGTGTGTGTGTTGATATAAATGTATATTTTTTGACCAATATACAATACATAATACTATAATACATAATGAAATAATAGAGATAGAAACGTGAAAAGAGAAGATACATGATACTATAATACATAATACTATAACTTCCGCATTCTTGAGGTTACCAAGACCTTGCTTATTGAGGCAAGTATTATGTCGTCATATCGCAGAGATGTCCTTCTTACTATAGCTTATCTTACCAATTTTCCATCATCAATGATTGATGAGAATCTTCGTATAGAAGAGTTATACAATAATTTCCATATTTTTGTCATACTACCTTATATGTTTAATTTAGTTGCCTTTGTACATCATGTCAAACCCAAACGGACAAGTCGGCATTAAGAACAGTAAAATGTGTCTTTGCTGGGTATGCTAGAATAACAAAGGTCTGGTGTTTCGAACCAAGTCCAGCCATCACTATATCTATGCAAATATGACGTTCTTCAAATCCATCCATTTCCTCTCTATTGCATAGAGTTGGACATTGATTAATCCGTTAGAGGACATCGTCGAGTCAGCTCCATTTGTATTTATTATACATCTACCTAATAATATTGCAAAATTTTCCTATAATGGATGACAACGGATTTGAAGTCAGTGCAATAACCTTCATTCTCATCCTTTGCCATCATTGTCACCAACGGCAAACTCAGAGTCTCATCTTTCATATTGATGATATATCTAGTAACACCGGTTCATCTGAGGAGATAGTGTATAAACGATTTTACTCTTATGATTGCACTCCGGAATATATTTCGACATCTTGCAATTGTACATTGCACTTGATCTTGAGGCAACGCCCTTGATTTTATCTCAATGCCAACAGATAACTTGCATAGGGACTTTCAGCAATACATATCCATATTTCTTACACAGGCTCTTTTCCATCTCCCCAATGGAAGGGGTCTGCAGAGGAGATGGCGACTCTCATATCCAATGAAACCTAGACTTTAGTGAGTTCACTTGCTAGTTGTTGGGTGGTTGGATCCAAGTATCTCTTTGATGTGAAGCACAACCTAAATAGATTTCTTGCTAAAGCACCGATCCAGATTGTCTTCCAGGGGTTCAACCAGACATATAGGTTGGGTTTTTTTTGATACTCCCTCTAGGAGCTGGTTTGTTGACTCTCTGAATTTTCCTCTCAATGGTCATACAATGAGTGGTCTTTATGTCGGCTACATGTAAAGAATGTATTTCAGGGTATGCACTCAAGAAACTTCAGGTTTCAATTTACATGGTGTAGCCTCAAGAAGAGTTCTAAAACTTGGTTTCAATGGTCATCATCAGACCACTCTCTTTCTACCAGGACTGAGATAAGTACAATTGCATGTTGGTCTATGCTGATGGTAACGCTTTAATAGCTAACAATATGCAGTGAATTAAGGAGATGAAGAAGCTACTACTTGACCACTTTGTGATTAAGGATCTAGGTTCAAGTACTCCATCGGGTTAGAGGTAGCCTGCAGCTACAAAGGACTTATCAGCCTCAAAAAAAGTGTGTAGTGGATCTACTACAAGTCTACAAGAGGTTGCAATGTTAAGCACCAAACCAGTTATAAGACTGTGGATCCCAAGGTTCTGCTTAGGAGAAAAACATGTTGGCGTGTATAAAAAGAAGTATCAGTGTATCACAGAGTACTATATAAACTTCTCTACTTCACTATCACCAAACCAGATACTTCCCTTGGCCATGGGAAAACTTGAACCCTGTGACAGATGCCACCATGATGCTAATTAAATACATTAAGTAGCCCCAAGAAAGGGGATTTTCTTTATTACAGAGTTATCTATGCATATTACTGCAAATTGTTTTCATGCCTTGCTGGTCGAAAATCTGCCACAGCTTTATATACATATCTAGGTGACAGCTCCTTACATGGATAAGAAATCAGTGATCTCTCGCTTTAGTACAGAGATGTGTCAGAGAAAGGGAAATTACTTGTTTATTCTAATGGGTCTAGGGGTCCATATATAGGACAAAACCTAGAAACCCTAGAGAGTACAGGATGGAGAAAATACAGAAATACCCTTACATGGGTTACAATGAGTAATAGCTTATAGCTGTTACATATATATTCATAACACTCCCCCTCAAGTTGGAGCATATTTATCAGTCATGCCCAACTTGGAAATAATCCACAACAGTCGTTTCTTGGGTAAGGCTTTTGTGAAGATATCTGCTAGCTGAAGATCAATGCTAATATGCGGAGTAGTAATTCTTCCAGTTTTGACAGCATCTCGTACGAAGTGGCAGTCTATCTCTATGTGCTTGGTTCGTTCATGGAACACTGGATTCGTGGCTATGTAGGTTGCAGATTTATTGTCATAATATAGAGGAATAGGAGTAGTGACATTAATACCAAGTTCTTGAACAAAAGCCAATAGCCATGTGATCTCACATGTAGTTTGAGCCATTGCCCTATACTCTGCCTCTGCACTGGATCTGGACACTACGGTCTGTTTCTTGCTCCTCCATGTAACAGTATTTCCTCCAACCATCATAGCATAGCCTGTAGTAGAGCGTCGATCTTCTGGGGAACCTGCATAATCAGTATCAGCATATGCAATAACATCCGTGTGCCCATTTGCCCCATAAAAGAGACCACGCCCTGGAAATTCCTTCAAGTATCGTAGAATTTGTAGGACATCCTGCCAGTGGTTGTAACTCGGTCGTTCCATGTGTTGACTAGCTCTGCTAACAGCATAGGAGATATCTGGTCTGGTGACAGTAAGGTAGAGGAGTTTACCAACAAGGCTTCTGTATCGAGTGACATCGTCAAAGGTAGAATCAGACAAGTTGACGTGCTTCTTTGGGTCTGCAGGAATACCAGAGGGCTTGCATCCGAGGACTCCTGCTTCAGTAAGAATGTCCAGAAAGTATTTCCTCTGTGAGAGGTGAAGTCCTTCTATAGTGCGAAGTACTTCTATGCCCAAGAAGTAGTGTAGATGACCAAGGTCCTTAGTAACAAATACCTTTTGAAGGAAGGCCTTGGTTTCTGATATCTCATTGTAATCATCACATGTGACAACCATATCATCAACATAGACGGCAAGTATAACAGTACCAGTTGCTCGTTTTCTGACAAATACTGAGTAATCAGATGTTGTTCTCTGAAATCCAAGAGTGCTAATTTCTGTGGTAAGTCTGACAAACCATGCCCTTGGGCTTTCCTTGAGACCATATATCGCTTTGCGAAGTCGACATACATACTCCCCCTCGACTTCATAACCGGGAGGCTGCATCACGTATACCTCCTCATCAAGGTCGCCATAGAGAAAAGCATTTTTCACATCTAGCTGAAATATAGGCCAAGATTTATTTGCTGCTAACGAAAGAATAGTCCTGATAGACCCCATTCGTGCAACAGGCGAGAATGTCTCAAAATAGTCTACGCCATAGGTTTGTGTAAAACCTTTGACCACAAGGCGAGCTTTTAACCTGTCAATTGAGCCGTCAGGCGATTGTTTGGTCATAAAAACCCATTTGCATGCCACCGGTTGAGTCCCTTTCGGACATTGAACAAGATCCCATGTCCCTTTGGAGATAAGCGCATCCATTTCTTCATCCATTGCATGTCGCCAACCAGAGTCCTGTAACACACTGTTGTGATCTCGTGGAATGGAAATAGACATGAGATCATATGTATACCGTCTGTCATAGGCAGATAAACTAGCAGTAGAGGTTTAGTGAGACATCGGATAAGAAGTACAGTGTCTCTTACTTTTCCGTAGAGCAATTGGAAGCTCGAGAGGATCATCCGGGACATCCTTGGGGGGGATACTCGGAGAGGGCATATCATCCTGCAAAAGTGAGACGGGTAAAGGGACTTCTGGTGGTGTAGGTACGTTTCTTCATTTGTAGACAATGGGTGGAGGTGGAAGATCAAGAGGAATATCAATGATAGTATGAGAAAAGAAGCTTGTTTTCTCAAAAAATGTAACATCTGCCGAGAGCACATGTAACCTTTTTGAGTGCGAGAGTACCCCGGAAAAACACATTTGATCGCACGTGGTGAGAGTTTATCTGCATTTTGAAATTTATGAACAAAGGACACACAACCAAAGACCCGTAGAGGCAGGGGGAAAGGGGACTCTTTGGGGTAGAGTAGAGAGAATGGAGTAGACCCATTTAGAGAAGGTGAAGGGACCCTATTGGTAAGATGAACGGCAGTTAATATAGCATCACCCTAGTTGGTTTTGGGAACTTTCATCTGAGAGAGAAGAGACCGGACAATGTTTAGAAGGTGTCGTAATTTTCTTTCCGCTATCCCGTTTTGTTGGGATGTATAGGGACAGGAGGTTTGATGTATGGTCCCTTGAGATGCAAAAAAGGTAGCAAGGTCATTTTGGGTGAATTCCAAAGCATTATCAGAACGAAAATTTGTACAGTAGTGGAGAAAATATTTTTGACATAATGAAAGAAATTTTTGATGATAATATTAATCTCCGAACGTTTTTTTAATAGATAGACCCAGGATAGTCTGTTGAAATCATCAATAAAAACAACAAAATACTTATGGCCGCTGAGTGTTCGAACCGGACAAGGTCCTTAAATATCACAATGGACTAAGGCGAAAGGGACAGAACGACGAGGCTCAGTTCGAGCAGGAAAGGATGCTTGATGATGTTTCCCAAACTGACACGCCCCACACTCAAAGGGTTTGAGTGATGAAAGTTCAGGGAACATCATGGAGAGGGCTTTGGCAGATGGATGACCAAGACGAAGATGCCATAGCAGAGAATCAGTGGAAATGGACGCAGCACCCGCAAAATCGGAACCAGTAGGGATGTCAAGATAATACAGCCCATTCTTCTCATATCCCCCACCAAAATCTGCCTCGTCCAGATGTTAGAAAGTAACAGCAAAATTTATCAAATATCACTTGACAGTTAAGCTCAGTGCACAGTTTATGAACAGATAATAAGCTAAGAGGAAAGACAGGAGCGCAGTTCACGCCTGTGAGTCTGAGTTTGGGGGAAAACTCCATAGTGCCCACACTAGTAATGGGCGAATGAGCTCTATTGGCAACACGTATAGTTTTCACAACTGAAGACGGACGGGAAGAAGTGAGAATACTACCTTCCCCTGTTAGATGCGTCGAGGCTCCAGAGTCGATGATCCATGTAGGACTTGATGTAGTAGCTGTGCTGGCGACTGTACCAGAGGTTGTGGCAAGACTGGCAGTTGACGCAGAGGTAGTGACATTGTTATGAGAGTTCTATAGTAGTTGACGGAGACTAGCATATTCAGAGGCAGTAAAAGAATGTTGATTGTCACTCGCAGGTTGTTCTTGGTTAGAGACGGTGACCTCATAATCAGTATCAGAGGGGGGTCATCTCATACGCACTGTTGGCATTAGAAGGCATGCCAAATTTGTCCCAGCAACGTTTCGATGGGTGATTCAGGCGACCACAATGAATACACAGGGGAAAGCGAGCAGTAGGATGATCACGCCCTTGGGCTCGTGATGAGTGTCATCCTCGTCCAAAGGCACGGCCACGTCCCCGGCCAGAGTCACGTCCACGTCCCCCGTAGTAGATGGATCGTCCTCTCGCAAAATGAGCCGATATCTCAGCAGATGGAGGGGGTTGAGGAGACTCAATTTCCTGAAGTCGACCAAAGATGGTTTCAAGAGTAGGTAATGTAGCGGCGGTCAGAAACTGGTCCTTCACAGATTTATACCGAGGGTGTAAACCTGATAAGATCAATATCTGAAGGTGGGCGGCGCCGCCTGGATTGCCTGCTCGCCTGCGGAGAAGATCAGGGCAAGAGGATCGGTGGGAGGCAAAAGGTCACCGCCTGTTGGGAAGGGAGGAGGCGATGGGGTGGGTACAAGAGGCATGGGCGGCGCAGGCCTGGGGTTGGGGACGCGGGGGGATGACTTAGGATTAGGGCGGCTGTGGTGGCTCTGATACCATATCAGAGAAAGGGAAATTACTTGTTTATTCTAATGGGTCTAGGGGTTCATATATAGGACAAAACCTAGAAACCCTATAGAGTACAGGATGGAGAAAATACAGAAATACCCTTACATGGATTACAATGAGTAATGGCTTATAGCCGCTACATATATATTCATAACACTCCCCCTCAAGTTGGAGCATACTTATCAGTCATGCCCAACTTGGAAATAATCCACAACAGTCGTTTCTTGGGTAAGGCTTTTGTGAAGATATCTGCTAGTTGAAGATCAATGCTAATATGCGGAGTAGTAATTCTTCTAATTTTGATAGCATCCCGTACGAAGTGGCAGTCTATCTCTATGTGCTTGGTTCGTTCATGGAACACTGGATTCGTGGCTATGTAGGTTGCATATTTATTGTCATAATATAGAGGAATAGGAGTAGTGTCATTAATGCCAAGTTCTTGAACAAAAGCCAATAGCCATGTGATCTCACATGTAGTTTGAGCCATTGCCCTATACTCTGCCTCTGCACTGGATCTGGACACTACGGTCTGTTTCTTGCTCCTCCATGTAACAGTATTTCCTCCAACCATCATAGCATAGCCTGTAGTAGAGCGTCGATCTTCTGGGGAACCTGCATAATCAGTATCAGCATATGCAATAACATCTGTGTGCCCATTTGCCCCATAAAAGAGACCACGCCCTGGAGATTCCTTCAAGTATCATAGAATTTGTAGGACATCCTGCCAGTGGCTGTAACTCGGCCGTTCCATGTGGTGACTAGCTCTGCTAACTGCATAGGAGATATCTGGTCTGGTGACAGTAAGGTAGAGGAGTTTACCAACAAGGCTTCTGTATCGAGTGACATCGTCAAAGGTAGAATCAGACAAGTTGACGTGCTTCTTTGGGTCTGCAGGAATACCAGAGGGCTTGCATCCGAGGACTCCTGCTTCAGTAAGAATGTCCAGAAAGTATTTCCTCTGTGAGAGGTGAAGTCCTTCTGTAGTGCGAAGTACTTCTATGCCCAAGAAGTAGTGTAGATGACCAAGGTCCTTAGTAACAAATACCTTTTGAAGGAAGGCCTTGGTTTCTGATATCCCATTGTAATCATCACCTGTGACAACCATATCATCAACATAGACGGCAAGTATAACAGTACCAGTTGCTCGTTTTCTGACAAATACTGAGTAATCAGATGTTGTTCTCTGGAATCCAAGAGTGCTAATTTCTGTGGTAAGTCTGACAAACCATGCCCTTGGGCTTTGCTTGAGACCATATATCGCTTTGCGAAGTCGATATACATACTCCCCCTCGACTTCATAACCGGGAGGTTGCATCACGTATACCTCCTCGTCAAGGTCGCCATAGAGAAAAGCATTTTCACATCTAACTGAAATATAGGGCAAGATTTATTTGCTGCTAACGAAAGAATAGTCCTGATAGACCCCATTCGTGCAACAGGTGAGAATGTCTCAAAATATTCTACGTCATAGGTTTGTGTAAAACCTTTGGCCACAAGGCGAGCTTTTAACCTGTCAATTGAGCCGTCAGGTGATTGTTTGGTCGTAAAAACCCATTTGCATGCCACCGGTCGAGTCCCTTTCGGACATTGAACAAGATCCCATGTCCCTCTGGAGATAAGCGCATCCATTTCTCCATCCATTGCATGTCGCCAACCAGAGTCCTGTAACACACTGTTGTGATCTCGTGGAATGGAAATAGACATGAGATCATATGTATACTGTTAGAAAATCGGAAGCGGAAGCGTAAACATGGAAAAACATAAAGAACAATAAGAAGAACAACGGGATTTACGTGGAACCCTACTCTGTGAGGAGCGGGATGAAACCACGGGAGAAGCCCTCAACGGGGCGTGTTTGTCTATTGACTTTCTCACTGTTACAGGAGGCCTGGGGTTCTTTATATAGCTTCTACAGGGCCTCCAAGTCCCACCACTAGGCGGTATGGGACTAAACTCAGTGGTGTGGTAAATGGATCTTGGAGGGATCCATTTACCCACCTATTACATAAGTGACGCATGCTCCAAATACTCTAACACTCCCCCTCAAGCTGGAGCATGCAATGCTCAGCTTGGACAAACAGGAAGAAACTCAACTCACAATACATGACACTACAGACAATATCAACCCAACGCGCACAGCTGCTGCAGTCGAGGACGTTGCTTCTCATGGCGTGCATGTGAGGAGGACGAACGGGGCTGGAGTGTCTATCTGGCTCAGAGAATGGTACTCTACTGTGGAGTCCCTATGACCACATGAAAACCCTTGCCCTTAATGGCATAGGGAATAGTCCTCTGCTCTGGAGTCCCTATGGCTCACATGAAAGCTCTGGCCGACCAACAAGAATGACTGGCATGCGTCATCATCGAGACTGAAATTTGTAGAGTCTGAACATCTAGCTGGTCTGAAAAAATCTGATCTCTGAATCTTAGAACAAGACCTGTGACTCTACATATACTCCCCCTTTCTCCCATACTGGTCGGAATGACATTATATGACATTATATGACCACGTTGGGAGAAGATAAAATAATACATATACATGGGGATGAATAAAACATCACTTAGCCGATAATGATTTTTTTTTCCAGCTTTTTCTCTAATAATTTTTTTTTGAACCACATTTTTTTTTAAATTCGTACGGCTTTTCTCTGTACGTGCCTCTTTCATTTTTTTTATGCGTACGAAACCCTTTTTTTTTTAAATGTACGCGCCTCTTCTTCTTTTTTTTCTCTCTTTTTTTTCTTCTTCTTCTTCTTCTTCTTCTTTTTTTTTCTTTTTTTTTTTAGACAAACCTCCTCTTCGTTTTTTTTAATACAAAATAACTTGGCCCAGCCCAATCTTCTCACCCCCTTTTTTTTGTTCTCTCACAAACCGACTCTCCCAATGACTGGGCCCAAACCTTTTTTTTTTAAATAATCAAGAGCCCACTTGAGGCCTTAACCCCTCATTAGGGTTCCCAATCAGGGAACCTATCGCTCAATGGAGCCAACGCCCCGATGGGGCTTCCATTCCCCGCCGCCGCCAGGAGAATGGACTGCATCATCGCCTAGTTCTGCAGCGAGTCGGGGTGCGGGGTGCGCCCTACGCGATGTTGAAGATGACGCTGCGCGGTGCGTGGTGCTTGCGCCGCCCCGCCTGGATCTGATGCTGCCTGGATCTGATTGCATGATGGTCTCGTGCGCGGCCTGCTAACGCCACCAGATATCGCGGGAGGGGCTCGTGCGCGATGGAGGCCTGCGCGCGATGGAGGAACTCGCCGTGAGGAGGTGCCTGGTCCTGCGCGTTACATGAAGAGAACGCTGCAGGGCCCCGGCAGGTTGGCGATGGAGGGTAGCCTTTCTGCGTGGCTGGAGATCGCCTGAATATCGCTGCTGGAGATCGATGGATCCTGGAGGTCCTCTCGCGGCCCTGCGCAAGGGCTTGAGGATGATAGCACCGGCGTCGATGACTTGGAATCTGGAGGTGCGTGGATGTTATAGTCTTCGATGGAGCAAGGCAGGCGGCACTGCTGTGTGCAGCCGCTTGGAGGAGCGCAACGCATGGCCTGAAGATCTCGCGAGAGGTTGCTTTGCGGGAGCTGAGGCATGCCTGGAAGAGATGAACATGCAAGGGATACTTGCGCCTGGGGTTTCCAGAAATCCAAACATAATGGCTACTTCAATATTCAGACCACGAAACTCGAAGAGTTAGGGTTTCACTAAAACCCTAGAAACTTGATCTCGAACACGAATGAACAACAATACTAATCTTCAAGATCAAACTACCAAAAATCGGCTCTCGAAAAATATAAAAGAAACAAACTCCTCAAGAATCGACCCGCTCTGATACCATGTTAGAAAATCGGAAGCGGAAGCGTAACATGGAAAAGATAAATATCAAAGAATAAGAACGCGGGATTTTTCACGTGGAAAAGATAAATATCGATGGATCCTGGAGGTCCTCTCGCGGCCCTGCGCAAGGGCTTGAGGATGATAGCACCTGCGTCGATGACTTGGAATCTGGAGGTGCGTGGATGTTATAGTCTTCGACGGAGCAAGGCAGGCGGCACTGCTGTGTGCAGCCGCTTGGAGGAGCGCAACGCATGGCCTGAAGATCTCGCGAGAGGTTGCTTTGCGGGAGCTGAGGCATGCCTGGAAGAGATGAACATGCAAGGGATACTTGCGCCTGGGGTTTCCAGAAATCCAAACATAATGGCTACTTCAATATTCAGACCACGAAACTCGAAGAGTTAGGGTTTCACTAAAACCCTAGAAACTTGATCTTGAACACGAATGAACAACAATACTAATCTTCAAGATCAAACTACCAAAAATCGGCTCTCGAAAAATATAAAAGAAACAAACTCCTCAAGAATCGACCCGCTTTGATACCATGTTAGAAAATCGGAAGCGGAAGCGTAAACATGGAAAAACATAAAGAACAATAAGAAGAACAACGGGATTTACGTGGAACCCTACTCTGTGAGGAGCGGGATGAAACCACGGGAGAAGCCCTCAACGGGGCGTGTTTGTCTATTGGCTTTCTCACTGTTACAGGAGGCCTGGGGTTCTTTATATAGCTTCTACAGGGCCTCCAAGTCCCACCACTAGGCGGTATGGGACTAAACTCAGTGGTGTGGTAAATGGATCTTGGAGGGATCCATTTACCCACCTATTACATAAGTGACGCATGCTCCAAATACTCTAACATATACCGTCTGTCATAGGCAGATAAACTAGCAGTAGAGGTGTAGTGAGACATCGGATAAGAAGTACAGTGTCTCTTACTTTTCCGTAGAGCAATTGGAAGCTCGAGAGGATCATCCGGGACATCCTTGGGGGGGATACTCGGAGAGGGCATATCATCCTGCAAAAGTGAGACGGGTAAAGGGATTTCTAGTGGTGTAGGTACGTTTCTTCATTTGTAGACAATGGGTGGAGGTGGAAGATCAAGAGGAATATCAATGATAGTATGAGAAAAGAAGCTTGTTTTCTCAAAAAATGTAACATCTGCCGAGAGCACCTGAAACCTTTTTGAGTGCGAGAGTACCCCGGAAAAACACATTTGATCGCACGTGGTGAGAGTTTATCTGCATTTTGAAATTTATGAACAAAGGACACACAACCAAAGACCCGTAGAGGCAGGGGGAAAGGGGAATCTGTGGGGTAGAGTAGAGAGAATGGAGTAGACCCATTTAGAGAAGGCAAAGGGACCCTATTGGTAAGATGAACGGCAGTTAATATAGCATCACCCCAGTTGGTTTTGGGACTTTCATCTGAGAGAGAAGAGACCGGACAATGTTTAGAAGGTATCGTAATTTTCTTTCCACTATCCCGTTTTGTTGGGATGTATAGGGACAGGAGGTTTGATGTATGGTCCCTTGAGATGCAAAAAAGGTAGCAAGGTCATTTTGGGTGAATTCCAAAGCATTATCAGAACGAAAAAATTGTACAGTAGTGGAGAAAATATTTTTGACATAATGAAAGAAATTTTTGATGATAATATTAATCTCCGAACGTTTTTTAAAAGATAGACCCAGGATAGTCTGCTGAAATCATCAATAAAAACAACAAAATACTTATGGCCGATGAGTGTTCGAACCGGACAAGGTCCCCAAATATCACAGATTCACAATGGACTAAGGCGAAAGGGACAGAACGACGAGGCTCGGTTCGAGCAGGAAAGGATGCTCGATGATGTTTCCCAAACTGACACGCCTCGCATTCAAAGGGTTTGAGCGATGAAAGTTCAGGGAACATCACGGAGAGGGCTTTGGCAGATGGATGACCAAGACGAAGATGCCATAGCAGAGGATCAGTGGAAATGGACGCAGCACCCGCAAAATCGGAACCAGTAGGGATGTCAAGATAATACAGCCCATTCTTCTCATATCCCCCACCAAAATCTGCCTCGTCTGGATGTCCTGAAAGTAGCATCAAAATTTATCAAATATCACTTGACAGTTAAGCTCAGTGCACAGTTTATAAACAGATAATAAGCTAAGAGGAAAGGCAGGAGCGCAATTCACGCCTGTGAGTCTGAGTTTGGGGGAAAACTCCATAGTGCACACACTAGTAATGGGCGAATGAGCTCCATTGGCAACACGTACAGTTTTCACAATTGAAGACGGACGGGAAGAAGTGAGAATACTACCTTCCCCTGTTAGATGCGTCGAGGCTCCAGAGTCGATGATCCATGTAGTACTTGATGTAGTAGCTGTGCTGGCAACTGTACCAAAGGTTGTGGCAAGACTGGCAGTTGAAGCAGAGGTAGTGACATTGTTATGAGAGTTCTATAGTACTTGACGGAGATTAGCATATTCAGAGGCAGTAAAAGAATGCTGATTGTCACTCGCAGGTTGTTCTTGGTTAGAGACAGTGACCTCATAATCAGTATCAGAGGGAGGTCATCTCATACGCACTGTTGGCATTAGAAGGCATGCCAAATTTGGCCCAGCAACGTTTTGATGGGTGATTCAGGCGACCACAATGAATACATGGGGGAAAGCGAGCAGTAGGATGATCACGCCCTTGGGCTCATGATGAGTCTCGTCCTCGTCCAAAGGCACGGCCACGTCCCCGGCCAGAGTCACGTCCACGTCCCCCGTAGTGGATGGATCGTCCTCTCGCAAAATGAGCCGTTATCTCAACAGATGGAGGAGGTTGAAGAGACTCAATTTCCTGAAGTCGACCAAAGATGGTTTCAAGAGTAGGTAATGCAGCGGCGGTCAGAAACTGGTCCTTCACAGATTTATACCGAGGGTGTAAACCTGATAAGATCAGTATCTGAAGGTGGGCGGCGGCGCGAAGCCGCCTGGGTTGCCTGCTCGCTGCGGAGAAGATCAGGGCAAGAGGATCGGTGGGAGGCAGAAGGTCACCGCCTGTTGGGAAGGGAGGAGGCGATGGGGTGGGTACGAGAGGCTTGGGCGACGTAGACCTGGGGTTGGGGACGCGGGGGATGACTTAGGATTAGGGCGGCTGTGGTGGCTCTGATACCATGTCAGAGAAAGGGAAATTACTTGTTTATTCTAATGGGTCTAGGGGTTCATATATAGGACAAAACCTAGAAACCCTAGAGAGTACATGATGGAGAAAATACAAAAATACCCTTACATGGGTTACAATGAGTAATGGCTTATAGCCGCTACATATATATTCATAACAAGATGCATCGGATCCATGCATTTCCTATAGATCTCCAAGTATCTCCAAATAGCGATGGGGTTGAGGTGACAATACGTTGACTATGCATATAGCAAACAATTGCATGTTTTGTGATTGTACAAAACATGCAGAGGTCGATCGCCACTTCATCAAAGACCTTATCCAGAGAGGTTGTCTCCAGATGCCTATTGTCTCTTCTGCAGATCAGACAACAATTAACTTTACTAGGGCAAATTCCCAAGAGAGATGTGACAAGCTGAGCATGAAGGATATCTATCCGCCAGCTTAAGGGGGTGCTAGGGTAAGAGCATTAGGATTACAGCTTTAGTATCCACCCATTCAGAAGCATTTAGTATTTTTACTTTGATTTTGTTAACTCAAATCCTAGCCCCTCTCTCTCTCTCTCTCTCTCTCTCTATATATATATATATATAATGAGAACTAGGCACACTATTTGTATCCTCACTGGAATAATTAATAAGCACAAGTGAATACAAATATATCCAAGTTCATTTGCATCCCTCGTTCATAAAGAACTCACAGATCTGGATGGTGGTACACTCATGTAGTAGGATTTGATATATAATTCAAACTACATAAGATAATAAAAATGCATATAATTTGTAAAGGGTTTTTATCAGTTGTGCCCCTCTGAGATATTGCAATTTCAGTTATGCCCCTCTCTTTTTTGAAATATCAGTTATGCCCCTAAATTCTTGCAAAATTTACAGTTCTGCCCTTTTATTAAGGTAAAGTAGGGGCATAACTGATATTACGAAAGGCCAGAACTGTGAATTTTGCAAGAAGGTAGGGGTACAACTGATATTTCAAAAAAGGGAGGGGCATAACTGAAATTGCAATATCTCAGAGAGGCACAACTGATAAAAACCCATTTGTAAATGGGTTTAAGTCACATATACAGTTAGATGAGGGTATGTATCTATTAACTACATCGGATATAATTCAATAAAAGAATGTTTTTAAGGATTGCAATATAAAATGATGTTAATTCTTTCTATGAATATAAATGCAGCCATATTTATATTTTAAAAGAAAAATGAAAAAAGATAGGAGTGTTTACAAAAAAATATTGTATTTATGTCTGTTAGCATATGATTTAATCACTATGATGGCTTCCTAACTATTCCAGTACGAGAACAAAATTTATCGCAATCTCCTAGATCCCGTATTCCCCGCTACCTTTATACTAAAACTAAAAAATAATGGAAATCCTGACCTTAGAACCTCACTATCGATGCTAAGCCTTGTGTCTTCATACTACAACAAAATCCTCAATGTAACACTAGTAACTTAATCATTTTCCTTTATTGATTTCATGGGCTTGCAGTAAATCAAAGCCACGTCAAAAAGTTTTTCTAGCGAAAAGATAAACTTACAGAGGCAGAACAGGCTGTACAGCTATCTGAGGAGTAGCCTACTAATGTAAGCTGTGAAAATTGAAACAGACAGCCCCTAATTTGGTGGGGTAAAATTCCAAGAGACCTATCAATTTCATCAATGATACTATTGGATATTTCCCCTGGAGCATTCGTCTTACATTTAAAGAAAGAATGATATGAATGAAATGAGAAGAAATTATTTTAAAAGAGCACGTCCATAAGATAATATAACCAAATGCTGATTAGCAAATTGCAGGATTTTCAAACCTTTCAGCATGATGCAAAATCCCCACCAGTAACTCCACCGCAATAGAAGAGGCAATAGGTGCTAACCCAGGCCGTGTAACTGTACACTGTTGATCCAGAGTACGGTTGGATAGAGACTGCATGTGATGTGATATAAATACAAGAAAATCATGAACAATATAACTAAAAGAAAGCAGCTTCTTCACAAAGAGAAAAATGTACAGGAGAATACATCTATAGGAGCCACAACATCATTGCAAAAGTAACACCCAAGACGCCGCTTTCCTTCCCTGCTGCTTACAGATAATCTCTCTATATGTTCTTCCGTATTATCATTATCTTCTCTGAGACCAGCACCATGGCGCATGACAAGGTAGCTATCGAAACCAAGTGCAGCAGTAATAGTTATCTGCAAGAGAACAGTATTTTAAGGGAAAACGTTCTATGATATATCTTCTACTAATACAATACCCTCAACATAAGGCCATCCATGGTATTTAATGACAGTATATAAAGAACCCAAGGTTCGGGAAAGTGGCATGTGTATGCGTACGAACAGGCCACCGAATATTGAATAAACGGTATGTGGGGGCATATACGGGTATATGCGGTTCTACACGGTTTTCTAATTTTTAATTTAAAAGTTGTTGAGAGTATATTTGTTAAGAGAATATTCTATAGAGAATATTCTATGTGGCTATAAGTCAAGAGAATATTCTATAGAGAATATTTTGTGGTTATTTGTTAAGAGAATATTCTATAGAGAATATTCTCCTTTGAGCACTCTAGGTTTTTTGTCCTATATAAGGACCTCTAGACCTCTTGAATAAGACAAGTCTTTCTATTCTTTCATATTTTTCCACATGGTATCATAGCAACGGTCCTGGACCAGTGTTTTGACCTAAATCCCTCTGTCACCGCCAGCCCCGAGTCCTCCCCAAGGAGCTGCCGTCCACCTGCGGCAGAGCCCGACCATCGCTAGCGGCTTCAGGCGGCCCAGCGCCGCCCCAGGCACGGTGCTTCCACGGTTCCCTGGGGAGCATCATCTCCAACACACCTAGGGAGTGCTGCCTCTGGCCCCCAATGCCCTCGCGCCTCCATCATGTCTCACCCTTGCGCGCTCGACCTTCCTCTACGCAGCAACGTGGGCTTTTGATTGCTATGTATTGTCTATCGCTGCAAGCGTAAGCACTTGATGTTCAGTTAAGAACAAGATACATTCTCCAGGTCACTTCTTCTTGACCTAAGACGCCACCATGACGACCATTGAGACCAAGCCCGTGTAGCAAACTCAGTCTCTACCTATAAACATCCATGGATTATTGACTCTAGAACCTCTACCCATCTGACGGGAGAGGAAAACCTGCTCACGTCTTCCCAACCGTCCTCATCAGTGAAGATTGTTTGTGTTACTAATGGGGATCATTCCCCAATTACTGTTGTTGGTACTATTGATTTCTCTCCCAAGCTACGATTGACAGATGTTCATTGTGGTCCTACTTTTCCTCTCAGCCTCTTATCTATACAGAAGCTATGTCGTGAACTTAACTGTTGTGTTATTTTTGATGAGTTCTGCTGTTATTTTCAGGACATCCGGACGAGGCAGATCTTTGGTGGGAGACATGAGAGGAACGGCCTATATTACCTCGACCTCCCTTCTGATTCAATTTTGATGGTGCAGTATCCATCTCTGATGATCCTCTTCTATGGCACCTTTGTCTAGGTCATCCTTCATCCAAAGCTCTCTCCATGATGTTCCTTGAACTTTCGACCTTCAAACCCTTTGAGTGTGAGCCGTGTCATTTCGGGAAGCATCATCGAGCCTCCTTTCCTGCACGGACTGAGCCTCGCCGTAATACTCCCTTTTCGCTTGTTCATTGTGATATATGGGGACCCAGTTATGTCCGAACACTAAGTGGTCATAGATACTTTGTTGTCTTTGTGGATGACTACAGCCGATTATCTTGGATCTTCTTATTGAAGGAACGATCAGAAATTTACAATGTTGTCAAGAATTTCTTTCATTATATCAAAAATATCTTCTCCACTGCTATTAAAATATTTTGTTCTGATAATGCTTTGGAATTTACAAACAAAGATCTGACATCGTTTTTTGCCTCCCAGGGCGCCATCCATCAGAAAACTTGCCCATATGCCTCTCAACAGAATGGGGTAGCAGAGAGAAATTAAGACATCTTCTTGATATTGCCCGCTCTCTTCTTACCCAAATGAAGGTTCCCAAGAATTATTGGGAGATGCTATACTGACTGTTGTCCACCTTGTAAATAGGATCCCCTCTCAGCATCACTTAACGGCTCTACTCCCTTTAGCTTACTATACCCAAGTGACTCACCCTTCCCTCGACCTCTGCGGATTTTTGGATGCATAGCATTTGTTCACAATTTTCATACTCCCGATAAATTATCTCCTCATGCGATTAAATGTGTTTTCTTGGGCTACTCTCAAACTCAAAAAGGGTACAAATGCTATGATCCTTCTGTCCATTGGTATTACATATCTTTCGATGTCACATTCTTTGAACAAACTTCCTTCTTTACTTAAGACGTGCCAGATATACCATTAGACCTTCCTGCTCCACCTATTGTGTATAAAAGAAAACATGTCTCTGGTCTTATTCTTGTTCTTTTACATATTCCTTTGTTGCAGGAGAATATGCCATCTTCAAGTGCTCCCACCAACTCTGTCCCGGATGATCCTCAAGAGCTTCACATCACTTTACGCAGAACCAAGAGGCAATGTAAACATCATCCAACATCTCATATCACGTCCACTAATAGATTATCATACTCTGACAAAAGATATGCAGATGCTCTTATGACAATTTCGGTTCCAAGAGATCATAATAGTGCACTGAAGGATTATAGATGGAGAAAAGCAGTGGATGAAGAAATGGACGCTCTTAATTCCCATAGGACATGGGATCTTGCGCAGCGTCCTCATGAAACAAAACCTGTTGCCTTCCGATGGGTTTTTACTACAAAGCAGTCTCCAGATGGCTCCATTGACATATTGAAGGCAAGACTTGTGGCTAAAGGCTTTACACAAACATATGGAGTTGACTACTTCGAGACCTTCTCATCAGTTGCACGAATGGGCTCCATACGGACCATCCTCTCAGCGGCAGTAAACAAGGGCTGGAATATTTTTCAACTGGATGTCAAGAATGCATTTCTATATGGCGATCTAGAGGAGGTTTACATGATGCAACCTCTAGGGTACGAAGTCAAGGGGGAGCATGTGTGCCGACTTCGCAAAGCACTGGATTATTTTTCAACTGGATGTCAAGAATGCATTTCTATATGGCGATCTAGAGGAGGAGGTTTACATGATGCAACATCCAGGGTATGAAATCGAGGGGGAGTATGTGTACCGACTTCTCAAAGCAATCTATGGCCTGAAGCAAAGTCCGAGGGCATGGTTTGACAGACTAAGTACAGAAATCGGCACTCTATGGTTCCAGAGAACTACATCTAACTACTCTGTTTTCATCCGAAAACGATCGTCTGGTACTGTTATACTTGTTTTATATGTAGATGATATGGTTGTTACAGGTGACGATGATAAAGGGGTGCTGGAGACTAAGGCTTTTATGTAAAAGACTTTTGTCACAAAGGATCTAGGCCAACTTCGCTATTTTCTGGGCATAGAAGTCTTACGTACTAAGAAGGGACTTCATATGTCACAAAGGAAGTACTGCCTAGATATACTAACCGAGGCTGGATTACTTGGATGCAAACCCTCTGGTGTTTCTGCAGAACCAAGGAAACATTCTACCTCTGATGATCCTCCATTTGAAGACACTACACGATACAGAAGCCTTATTGGAAAACTGTCGTATCTTATTGTAACTAGACCAGACATATCATGTGTTGTGAGTAGAGCTAGCCAATACATGAAGAAACCCTGTTACAGCCATTGGGAGGACGTTCTTCTGATCCTTCGATATCTGAAGGAATCAACCGGACGTGGCCTATTCTATGGGACAAATGGATACACTAATGTTGTTGCCTATGTTGATGCTGATTATGCAAGCTCGCTTGAGGATCGTCGCTCCACTACAGACTATGCTATGATGGTAGGAGGAAACCTTGTTAGTTGGAGGAGCAAGAAGCAGACTGTAGTCTCCCGATCCAGTGCAGAGGCAGAGTACAGGGCAATGACTCAGGCTACATGTGAAATTACTTGGCTACTGACTTTTCTGCAAAAACTCAGCATTGATATCACCACCCATGATCCTCTATACTGTGATAACAAATCCGCTACTTACATTGTCACTAATTTTGTATTCCACGAGAGAACCAAGTACATCGAGATTTACTGTCATTTCATTCATGATGTTGTACGAGGAGGCAAGATTGCTACACCCCACATCTCTGCAGATCTTCAGCTTGCAGACATATTTATAAAGGCCTTGTCAAAGAAGCGTCTTTCCTGAATTGCTTCCAAGTTCGACATGATCGATAGATATGCTCCAACTTGAGGGGGGTGTTGAGAGTATATTTGTTAAGAGAATATTCTATAGAGAATATTCTATGTGGCTATTTGTTAAGAGAGTATTCTATAGAGAATATTCTATCTGGCTATTTGTTAAGAGACTATTCTATAGAGAACATTCTGTGTCTATTTGTTAAGAGAATATTCTATAGAGAATATTCTATAGAATATTCTCCTTTGAGCACTCTAGGTTTTTTGTCCTATATAAGGACCCTTAAACCTCTTGAATAAGACAAGTCTTTCTATTCTTTCATATTTTTCCACAAAAGTAAATAAATAAATATATATATATATATATATGAATAACATTACTATTGAATTTATGTATCTAAATGAAGTTAAAGAAGATCTAAGAAAAGCAGTCCATGTTAGATGGTTGAGTATATGCTTTTAATTGCCTAACATTTAATCACAAAAAAATATTTAACTATAAAAACTTCACATATTAGATGCTTCATAATAACAAAACTTCATTACACGTACATGTACTACATGAGCAAAACCTCAGTCGGCATACATTAAAATATTTGACGATACATTTCATATACTAACTCAGCCATGGCCGGTCCCAAGCCCGGATAAATGAGGGTTGCGTTAGGTAGCCAACAACCAGCGTAAAATAGTCAGAGACAACTTCCTAAATATTACTTTTTTCTAAAAAAAATACTATTTAAGAAGTTGCCTCATGACACTTTTCAACATGGATTTAAGCAAACATACAGATTTCGTTGGGGCGTTCCCTACTTACGATGCGTTGCATCGCTCGGATGCAATGAAAAATGAGCAAGGGTCGTTACATCGCAGCCTAGATGTAGTTCAAAATTTGCAAGGGTACCCGCATGAGGAACGCATGCGGGTAACTAAGCTAGTTCCGCTGCATCACCGCCCGAATGCAGTCCAAAATTTACAAGGGTTCTCGCATAATGAACGCATGCGAGTAAAGAAGTTAGTCCAAAAGAGATTGCAACGGAAGTTGCGGATTGGTAGTTAGAATATTGGTACTTTAACTGGAAAGTTGATGGAGATAGTGGATACGATGGAAAGAAGGAAGATTCATATACTGTGTCTTCAAGAGACTAAATGGGTTGGAGAGAAAGCAAGGGAGATTGAGAAGACAGGCTTTAAACTTTGGTATTCAGGTAAAGAGAATGGTAGAAACGGTGTTGGAGTGCTTGTTCATAAGGATTTGAAGGATTGTGTGGTTGAGGTGAAAAGATTCGGGGATCGAATTATTTTGCTAAAATTGGTACTTGAAGAAGAAATTCTGAATATCATCTCAGTTTATGCACCGCAAATTAGTTTAGATGAAAGGACTAAACAAGCTTTTTGGGGGATTTGGATAAGAGTATACAAGGAATCCCACAAAGAGAGATGATTTGCATCGGTGGATATTTTAATGGACATGTGGGAAAAGATGCTTCAGGGTATGCTAGTGTTCATGGAGGACATGATTTTGGAGATAGAAATGAAGAGGGAAAAGCCACACTGGATTTTGCAACGGCATATGATCTTTTCATAGCAAATACTCTCTTCAAGAAGAGGGAGGAACATTTAATTACTTATAAGAGTGGGCCAACTAGAACACAGATAGATTACTTTGCGTTGATGAGAAGAGATCGGTTGTGTTGTAAAGACTGCAAAGTAATCCCAGGAGAGAGTTTGACAACCCAACATCGTTTGTTAGTCTTGGATGTACAAATGAAAGGGCTGGTAAAGAAAAGGAGGGTTTCTAAGATAACTAGAACTAGGTGGTGGAATCTTCCACTGAAGCAAGTGAGCTTCAGGGAGATGGTTTTAGAAGACTTATCTTGGGATTGTAGCGGTAGTGCAAACGAGATGTGGGAGGCAGTAGCATCTTGTATCCGAAAGGTAGCCAAAGAGATGCTAGGCAAGTCAAAGGGAGGAGCTCCAGGTCAAAAGGAGGCTTGGTGGTGGAGTGAGGGGTGCTAGAGAAGCTAAAAATAAAAAGAGCTTGCTTTAAAGCTATGTCTAAGGATAAAACAGAGGAAACTGTCACAAACTACAAAATAGCGAAGAAGGAAGCAAAGAAGGCCGTAAGCGAAGCTAAGTCAAAAGCTTATGAAGTTTTGTATAAAAATCTTGACTCTAAGGAGGGACAGAAGGATATATTCAGGTTGGCCAAAGCAAGGGAAAGAAAGACCAAAGAGCTTTCTCAAGTAAGATGCATTAAGGACGAGGAAGGTCTTGTGCTTGTTACTCAGAAGGATATAAAGACTAGGTCGGAGCAGTACTTCCATAAACTTTTCATTGGGGAAGGAAATAGAGAGATCACTTTGGATGATCTAGCTTGTAGTGAAAGTTACTTGAATCGTGCAAGCTATAGACGAATACAAAGAAAGAAAGTAGAGGAGGCTTTGAAGGTTATGAGACCCGGGAAAGGTGTAGGACCGGATGACATCCCTGTAAAAGTATGGAGAGTTTTAGGTGAGCGTGGCTTGACTTGGCTTACGAATCTATTCAATGTTATTTGGCGAAGCAAGAAAATGCCTGAAGATTGGAGGAGGAGTATCGTGGTGCCGCTTTATAAGAATAAAGGGGACATTCAAAATTGTTCAAAATATAGAGGTATCAAGATGATGAGTCACGCTATGAAAATTTGGGAACGTGTGATTGAAAGAAGGTTGAGGCAAGTTTCCAACGTAAAAGAAAACCAATTCGGATTCATGCCAGGTCGCTCAACGATTGAAGCCATCCATTTCCTGAGGAGAACAATGGAGATTTATAGAGCTAAAAGGAAGAACCTCCACATGATCTTTAATGATTTGGAGAAGGCTTATGATTATGTCCCACGAGAGATATTGTGGAGAGTGTTGGAGAAGAGACAAGTACATGTCTTATACATTAACCTCATAAAGGACATGTATGATAGGGCTTTATCGTGTGTAAGGACCCGTCTGGGAAGACTGGATATTTTGACATCAACATTGATTTACATCAAGGTTCTGCTTTGAGTCCATTTCTTTTTACTTTGAGTATGGACGAGTTGACAAGTCACATTCAGGATGAGTTACCTTGGTGTATGTTATTTGCTGATGATATTGTGTTAATTGACGAGACTAGAGATGGAGTAAATGAGAAGCTTGAGGTCTGGAGACATGAGTTGGAGACTAAAGGATTTCGTATAAGTAGGGCTAAGACGGAATATATGGAGTGCACCCTTGATGGAAGCAATGGCGAAGGAATCGAGGTGAAGATTGGTGACGATAACATTCAGAAGAGAGATTCCTTTAGATATCTGGGATCTATTCTGCAACATGATGGGGAAATTGATGGAGATGTTACTAATAGAATGAATGTCAGCTGGCTAAAGTGGAGAGGAGCCTCTGCCGTTCTCTGTGATAAGAAAATTCCTTTAAAAATTAAAGGAAAGTTTTGCAAAGCAGCAGTGAGACCTGTTATGCTTTATGGATCCGAATGTTGGCCTGTGAACCATAAACATGTGCAAAGAATGAATGTAGCATAAATGAAAATATTAAGGTGGATGTGTGGACACACACGTAAAGATCGGATTCGAAATGATGTAATCAGAAAGAAAGTTGGTGTAGCTCCGATCGAGGATAAGATGCGAGAAAATCGCTTAAGATGGTTTGGATATTTGCAAAGAAGATCAGCTGATGTACCAGTTAGGAGATGCGAGTGTTGGGATGTTGAGCCGGCTAAGAGAGGGCGAGGACGGCCCAAGAAGTGTTGGAAAGAGACCATACGAAGGGATCTTAGTTTTGTGGATATAAGCCCGGGATTGACTCAAGATAGATCTGAATGGAGGCGAAGAATCCATGTAGCCGACCTTACTTAATTGTGGGAAAAGGCTTTGTTGTTGTTGTTGATACATTTCATATACTCATGAAAACAATACATGAGATAAACATAAAATATTGCATATATAATGGTATAATGCATTTCAATTGTATGCAAATGCATGTCACATACTTACAATTGAACAGAGGAAGAGGCAGATCTACGGATATAAGCACATGAATGCGAGGATTGCGAAGTTGGAGATGTTGGAGCAGTATGCAGGGGCATATGCATGATATGCGAGGCATATGCGGGCCGCATATGCGGGGAGGGCGCATAATGCACCGATTCATGAATTTGATTCGGTATGCTTGCCGCACAGACATATGTGACTGCATATGTGGCCCGTGCGACCGATTTCATGAACACTGAAAGAACCTGATTAAGCTTTTGTTTTCTCCAGAAATCACTCCATGTTTCCTACTCTAGCACTAATTGCCCTCTCTCTCTTTCCCCTCCCTCCCTCTCAATCTTTGCGCAACAGGTTTTAACTATTATTTGAATCCATCAATAAACTAATACTAAAATTGACAAAATGATAGTACGGGTAAGGTCATTGAAAATAAAGAAGTAACCTTGTCGGAATCAGCACATAAAAGAGAAGGAAGCCAGCGGCTTTCCCTGGTATCTGTCAGGAGGAAAACAACGTCATGCGAAGTGATTGAACGCTGAAGACGATTGCAGTCTTCAACCACATTGGCAGTCTCTTGAGAAGAAACCGGGTGTCCTGGCATCGGTATGGACAATGAAACACCTTCTGCCTCCTGTAGATATCACATTAAACACGCACAAATTTTATTCTTTTTAATAAAGTTGAATCTCTCTGACTAGAAATTACCGCAGCAGGGAAAATGCGTTTCAAACTTTTCGCAGCTGCTAAAGCTTTCAGATCACCACCTTCAAGACAATCTTCAAAGGTGTAAAGGGACTGTCTCAAAGGGTTAGACATGGCAACCCGACGACTGTCAACTAGCGTAATTTTCCGGATACCCCAGGCCTACAAGTATCTGTACTTTATCATTTCAATTTGAATAGATTTACACCTGCATGGCATAAGATATTCAGATACTAACCATAAGCATGCGTGCAACCTGACACCCAAGTGTGCCAGCACCTAGAAGGAGACACTTAAGGGATGACAAGGTATTCAAATCCAAAGATGGAAGCATGCGCCACCTCATGAGCTTTAAATTTAAATCTGCTGCAGACACAGCCAACCTGTAGATCATTCCATGTAATCAACATAATCAAAGACAATTATCGTTAAGTCCATTTAATCCCACACTTACATGGTGGGATCCATGGATTGAGCCAAGCTGATACACCTAGCACTTAATTTCCCCAGGTTTGGTTCCCACCCTACAACTTGAGGTATATGTTGTGGATCACACCATTCTACCACAATATTAGCAAAAGTTAGGAAACATAATAACCAATTACAGTGTAATAGGACCAAACTAAAATAAATTTACGTTGTGGAATGCTGACCCTGGCTTCTCCTACCAAGGAAAAATCCAAATCAGCAACACCACGTCTTTCTCTGTAGCAGAAAAAGTATATGTTATCTATTTTCCATCTCATGGCGATGAATGTAAGGAAATTTCGAAGCGGCCATCCTGGATTGTTTGGATGGTGAGACGGATCATAAAAACCAAATAATAGCTGCAAAAGAAGCCAAGAGAATTAGCATCGACTGAGACCTCTTTATCAGCAATCACAAGCATTGGATCCCTCTTACCTGCAAGATAATTCCACCGAATTACTAAAGCATTTGAAAGCATTTGCATACAGCATATTTACAAAAAAACTACTTGAGAGAACAATAAGACATACATCACACCTTGTGAGCAGTTCGACGGCAATTCACATAATCCCCCAATGGCTTTAGAGTGGCACATGAATTAGATGATATCGAAACCAAAAAGAATGGCGCACCTGCAAAAACATTTAAAATACTTTTAAGAAAAGGGGCACTAAGATATAAATTATATAATCATATAAACTAACAATTAAATGAGGTGTCTTTTCATGTTAATAGATCAGATTTGAGAGGAATGCATAACTGAAAGAGGGAGAGAAACATAACCAGTAACTAACCTGAAGTTGCACTTGAATTGCGCCAATCGTTACATGCAGTGGAAAGAGATTCTGCCTGACAGAAGTCAAAGTCAACAATAAGCACATTGATCACCACAGTTTTGTTTTGGGATGGTTGGACTGGTAGGTGTGTGTGGACTGATGTAATATCTCGGCAGAACAGAAGTATTTTGAAGCAGGTAACAATTTTGTTAGTGTTGCCGGAGGATCAAGCACTAGAGCAGGGAAAGCAAACCAGTAATAAAATTTCCACTTTTTCAGATCAGCGAACGATATCAGAAGAAACCTTGAGAGGACACGGCCTTCTTCTTCTGCTTTCCCAGACCAAATGTCCTTCCAGATCTACTACCAAAATTAATAGGTAACATCTATAAAATCTTAATAGAAGTTGAAAGTGGACATGTGTCATCTTTGTAATTTGGAAAATGGCTATCAGGCTTTATAGAGCACCCGATACAAAAGTTGGTCAGATATATATTAGTTGGATTTCATTAGCATAGATGGTGATCGGTAGTTGTTACCGAATAGTTACACTTTGCTTACAAAACTATTACTTAAGAGAAAGACTAGACCCTTGTTTATGCATACTCACTAGCATTCACTGGATCACATGATAATATATAAAATATACTTCCAAATGATATAAAGAGGGGAGGTCACATAAATCATGTCTTGCGTTAAATCCAGTACAGCTGTAAGACAGATGATGAAAAAACAAATAATAATAATGAGTGCAAAGATTGATATTACCTTTCCAGCTTCAACATTCAGCAAGGTTCTCTTATCAAGGGCACGGAAGCTCTCAATAGTATTTGTGTTATAAATAATTCCGGGAACTGGGCATTTGTTTCAATTTCCCCAGGGCATTTCATGCGACAAGGATGTATCAGCAGAATAAGACCCCAATGACTCGGTTAGAAGAGTGAGATGCTGTGAGAGATTGGTATGGTCACAAGGAGCATAGAAACCTGTTCACTAAAAAATTACACAGCTGAATCAAAACTAAACTGTTGACATAAAAGATATAAATTTGCCCTCAAAGGACTTGCCAATGCAATACAGCACCTAGAAAGTGTTGAATTGCTTGTCCAAGCTTTGCTTTGAAAGGCCAGTATAAAATGATGAAAGAAAGAAATGCTCATAAATGTCAAAATGAAGCTTAAAAAACTTTTTTTCGTAAAAAGGAGCAATAATATAGATACAGACATGTTCACTTCATTAATATTTATAAAAAGACGAAAGCTAAAATTTAATTAAAGGTATCAAAATAAGAAAGTAACTTTCCTCAAATGACTTGTAATTAAAATACAACATTAAGGGTGGTAATGAAGAGATTGGCAATTCAAACACAGCTTTAAAAAACATCACCTTGATGAATGAAGATAAAAGTACTCATAATTTTATTTTTTTTGAAGCTCAAAAGAGGGGAGGCACTCGATGGTGATCACCCCAATATATTAAAAAATAAAATGAAAGCAGAAATTACAGAGAGCGCATAAGCTGTACAGAACCCGGCCCAACCGAGAGGGCATCCACAAGCCATGGAACCCCCCCAACAGCCAGATTGACTAACAAGGGACCAATCCTCCATTAGACGCTTAGCACGCAAAATGATATTCTCCCTGTAGAACCTTTAATCTGAAAAAAATTGCCTCGTTCCTCCCTAGCCAAATGCTCCACATCCTCGCTATTGGATCAAGAAGAAGCTTTCTCTCCCTCCCCCTAGAGTTAACCAAACTGGCGCACAAAGCAGGAACAGAGACAGCATCAATCCAAGGAAGGTCCGCCCAAAGCGCGGAAACATGGGCACAACCGAAAAATAAATGAGTAATAGTCTCCCGCTCCGCCCCACAGAGACCGCACGTGGAGTCAACGTTCGGAAAGATAACAGCACAACGATCTCGAGTCAGAAGCCGGCCACGACGAAGCAGCCAAAAAAATACCCCTATGCGCTCAGGCAGCTTGAGGCCCCACAAGAATCGGCAATCACGCACCAAGATATCATCATCAGCAAGAAAGGTATGAGAGAGAGCATAATACGCCTTACGTGAGGAAAAAGAGCCGTCCTTCCAAGCCCAGTGATCACGGCCAGCAGACGGGCACGGAGTATCAACAAGGTGAGCCAATAAAGAAAGGTAATCATCCAGGCGATGATCGGACAAGTTCGCCGAGATGAGAGGGCTCCAGCAACCGTGATCCCAGCATGAGGCCACCGACGCGTCCTTATCCTTGACCAACGCAAAAAGACGCGGGAACAAAGAATTGAGAGCACCCCTTCCAGACCAGTCGTCATACCAGAAGCGAAAGAAGTTGCCGTTGCCCAACACAGGCCTAAAAAGAGATCGATTTTGCCGAAAAGCAGTCGTCGCTCCATTCCAGAACGGAGAAAGGGGGCGAGTATCATTACCCCTAAAGCCGCCAAACCATTGCGCGCCCAGCAATTCGCGCAATACATTAATCATAAAGTTGTCCTCATTCCCCCAAACACGAGCAGCCCACTTAAGAAGGAGAGCTTCATTAACCAAATGCAATTGCCTGATCCCCAAGCCCCCCCAGTCGCTTGGGCTGAGCCACCACCTCCCACCCAACAAGGTGAACCCCCCTTCTCCCCTCCCCCTTGCTCCCCCACAGGAACCCCCGCATACACCTCTCCAACCTCAAGCGAATCCCCTTGGGCAAAACGCGGACCGAGACAAAATAAATAGGGATAGAGGAAAGTGTCGCTTTTAAAAGGACCAGCCGCCCGCCCCTGGATAACAAAACCGCACGCCACCCCACGAAACGGTTCTCCATCTTCTCCACCACAACCTTCCAATCGCGGATCCGAGTACGGCCAACCGCAAGCGGCAGCCCAAGATAGTCAAAAGGGAGAGAGGAGGGGCTGGACCCCAGGATTTGAGCGCACCCCTACCCTCATCCAGCGCCATGCCGAAGAGAACCACTTTAGATTTGGATGCATTAATCACCAGGCCCGAGGCCTCACTGAACAAATGCAAAGTAGTGGCCATACCGGATACTTCTGCGGGGCCCCCCTCAACAAAGCACGAAGTGTCGTCAGCGAATTGAATAGAAGGGACATGGAACTCCCCAATACAGCATCCCCGAGTCAAGCCCGCCGCAGCCACGCCATCAATCATACGAGGGAGGACGTCCGCGGCCAGCACAAAGAGTAAAGGAGCGAGAGGACACCCCTGCCGCACCCCCCTTCTCGGCTGGAAGAAGCCCCCAACAGGGCAACCGTTCAGCAATAAGGAAAGAGAGGCCGTGGAAACGCACCTCCTCATCCACGCAATCCACGTCACCGGAAAACCCCTCCGCCACAAGACCGACCAAAGAAAGCTCTAGTCAAGGCAATCATATGCCTTCGCAAAGTCAATCTTCCACAATATCCCCTTGGTATTGGATCGCCTCCACGCGGCCACAAGCTCCGATGCCACAGCGAAACAGTCTGAGATATGACGGCCACGGATAAAGGCCGCCTGTGTAGGCGAGTGATGAATACTCATTCATCACTCTTTATTCTTATATTTTAGCTACAAAAACCTGTGCAAATGCATGTAGATATGTGTAAATAGGAATAATTACCAAAAGCATGCATTGTGTAAAAACTTATAATTAGCATGTTTTTGTGCAAAAATAAAAGAACAAAGATTAAAAAGAAAAAGAGGGAAATATTTAGAATAAATATTGAGCAACCTAACCCAAGGGAGGGCTCAGCATGGACCTGACCGCATAAAAGCCAAAGTAGAGGGAGATAAGGGCTCTTGTGTAAATATTTATGTAAATAAAATATAAATATTTTTCCTCACCAAAAATATGCTTTTAAATACTTGTATATATTTATAAATATAAAAACAAAAGAAAAGGTTAAAAATCAAAAAGATCAAAAATACCCCTTTCATCATATACATAAACCACATCTATTTATTTATTTACCCTTGTAAATAAATAAAATTATTTTCCAAAATTTTTGTAAATAGTCTATGTTATATATTGTAAATAAATAAAAACAATTAAAATCAAAACCAAATAAAAATAGCAAAATTAAAAATACAAAAATACATTGTACATATACCATGTATATATGTGTATATATGTATTTATTTTACTCATATATATAAATAATAAAAATAAAATAAAAATACCTTTTTATTCCTTGTTTTATACTATAAATAAATAAAATATAAAATAGGAATAAAATTGCATAAAAATAATAATTAAAAATCAAAAAAATCAAAAACCCTAATAGTGTACATATACCTATATATTACATACTATGTATATAGCTTATTTCTATTTCCAAAAATTAATTAAAAATCACTAAAAAATAGAAAAAAATAAAATAAAAATATTTTGTATTTTGAGTTTTTGCAAATTCGGCCCCTAGCTACCCTTATTTGTCACTTCAAGATCCAGCCACATGGCCGAATCCCATTGGGTCCTGGGGATGTTGACCGCCCGGTCAACTACCCCCCCCCAGGACCACCTTCCGCGGATACAAGCGCCCGACCCGATTTCTCGCAATTATACCCGCTTGATCCGACACCCATTTCCCTAAACCCCGGCTCCGTTTTGATCCTCCCACATCCGACATCCTCGCCGGGCATACACCTTGGGATCCGCGCGCCTCATCGACCTACCCGAGCCATTCTTAGCCGGACCCCTCCAGCGTACATAAGCGAGCTCCGCCACTCGATTTCACCATCTTTGGCCATTCGCCTTCTTCTCCTATGAGCTCCAGAGAGACCGTTAGAGTGACAGCTAGCGCCTCGACCTGTCGAAGCGAGGAAAGGAGGAGGACCCATCGATCCGGCGACCACAGCCGCCGCAGCTCCGCCACCAGCGTGAGCTCCGAGCCTCGGACCGAGACGATCCTCGAGGCGACGACCGGGAGCTTCCCCAGCTCCTCCCCAGTCTCTCCGACCACCCAGGTAACCCCTTAGCCTTCCCGTTTCCTTCAATTTCCATTTACGCCTAATTCGCTCCGCCGCCGTATTTCTCCGATTCATCCCGGTTCCGACCACTATCCGATCATCGGAATCGACCATTACGTTCGCCTCTCCCCGACGCACCTTCTCCACCCATTCGCCCAACCCAGCTCGCATAGGAGCTGGGAACCGAGCTCCTCCGTCCACCACCTTCGCCGGAGCTCGTCGCTTCGACCCATCGTTCACCCCCACTTCGCCTAACCGGGTCGAGGCAGTTTGCCCTCGACCCGCGAGTCTCCTGAGCTGTTTTGCAGGTGATACCGAGCCCATCTGAGGGCTTGGTCATTCAGGCCAGGAGGCCAAGCTCCGCCGACCTCGCCCGAGCTCCTCGGAGCTCGGCTCGATCATCGGAGCATCGCAGCAGACGCAGGAGCACTCCAGCTTGCTTCTCCGACCATCAGAGTGCTCCAAGGAGGAGCACAGCGCACGCACGAGCCCAGCGAGTCTCGCCGGGGACCTGTTCTTCGAGGACCCTCCTCTGCCGTTGATCGTCCCCCTCCGCTCCAGACTTCATCCGGGCCGTCCATCTCTGGAGCCACCAGTGCCGCTCGATCTGAGGAGAGGCGATCCGGAGCGCCCACCGTCAGCAGCCGTCCGATCTCCACGTGGCGCGCATCCAGGCCATCCGCTTAATAAAGGGTAATTTACCCTTAGGCCCTGTCTTTATTTTTATTTCGTTTTAATCCTGTAAATATTAAAGTCAGTTGTTAAGTTTTAGGTTTATTTGCATAGTGGACCCTGAGCTTTAGTTTATTCGCATTTATACCCCTGCCAGTTGTGGACACGTGCTTCGACACGTGATATTTTGGGTTATTTGCAGTAGACCCCCCTGTAGTTCTGGATGTTAATGAATGAATGAAATCTTTTACTTATTTGCATTTATACCCCTGTGCGTGATTTATTTCCACATGTGCGATATATTTTGGGTAATTTGCAGATGAGCCCCTGGACTTTTGGTACCTGTTACCAATAAGTCCTCGGGACTTATTTTTCTTACATTTGGGTTCTTGAGTGCTCCAGGCACGCGCGTGGTGCGTGTTTTACTGGGTATTTTGCACCAGACCCCCCAGAACTTTGGGTATTTGCACTTTGGTCCCTGTGCACAGTACCCTTCCTTTATTTTTGCTATTACCCTTTTTTGGTAGTTCAACGGACGGTCGCCCCTCCAACAATCAAAGGTATAAATATGAAAACTTCTCTCCCATTTAGATCGAAGAATTTATGGAGGAAATCGGGTTTGCAATTTCCAGAAACCACACGATTATATAGCCAAAGGGAATACGCCACGCCTAAAATCATTCCAAGCGCTGCGGAGGTGGCTACCTCCAAATCCAACTAAAATTTTACACATGGCTCCTGCCATGGTGTAGGATTTTTGTGGATTTTTGAGGACATTTTTGATTTAGTTTGATATTTTTAAAAAATCAAAAACCTTCATTTTTGTCACTGTCTAGTTTGAAAAATCACAAAAAAAAATATAAAAACTCACTTAAAAATTCTATAAAAATTGTCTACTGTTTGTTTTACTTAGTTTGATTTTCTAGTCAATTTTGGCTATTTTTCATTGCTGAAAACCCCTAAAAACTTAAAAACACTCAAAAACCTATAAAAATTCTAGTAAATAAATTAAAAATCCAAAAATAATAAAATTGGTACCTAAATTTTCCTTGTTTTATCTTATTTACAGGAAAATTACCTCCAGGCCATTTTAAGGCTCTTAGATATTTTATCTAGGGCTTTTTGGCTCGGCTGGACAGTATCACTGATTTTAGCTACTACTGTTTGATTTTTAGAAAAATAAATAAACCTTAGAAAATTCTCAAAAATTCACCAAAAACACAAAAAAATATAAACTACATAAAAATATTTTTATTCCAATTTTTGGTTGATTTTTGATGCTTTGAATAAATTGTTGAAGTGTGCTTTTCCTTGTTTTTCTTTATTTTCTTAATTACTTAAAAATCCAAAAAATATAAAACAAATTAAAAACCACTAAAAATATTTTGTTCTTTTATTTTCTTTCTTTTTACTACTTCGTAGGCCTCTCGGCCAACCCGTGCTCCTTGAGTTCGACCCTGGGTGCTATACCAGGTTAATCCCATAGCAGGACCGCTATTCGTGTTTTGATCGATTTTATTTTCATTAGTGGTTCAATTTTTCTTGATTGACTTAGCCGATTGATCGAGGTTGCAACGACCATTTTTGTACCTTTACCTTGGTCATTTGGCTGGTCATCAGAATGGCGTCGTTGCCAGGGAGCACGGCTTAGTAGTTTTTATTTTCTTTTCGTTTTTGTTTTCGCGGCTCTTCGCGGCTCTTTCAGAGCTCGCAGCTTTTTCGCGGCTTTTGTCCATATTTTATTTTTGTTTTATTTTCTTTTTCTTTTATTTTTGTTTTATTTTATTTTGAGTGTTTATTTTATTTTGCATTTTTGCACATATACCCTTATTTTCATTTCCATTTCTTTTTCCTTTATTATTTGATTATCTGGTTCTGACCATTCTTCTCTTTCTTGCGAGGGCCCGAGGACCGAGGCGGCTGCTCTCGAGAAGCCGACGCAACCGCGGGATTCGGAGGCGGCTCCTTTCTTTGCGGAGCCGCAGGAGAGAGAGAGAGAGAGTTGAGTGGGAGAGGATTTTTATTTTTATTCTTATTTCATTCTTATTGTAATAATACAGGGACTCTCTGGACTTGGACATTGCTTGTGACTTAGCGGGTCTGTTTCGCCGAGCACCGGTGTGCTCGGGGGACCCTTAGGATTTTCGCGGTTTTTCGCGGTTTTGGTTTTCCTTTCCTTTCTTTCTGCCTTTTCCGGTGTTTGCGCGGTTTTTGCTCGAGCCCCTAGACTTAGGAATTTCTATTGCTTGTGCCGTAATTAGTAGGATCCCCACACCTAATTGATTGACTGTTCCTATAGAACGTTAATTGGACCTACTAAAAATCATTAATAAAAATAACCGACTCATCTCCTCCGTAGCCTACGTGCCGCAGCCCGTCCTGTAAAGCGCTTTCTCCTACCCCCGATTTGTCGGACAGAGGAGGGACGGGCCAAGACCGGACTCTTTGGCTTGGAGGTCGGTGACCGGTTAGACGGTTCTTGCGATAGAAATTGCTCATGTAGGACTCGTCTTTCCCGTTGCATCATATAGGTAGTTTATTTTCAGTCTTTCAATTCTGCGCGGATCACTTGCATGTAGAGTGCTGGAGACAAGGTACGCATTTCTTACTCAGCATGCATCATTGATTTCATCGCGCATCGGCTTTTTCGTCTTCTCCCCCTGTTTTGGATTAAATAACCAGGAGAACCGAAAAATTCGTTAGACCGTTTGTTTTTATTTGAAAAATATTAAAAAGAGAAACCATAAAATTGGGACTGGTTAACACTATTGATCTTAAAATCCGCTCACCCTAAAAATTTTGTCTTGGGGAGAGCAACCCCCTCATTGTATGGTTTGGATGCGCGAGAGAGTGACCCGCACCCTAGGTAGAGCCCTCCGGTGCTAGTCTCGACTGATTACCGACTCTTTCGTGCGGGCCAGTCGGTTGGGATAGCATCGGGTATCCTAACAGGTCACGTAAGCGCTCTGATATTTTGTGTGTTCACCTAATAAAATCGACAAGAAAATTTGACCGAACTTTCACGGTCTTCAGCTCGCGTCGCGTTGGTGAACCGGGGGTTTGTTTTGTGATCATAGTTGCTCCAGATCTCATCCGCCTTACTCGCCAGATCGAGATGATGGGTAGACGCTCTCTTAGGCAGCCTCTGGCTGCACCGCTTTCAGGCACGTCTACCCAATCATCTAGGTTGGCCCGCGAGAGCCGAGACCAACTCTCCGAGCCCGAGTACGACTCCGCCTTGTTCCCCCTCGACCCCCTTTCTTCCAGACCTGAGAGACACGAGCCCGAGGAGAGATTGATAGATTTGACAGCACCTGAGTTGGGCTCGTTTGATTTTGCAGACGTCATGGCCGGCAGTTCTGAGGATCGTTCCCGTCAGCCCGAGCATTTCGTATTAGACCAGGGAGCGATCAACTCCACCTTGATCGCCTCATTGGAGACAGTTCAACAGCAGTTACACGATCAGGGAGCTTTTATGATTGACATGAGGAGAGAGATGGAGCAGATGAGAGCAGAGCGAGAGCAGAGGCGAGAGGGACCGAGGATCCCATATGATGTGGATGCAGCAGCCGCAACAGCAGCCGCGGCCGGAGGACCACCGAGACCGATGCGGGAGTTGCACAACCCTAGATCTACACTGATGCACCATTGGGTGGTGGTACCTGCTATCGTGGGGGACTTCAAGTTCCCCCCGAACACCCTGCAGATGCTTCCCCGTTTTCACGGGCTTGCTACCGAGGAGCCCCATCTCCACCTCCAGGAGTTCATGATGATTTGCAGTACTGTCCACGACCGCCATGTGGACCAGGATACGATTCGGATGATTGCCTTCCCCTTTTCACTAGCAGACAGAGCAGCCACCTGGCTGAAGTATCTGGGGAAGTTCGTCTACACCTGGGAGCAGCTCCGCACCGAGTACTTGAACAAGTACTATCCACTCAGGCGGACGAATGCAGCGAGGGCCCTGATCAGCAACTTCTCCATGCTCCCCAATGAGCAATTTCACGAGGCATGGGAGAGGTTTAGAGAGCTCACGGACAGATGCCCGCACCACGACATCACGAAGCCGAACCTTGTGCAGAGCTTCTTCAGCGGGTTGACACCAGAGCTTCAGGGTCTGGTGAATGCTTCTTGTGGCGGGTCCTATTTTGCCAAGGACCACGATCAGGTCTGGGCCATCTTCGAGGAGATGGCTGAGAATTATATGGTGATGTCCCAGACCCGGTTGTACACACAGGGGAGACCCCAGCAGCAGCCAGGACCCGTGCAGTACCAGCGGATAGCACGGGTCGATGCAGGTCCATTTAGTTCGTCCGCAGTCGCAGCAGCACAGGCAGAGTCGTCCGCTGCGGACATGGGCATTATCAGCGAGAAGTTGGACCGCATGGAGCTGATAGAGAAGAAGTAGTGCCAGGACATCATTCAGATGGAGCAGATGGCACAGACTCTGAGTGACATGAAGACACGGCTCATGTGTCTCCAGGAGGCACAGACGGCTCCACAGCCCCGTCTTCAGTCGCGAGGCGACTCCGGCAGCAGCAGCAGCTCGTCCCAGCGCTCCAGCTCGCTACAGCAGCCTAGACAGGTTCATCTTGTATAGGCGGAGCCGTACCAGCAGCCACAGCCCACCTACCAGTCCCCACCATCTCCAGATATGCAGATGGTGGTCTACCAGCCGGATCAGCCTCTGGCAGTACTCCCGCCAGCCCCCTACGATGCAGAGCCGTTGATGGATGTCAACGGGATTTGGTATGACCGCCCCCAGCCTGGGATCCGACGAGACCATCCCGGATTCAGGTGGGGGAATGGAGGTACCCAGCCCCAGCAGCAGCCAGCCGGTCAGGGAGGGCAGTATGGCCAGCAGAGGGATCACCAGCCGCAGCAGCAGCCCCCAGCCTACCAGTCACACCAGCAGTCGTCCTTCGGTCCTCGTCCCTATCAGCAGCAGGGACAGTCTTGGAGACGTGAGCAGCAGGCTCACCCAGCATACCAGCAGCATCCTTCTTCCTACCCCTCTCAGCAGCACCACCAGCAGTTCCAGCAGCCTCAGCACTAGAGAGGCTACCCGTCGGGCTCCCATGAGAGCCCCGCCTTAGATGACATAGCCCGCCTCCTCACGGACCAGCAGGCCACCTTCAGACGGGAGATGGACGAGTTCCGCCAGGAGATGCGGGACCTGGTGAGAGGGAAGACCGCCATTCCTACACAGATAGAGCCGAACCTGAACAACCTCAAGAGGAAGTCTGAGCAGGTAGTTTCCACTGAGCACGCCACTCCTAGTGATCCATTTGTTGATACATCGTCGGATCTATTTGATGCTGATTTTGTTACACTTAGGAGCGGTAGGACACCAGCAGGCGGTGGCGCCTCATCTGAGTTACACCACGAGGATACTTCCGAGGCGCCACACGAGGAGGTGGAGAGCAGTACTGAGGTCGCTCCAGATGACGATGGTGGCACTGATGCCACCAAGGATGCTGATTCCACCGGCGGTACTGAGGCCGCCGCTTCACCGGTCCGAGGAGGTGGTACTGATGCCACCAGCAGAGTCGAGCCAGCCCGCGGTACTGATGCCGCGAGACGTCCAGCAGCAGCAGCAGAGTTAGCCCGTGGTGGTACTGAGGCCACCGGTGTTTGTGTTGATAGAGATGTTGTCTTTCCTCGCATTCATGTATCTCAGAACTCTGTTTTGAATAAAGGAAAAGGTTTAGTTTACTCTGGTCCCATTGTGGTGAGTGATGTATGTGTGGATCCGGCCGTCGAGCCGTCTAGGCCTTTTCCTAGTCCTTCATCTGCGAAGGACCCTGT
Organism: Ottelia alismoides; assembly: GCA_037367405.1. Lineage (NCBI taxonomy): Eukaryota > Viridiplantae > Streptophyta > Magnoliopsida > Alismatales > Hydrocharitaceae > Ottelia > Ottelia alismoides. Next base: position 354,641 of record JAZKJV010005253.1, on the reverse strand, counting down.
GATCCCCTTTCCTAGAGCCCTTCAGATGGGGAAGGGGAATAAAAAAGAAAAAGATCCAAAAAAGAGAGAGCTTGAGGAGTTCAGCCAGAGCATGATAGACCGATTTCACATACAGCTGACCCTCCAGGAGGCTTTGCAGCACATCCCCCTTCTCCAGCGATCATTGAGAGACAGGACCACAGTCAGGAGGAGGAGGAGGAACCACACTTCAGAGATCCATGTGCTGACGAAAGCCACGTGTTTTGCGATCCAGAACCGTCTGCCAGCCAAGAGGCCAGATTCAGGGGCCCCGTATGTCAGATGCCAGATCAGTGAGCAGAGGTTCAACCGTACTCTATTAGATAGCGGATCGTCGATCAACCTTCTTCCGGCAGCCCTTCTCGACCGCTTCGAGTTGGGCACTCTTCGACAGAGCAGGACAGTCCTTCAGTTCGCTGATCGATCTGTCAAGAGGCCGAAGGGGTTATTACGAGACGTTATCGTCACGATTCAGGGCCTGAAATTCCCCGTGGACTTCGTAGTGTTGGACATGGAGATCCCTGATTCAGTGGCCGATACCCCCATCATCCTTGGTCGTCCGTTCTTGGCCACAGCCAAAGCGGTGACTGATCACGACAGCGGGAAGGTGTACTTTCGCGTCGAGGGCGAGAGTATACAAATAGAGACGGTCGAAGACTACAGAGCTAGAGAGAGAACACGCTCAGAGGCTAGCACAGATTCAGAGCAGCTGACAGACGCAGAGCCAGACATCCACCAGGACTGTGATTTTGTGATCACAGATGATGAGGCGGCTTGGGAAGATCCTGCAGCACAGACCATCCTCTCATTTTCAGACACAGCTGATGCTGAGATGATAGCAGAGGAGAGTCTGGAGAGCACAGCCCTGGTCCCATATACCACAGAGGCAGCAGAGCCGGTCCTTGATCGCGACACGAGTTTCAGTGATGGTGGTGCTGAGGCCACCTTGCTTTACGGTGGTACTGATGCCACCGCGGTTGATACAGATCCCTCGGATTCAGAGTCTGATTGGGCAGATTGTGATGATCAGATGCCAGACCTGAGTCCCCCTGAGCCTACAGATGAGGAGGAGGTAGATGCAGAGCAGATCAGAGACAGCACAGTTGAGCAACCTTCTCCCGATCCAGTTTGCGAGAGTGCGCTTTCTTTCTCCCAGGTAGATTTGGCAGACTTAGCAGCATTCACTCATTTCCTTCCGCAGCCAGATTTGCCAGCGCCCAGCATTCCAGAGCTGAAGCCGCTCCCTACTTCGTTGAAGTATCGATTCCTTGCGGGCGAGCCTGAGATGTACCCAGTCATCATCTCCGCCGATCTGACTGGAGAGCAGGAATCCCGTTTGATGGGGGTTCTTGAAAAGAACCGCAAGGCGATCGGATGGAGCGTAGCAGATCTCCATAGGATTAGTCCATCAGTGTGCTCCCACCATATCTATCTCGAGGAGGGGGCGAAGCCATCGCGTGAGTTCCAGCGGCGACTGAACCCCAACCTGAGAGAGGTCGTGATGAAGGAAATATCAAAATGGTGGAGTGCAGATTTTATTTATCCCATTTCCGACTCCAAGTGGGTTAGCCCCTTGCATGTGGTGCCCAAGAAGACGGGCAGCACGACTATGATCAGTGAGTCGGGAGAGGAGATTGCTACACGAGTACCCACCTCTTGGAGGGTCTGTGTTGACTACAGGAGACTCAACCAGGCCACCAAGAAGGACCATTTCCCCCTGCCTTTTATTGACCAGATCATTGAGAGACTGGCAGGGAAGAGCCATTATTGCTTCCTGGATGGGTACTCGGGCTACAACCAGGTGGCCATCGCTCCTGAGGATCAGGAGAAGACCACCTTTACCTGTCCCTTCGGCACATATGCTTTTCGACGCATGTCATTTGGGCTATGCAATGCCCCTGCGACGTTTCAGAGGTGCATGCTGTCGATCTTTTCGGACATGGTAGGGGAGTGTTTGGAGGTCTTCATGGATGATTTCTCGGTCTACGGCGACGGATTCGACTCCTGTCTTGACTGCCTAGACCGAGTACTCCAGCGATGTATTGAGTATCATTTGGTTCTATCTTGGGAGAAGAGTCACTTCATGGTGACTCAAGGGACGGTGCTTGGCCATATCATCTCCAACAGGGGCATGGAGGTTGATCCGGCCAAGGTTGATGTCATTAGGAAACTCGCACCGCCGTCCAATTTGAGGCAGCTACGGTCATTCCTGGGGCACGTTGGATTTTATAGGAGATTTATTCAGGATTTCAGCAGGATTGCCCGGCCGTTGACTGACCTCTTGACGAAAGACACCGAGTTCCTTGTCGATGACAAGTGTCTTTCGTCCTTCGCGACTCTCCAGCAGTGTGTGATTGAGGCTCCTGTCCTCCAGCCGCCAGATTGGTCTCTCCCATTCGAGATCATGACGGATGCCTCCGACTTTGCCGTAGGGGCAGTGCTGGGACAGAGGAGGGATGGAGTTCCATTTGCTATCCACTACGCTAGCCGCACAATGGATTCCGCCCAGCGGAATTACACGGTCACAGAGAAGGAGATGCTAGCCGTAGTGTTCGCCCTAGATAAGTTCAGATCGTATATCATTGGATCTAGAGTGACTTTGTACACCGATCACACCGCCATCAGGTACCTCATGGCAAAGAAGGATGCCAAGGTCAGACTGACTAGATGGATCCTTCTACTCCAGGAGTTCGACATTGAGATCAAGGATAAGCCTGGAGTCAAGAATGTGGTGGCGGATCATCTCTCCCGATTAGAGCAGCCTGAGGATTCTGAGCAGATTGACCCCATTCGAGATACCTTCCCAGATGAGGCGATCCTTGCTATCGCCTCACTCCCGTGGTACGCCGATATTGTGAACTTTCTCGTTGCTGGGAAAGTCCCACAAGATTGGCCCAGGCAGAGGCTTGAGACCTTCCTTGCGAAGGCCAAGTCCTACCATTGGGAGGATCCCATCCTTTACCACGAAGGAGGGGATAGCGTCTGGCGTCGGTGTATTCCTCAGGAGGAACACCATAGCGTCCTCACTTACTGCCACAAGCTTGAGGCAGGAGGACATCATTCTAGGAGGAGAACGGCACAGAAAGTGCTCCAATCCGGCTTGTGGTGGCCTACCCTCTTCAAGGACTCAGATGAGTTCGTGAAGAGGTGTACTGACTGTCAGAGGATGGGCACTTGTGGACAGCGTGATATGATGCCGATGCAGCCCATTCACTTCTGTGAGGTTTTTGACGCATGGGGCATCGATTTCATGGGTCCATTCCCTAAGAGTCAGGGATTTGAGTACATTCTGTTGGCCGTAGATTATGTTAGTCGTTGGGTGGAGGCTATCCCCACCCGAGCCGCTGATGCGAGGACAGTTTACAGATTTTTGAGGAAGCATATCATCACGCGGTTCGGGGTTCCACGAGTTCCGATTTCTGATGGGGGATCTCACTTCATCAACGACCAGGTGAAGGCCCGTGCTAGCGAGTTCGGCATAGACCATCGTGTTGCTACACCTTATCATCCACAGACGAATGGTCTAGCCGAGGTGTCGAATAGGGAGATCAAGACGATATTGCAGAAAATCGTCCGCCCTGACCGAAAGGATTGGCCACAGCTTTTGGACTCGATCTTGTGGGCATATAGGACGTCTTTCAAGACACCATTGGGTACATCTCCCTTTCGCCTCGTATATGGCAAGCCATGCCATTTACCTGTTGAGCTGAGGCACAAGTCACTCTGGGCAGTCATAGATATTCTTATGGATCCAGGTGGTATGGGAGACCAGAGGAGGGCAGAGTTAGCTGCCCTGGAGGAGCTTAGAGATTCCGCTTTCTCAAACAGCCTACATTATAAGGAAAAAGTGAAGGAGTGGCATGATTCTCACATCAGCCACAAGCATTTTGAGATTGGACAGAGAGTATGGCTGTTTGATGCGAGACTGCGATTATTTCCAGGGAAGCTACAGAGCAAATGGAAGGGACCTTACTTGGTCAGAAAGGTACACGACAACGGTAGCATTGACATATCTGAGTTGTCTTCTGAGAGTACCTTTCGAGTGAACGGCCAGCGGCTCAAGCCATTTCTAGATCATGACCCGCGGGTCACTGATCTTGCCCCTATTCATTTTGCGTGAGATGTGGTCTTTGACTCACATCTAATGCATCTCACGCCTGAGTTTCACTGATCTTCCGCCTTGTATAGATCCAGATGTCCATATCACCACATTCTTTAGTCCCACATCCCGTTCTTCATCTTGTGATTATGCTATACTTAGGGTGCACCTTACCCTAAGTATAGGGGGGATGTGAGACCTTTTGGGTATTTCTTTTGTTTCTGTCTACCCCTGTTTTTGTTGCCTATACTTAGGGATATTTCACCCTAAGTATAGGGGGGGTAGACCCTGTACATTCTCCACTCGGTTTTCCCGTTGTGTACAGCTTGCTATACTTAGGATTATTTAATCCCAAGTATAGGGGGAAGACCCGAGACCCTCTTGACTTTTCCATTTCATTCTTCTTCTTTGTATATAGCCTTCCTTTTCACTTTCCTATACCTAGCACGAGTTATGTCTTCTTCATCGCTCTTGACTCTGAGGACATCGTTCGAGCTAAGTATAGGGGGATGTGTATATATTTCATATATACTTTAGCCATAACTCGTACTTTGTGTGAGTGTGTTAATAAATAAAATGGCTAAAAACTACAAAAATTAAAAATTTTCATGTACATAATCTTCTTTTATTTGCACATAAATAGCTAGTGTACAAATTATTTTTGTAAAAATGATTTCAAAAATCTTTTGTGTAAAGCTTGTGTAAATATTTTTGTATCAAAATTATGTATATAGTACAAAATTTTTCCAAAATGTTTTGAAAATCAAAAGTTTGCAAAAATCTTGTGTAAATGTGTGTAAATATCTTTTTGCAAAACTTGCACTTCATGCATCATCCATTCATGATTTCAAAACATTTTTCAAAAATTTTGCATGATTGTAAAAATTTGTGTAAATAAGCATCTCTTGTACATATGTATATAGTTTTTCTGGATGATAGTTGACATTTAAACTAGCCAGGAATCAAAATGAGAAATGGAGCTTGATTAAGATCTTAATCCACCTAACTTCTAAGAGGAACCTTATAGGGCTTAGGTTTAAGGCTTTTCAGGTCCATGGTGACTTAATTCTTTAAGTCCACTAGGCTATGATCACATGTCATCTCAGTGAGCCTAAGTAGAGCACTTAACAACAACACATGACTCATATAGACAATGGCTTTACTTGGACACCAGCACTATGCACCGAGCTCTCTACGGATGAGGTGGTGAGGAGGCAGTCTTCCTTGACTTGGGGTAGCATATGAGGGTAGTACTTCTAGGCGGAACCTCTCTTCTTCTTTTAGTGAAGGAAGTGCGTCTCAACTTGGTCTGGTTGCCATGAGGTCTAACGACAGGAGTTGTGGGTTGCAATAAAGCTTCAAAAGAGGGATAGTCTACTGGCTCAAGAGGAAAAACTCCTTGTATATATGCTGCACATGTATATGTTGTATAGATGCACTTGAAAAAAAATGTGCAAAAAGAAAAGAACTCCAAAAAAGTGGTGGGTCTGATAGAAAATGGTAATCCCACCGGAGTATGTATATAGAGTGCAATAAGCAAAGCTTGGTTTCATGATCCAACTGATGTAGCTTGCAGCAGGGAGACTTGGCTACACTGGTCAGGCTCCCAAGGGTACTTGGCTACACTGGCCTAGACCCATTCTCTTCTTCCTCCTCTTCTTGAGCCGGTTGAACTTGAACTTAGAAGGGAATATCCCGCTCCTCGAGGAAAGAGTGGCCAGATTGAGGTCATAGAGTTACCTTGTTGGGGAGGGTTGTCAAGTTGCCATTTCTGAGGTGGAGAGCTTAGACCTCACATTCACAGGACAAGAAAAGATTCATGGTCTTCAGGGTTTGTGATTGATGACTTGTTCTGATCTGGAGCATTGAGGAGTCTTGGTTATAGATTAGTGGAACTTAGAGGTTGTTGAGTTTTAAGCTTAAGTCTAAATAAGGTTCCGACACATTAATAATCCAAAGATCTGATCGAGCTCCATACCCCAATTTAATGAAGGCAAGTTTAATAATCAACCTTGATCCATGTACATCCTCTTTTTCTTTTTCTTTCTTTCTTTTTCACTTCTTTTTCAAATAAGTGTTTGCTAAGGGACTAGCAAAGTTAAGTATAGGGGGGTGATGAATACTCATTCATCACTCTTTATTCTTATATTTTAGCTACAAAAACCTGTGCAAATGCATGTAGATATGTGTAAATAGGAATAATTACCAAAAGCATGCATTGTGTAAAAACCTATAATTAGCATGTTTTTGTGCAAAAATAAAAGAATAAAGATTAAAAAGAAAAAGAGTGAAATATTTAGAATAAATATTGAGCAACCTAACCCAAGGGAGGGCTCAGCATGGGCCTGACCGCATAAAAGCCAAAGTAGAGGGAGATAGGGGCTCTTGTGTAAATATTTATGTAAATAAAATATAAATATTTTTCCTCACCAAAAATATGCTTTTAAATACTTGTATATATTTATAAATATAAAAACAAAAGAAAAAGTTAAAAATCAAAAAGATCAAAAATACCCCTTTCATCATATACATAAACCACATCTATTTATTTATTTAACCTTGTAAATAAATAAAATTATTTTCCAAAATTTTTGTAAATAGTCTATGTTATATATTGTAAATAAATAAAAACAATTAAAATCAAAACCAAATAAAAATAGCAAAATTAAAAATACAAAAATACATTGTACATATACCATGTATATAAATGTATATATGTATTTATTTTACTCATATATATAAATAATAAAAATAAAATAAAAATACCTTTTTATTCCATGTTTTATACTATAAATAAATAAAATATAAAATTGGAATAAAATTGCATAAAAATAATAATTAAAAACCAAAAAAATCAAAAACCCTAATATTGTACATATACCTATATATTACATACTATGTATATAGCTTATTTCTATTTCCAAAAATTAATTAAAAATCACTAAAAAATAGAAAAAAATAAAATAAAAATATTTTGTGTTTTGAGTTTTTGCAAATTCGGCCCCTAGCTACCCTTATTTGTCACTTCAAGATCCAGCCACGTGGCCGAATCCCATTGGGTCCTGGGGATGTTGACCGCCCGGTCAACTACCCCCCCCCCAGGACCACCTTCCGCGGATACAAGCGCCCGACCCGATTTCTCGCAATGACCTGCTTGATCCGACACCCATTTCCCTAAACCCCGGCTCCGTTTTGATCCTCCCACATCCGACATCCTCGTCCGGCATACACCTTGGGATCCGCGCGCCTCATCGACCTACCCGAGCCATTCTTAGCCGGACCCCTCCAGCGTACATAAGCGAGCTCCGCCACTCGATTTCACCATCTTTGGCCATTCGCCTTCTTCTCCTGTGAGCTCCAGAGAGACCGTTAGAGTGACAGCTAGCGCCTCGACCTGTCGAAGCGAGGAAAGGATGAGGACCCATCGATCCGGCGACCACAGCCGCCGCAGCTCCGCCACCAGCGTGAGCTCCGAGCCTCGGACTGAGACGATCCTCGAGGCGACGACCGGGAGCTTCCCCAGCTCCTCCCCAGTCTCTCCGACCACCCAGGTAACCCCTTAGCCTTCCCGTTTCCTTCAATTTCCATTTACGCCTAATTCGCTCCGCCGCCGTATTTCTCCGATTCATCCCGGTTCCGACCACTATCCGATCATCGGAATCGACCATTACGTTCGCCTCTCCCCGACGCACCTTCTCCACCCATTCGCCCAACCCAGCTCGCACAGGAGCTGGGAACCGAGCTCCTCCGTCCACCACCTTCGCCGGAGCTCGCCGCTTCGACCCATCGTTCACCCCCACTTCGCCTAACCGGGTCGAGGCAGTTTGCCCTCGACCCGCAAGTCTCCTGAGCTGTTTTGCAGGTGATACCCAGCCCATCTGAGGGCTTGGTCATTCAGGCCAGGAGGCCAAGCTCCGCCGACCTCGCCCGAGCTCCTCGGAGCTCGGCTCGATCATCGGAGCATCGCAGCAGACGCAGGAGCACTCCAGCTTGCTTCTCCGACCATCAGAGTGCTCCAAGGAGGAGCACAGCGCACGCACGAGCCCGGCGAGTCTCGCCGGGGACCTGTTCTTCGAGGACCCTCCTCTGCCGTTGATCGTCCCCCTCCGCTCCAGACTTCATCCGGGCCGTCCATCTCTGGAGCCACCAGTGCCGCTCGATCTGAGGAGAGGCGATCCGGAGCGCCCACCGTCAGCAGCCGTCCGATCTCCACGTGGCGCGCATCCAGGCCATCCGCTTAATAAAGGGTAATTTACCCTTAGGCCCTGTCTTTATTTTTATTTCGTTTTAGTCCTGTAAATATTAAAGTCAGTTGTTAAGTTTTAGGTTTATTTGCATAGTGGACCCTGAGCTTTAGTTTATTCGCATTTATACCCCTGCCAGTTGTGGACACGTGCTTCGACACGTGATATTTTGGGTTATTTGCAGTAGACCCCCCTGTAGTTCTGGATGTTAATGAATGAATGAAATCTTTTACTTATTTACATTTATACCCCTGTGCGTGATTTATTTCCACATGTGCGATATATTTTGGGTAATTTGCATATGAGCCCCCTGGACTTTTGGTACCCGTTACCAATAAGTCCTCGGGACTTATTTTTCTTACATTTGGGTCCCTGAGTGCTCCAGGCATGCGCGTGGTGCGTGTTTTGCTGGGTATTTTGCACCAGACCCCCCAGAACTTTGGGTATTTGCACTTTGGTCCCTGTGCACAGTACCCTTCCTTTATTTTTGAATAAAATAGCAAAACACCTCCAAATCCAACGAAAATTTGACACATGGCTCCTGCCATGGTGTAGGATTTTTGTGGATTTTTTAGGACATTTTTTATTTAGTTTGATATTTTTAAAAATCAAAAACCTTCATTTTTGTCACTGTCTAGTTTGAAAAATCACAAAAAAAATATAAAAACTCACTTAAAAATTCTATAAAAATTGTCTACTGTTTGTTTTACTTAGTTTGATTTTCTAACCAATTTTGGCTATTTTTCATTGCTGAAAACCCCTAAAACTTAAAAACACACAAAAACCTATGAAAATTCTAGTAAATAAATTAAAAATCCAAAAATAATAAAATTGGTACCTAAATTTTCCTTGTTTTATCTTCTTTACAGGAAAATTACCTCTAGGCAATTTTGAGGCTCTTAGAAATTTTATCTAGGGCTTTTTGGCTCGGCTGGACAGTATCACTGATTTTAGCTACTGTTTGATTTTTAGAAAATTAAATAAACCTTAGAAAATTCTCAAAAATTCACCAAAAACACAAAAAAATATAAACTACATAAAAATATTTTTATTCCAATTTTTGGTTGATTTTTGATGCTTTGAATAAATTGTTGAAGTGTGCTTTTCCTTGTTTTTCTTTATTTTCTTAATTACTTAAAAATCCAAAAAAATATAAAACAGATTAAAAACCACTAAAAATATTTTGTTCTTTTATTTTCATTCTTTTTACTACTTCGTAGGCCTCTCGGCCAACCCGTGCTCCTTGAGTTCGACCCTGGGTGCTATACCAGGTTAATCCCATAGCAGGACCGCTATTCGTATTTTGATCGATTTTATTTTCATTAGTGGTTCAATTTTTCTTGATTGACTTAGCCGATTGATCGAGGTCGCAATGACCATTTTTGTACCTTTACCTTGGTCATTTGGCTGGTCATCAGCGAGACAAGCGCCGTCAGACATGACAAGGAAGCTTTGAAATTCAAATTCTTTTCTGAAAAGAAGATTATCATATTTGCTTTCATCTGAAATTCCTGTATCAGTTCAGAACAGTCCACTTCTCAATGTAATCAAATATCAATGGAACAGAAAAGGAAGAAGAAAATCCCGGTAGTGAATCGTTCATTAAGCAAGGGAAAATCCTAGGAGAATAACCCTTTATTAGATTCTCCAGGTATGTCATAAACCACCACCCTCGGTATCCCAAGTTTTCACACTATTTGGTCCTTGCTTCGTAAATTTTAGGCGGTGATTCTCAGTGTTGTGTTTTTCTTATATTGTCTCCAAGTATTAATATAACCAAAGCCATCTATATCCCAAATATAACTATAATCATCCTCTTCTCTAATACCTAGGAAATAAGTTAAGTACCCAAAACAAAATCATGTTTAATCGTTAAAAAAGTCACACCCAAAAATCCCATGAAGAAATGATAGACCCAAGTCCACTGCTAAAGCCAGAACGCCCATAAAAACCCTGACATTAACCACCCATCTCCCTAAACACTGGAATTCCTTAAAAAGGGCAGCATCCCAAGAGAGATTTTCCAGTGGAGGTGTGGGATGGAAACAAATTCCCACAAAGAAAAGCAAGACAAAAAAATTTCCCACAATGAGCATATGTCGACAAACCACTAGCCAAATCGGCAAAGGATTCTTACACCCATAACCCTTTATATTTTCATAATTACGAGTTGAATTTCCATAATTCCAAATAATGAGTCTCAGTAGTGACTTCCATTTCTACGTAGGCCCCTCCGTCAGTTTTGTCCATTAATCTAACTACCTCTTCATGTTAATCTAACCTCCATGGATCCTATGGTTGATATCTTCCCTCCCTCTCCTCCCTCTCTTCCCTGTTAGATAATGGAAACATCTCACACCCAACACCTCCTCCCTCACCAGCCCTGTCCCCTACTCCACCTCCTCCCTTAGCAGTCTCACCTACGCCTACAACATCACCTTTTCCGGTGCCCTCCCCTGCGCACTCCCCTCCCATCATGCCCTCGCCTTTGTTTCACCTCCCTCAACACAAGCCCCCCACTGCTCGTGAATTGTCTTGAAAGTTGCACCTATTAACCAAACCAATGAAGCCATACTATGGAACTACTGCATGTCAAAAAAACAGAGCACCTTGTTCTTAAGATCCACAAATCATGTGTTCAGTGCAATCAAATAGGAAATCGGATTCGTCTCTCTCAGCTTTGAAATGAACATGGGGATAACATATCGGCACGAGGACAAAAAAAAGAAAAAAGAATCATAGTATCACTTGAAAATGGAGGAGGCGATCTTGGAGGCTTCGAGGTTTGCAGCCTTCTTAAGGAAGCTTGTATCGTCCTCCTCAAGAGCCATGTGGATCGGAGTAGAGCCGAGTTGATGAATATGTGATTCATTACTCTAATAGCTTAAAATAGAGTTGTGTTCTCAAGTAATTAATTGCATTTAGGTGATTAATATATATATATATATATGATTAACACCCGTTCAAATGTAAATAATTGACATAAATTAGCATTCATATTTGCATAAACAAGGAGATGAAAAATGTATGTATGTATGTATATTCACCTATAAAAAGTTCAATCTTCACCATTTTTTACTAGCTCTAAATTAAATAAAAAGCAACTCCATTGTGTACATATCCATAATATAAACTAATTAAAAATATTAGAAAATTACTAACTTGTATTCATGTATAATGAACCCAAACCCTACTTTGAGACCGAAAAGTCGTAAATTGAAATATCTATGATAGACAATCTCCTATGAACCCATACTCACTTTTGAATCAATGTACATTCAATTCTCTACAAATCAAGATCAAATTCAAAAGAAGCAGGGTTCATATGTGAACTTGAGTTTGAGAACTTCTTGTAAAAAAATAATAAACCCATAGAAAATGAAGCATTTTGACTTTGTATATAGTTTCCACATGTTTGTCTATATTATTTTATTTATTTATTTATCAAAAATCTCAAAAATAGATTAATGCGCAAATATTTCCCAGTATTTCATTTCATTTTCTTTTGATTTTTTATTTAATTAAAAATCATAAAAATTTTGTAAAATATAAAATCCACATAGTTTATGCACATGAAATACCATCCAAAAAGCGTTTTGTATAGATGAGGCTTTTTTATTTTGGCCCCTTCACGAAAGTCGTAGATCTCGTCAAGATGAACAACTTTCGTGAAGGAAAATTTTTATTGAGTCCATTTGCTATTTTTTTTGAATGTTGCTTATTTTTATTTTTATTTTTCTGTTAAGGACACATAGCAGCTTATGGAGTCACCACGTGTTGCCTCCTTCTCTCCCAATGCACCTCCTCCCAGTCATAGGTTCATTTCAGATCCAATGACCCCTATGCCTCCCCCTTTTAAGTATGTCCCTCATCTCAATTGTCGGATCAAGTCCAGATCCAATGGTCGATATCCTCTCCACCGCCATTCCACGTTTTCGTCCATTGACCATTCAATCTTGGACAACCCCTCTCTCATCGACTAAGACCAAGTAATCATGAGCCCCTCGCTCATCCTTGTCAACAACCAATTCCTGGGATATCAGGGTGGCGAGGTTGCTAGGAGTGGAGACACCTTTGGAAGTGGAGGACGTAGGTCTGAAACTACATGGACATCAACATGGGACAAGATCAAAATGTCGATGCAGACATCTTTTTTATTTCTTCGTTGTTTCCCCTCGAGAGGTCCTCGAATTCGTTCTAAAAGGGCTTTGCAGTAGAGAAATTGTCATGGACAGCAATGTCTACTATTGTTCCTTCTTTCTTGTGGTTATCGGAATTGTGTTGTATGGTTGAAATGTAATTCACAAGTTTTTTCTTGAATAAATGTGCCATCATCGAATCACGAATCCAACCATTGTTGTACCTTCAAAGTTGATTTATAGAGATACTTACACAGCTTTCGCTTCTCATATGGATATGCATAATTTTAGCAACTCGCCTCATATTTCGCTCGCCGGTATGAAAATGATCGTCAAGTCGTGGGAATGAATTGGCAATCATGCCCCGATACCAATTGATGCAAATGATAAAATTTCAACGATGAAAAATAATAATTTTGATGATGAAAAAATATTAGATGGAAGAACTTTGGAGGGAGGGAGAGAAAGCTCATCGGATGTAAGGGATTTGGAGAAAAGAATCATGGAGATCGCGTAGAGGGGAGCTAAGAGGAGAGAAATAAATGAGATTTTTTAGGAAAAAAAGAGCGGCGTCCCAATTGGGACCTACCACCGTATGTTTGTGTATTAATATAAGAAAAAGAGATAGCAAGGAAAAGTGTTACATCATACCACGTTTGCCATGAATTACAGAGTACCCTGCAATGCCCATTATGTTTATAGTACAACCCCCCCCCAAGATGACAATGTTCCTCGCACAGTAGATGGACCACACCAACGCAACTGGGTACAACCTATCTTCATGTCTGAAGTCGTAGACCGAGCGATAGTCCCTCCAGAAGGCGGTGCAATCGTTCCGTGCCAGCCACGAGATGTTAGCCTGCCTCCAAACCTCCTCAGAAAACAGGCAAGAGAAGAATAAATGGTCGGCATCCTCCATTAACCCACCACACATATCGCATGCAACATCTTCCAGACTTAGAATCTTCCCCCGACAAACCTTGTTAAGGATCCTTCCAAGCCTGAATAGCCATAAGAAACCTTGATAATGTTGGGTACCTTACACTGTCATATCAAACCCATGTCTAGACGAAGCTCCTCCAGCACTTCCTCCCCATCCTCCACCAAAAAATGATAAGCATTTCGCACAGTGAACCACTCATCACTCCAAACAAAGTGATCACAGCCCGTAAATGGGCTCTCGCCCTGTAACAGCTCAGTCTGTAAAGATAAGAACTCATGCACCCTCTGCTCGGACAATGGTGACGAAACATCGGAGACCAGCCTCACGATCCCAAACCTGTTGCACACACCTCTCTATCGCCCGCCAGCCTCAAAAGGTGTGGGTATCGGTCCCCCAACACCCCATCCCGGTTCAGTCATCCCTCCAGAAGCAAAAACTCGTGCCATCTCCCAACATTGGACTCAGCCTAAAAGCAATCTCCGGAATAATCACGGTAATCCCCTTCCACAAAGATGATGGAAGCCTTCCCGGGATGACTTCTAATGACATGGTAACCCCATATATCCTCCTGCGCAAGCGGTAGGCCAAGTCCTGTGATTTCCCCCATACCCGAACCACTCATTTTGCCATAAGCGCCTTATTCATCCCCCTCATCCGTGGCACCCCTAATCCATCCTTCCTCTTAGCTGACGTCAGTCTGCCCCACTCAACCAGGTTGATACCCTTCTTGCCCTGTTGCTCGTCCGACCAGAAAAATTTCCTCATCAAGGCCTCAATCTTAGTACAAACCCCTGCAGATAGCGATCTCGTGGAAGAAAAGATCGGGATGGCCGATAGAACATGCTTCATAAGTACCAACTTCCCACCCTTCGAGAGCAACATCACCATCCATCCCGTCAGTCTCTCCTCCAGTCTCTCCAACAACGCCCCCCAATCATCCGCCTTCGGCATCCCAGCCACCAACGGGAGCCCCAAATATGTAATCGACTGGGCCGTCGTGGGGCATCCTAGTACCTCAGAAGCGTGACGCACCTCGTCCTCTGCAAGACCGAAAGGCACCACCATCGATTTTTCTCTATTGACCTGAAGTCCAAATATGTTCCCAAATATATCCATGATAACCGAAGTTCTTTGAATCCTCTCCTCCTCAGCTCCCAGGAAGAGTACCGTGTCATCTGTGTACTGAAGAATTAGGCTGATAGCCAAAACACCAACCCGCGCGAACGGCCAACCTCATCATCACTGCTAGAGCATCCGCTACAATCACAAATAGGAGTGGAGCCAGTGGACATCCATGTCTGATTCCTCTCTATGGCTGGAAGAATCCTCCCTCTGGTCTACCGTTAACAAGCACATCATGAGATGCAGTTGTAACATACCGCTTGATCCAACCGATCCATGTCTCCGGGAATCCCCTTCTCTCGAGCGATGCCCACAGGAATCTCCAATCCACAGAGTTTTGAGAAGTTAACCTTCCAAAGCACATCCCTGGCCTTGCTTCTTTTCTAGTCCGTTATCACCTCTGAAGCCATCACCAAACAATCCCCCATAGATCTCCCAGGAACAAACACCATCTGCTCAGGCAAGATGATCCGATCCAATACCACCCTCAATCGGTTAGCCAAGATCTTTGACACTAATAGATAGATAGCATTAGATAATGCGATAGGCATGTAGTCCTCTACCCTGACCGACGCATCTTTCTTAGGCAGCAGAAAAAGGAGCGCCTTGTTCAGCCGCTCAAAGCCCATGTTCCCATGTCAAAACTCCTCCAGTACATCCAACGCATCCCCTTGACCGTCTCCCAAAACTCCCTGTAGAAGTATATTGGGAACCCATCAGGTCCTGGTGCACCATCTGCATTGAGCTGTAAAAGCATCCGCCTGACCTCCTCCTCCGTAAAACCCATCACCAGCTCACTTACCTCCGAGTCGGAGATCCGCGATACGCCCTTCCCCTACCAGCCCCATCCAGACCGATTCTGCCTTCTGCCGAAAGCTTGAAAGTGAGATCTCAATGCAACCCTCATCTCCCTATTACCCTCCACCACCTCCCCTCCGACTGGAATCGAGTGTATCGAATTCCTGTGTCTCCTCCCACTAGCCAAGGCATGAAAAAACCTCATGTTTGCATCGCCCTCTCTAGCCATCGCTGCCTAGATCTCTACCTCCATGCCACCTCCTCTTTTTGTCGCCAAGCAAAATCTCATTCAAGTGAGTGTCCATGTCTACACACTCCTCTGTCGTTAGCGACTTTCATCCCCAATCTTGTCCAACATGCATACCCCTTCATGGGCCCTCAACCTCATACTACGTCGTTGCGCCTTGTTGGCTCTATTGAAATCCCACAAGTGCCTCCTGAGTGAGGCCAACTTGCTTGCCAACTTACAGGTCGTCGAGCCATCAGGCATGCAATCCTCCCAGAACTTCATCACACATTCCCCGAAAGCCGTCCTCTAATAGCCAAGCCCCCTCAAAATGGAAAATCGTATGTGTCCAGACCTCCTCTCCAGAAGTCCACAACAGGGGAGTATAATCTGAGTGCGCCCTCAGCAGCGCCCGCGCCCCCGTCAAAGGAAAAAACTCCAGCACCTTGATCGATATCATAAATATGTCGATACGAGATATCGACCTCGCATTCCTCCATGTGTACAAACATCCATCAGTATTGACTATCTGAAGCCCAAGCTCATCCAACACGTCCCTTAATTCCGACGAACCACTGTCTCTACCTCCACGGCCCCCGGGCGGTCCTCCAACTGCATGGTCACATTAAAATCTCCTGCAACGAACCAGGCAGTATCAAGCGCCACATCCCTAGCATCAACCAGCTCCTCCACCAAACGAGCCATGCTGACCCCGTTGCACGGGTCATACTCGTTAGTAGCCAGAATCTTCAAACGAGAAATAAATGAGATAAATCTCAATTTAATAAGCTTTAGAATGTCTCCATATATAGGTGTTTGCTCCCTTTATATAGGAGGGAAGAGGGGATTACAATAAAATAAAAAGAAATAAATAGAATAGAAATCCTAACAAACCTTAATTATCCTCTAACATGCCTAAGCAACTAACTAATTAAAGATCGCATGTGATCTCTTTATTTTAAATAAAATTGCAAATTGGCCACAAATTTTCATAAATAAATTCAATCCCAACTCTAATTAATTAAGCTCTAATTAACGGACGAAAATCAAACCTTGAATAAAACTGCAAATTCGACTCAAATTTTTGTAAATAAATTCAATTCCAACTCTAATTAATTAGGCTCTAATTAATTGACAAAAATTAAACCCTATTTGATAAATTGAACGGACAAAAAACCCTAATTAAGACCTAATTTGTCGTTCCACGCCGCATCAGATCCAATGCTCATCCCTATCCTTGCCCAACCCTCTCTGCAATAAGTAGAAATTCATGTTCGCTAACACCCTACTATAGAACAACATAATTTCAAACATATCCCACGCTAATTCAAATGGCATATTGTTTCTTTAAGATGTTGCTAACATTCTGCATGTATCGATAGCATGTCCTGGAGGCATGCCGCTGCATGTCACTAATATCTTTACCAATATCATTAAACATGTGGGCATGTTGCTCCATATTGCCAATTTCCCCCCATTCAGTGATAAAAATGCTATTTATCAATATAAACCATTAGTTTAACTATTATATAATAGAAATTCTATTGTTGCCCACTTCAATGGTCTGGTGGTAGTGCAGTGTACCTACCACTTAAAGGACCGGGGTTCAAATCGCTCCTTGTGGAGGACGCATTAGGTAGTCGACAACCAGCGTAAAAAATAGTCGGATCTTCCAACATATATATAAGAAGAAACCATGTAGCCGGCAAGGCTTCGACATTTTTTAATAGAAATGCTATTAATTTTGTATATTACGATTATTTAAGATATATTATTATAAACTTTAACTTACAAGGGAATTTTTCATATATTTGTATAATCGATACCTCTAGTTCTATTTGTGAAAATTAAAGTGCTTAAAGTCTTAAATATTTAAATAAGAAAATGTTCAATAAATTCAAATTTCCATTTATTATATGCACGGCTCTTTTTGGTTAGCCAACAATTAGGAAGCAAGAATCGTCGATTTTAGATTGAAGATTGATACTGAGAGGTGAGAGGTTGAATGCTTTGGTTTCATTATTGATAAGAAAACGATATGGTTTGATCACCATTTCACTCGTTAGTCTTCTTACTTTTTAAGAGCTAATTATGATAATTATGTAACAAATATTGCATACTATACATTCTAGATGCATGCCATTCATTTTCACGGTTTAGTAGAAATTTAGATAAATATTACATAACATTCATTTAAACTAGTTTAATGCTTTTCGGTAATTTCTTTGATATCTAGAATTGAGAAGTCTTTTTCATCTAAATTAAATTAGCAGCTTCTTAAATGCTAGAGATTTTACGTTTCTAATCTCATGCAACCTCAAATATGTAAAGATGGCGCTTTTAAATTATTTTATAGACATAGGGATAATTGGAAACTTAATTTCTTTAAAGTACTCAAATTTTAGCCCTAGATTAGGGATTTCGTTAGCATGCCAAGGGCATATCTTTGGCATACTATTTTTTAGACTTGGTGAAACGGCATCGACACCGCAGACGGCAATTAAAATCATGCCGCACAATAACAATGCATCTCTTCATCCAAGTAATCCAGATCTCTGAAAAGCTTCATAAGAGAAGCCTAAATGAAAGTCCAATCAATACAATCATGTATTAAAAAACGAAAAGTCCAAAGCAAACCATTGACCTTCTGCCACCTCTAAAAAAGACCAGATATGCAGACATCACCAAATGGTCCATCACATGTCTACCACAGATAAAGGTTGACTAATCAAGTGGATTTTTTTAAAGAGAAAAGAGGAGGCACACCACTTGTTGGCGAGTCTCTTAGAACTAAACAAGTGAAACGATGTGATAAAAATCCCCCACAGTCGGTTTGCTAACAACTTAGTCACAATAAGGTAAATAATATTTGAAAGCACAATGAATGAAAGTCTTCAACTCCTGTAACTGTTGCTTTCTTTGGCAAAAGAATGATGAGGACACAATTCAGCCTTTCAAACCAATATTATCCGATCTGAAATCCCCGATCAACTCCATGACATCATACTCAAGGTCCCAGAATTTTCAGAAGAAGTAAAATGCAAAGTCATCATGTCAAGGTTATCCATCTGCATTAAAAATGGCAAAATGGTAAAGCCTTCTACCAGTTTAAGTAGCATTGGCTACATGGATTCTTATCAAATCCATGTTGAAAGATTGAACCTTTTTTGTGTTGCCTTATCCATCTGCATTGAAATCAAAATTTTCAACAGCACGAACCTCTTAAGGATTAAACTCTAGCACCAACCCCTCCATCTTCTCTTGAATAAACCTACTCATCATGCGGCCCGATCATCATTATTTACTATTTTAGACATGCCTACTTAAATCATGAAAGTATCCAACCACAATTGTGCCAACTTTTTCATCGCCATGAAACCTATCGTTACCAACGAAAAAGGATGAAGTTCCTTCTTTGCCTCCTACTTGCCATAACATGGAAAATTTCGTGTTTGCAGCTCCTTCCCTTGACTGAGTGTGCTTCAACCTTTGCCTCCATTTAATGGCGTTCTTCTTATCCTTGATGCAAATGCAAATTTGGAGGGGAGAGAAGACAAAATATATACGAAGAGACTCGTGGTTTGAGAGAGGGATGGGAATGAGAGGTAGAATTGTCGAAAAATTGAGAAGATAGAGATAAATATGCGGGAGCACTCCAAAACCAATAACTCAATTCGTAATTTCATAACTTGTTTTCTAAAATACTAGTTTACTTACCCCGTTATAAAGGGAGGGATAATTTACATGATAAGTAAGTAAAACAAAGTAACCATATATGACCTAACAAAACAGAGATTGACTCCTTAAGTTACTCTAATCTAGCCACCTAAAAAATAGCCAAGATACCGATTAACTAATGAAAACTCATAATTTATCTCAACTCCTAATTTGCGCTTACATCAATTTTCCTCTGCTTTAAAAAAACATCTTCTGTTGAGTTATTCGATCAGCGGGTGCAAAACGTGATGGCTAGATCTCCAATCCGAGTTGGAAGAACTAATGTGGAGCATAAAACGGTAGCTCAAACTCCAGCCTTCAATGCTTGCAACCGACAAAGTTTCAAGACTTTCAACGAGATTCAGATGAGGAGGGGTTGTTGTAGGCCGTAGGTGGCAGCGCCACACCTTATGTGTACGAGGTGACCTTAAAGGTAGCAATGTCAACTATGCCCATTGTGGCACTTGCTTCTAGCTGTCGGCAATGAGATGGGCAAGTGACGTGGCGGTGAGAGGAGATCTATATGTGCTCGAGGTGGCAATCGATCACATTCCATGGGTCCGTTTGGTAATTGGGTTACCCCGGGGTAACCCAGTTTACCCCTCTCTATTCTTAGGTTGGAATTCCATCACAAATCATAGTGACATCACATCAAATTCCTTATTCCAACACTCTCCAACCCTCATAACCATCTCAAACAGCTACTGTTCACATCAGGTTACCCCAGCCCACCCCATCCCAGTAACCAAACAGACCCCAGGTGGTGTTACTCGCACACATATCCATCTCTTCGACATTGACCATCAGCTTTTTGATGGCGAGGTCTTCGTTGACCTTGCTACTCTTGCCAACGTTGCTAGATGCAAGATCCTCTATTTGCTCTTAAACCACGTCTTTGATGACTAAGAGGTCGTCATGGTTGTTAAGATCTTTCGATTGGTCATGATGATTGTGTTGTATTCCTTGGTGATTTCTTCGGGGTGTCGGACAACGACAGTGAATATAAATTCCATTGGGTTTTCAGAATCCTCACCCAAAGTGTTTGCACTGTCTATGTTTTTTCTTGGCTCCTGACTGTACTCCCTTTTGAAATCTTGTAGCAAAATTTGCATCTCTTCCAATGTATTAGAACAATATTTGCTATTGTCGGAAAAAAATGAACTTCAAATTTCAGGTTAAGAATTGTGGTTGCTTGAATGATACGATGTTGAATATAAAAACTTGTGTTGATAAGTGGATGAACGATGGACTCTTCTTTCTTCGATCTTATTAACGCTCTTTGTAGGATTGATAAATCGTGAGAACAATTTGGAAACCATGATGTGATACCATTTCTTGCATAAAGAATTAGGAGAGGAGAGAAGAGAAAATATGTGTGATGAGCCTAACAGTTTGAGATAGGATCGGGGGAGACGCGGAACCCTTGAAAATTTAAAAAGGATAGGGATGAAGGAGAAAGAGCACTCCAAAATCAATAGCTTATTTCATAATTTCGTAACTTATTTTTTAAACAATAGCCTACTAACTCCTTTATTTAGTGAAGTCCAGTTTACAAAATAAATAAGAAAAATAAAATAACCACCAAAACTAAATCCCAATTGACTCCTTAAGTACACTCTAATTTAACAACCTAAGTAGGGAACCCCAAAATTTTGAGATTCTAAATTGAACTTAAATTTATTCAGATTAAATTAAAAGAGCTAATATACCCATTTACTATCAAAAAAATCAGACTTATCTAAATTTTGAACCCGTGCTTGTATCAGTCCTCAATCATCACCTTCTACTACTTCTTTATTCCTCCAACTCGTTGATATCAAGGCTCTTTCATCATCTATCCTGTCAAGCATAACAAGTGCATGCCCTCTCCTCTATCCAGATTCCACACTAGATATGGATCTCCCTTCTATAGGGTCAATATTTTCCCAAGTGTCACTAGCTTCGATGCCACCCTTTTGATTGTCGATCCCCCAACTTGGTAACCAACCCAGAGATCTGCAACTATCCTTTTGAGACTACTTCCGATTCCAGGAATGATTAAACCTGAAGAAAGAAGACGGACGATGAGCTAGAGTCCCAAACAAGCGGCGTGTGGTCCAGCTTCAACCTATCTAGAATTCATCGAGGCCAAATAAAGCAGTTGCTAAACAGGAAGAATAGATCATTAAGAGATTGTGAACTTGAGTTTTGTCATGTGTATTTGTGAATCTGCAATTTGATGCAACCATGATCTCCAACTGCAGCTCCCATATAAGATGCGAAAAGTCCCCTGACCACTGGTCTTGGCATCCACACAACCTCGACCAATCATCTGACAACAAGCTGATGTGACAATGAGCCCCCATCCCCCCACCCCATAACACTCCTCTAATTTGAGCCTCTACCAGACCATAACAATATCCACCCAAAAAGAATCCTACCAGGCCGGATCCACCGCCCAAAACTTTTCAAAAAGAGTGGTCGTTGATGCTTTTCTTAGTAGTTAGCAGGAAGGTGTGGAGTGTTTACATTTCATATATATGACTCGTAGTGGTTGTTAGAACCAGTATTGCGGCCTTTTGCTCTCTCAAGTTATGTGTGGGTGAAGGAAGTGGGAGAGAAAAGAAAGATGAGGATAGAAAGGAACTGAAAGGGATGGAAAAGAAAGGAGCGATGATGAAAATTGAATGGTATGATGGAAGGGACAGGAGGGAGGAAATTAACTTTCATAGTGTTTAGTTCCATGGAAGTGAATGACAATAAAAAGAAGAAGAAAATGATAATTTATTTTAAATGTATGTGCCAATAAAGCCTTAAGATTTACTTCCAAAATCTTCTTAAATGATACCCACATGTTTAGGCATGCACACACACATATGAATAGATCATTATAAGTAGAAAGAGGGCAAAAGGGACCTCTACATAAATTAGAAAAATAATGCTTTCCATCCCTCCCCCCCCTCCAAATCCCTCCATTTGGGAGATGGAAAACAATCACTCCAATCACAGGCTTCTAGTCATCCGATCCCTTTGATTATATACATTTACGTGCATCCAAACACCAAATATAATTTTCCCCTCCTTGCATTCCCTTCTAATCCACCCATTCAAATGCATCCTGTGTTTGGAAGGAGGAATTGGGGGGATAAAGGAAGGAACGGGATGGATAGTGTAGTAATTATGGTGTACGGTTGCATCCTAAAGGGAAATGAATTGTAAGAATGTAAGTGATTTCTTTCTGCAAATTGGATTGATGGGGAAGGGAACGGGAGGAAATTTTAATTTAGTTTTTCATTCTTATTTCTCCCTCCGTCCCGATCAACTGAAAAAAATCCATGGCCACCACTGTAAATATTATGCAAATAAAATCCCGTCCTTTCATTTGATAGGCTAAATTACCACATTTATTCTCCCCTATACAGTTTAATAGTCTGACTTAACTACCACCCAAAAGATCAGTATTCAAATCCCTCGTCGTGGGATTAACGTTAGGTAACCGACAACTAATGTAAAAATAATCGCAATCTTTCAACGTAGATTTAAGACTCCATATAACCGACCCTACTTAAAGTGAGAGAAGGCATCGCCGCATTGTTCTCCCCTATACACAACAAACATCTATTCTTTTGAGCAGCTACATTATCACATTCTCTCCCTTCCCCTACACAATCAACAAATTTTGAACTCTCCACTCCCCCCCTGATTCTCCGAGTGTCTGCCAGATGTTCTCTGAAAAAAAACTATGCATTAGCCTGATATTATCCAACAGCAAAGGCGGTACCCACCGTAATTTGATTCCAAATATGAGAAAAGGAAGAAGGAACCAACTATTTTCAATAAATACCATCCATCATTGTTACCCACGGACGCAAAGGCCGCAAATCGACAGTCTCCGGCGATCGAATATGGGGAAAAGGGACCGAAAAGAGGGGACTTGCCGGTGATCTCGATAGGGGACTGATCGATCCCAAGCTCGTCGAGCTTCAGCGATGACAATCTCCGCCAGAAGCCCTCGTCCACCTTGCTCTCGAGCCTCGCGAATTGGAGGATGCAGCTCTGCTGCGATGGATCGGGAGATGAACTCGCGTCTGCCATTCCAAGACTATGGGCTTCGGATTCCTCACCGATCTGCTACTTCTCGTCTTCGATTGACCTCGAGCCGTGTCTAATTGCCAACGCTGGTTTTTAAAATTTAGGGGTTTTTTTTCAAAATTTGAGGGTTTCTTTTGCTTGAAGGAAGATTAAGATATCCATCGTATCCGTTTATATAAATTTTGTATAACATGTGTATTCGTATTCGTGTATTTGTTTTCATATCTAAATATAGTCATAAATTTATTTTAATCCTATATAACATAATTCTATATCTTCGTTTACCATATTTGTATAATATTTATGATACAAACACATTTTGTAAATTTATATCATGTTTTTTACATCCAATTCATATATATTTAAGTCGATTTTATAGAATATTTCTAACATTACTCGTAAGTGATTGGTATCATTTTTACACCCGTATCCATTTTTTAAGGATATGGTAAGATAGATTTAATATCCGTTAATATCTGTATCCGCATCCGTATTCGTATTCAAAAACAGATAAGGATACGGTAATACCTATATCTGTATCCATATCTGTCCGTTTGCATCCCTATATAGGAAGCAATATTAAACTAATCAAATTTACATTTTCATTTAAAAGATATTAAAAATCGAGTTACACAAAATACGATTCTAACTTATTTGAGAGTGTGCGCGCGCATGAAAAGGGAAGCAACACTGGGTGGTGCAGCTGATGAATCTCGTATTCATCGAGCTAAAAATGGTCAATTAGGCTTGGTTCCCCAAAATTCACATGCATTTAATCATTAACAGAGCATTATTAGCATTCATACATGTGTGAATAATATTGGCATTTCATCATGCATAATTGCATTAAAAATCATAAGTGTAAATTAGCCCAAAAAGCCGCTAACTTCTCTTATTTTTAGTTAATTCATCCTAACTCTGATTGACTCCAAACCACCTCCATTATGTAGATATTACTAACATAAATAAATAAATAAATAATACAAAAAATACTAACTCAAATAAGTATCAAATAATCCCAAAGTCTGATTTTACATCTGACGGACTAAAACAAGCATATCTCCCTCATACAGTATCTGATTTTGGTCTACTCATTTTTAAAGTACTCCATTTTTAAATATCTTCAAAACAAGACCAATTTCGTAAAATTCGGAGCTCATATGTGAAAGTTGGGTCTTGGGCCTCTTTTGCGCATTTTGACTTTTTGCTATTTTTGACCTGAGTTTTTATCTACATAACTAAACATTTTAATTCTATTTCTTCTTCATTTGTGTTCTTTGATGAAAGTTTTATTAATCGACACAAAAATCCAAATCCAGATTAAAACTCAAGTCAAAGAAACTGACTGAGCCAAGTGTCCGTTGTGAGTCTGTATAAAAATTGTGTGTTTCTTACTTCTATTTTATTTTAATATTTTATTATTTATTAAAAATCCAAAAAATCAGATTAGTGTGTAAATAATTTTCTTGTATTTTATCGTATTTTTTTAGAATTTTTATCCACTCTAAAATCACCAAAAAATTACAAAACCCCCAAAATCTGGTATCCTATACACATGGAGAACCACCAAAAATACCATTTCACACAAGTGATCTCTTTTTCTCCTGGATCCTTCATGAAAGTTGTAGATCTCGTCGAGACGAACAACTTTCGTGAAGGAAATTTTTCGATCTGAGGTCTCCTTCTATTTTTTTTCTTATCTTTAATTTTTGAAAATTTTTTTGGGGTGCCATGTGGCAGCCCCTTGGCGTGCCATGTGGCACCCCATGTTCTCTCTCCACACCCCCCCCCCCGGGTCACGTGCCTAGCACGTGACCTTCTTCTCCTTCCCAACCGTTACAGGCTCCATCCCATGGCCCCGCTGACCGCGTCCCTCCACCTCCGCCTTGCATATAACGGTCGCTGCCCCCTCCACGCCTCCGGCCGTTACGAGGCCATCGACCACCGTCACTCCTCTTCACATCATCTCCGGCCGTTACTTCTCCCTCCTCCCTATTTAACCTCACGACCTCCCTCTTCATGGGGCATCCGCCATTATCGAGAGGAGAAGCCCAGCCTGAGAAGCCTAGCCTCTTCGTACCTCGTGGTGACAGCACGAGACTAGGAATCGCAGGCAACGACGGCCATATCCTCCTCCTTGGGGTATGATCCAAAGGGCTCAGGACCTTTATAGCAACAGCACCTCCTGGTTGTTGCAGAGCTTCTCTTACGCTGATGATTGAAGCAAGAACCCGGAGTTGGTCGACAGCTCCACTCGCAGGTGAAGACTATTCACATCAGGTACATCTCCTCCGCCCCGCCATGCGCGAACACCCACGCTCCACCACCCTGGAGTTTGCGCCCGTCGCCAACCGCAACGCCACTCTTCACCAGCAGCTCCCCGCGTGGTTGCACCACCGCCTCCACGTTCCAGTCTCCACGCTCGTAACTGGCCCGCTCGCCCACCGCCTCGCATCGAGCCATGCCCCCAACCTCCAGTTGTCGTTGGATCAGGCGGTGGCCCTTGATCCAACGGCCACTGTGTTGCCACGTGGAGGCCCCCGAGTCACCCTCCACACCTCGAGGCTCAGGGCATCCGAGCCTCCAGTCACCGCCACCTAGGCTTGGGAGTCCCGAGCCTCCGGTTTAGCGCCCGAGCCTCTAGTTCGACGACCGAGCCTCCGCCTCAGCTGCCGAGCCTGAGGTCGGGCACCCGAGCCTCAGTCCCGAGCCGCCCGAGCCTTTTCCCCGCCTCCGAGCCTCCTGGCGCATGTGTTACGCACGTGCGTTGGGGGAAAATTGCACTGACACCCCTGTTATATCCAGAAAATACAAATATACCCCCGCTAGGGGTAAATTGCAGAGGAGCCCTTCTAACTTTGCTAAATTATAGATAAGCCCCTCTATGGACCTTTTTGAAAGAAAAACTTTATTTTATTTACATTTTAGTCCCTGCAATTTCATTTTAGCATATCTTTCTCATACGAACTCCGTTTTTCACATATAATATGTCATTTTGAAACTCTTTTCACGTTCTATCACTTTTGCATAAATTGTGAACAGATTTGAGGTCGTTTATTGATCATTATTATTTGAGGATCTTTGTCGACTTGTGCAAGCAGAAAAATTGACGTCTGAGTGCTACTTTATTGAGAAAAGTTGATCTAACTTAGAGGAACCCATTTTCAAATATCTTGGTTGATTAAGTCTCTCTTGATTATTGATCTTCTTAATTAATGAATTGATCTTTGCATGGGTATACATGAGGAAGTGAAATTAATCTAATTCCTTGATACTTTATTTGAGGAGTTGTTAAGTTGACTGATCAGCCAGTGCTTGAACGTTATTTTCAAGGAATTTGATCTATTGTTGAATTTGTGATTCACCTGATATTTGATATAAGGCTATTATTTTTAGAGGGGTGATTTACAAGGAAATAAAGGGGCCGAGTATCTTGAGAAATTCTCGCAGGATAAAACTTTGATACGTTGATATGTTTGACCTACATCTGAAATATTGATTGTTACATATTTATAGACTTAATCTCTTTAGATATGTGATGATTTTTAAGGATTAAGAGATCAAATTATTTGAGAATTGAATCTGATAATATTACAGATCATGTGTTGAATTGTTATCTCTGTTTATTTTCTTGCATCTCATTTCATTGCATTCTTCGACATTGAAATTAACTAGCAATATATTAATTATTTAATTTAATTTAGGACCACGCAACTAAGAATCATTGTTCCCTATGTTCGACCTTGGTAGACTTGCCAAGTAAAAATATTCCACAACATTCAAAGAGTGTGGTTTTTGCTGAACCGAATTTGCCTCTTATACTACGACAATTCTTGTTTATTAAAGAGGCAAATATGGCGTTCATCAATTGGCGTCGTTGCCGGGGAACGACGAATTTTTAGGGTTTTAAATTATTTTTGTAATTAAATTTTGTGGAAATAATTTTTGTGTCATTTTTTCCTTTTACATTTTTTTCCTTTTGCATTTTGTCTTATCCTGATACTAACCATACTTTCTCTCTTCGCAGATTACTAGGTGCTAACTTTGGATATAATCAAGGACCTGCGAAGAAGACTGATTTTTATTTTATTTTATTTTATTTTTGTGAGAGAGAGCTTAGTCTAGGTTTAATTTTATGCAGTATTCTCAGGGTCCCTCTCTCTGAACCCTTGTAATAATTTGGACTGAACTTATCTGTGGTGTGTCGGGTCTGTTTTAACCCCTTCTGTGTGGTTGGTACCCGACTTGAGTGGCGTAGGACTTAGACACATATACGTTTGTTTATTTATCATCGATTGTGCTCGTAATTCTTAGGCCACACTCTCACTAACTATACGCACTATAGATCGTTCAACATTAGCCAAATTTTGAAATCAATTCTTCATGCTAATAGAATTATCTGCTTAAGGTATTTTTCTTATGTGCATATCATTTAGTGTAATTTAAATTCATTATCTTGCATCCCGCATGAAGAATGCAAGGATTCACTGTAAGTCTCCTTCTTAAGCATGCATCATTGATTTACATTTGCATTGGCTTTTTCGATTCTCCTTCCTCAAGCTTTACAACTTAGGAATTAAAGGAATTGAGACTGCTCGTTAGACGTGAATTTATGTGCTCACATAACTTCAGTGATAACCTCGTATTAAAACTGGGACTGTTAATCAAGGTGACTGTAAATAAAACTAACACAAAATTAATCTGTGTTTGGTGGAGAGAAACCCACTCATTGTTTGTAAGGACAAGATCACACACCTTAGGACAGAGCTAAAAACTGAAATGCTTCATTCGGACTACTGATTTTAAAAACAATTAGCTACTTTTCAGTGAGGGTCTCGGGTAGCTGTTTCACGGTCCGACTTCCCTTAGCAGAGTAGGTGGTTTCGAGGACACTGCAGAAGGCTTTGTCCTCAAGTATCACGGGTAGCCGTTTAAACAGTCCGTACTTACACCTATACTGGCTGAAAGTAGGTGCAACTAGTTGTATGAACTCGGGACAGTCTTTGTGAAATATTTCGGCACCTAACAGCTCCGCTTAATTTTCAAAAATTGTTTTGTCATTAAATTAAAATTGAAAAGATGAGCGACCGAACCCTGACGTGCCTTCACCAGTGTTGAGTGGATGAATCTACGTGTTTGTTTTGTGTTTGATTTGTATGCATTGAAGATCTTGAAATCACAAGCAAATCGTGGTTCGTTGATCATTCCATCCCTCTTGAGAAGATGTCGGCACAGTGGTCTTCTTTCCTGATCTCCACGACCATATCCTGATATCCTTCTTCTCACACTCCTCAGGGGAACATGATCTTCAAATCAGTTTCCCCTCATCCATCATTCTCTTCCCGCACATACATCCCACCCTATGACCACACTTCTTCTTGGAATAGCCCTCTCTCACATTCTGACAATCTTATGGACATGAGAGAGAGAGACCAGAATTGAGGATGAACAATAGAGTGACCGATATTGATAGTAGAACACGATTTTCGATTACTATGATCCCACAACCTCTTGTACCATCCCCTACTCAGGATGACTATCCTCTTGAGTACAATCAATGTTCCTTCGAGAATCCACGAGAAAACCAAAGTCTAGGAAATATAACTCATGACCAGACCATAATGAGTATGAACAATCAATACTCTACTCGAGGTTACATGCCAGAATCACGACACATGGAGAATGATTATTCAATAACTCGTCATGAGATGTTTGAGGATGAGATTGCTCGGATTAATCATAGAGCAGACACTTTAACCGAGAGAATATACGATCTCATCCAGTCTATGCAGAATTCAGAAGAAGTAAGGCCACCACCATGCGAACCACTGGATCATCATGTGACTCACGATCAGACATAAACACTGACCTCTGACCCCCCTACTGACCATATTACAGAAAATAATAAAAAAAATTGAAAATTTTGAAAATTCAAAAAAAATGGACACCTCTAAAATGGAAGCATTTTGCAAGAGTCTGATCTTAGAGCTTCCATTGATCAAAGCCATAGAATATGTGCTCGATCTTAAGAGATTTGTGAAGAGTCGACTAAACCCCAAAAAGACGGGTAACGATCAGGAACTGAATATCATGTCATATCTATGGCTAGTTCTTTCGTGATGAATCATAAAATCAAAAGCCGCAAAGTCAAGCGGTTGACTCGGATCTCATGTGAAATTGAGGATACCTTATTCACTCATGTCCGGTTAGACGACGACTCCACATTAATCATCCTCCCCAAGTCCGTCTTTGACAAACTCAAACTCGGACAACTGATAAAGACTAGCGTGATCGTTCAATTACCCGATCGATCTACCAAAAGACCGCGGGAGATCGTTTCTGCCGTCATAAATTTCCGAGGTAAAGAACATAAAGTGGACTTTATTGTCCTTGACATTGAATACCCCAGAAGGTTGTTTGAGTCTCCGATCATTTTAGGAAAGCTGTTCTTAGCCTCCGCTAAGGCGATCGTCGATTGTGAGACTTAGGAAATCAAGTTGCCGAACTCAGACCACAATGAACAAACCCCCAATGACATGACCTTCTATGAGGAAAACCAACTTGAAACCAACAGTTGTGATCAGAAGACAAATATTTCACCTTATCAGACATCTCTGCATGAAACACAGACACATGCACTAGGAGAGACAACTGTGAGACCAACTGTTGGGAAGACATCTGATTCTCACCATACCTCTCACCCTGCGACTGCTCCAAGGAAAAAACAATATTCTAGAACTTATGAAGAATTGGACCATATTATTGAGGATCATCACGATTATTTGAGTGGTCCAATCTTTGAGTCGGCAGTAATTCACGAAATACTTGAACCATATAAAGAACCGACTCAGGAAACCTCTAATGTCATCAAAATTCACGATCATCGGGAAGTGACATCAACATCCCCAGCCATAACCCACAAAATCACCAGGAACAATCTCCCTCGACCGAAGCTCATGACCCTTCAAGAATTGATCGACTTTTACTGGGATCCATCTGATGAGGAACTCATGAATGTCACATCAGTTACTCAAGACAGTGAGATGAAGACTGTCTAACTTCCTCCCAATACTTTCCAAGGAAACAAATCGACCAAGAAAGTCACCTTTGACCTCAGACACCAGGTGATTTCTGAAGAGTCCTCATCTGATCTCGAAGTGGTTCATCAGATAAGTGCAATAAGTACAGCTCTGATCCAAGGGCACTTACCTCTGATCGACAATAGTTGGAGATCCTCTCCATACGACTACTATTCTTCTGAGGACGACTCCAACGATGGCTGGTCTTCTTCATCGCCCCCCTCTTCATCGCCCTCCAC
Organism: Ottelia alismoides; assembly: GCA_037367405.1. Classification (NCBI taxonomy): domain Eukaryota; kingdom Viridiplantae; phylum Streptophyta; class Magnoliopsida; order Alismatales; family Hydrocharitaceae; genus Ottelia; species Ottelia alismoides. Next base: position 323,946 of record JAZKJV010005253.1, on the reverse strand, counting down.
ATCTCCATACTATCTCCCTCCACACTCCCGCAAGAAGGTCTGTCGCAAACCTCCTTGATCTTGTACATCCGCAAATCTACCCGGTTCCCCATCTGTATTTATCCGATTATACTTAGGCTGACTTGAGCCTAAGTATAGGGGGATCGATACCATTGTTTATGCATCACTTCTCTTCTTTTGTTTTTGACCCATCTATACTTAGTACGAGCTACGTCTACATTTTACTTTATGCCATGAGGACATAGCACACGCTAAGTATAGGAGGGTGTGTTTGTATATATTTTACCTACTTTATCCATAGATCGTACTTAAATCATTTTCATCTAACATCGGGGATGGGTACAAGTAGTGTATATTATACTTGTTTTTCTTAAAAAAACCAGAAAAAACAAAAAAAACAAAAAAAAACTTTTTGCATAAAAAAATCACTCATAGTCTTGCATTTCATCAAGCATTTTATGCATTCCTTGGTTGATATATCCTTGACACATTCACTATCACTCAAGGCTTGAGGATTTTTTAGGACATTTGATTTATGAGATCTTGATATTCTGAGTTAGCCAACCTTAGTCATTAGAGTTTTGAACTTAATTATCCATACTTCCCTAGTTTGAAAGATTTGAGTGCTATATTGCACTCTTCATCTCTACCTTCAAAAAGAATATGATCAGCACAATCACTTTCACAACTGCATGATTGATGTGATTAGTTGAGTTATCACTTGAGGAACTGGGACTAGAGATTTGAGTATAGACCTGATTTAATGATATTCGAGGATGGGATAAAGTTAACGAAGGCTTCAGAAAACCTGACATGTCAGCAAAATCCTAGCCAGTATGTGAACAAGTTCATATGCTATCTTTTTGATATTGACCTAAGTGTCAGGGTGTGTTGAAACTTGATGAAAATTGTTGATCAGTGTTCGTCAACTTTTGGTAAAAGCAGTGGATCTAGCCAACAAAAGAAAAGAAAAATAAATGTCAAAGAAAAGCTCTATCATCCAAAGTCAAATTCCAAATGATCTTCCACCAATGGCGAGCGCTCCCAAATATTTTCAAAGTGTCCACTTCGACCAAGCGCTAATTAGGACCAAGGAGTCGAGTTGACACCATAAAAAGGGCTCTGCATCGTAAGCGATACAAGTTTGGGTATCTGAAAAGCGAAGAAAAGCGAGAGCCGCTAAATAGTGGTCTGACAAGTCAGACTCACTGTCGCTGATGCGACTACTCAAGCCTCCTCGATCTTCAACAATTAACCCACACAATCAATCAAGGAATAAATAGCAAGGATTAAAATTTATTATACCCTACTAAAAATGTACAATGGCAAGCAAGTAGGGGTCGAACTCAGGAAGCAAGGGTGTAAAGCATAGATAAAAATCCAAACCTAGGTCTAATATGCCACTTAGCCAATCTAGATTTTTTTTGTGGGTTTTTAATTTTTAAATTTTTTATTTAATTTTTAATTTTTAATTTTATATTTTGATTTTTAATTTTCTAATTTTTATAATTTTATATTTATATTTTTTTCTTTTTGAATATTGGAAAATAAAAACAATGGAATAAAAGATAAGGTAAAATATTTATAAAAATAAGCAAAAATAACCAAAAATTCAGAAATAAAATGTTTTTGATATTGATTTCCTACTGTTTTTGTGATTTTTGGGGATTTTTTCAAGGTGTTTTTGGTATTTTTAAATACTAAAATAAAGCAAAACAGTGAAAGGAATGCTGGCTGTGAATAAAATGGAAGTTAAGAATAGCAACAGCAATCAAAATTTTTCACACAAATTTTTTAATTAAAGAGAATAAAATCAAGAATACACAAGAACTGAGTTTATATTTTTTGGAGTTTTCTTTGATTTTATATTTTTTTGAAGTTTTAGAGTGTTTTTAGATTTTTAGTGTTTTTCTTTTTGAGATTTTTAGTGATTTTTGGACTGACACTAGAATATGCTAAAATAGACACAAGGGAATTTTTCTGGAATTTTTCGAGATGTTTTAATGTTTTTTTGGTATTTTCTAAGCTAGACAATGCTGAAACAACATGTTTTTGGTTTTTAATAAACATAAAATTCAATAAAATTAAAAACTAAAAATATGGCGTGTAAGTAGAAGCAAACAGGAGCTTAAACCTATTTTTTGAGAATTTTTAGCAATTAAAAGAGGCGTGAAATAAATAGATCAAGCACACAAAAATTCAAAGCCTGACAGGGGTATAAATGTAATTAGATAAACATCCAGGGGCCTAGCCGCAATTTTCACCAAAGGGACACGTGCAGAACACGTGATATTTCATTCACAGGGGCATATTTGTAAATATCAAAACCCGGCAGGACATACATGCAATTTCTCCAAAAAGATATTTAGTTAACTACACACAGGGATGTAATTGCAAATAACTAAAAGTTCCGGGCCGAACATGCAAAATACCCAAAAGTCACGCGCCCCAGTCACGTGAGGTGACGTGGCGTGGACTGAAGTGCAAATAGTGAAACTGTGAGGGCCTGAGTGCAAATATTACAAAACTTTTTAAACTCCAAACGAAAGTTTTCAGACTAAAAGTAAATACAAAAAGGCGTGGGTGAAAGATGCAAAATACCCACGGGCTAGATCGTGCGGCCGATGGCGTCCCACTAATCCACGTGGCGCGCATCTGACGGTGCGTACCCCTTCGTCCTGGGCGGCTGAGATTAGATCTTCAAGGATCAATCGGACGGCTGGAGATGCTTGATGACCGGACGGTGTAGATGGCGTCTGGAGGTGTCCTCTGATCCAACGGCAGGGGGAGGTTCACGAAGAACACCTCCCCGGCGAGCTTCGATCGGTGATTGCGGCCGACACACGGCCGCTCCGGCCCCCGGATCAAGGGCAAAAGGATCCTGGGGCCCTTCCGCGTCAGATGGTGGCCTCCGGCGAGGCGGAGGCGGCGTGAAGCGGCCGGACGAGGAAGGTGACCTGGGCGGAGGAGCCCTGGGGTCGATGACGGTCGATGGAGCCTCTCTGGGGCTCGGACCTGCAGGGTTAAGTTCGCAAAAACCAGGCGAGCAAAATGGGGGTCTCGGGTGATCCGATGGGGCGAAGAGTGGGTCGAGCGATGAGCTCCGGCGAACGGCGGGAGAGGGAGCTCGGTCGACTCGATCTGAGCAAGATCGAGATGAATGGAGGGTGCTGTGGGATGAAGGAGTGAGGGGAAAGATAACGGAGGTGATCTTGGCGGCGGTAGGAGACTGGAGTGGTCGGAAATGGGAGGCGGAGCTCAGCTCCGCTGTGGCTTTGACCGAAGATTCACGGCGACTCACGCGAAGGCGACGAATACTGCTACTAGGCTAAGCTACTCTACGCTAATGCTACCAGAAAACGAAAAGAAAAGAGAAGGAGACTCACCAGAGACGACGGCTGCGAGGAGCGCCGGAGCTCCGGCGAGGGAATGAATCACTTCGATTCTACACCAATCAGCTCGAACCCTGGGTCGATTCGACTCCTCCTGTCACGAGGAGCACGAAGAGGTAGGGGTTTTCGATCGAAAATGGCGGAAGAAGGATTAGATTCAAATTGAAGTCGGGGGGGTTCTTTTTGTAGTGTTGACGATGGGCGTGGAAGACGAGGGCGAGAACGCCTCGATCAGTGGTCTTCAGCCCCAGATTTCACTAGGGCGTGAATCACCATTGATCGAGGAGCAAAAATGCAGAAGGCATCTTAGTGGATTGGTGGAAGGTGGAGCCTAGGAAACGGCGAGAAGAAGAGACAAAACGTCTCTGACAAGGCTGGAGGAGAAGGTCAGACAGTTGACCTAGGTCAACTGTCAGACCAACCTGGTTGGTCCACGTGGACCAACCAGGAAAAATCCTCAAAAAACAATTTCAAAAATCGAAATAAAATAGTAAATAGATGAATTTCAATTTGGTTAAAAAATAAAAATTGTTTATTAATTTATGAAGTATTTTATTATGAATTTTATTTATTTTTATGAGGCTTATTTTTACAAGTTCACTTTTTACCCCTTTATAGGTATAATACCTATACATTTTAGCATTTCATTTTTATTCTATGTATTTTAATGCTATTATTTTTATTTAGTATTTTATAAAATTATAAGATACTTTTATATACATAAATATATTTTTACTTTATTTTTCTGGTTTATTTTGTATATTTAATAAAATATGAGTATAAAAAGTATAGGTATACATATATGTATGATACATGTATAACCTATATGTGTTTATTTTTATTTTAAGTGTTATTTAGGTTTTTATTCTAATTTTAGTGTACATAATGATTATAAGGAATATTTACAACATTATAAAAATATAGAAATGAATAAATAATTAATAAAGAATAAATTGAATATTTTATGCAATACAGGTATACAATGAGGGTCCAAAACTCAACTTTCAAACCGTAGTTCCGCCAAATGCGAAACCACCGCCATTAAATAGCTTATTTTGAATTATATACAATTAAAGGTGAGTTTGATGCATTTGGAGTTTTCATTTGTGAGATACGGGTCTGGGAAGTTGGGATTCTGGATTTTTATTCAGACCATAACTTTTTATATGTGTAACATTTTTCTGTGAAATCATTTTTTTATTTTTCTTTATTAAAGTATCTACAACTTTTATGTACAAAGTTTCTTTATTTGATGTATAAAAAGTGGAACCAAAATTAGGTCCCAAAATGAATAAAGAATGAATCAAATAAATATAGGTATTTGGCCCTTATCTCCCCCTACTTAATTCCTTGTCGACCTATTCATCAAGATGCCTAGGTCTCGGGGGTTTTGGGTCATAAAATATCTACAATATTTTATTCTTTTTCTTTTCTTTATTTATTCTATAATTTTGGCTTTAATTACAGTATTTTATACACTAATTGAATGCACATGCATGAATACTAAGATGCTCTATTTAATGCTATTTACAGGCATTTGCTAGGGTTTTTGGTGCCAAAATGATAGAATAAAGATGATGAAATGTGGATTCATCATCCCCCTATACTTTACCTTTGCTAGTCCCTATCAAACACTTATGCAATAAGTGCAAAAGAAAAGAAAGAAAAGAAAAAGAAGAAATGCGGATTCTATTTGATTATCAAACTTGTCTTCGCAAAATCAAAGCTTGGAGCTTAAGTAGGACCTTTGGAATTTTAGTGCGGGGGAACCTTAGTGAGAACCGTGTTTGAAATCCAACAGTCCCTGAGAATCCTGAAACTCTGTCCAAGTCTCCTTAATAGCCAGATCAGAAATATTTCAATCATACGCAAACTCTTACGACTATGAATCTGACTCGTACAGTGTAAGTGATGGTGGCTCTCCCCAACTAGAATGACAAAGAAACTGACTTCTCCAGTACGACAACCCAATGATTCCCCAATCCAATAACTCCGTCCTCGAGGAGCGGGGTATTCCCTTCTAAGTTCAAGTGGCAACCAACTCAAGAGGAGGGGGTGAAGAGAAGAATAGACAGTAGCCAGTGTAGCTACCTATCCCGGGATGCAAGACCAGTGTAGTCAAGTCATCCTGCTGCAGGCTCACATGATATGACTTTGGAACTCAAGCTTGCTTATTGACTTTGTACATACTTGCTGGCTTTTTATTTTTGTACATGCCTGAACTTTTTTTTTTGAAATACTATTCACAGCAGCATTTACATAAGGAGTTTTTCCTCTTGAGCTAGTAAATTATCCCTCTTTTGAAGCTTTATCACAACCCACAGCCTCCTGTCTTTAGACTTCCTTATCACTGGACGGGTTGGGGTGCACTTCCCTCCCTAGAGGAGGACAGATGTTTCCACTTGTGTGCGTCTCATACCGGCAAATCCAATCCCCTCACCACTCCAACTGAGTTGAGCCATGTGAAAGGTGCAGGTGTCCAAGTTAGGTCATTATCAACAAGAGTCCTGCGTGTGCTCCGAAATACTCTACTTAGGCAGTCAAGAATCCATTGAACCAAGTCCCGTGATCCTCAAAGAATTAAGTCAACTAGACCTGAAGTACCTCAAACCCAGTTCCTATAAGGTTCCTATTATTAGGTAGATTTTAAGGTCCAATCAAGCTCCAATCTCCGGATTTTACTTAGACTTGTTCAACTATCAAACTCAATCCGAAAAATGCTCATGCTATGCAATGCAATGCAGAAAATATTTTTGTGATGCAATTTTCAAGAGTTTTGAACTTTTTATGGATTTTTGAAAATATGATGCATGCATTTTTTTGTATTTTTCAAAAAGATTTTTCAGATGTTTTTGGATTTTAATTTTGCAACTGTTTTTGGGATTTTTTGAAAACAAAAAGTTTTTTTGGCTAAAAGCTAGGTTAAAACTATTTACACAGGAGTGCTTCTTATATTTACAAGAAGTAGATTTTAAGAATTTACAAGGTAAGTGATCAATTTTATACATATATACATATAGTGGATTTTGGTGGGATGTATGTATTCCTCAAACTTATTTGAAAACAATTTTACACACAATTTTGAAAACTATAGTCCAAAATAGTTTTTACAAACATTTTTGCAATCATTTACACACATTTGAAAATCATTTTGCAAAGGCTTTCAAAACAGTATATATAGGTTTTTCAAATATTTTTGCAACCATTTTTCAAACCATTTGCAAATCATTTTTCAAAAATTTTATTTCACACAAAGAAAATAAATTTTACAAACCACTCATTTTTACACAGGTTGAAAACATGTAACAAAATATTTTCGAAATAGTTTTCAATAAATGTTCACAAAGATTTTCAAACTATTTTTCAAACATTTTGCAAAAAATATTTTCACCTGATTTATTAATCAGTAAATACAAAAAGAATTTGAGGAATAACCACATCTTTTTATTAAGAATTTAATGAATTTTAAAGAATTATTAGCCATCTTTATTGGGAAAATATGCAAGTACGAGTTATGGCTAAAGTATATACATAGTATATACGATCCCCCTATACTTAGCTTGAGCTATGTCCTCATAGATCGGAGAGAAAAGAGAAGACATAACTCGTACTAAGTATAGGCGAGTCTAAATAATAAAGATCTACATGAATGAATTAATGAGAAGTTGACCGTCCCCCTATACTTAGGATCAAACAATCCTAAGTATAGCAGACTGTTCACAACGCAGGGAGGGTCAAGGGTGGGAATGAACAGATCGTACTCAGATTGTCTCCCCCTATACTTAGGGTAAGATATCCCTAAGTATAGACAAGAAAAGAAGACAATGGAGAGGATTGTAAAGAATAGAGAAACTCAGGGTGCACACCCCCTATACTTAGGACAAAGCACGTCCTAAGTATGGACAACTGTCTACAAGGGCGGCACCTTTCAGATACAAAAAGAAGAAAAGAAGAAAAGAAGAAAAGAGATGAAATTGGATATGAACAACTCGGGATGCGCATCCCCCTATACTTAGGATAAAGTGCATCCTAAGTGTAGCAGTGATGAAAGGGATGGCATCAATTCGGTAGATAAAAGAAATTGAAAAGAAGAAAAGAAGAAAAAGAAGATAAGACGTAAAGGGAAATCATTCAAAAATGTTTTGATGTGCTTTGCCTTCCTCTGCCTCTTTCGAGATATTCAGCTCATCCTCATAGATTACTTGAATTGAGTCAACGACGGCCATGAATGTGTCATGTTCAAGGTATGGCTTCAGAAGCTGTCCATTGACTACAAAAGGTTGTGCGTCAGCTGACAGATTGGATATCAATACACTTCCGTTGTCACGCACCTGCCTAACCAAAAATGGCCCCGTCCATTTGCTCTTCAATTTGCCTGGAAAGATCTTTAATTTCGCATCGAACAACCATACCTTCTGACCTGGATCAAAGGACTTGTGGTGGATGTGCTTGTCATGCCATGTTTTGACCTTCTCCTTATACATCAGGTTGTTGTCATATGCATAATCTCTGAATTCCAGTAATCTATTCAAATCTAGTTTTCTGTTCTTTCCCGCTTGCTTGGAGTCCAAGTTACAGATATTAATAGCTCATAAAGATTTGTGAATAAGTTCCACAGGCAAATGACATGGCTTGCCATATACAAGGCGGTAGGGAGACATTCCTAAGGGTGACTTGTACGCTGTTCTGTAAGCCCAAAGAACGGAATCAAGCAGCTGAGACCAGTTCTTACGATCAGGACGCACAAGTTTCTGTAGAATTGTCTTGATCTCCCTATTCGAACATTCAGCTAAGCCATTGGACTGCGGGTGGTAGGGTGAAGCAACACGATGCTCGATGCAAAATTCTTGGGTCAGCTTCTTCACTTCTCTATTTATGAAATGACTACCCCCGTCAGATATGAGAATTTTGGGAATCCCGAACCGTGCTATGATGTGATCTCTCAAGAATCGACAGACAGTCCTACTGTCGGCGGCTCGGGCGGGAATAGCCTCCACCTAGGGATGAGCATTGTGCTGGGCTGGCCCGGCCCAGCCCGAAGCCCAGCCCAAAAAGCCCGACCCGGCCCAAGCCCAAGTTAGAATTGGGCCGGGCCCGGGCTAGATATCTAGGCCCAAAATAATTTTGGGCCAGGCTCGGGCTTGAGTCGGCCCAGCCCGCTTAGCCCGAAAGCCCGGCCCAAGTAATGGCCCGAAACAAGGCCCGAGGCCCGGCCCGAATAATGGCCTGATGCATGGCCCAAAGCCCGGCCCGATTAACGGCCTGATACAAGGCCCGAGGCCCGGCCCGAATAATGGCCCAAGATGGCCGACCCTTCCCATTCCATTTATCATTAATGACCCGCCTCCTCTTGAATTAAATATAAAAATACAACTATGTTTTGTGCTCTGCGTGCCCCTTCGGGTTTTGTGCTGTGGTGGCCCATTACACGCACGGAAGCACCCCTCCTATTCCTATGTTTTGTGTTGTGCGTGAGCGTGACCCTTCGGTTCATCGTTCATCCCCACGGGCCACTGCTACCAGATCAGACTCCCCCGCCCCCCACTCCAACGAGCGGACATCGTTGCCAACCTCGCCGTCGTGTCTCCTCCCCTCCGGCTTCCCGTCGTGTCTCGAGTCGTTGCCAACCTCGCCGGCTCCACTCCTCCGTGCGGCTTCACGACCTCAACTTCTCTGCAGCACGCATCGGAACCGGCACAGCCGCACAGCCCAGTCCTCGTGGGTCTCGCAGCACTGGCACAACACAACCCAATCCTCAAGGTTTGATTCTTTTATATTTGGAGTGTTCGGACGAGTTTTGGAAAGCTTTGCTACCTCTGTATAGGATAATTCAGATATGCTATTAAGTGAATCTGTCCTTGATACTTTGAGTTTTTTGTTCTTTGAGTTTATAGGATAATTCACAGATGCTATTAAGTTCTTAGAGACTTTCTCGAAAACAGCATGTGGTTTGATGTTTCCTTTCATTGTCACTTTCTGTTGCTCGATGCTCACGTCAACAAGATAAAAAACAATCTCTAATATCAGCATTGCCACCACCCCTCAACTTACACATTCAATGTGAAGACATGCATCAACGAATTTGAAACTGGTGTGCATTATATAAGTTCCAGGTAGGGGATAACAATTACATGCATCACAACCATATTTTAAAACTAAACAAATATAGTTGCACATCATATTTATCGTGTGTTGTGTGCACCGATTCGAGAGGACTAACCTTCAAGATGCATCGCATTCTTGATAAATATACAAACTAATGGCAATTATGCAGATTATGCATATTGCCTATTCATATTAACAAATATATTTTTATGATGTTAGCGTAATATAGGCTTCAGACTTCACCTACAGTTTTCAATGGTAATTAGTTGCGCTATCGAAGGTTTCGAGTATAATCACAAACAACATTCCAGTGATCATCAACAATGTTAATAAATTTTTCAGGTACAACATTTGCTAATCACATTTGATATGCTATTATATTTGTATTGTCTCTGCATGAACATATTTTTTACATTTGATTCATCTTTTTCTTTCTTTATATTTTTGTATTGTTTAATTTTGTTAAACCACACAGTTTGCCCACTCTTTAAGTGACAAAGTTATATAAATTCAGCTTGAAAATACAGAAAAAGTACTAGAATTTGATACATGCACATTTATATGGGCCAGCCCGGCCCAAGCCCGGCCCATGAAAATTGGGCCGGGCTTGGGCTTGGGCCGTCGAAAATAAAAAAACGTGGGCCTTGGGCCCGGCCCAAGGCCCGAAATTTTATATGGGCCTGGGCCCTCCAGGGCCCGACCCAACCCGGCCCATGCTCATCCCTACCTCCACCCATCGACTGACATAATCGACAACAAGCAGAATATACTCATAACCCTGACTGTTAGGAAACGGGCCCATAAAGTCGATGCCCCATACGTCAAAGACATCTGAGATCTGAATGTACTTCAGAGGCACCGTATCTCTCATTCCTATGGTTCCACCCATCTTCTGACAGTCAGTGCAACATTTGACATACTCATCTGCATCTTTGAATAATGAAGGCCACCAGAGGCCACTTTGAAGAACTTTTGCTGCCGTCCGTTTGCCTGAATGATGTCCTCCAGAATCTTGATCATGACATAAAGCGAGGACACTTGGAACTTCCTCCTGAGGAATGCACCTTCTCCAGATGCAATCTGATCCCTCACGAAACAGATACGGGTCTTCCCACTGGTAGAAATGGATTTTAGACAAAAATCTGTCTATTTTCAACTTCAGCCAGTCCTGTGGGATTTTCTTGGCAACTAGATAATTCACAATGTCCGCATACCAAGGAAGTGAGGCGACAGACAGAATCGACTCATCTGGAAAGGTCTCTGTGATAGGCTGCAGGTTCAGCTCAGGAGACTCTGGTTCAGGAAGTCTCGACAGATGATCATCCACTACATTCTTTACCCCAGGTTTATCTCTGATTTCCAAGTTAAACTCCTGGAGGAGAAGGATCCACCGGATGAGACGTGGTTTGGCGTCCTTCTTCTGCTGTAAATACCGAATGGCCGAATGATCCGTGTAAATGATTACTTTGGACCCAAGGAGGTAAGATCTTAACTTTTCCAAAGCAAAGACTACCGCTAGCAGCTCCTTTTCAGTAACAGTATAGTTTCTCTGGGCTTCCTCGAGCGTTCGGCTAGCGTAGTGAATCGCAAATGGTACATTATCTTTCCTCTGTCCCAGTACAGCTCCGATGGCATAATCTGACACGTCGGTCATAATCTCGAAAGGCTGAGTCCAAATCGGTGGTTGTAGGACAGGGGCCTGCGTGATGAGCTCTTTCAACTAATTAAAGGCAAGGAGCACACGGTCGTCTACAATGAACTCATTGTCCTTGCCGAGCAACTCAGTCAACGGTCTGGCCAGTTTGCTGAAATCTTTGATGAATCGTCGGTAAAATCCGACATGGCCCAAGAATGACCGGACTTGCTTGATATTTGTAGGTGGCTCAAGTTTTGAAATTACATCCACCTTGGTTGGGTCAACCTCCATGCCACGTTTTGAAACAACGTGACCCAACACAATTCCTTCGGTCACCATGAAATTGCTCTTCTCCCAGGAGAGCACAAGATTTACTTCGCAGCACCTCCGTAAGACTCGGTCTAGATAGTCCAGACATCGATCAAATGAATCCCCGTAGACCGAAAAATCGTCCATAAAGACCTCGAGAAATCTGCCCACCATATCGACAAAAACTGCAAGCATACACCTTTGAAATGTGGCTGGGGCGTTGCAAAGCCCGAACGACATCCGTCTGAAGGCATATGTGCCAAAAGGACAGGTGAACGTGGTCTTCTCTTGGTCTTCAGGAGCAATAGCAACCTGATTATACCCCGAGTAGCCGTCCAAGAAACAGAAATATTCCTTCGCGGCCAATCTCTCCAAGATCTGGTCGATGAAGGGTAGCGGAAAATGATCCTTCTTGGTGGCGAGATTGAGTCTTCTGTAGTCTACGCACACTCGCCAAGAAGTCGGTACTCTGGTTGTGATCTCCTCTCCTTTGTCATTTTTCACAATGGTGATCCCCGATTTCTTGGGCACAACATGCAGAGGGCTCACCCATTTGCTGTCGGAGATGGGATAAATGAATCCCGCATCACACCATTTCTGGATTTCTTTCATAACCACCTCCCGCAGATTCGGGTTTAATCTTCTTTGCAGTTCACGAGAGGGTTTGCACTCTTCTTCCAGAAAGATGCGATGCGAACAGAGTGACGGATTGATCCCATGGAGATCGGAGGTTCGCCAGCCTATCGCCTTGCGGTTGCGTTCAAGAACCTCCATCAGACGAGATTCTTGATCTTCGGTCAGATGTGCATTGATGATGACCGGGTACATGTTCGGTTCTCCCGCAAGGAAGGCATACTTCATATTGGAGGGCAAGGGTTTTAGCTCTGGTGGGGGCTGAGCTGCTTCAGTGGTGACCTCAGCTATTAGTGCAGGTGGTGATTTGTTCAATTGTTCAGTGTCCACCATGTTCTGATATGTTTCCTCTCTCAAATCCTGACAAAATTCCTTGATAATGTCATCTTCATCAGAAAATGCTTCAAACTCCAGCTCTTGGTTCTGAAGGCACATCACCCCCACGGTAGTATCTTGTAGCGCATCAGCAAGTTCCTCATCTTGATCGATACAAAGAAATTCGACTGCGGTCTCCACTTCCTCCTCGGGACGGAGGAGTTCATGGATCTCATTGTCATCCAGGAATAGGTTGGTATCTTGAATTTCTGCTAGGAAGTCGCAGTCGTCAACGTACTCGATCACTCCTGCACATGAAGTCGATGTTTGCTCGGTTGGTGTTCCTTCGGACAGGCTTTCAACTCGGATAATTTCATTACCAGCTCCAAAAGTGATTTCTCCCGTCCCATAATTCACCACTGCGTTTGATGTCCGCGGAAATGGCCTTCCGAGTATGATCGGGGTAAGGAGCAACGGAGCTGGGACGTCCATATCTAAGACCACAAAATCGGCCGGGAATGACTTTCCCTGAACCGTGACGATCACGTCCTCCAACAGGCCCCTAGGCCGCTTGACTGACTTGTCTGCAAACTGCAGAATCATCTTAGTAGGCTTGAGCGGTCCTAACTTGAACTCCGTGAGTAGTGAGGCTGGCATCAAATTGACAGATGACCCACTGTCGAGAAGTGTTCGCTCGAATTCCTGATCAAACATCTGGCAACGTACAAGAGATGCTCCCATATCTGGCTTTTTATCTGGGAGGTTGCTGATGGCGTTAACTGTGGCCATTGTGAGGATGTGCTTTTCGGACTTGCCACCTTTGCTTCTGGAATTGTGGGGGGTTGTCCTGTGCTTGGTTGTATATGCCTCTTTAAGTCCTTTCTTCACGGCTGGCTTGTACTCAAGAGCTTTCATCAATGGCATATTCAACACCAGATTTTGAATGATTTCTATGATAGCAGGGTCAGACAAAGCACTTTTCAAAATTTTCATTTTTTTGTGTTTTTTCATTGCTTCAGGAAAAGGAATATTTACAAACTCTTCACCAATATCATTCAAAATAGTGTCCATATTGTTGTTTACAGGTAGATGACAAAAAGGAATGGATTCATCTACAATTTGCGGACCAAAAATGACAGGCTCGGCTTCAGGTGCTGGCGTTGGACTCGCTGCAGGTGATGTGCTCCCCCTGTCAGGAGCTGACTGTGGTGCGGGTGCAGGCGTCTCCAATGCTGGCTGATCTCCACCGAGGTTGCTGCTATCTTTTTGTGTTTTTCGATTTTCTTCATTTTTTTGTGGTTTTCTGGATGCTGGTGCTGCTCCCAAAATACTGGCTGGCCCTGGTGTTGGCTGGACTGACGATTCCCCGTCAGATGCAATGTGCTTTCCCTTCACCGTCGCCGATGGCTGGAGTGTCCTACCGCTCCTGAGAGTAACAGCGTTAGATAAAAAACAATTAATTTCACCTGATTCGGGTTGGACACTGCCGGCTACCTGCTCCTTGCGTCGGAAATTGTTAGGGTTAGCTTCGACCTGGGCTGGTATGATGGTTTTTGCTGCTGTCAGGTCGTCGATCTTCTGGTTCATCTCAGCCATGTTCTTCATTAACTGCTCCAAACAAGCCAGGGCCGGATTGACCGGCACGATCTCAGAAGATTCCCCCTGCTGGGGTCTAGAATGCTGATATGGCGGTTGAGATTGTGACTGGTATCCTTGTGCAAATTGTTGAGGAGGGGAGTTAGAGGAGTACTGTGAGTTGTGCTGATTGTATTGGGCAGCCGGCTGTTGGTGGTATCCTTGTCCTCGATATCCGGACTGCTGAGGACCATGTTGGTAATTCTGCCTCCAAGTGTTCCCGTGTGAGGGAGGCTGGTACTGGTAAGGCTACTGGAAGGGTCTCCCACCCTGCTGTTGCTGATGGAAGGGCATGTTGCCGATGTTCTGACCCTGAGAGTGTCCCTGAAGACGGGTCAGCTGCGCTTCATTGTTCCAAACGTCATTGATCTCCTGGATCAGCGGCGGGGGTGGAGAGAACTGCTCGGAGTATGTGGGCTGGTGCTCTGGTTGGTATACAACCATCTGCGTATGAGGCTGCGATGGCTGCTCCGGAACCTGCACGTAGTACACGTGCTGGACTGGCTGGGGCTGCGGTGGAGTCGGCTGAGGGTTTTGCTGCATTGTAGGCTCTTTCTTCTCAGCGTTCGGCTCTACAGAGGTAGACACAGCGTTGCACATGTTTGCATTCAATGCTCGGACGAGCTGCTCCAGCTGCTGGTAGATCTGGTCGAGCTTCTCCAGACCTTGGGTCCTCTTCTCTATGACTGCCAGCTTTTCGAGGTCCTGCGACCTCTTCTCAATGATGTCCACTTTGGACAAGTGGCTCCCGATGATACTCAGGTTGGAGCTCTCATCCTTGTCCTCGGTGTGAGAAGCCATGTTGACTGGCTTGCTGATGGCGGTCGGTGGCTTCATGTAGATTCTGGACGAGGATTGGGCTGCTTCTCCCTCAGCCATTTCTTCGAAGACATTCCATACAACGTCCTCGTCCTTGTTGAAATGCGAACCGCCGCAAGCCGCATCTACGAGCTTTTGGCTCTCAAATGATAGCCCCCCAAAGAAATGTTGTACGAGACTGGTTTTTGGTATTTCATGGTGGGGGCACTTTTCCTGGAGATCTTTGAATCTCTCCCACGCTTCATGGATCGTCTCGTGGGGATGCTGGCAGAAACTGGAGATCCGGGCGTGCATCTGATTTAATCTCCCAAGAGGATAGAATTTATGGAGAAAGGCAGATTTCAATTCCTCCCAGGTGGTGACGACCTTCCCGAGGTGGTCGACCCAGTAAAGGGCCTTGTCTTGAAGGCTGAAAGAGAACGCGGTCATCTTGACCACATCGAGGGGGACTCCGGGGTAGTGAGCAGTGGAACAGATGCGGCCAAACTTCTTGAGAAAAATATATGGTTCTTCAGTGGTGTTCCCATGAAAAGTGGGAAGCAATGATAGAAATTGCGGCTTTAGCTCGAAGTGAGCATGCATTCGTGGAATTTGAATCCACTCAGTGATGCGCCCTGCGCCTGGGTTGTATGTCTCCTTGAGTGTGGGCTTGGGTTGCGGTGGATCTTCTTCTGCTGCTTCATATTCGGGTCCCACTGAAAACTCATCATTGACTTCATGGAAATTGGGATCAACGTTCGGATCATCCTCTCGTCGGCCGTCTCTCTCGTCGGCCCTCCTCCTTAGATCGTTCAGCATGTCCTGGAAGGTTGTCTGGGCCAGGGCCTGATTAGTCAACTGCTGCTGAATGGCTTGAATGGAAGCCAACAGTTGACTGTTAACCTCGCCCTGCGTGGTGTATTGTCCTTCCCCTGTATTGGCTTCAGGCTCCTGCTGGGGCTGTGGTCCTTTTCCCCTTCCTCCTGCCATCTCTAACTCTGCTGGGTTGGCTGGCTCGGGCTCTAAGTCTGCACATGGTAGAATGCCCCGATCAGTCTGAATTGCAGCACCAGATAGAGTGATGCGGTCTGTGTCAAGGTCAACACAGAACTTCGTTAAGGATGGCGATGTGTAAGGAGTAAAATCAATGGCCATCCAAAACGGACAGAGTTCGGGACGAGAGTGGTCCCGGTTTATTGAGGAAGACAGGGAGTCTGGAGATCGGTTCATAGGGTTTGAACCGGGTTCTCGGGAATCGCCCTGAATTATTGGAGAGGGCGAGCGAATGGAACCGATGTGGGTATCGACAGAGTCTCGACTAAACTGTCCATTCGTCGCCATCTCGAAGATCAAGAGGAAGATCGATGTGGATGAAAGATACGGGGGTCAACAAAAAACAAATGGAATGCAAAACAGTAGAAGGCTCACAATGAGCAAGGGTCAACTGGAGGGAAGACAAAATTTGCGCAAGGGCGCGATATTTTTGATTTTTGACCTAAATGCGACTAGCAACCAAACACAAGACAAGGGAGTTCACCAACTCAACACATGAAGCCGTGAAGGTTCGGCTTTTATCTTTGTAATTTTTATCTTGATTTCAGGAATTTATCTTTCAACGAGTCCTTAGAGCGCTACGCCTATAGGAGCGAGAGTACTGCCGGAAAAGTATTCCCGTAATTGTCCTCCTCCTGTGTAACCTGTAACTTGCGCTTGGTCCTTGTAACCCTTCCTGGATCCCTACTCAGCCAAAGAAATAGAGGGAGGAAGCCGATAGGCGAAACTGATACTTCGGACCTTGCTCGCAACGGAATCACCCGTGAGCGTGCAAGATCCTACTCGGACGCAGCCCATGAGACAGACACACCCGTGAAGGCGTGGCCTATGCTCGGTACTTCGGACAAGGTCGATGCTCACACAATAGTGAGTCACCAATGGCGACCAAGCCCTACTCGACTACGTACGATAGTAGCGCCAATACTTCGGAAATCCAGACGATACACAAGGCAACCACAAGTTGGGTTTTTGGCTCTAATCCTTACGAAGCGCTCACCTCACTTGGAAGGAGACCTTCCCATGCAACCTGAAAACAAGTGAGGGTGTTACTCTCCCCAATCAATGAGTCCAATTACCAATTTTATTTAGGTCAAAGTTTTCTTAGCAGTCCCTTTTTTAATTTTTTTGTGTTATCGCTTCTTTTGAGTAGATTCAAACAAGAACCTAACGATTTTGTATTTTCTTTATCCTAATTTATCCAAAATCAGAGGGAGAAAAGAGTCGGGAAAAGCCAATGCAAGTCGGCACCAAGATGGAAATCTCACCTTTGTGCCTAAATGATGGATGCAAAGTAAGAAGACTTACAGTGAATCCCAGCTCTCTCCATGCGGGATGCAAGGCAGAAATTTATAAACCTAATCTATATGCTGGTGTGCAATGCGGAAATCGTCCTAAGATAGGCAACTGCTAGCGTGAAGAGCCACGAGTTAACCGCTAACTCCCAATCCTAGTGTCCGGTCTAGGCTCACTCCTCCTCTGCTCAACACATTTGAGTTAGGAGAAAGCGCTTGTGTGGAGTGAGCTCGCGGCGCGCGGATCGAGAGCCAATGATCAACTACTTAATTAATCTAAGTCCAAATACGAACTATAGGAGCATGCAAGAGTTATCAGGGTGTTTGGACCTAGTCTAATCGAATCAAGCAGGACCTAAAACTAAGAGCTCAATCCACAAAAGAAATGAAAAGGAAAACAAAACCGGAAAATGACAATCGATAAAACACAAGAAAGCTGCGGTGAGCCCCCGGGTGAACAAACACACGGAAATTAGGCCCGAAGTGTTCAAGTGTCCAAGTCCTGTATTATTACAAATTAGACAAATAACTCTCTCTCACAAAAAGAAAAGCAACTATCTCTCTCTCTAGTTCTCCTGCTCTCTCCTGCCGGCTAGGGTAGAATAGCCGGCTCCTCCTCCCAAGGTTGCACAGGATCCCCTAGGTGATCCTCCTCGGTCAGTGGTCCCTCGCAAGAAAACAAAAGAGATGCCAGACAGTTCCAAATAAATGATGCACAAGAGACAAATAATCAAAAATGGCTAAGTAAATAAAAGACCCAAAAGGTACTCTACAAGCCGATGCTCCCCGGCAACGGTGCCATTTGAAAAGCGAAGAAAAGCGAGAGCCGCTAAATAGTGGTCTGACAAGTCAGACTCACTGTCGCTGATGCGACTACTCAAGCCTCCTTGATCTTCAACAATTAACCCATACAATCAATCAAGGAATGAATAGCAAGGATTAAAATTTATTATACCCTACTAAAAATGTACAATGGCAAGCAAGTAGGGGTCGAACTCAGGAAGCAAGGGTGTAAAGCATAGATAAAAATCCAAACCTAGGTCTAATAAGCCACTTAGCCAATCTAGATTTTTTTGTGGGTTTTAAATTTTTTATTTAATTTTTAATTTTTAATTTTATATTTTGATTTTTAATTTTCTAATTTTTATAATTTTATATTTATATTTTTTTCTTTTTGAATATTGGAAAATAAAAACAATGGAATAAAAGACGGTAAAATATTTATAAAAATAAGCAAAAACAACCAAAAATTCAGAAATAAAATGTTTTTATATTTTTAGGATTTTCTACTGTTTTTGTGATTTTTGGGGATTTTTTCAAGGTGTTTTTGGTATTTTTAAATACTGAAATAAAGCAAAACAGTGAAAGGAATGCTGACTGTGAATAAAATGGAAGTTAAGAATAGCAACAGCAACCAAAATTTTTCACACAAATTTTTTAATTAAAGAGAATAAAATCAAGAATACACAGGAACTGAGTTTATTTTTTTTGGAGTTTTCTTTTATTTTATATATTTTTTTGAAGTTTTAGAGTGTTTTTAGATTTTTAGTGTTTTTCTTTTGAGATTTTTAGTGATTTTTGGACTGACACTAGAATATGCTAATATAGACACTAGGGAATTTTTCTGGAATTTTTCGAGATGTTTTAATATTTTTTTGGTATTTTCTAAGCTAGACAGTGCTGAAACAACATGTTTTTGGTTTTTAATAAATAAAAAATTACAATAAAATTAAAAACTAAAAATATGGCGTGTAAGTAGAAGTAAACAGGAGCTTAAACCTATTTTTTTGAGAATTTTTAGCAATTAAAAGAGGCGTGAAATAAATAGATCAAGCAGACAAAAATTCAAAGCCTGGCAGGGGTATAAATGTAATTAGATAAACATCCAGGGGCTTAGCCGCAATTTTCACCAAAGGGACACGCGCAGAACACGTGATATTTCATTTGCAGGGGCATATTTGTAAATATCAAAACCCGACAGGACATACATGCAATTTCTCCAAAAAGATATTTAATTAACTACGCACAGGGATGTAATTGCAAATAATTAAAAGTTTCGGGCCGAACATGCAAAATACCCAAAAGTCATGCGCCCCTGTCACGTGAGGTGACGTGGCGACTGAAGTGCAAATAGTGAAATTGTGAGGGCCTGAGTGCAAATATTACAAAACCTTTTAAACTCCAAACGAAAGTTTTCAGACTAAAAAGTAAATACAAAAAGGCGTGGGTGAAAGATGCAAAATACCCACGGGCTTGATCGTGCGGCCGATGGCGTCCCACTAATCCACGTGGCGCGCATCTGACGGTGCGTACCCCTTCGTCCTGGGCGGATGAGATTAGATCTTCAAGGATCAATCGGACGGCTGGAGATGCTTGATGACCGGACGATGTAGATGGCGTCTGGAGGTGTCCTCTGATCCAACGGCAGGGGGAGGTTCACGTAGAACACCTCCCCAGCGAGCTTCGATCGGTGATTGCGGCCGACACACGGCCGCTCTGGCCCCCGGATCAAGGACAAAAGGATCCTGGGGCCCTTCCGCGTCAGTTGGTGGCCTCCGGCGAGGCGGAGGCGGCGTGAAGTGGCCGGACGAGGAAGGTGACCTGGGCGGAGGAGCCTGGGGTCGATGACGGTCGATGGAGCCTCTCTGGGGCTCGGACCTGCAGGGTTAAGTTCGCAAAAACCAGGTGAGCAAAATGGGAGTCTCGGGTGATCCAATGGGGCGAAGAGTGGGTCGAGCGATGAGCTCCGGCGAACGACGGAGAAGGGAGCTCGGTCGACTCGATCTGAGCGAGATCGAGATGAATGGAGGGTGCTGTGGGATGAAGGAGTGACGGGAAAGATAACGGAGGTGATCCTGGCGGCGGTAGGAGACTGGAGTGGCCGGAAATGGGAGGCGGAGCTCAGCTCCGCTGTGGCTTTGACCGAAGATTCACGGCGACTCACGCGAAGGCAACGAATACTGCTACTAGGCTAAGCTACTCTACGCTAATGCTACCAGAAAACGAAAAGAAAAGAGAAGGAGACTCACCAGAGACGACGGCTGCGAGGAGCGGCGGAGCTCCGGCGAGGGAATGAATCACTTCGATTCTACACCAATCAGCTCGAACCCCGGGTCGATTCGACTCCTCCTGTCACGAGGAGCACGAAGAGGTAGGGGTTTTCGATCGAAAATGGCGGAAGAAGGATTAGATTCAAATTGAAGTCGGGGAGTTCTTTTTGTAGTGTTGACGATGGGCGTGGAAGACGAGGGCGAGAACGCCTCGATCAGTGGTCTTCAGCCCCAGATTTCACTAGGGCGTGAATCACCATTGATCGAGGAGCAAAAATGCAGAAGGCATCTTATTGGATTGGTGGAAGGTGGAGCCTAGGAAACGGCAAGAAGAAGAGACAAAACGTCTCTGACAAGGCTAGAGGAGAAGGTCAGACAGTTGACCTAGGTCAACTGTCAGACCAACCTGGTTGGTCCACGTGGACCAACCAGGAAAAATCCTCAAAAAACAATTTCAAAAATCGAAATAAAATAGTAAATAGATGAATTTCAATTTGGTTAAAAAATAAAAATTGTTTATTTAATTATGAAGTATTTTATTATGAATTTTATTTATTTTTATGAGGCTTATTTTTACAAGTTCACTTTTTACCCCTTTATAGGTATAATACCTATACATTTTAGCATTTCATTTTTATTCTATGTATTTTAATGCTATTAATTTTATTTAGTATTTTATAAAATTATAAGATACTTTTATATACATAAATATATTTTTACTTTATTTTTCTGGTTTATTTTGTATATTTAATAAAATATGAGTATAAAAAGTATAGGTATACATATAGGTATGATACCTGTATAACCTATATGTGTTTATTTTTATTTTAAGTTTTATTTAGGTTTTTATTCTAATTTTAGTGTACATAATGATTATAAGGAATATTTACAACATTATAAAAATATAGAAATGAATAAATAATTAATAAAGAATAAATTGAATATTTTATGCAGTACAAGTATACAATGAGGGTCCAAAACTCAACTTTCAAGCCGTAGTTCCGCCAAATGCGAAACCACCGCCATTAAATTTCTTATTTTGAATTATATACAATTAAAGGTGAGTTTGATGCATTTGGAGTTTTCATTTGTGAGATACGGGTCTTGGAAGTTGGGATTCTGGATTTTTATTCAGACCATAACTTTTTATCTGTGTAACATTTTTCTGTGAAATCATTTTTTTATTTTTCTTTATTAAATTATCTACAACTTTTATGTACAAAGTTTCTTTATTTGATGTATAAAAAGTGGAACCAAAATTAGGTCCCAAAATGAATAAAGAATGAATCAAATAAATATAGGTATTTGGCCCTTATCTCCCCCTACTTCATTCCTTGTCGACCTATTCATCAAGATGCCTAGGTCTCGGGGGTTTTGGGTCATAAAATATCTACAATATTTTATTCTTTTTCTTTTCTTTATTTATTCTATAATTTTGGCTTTAATTACAGTATTTTATACACTAATTGAATGCACATGCATGAATGCTAAGATGCTCTATTTAATGCTATTTACAGGCATTTGCTAGGGTTTTTGGTGCCAAAATGATAGAATAAAGATGATGAAATGTGGATTCATCAGTATCGAAGGTATCTTAGTTACTCAGAAAAGACATACCCTGGTGTACTCCCAGAAAAACAAGTGCAGACTACTCCAACTCTCTTGACGGACACATTGATCAGCAATCTAAAAATTTACATGTGTTGAGTAAAAGGTACTCAAGAGGCCCCTTGTTCCAATGTGAGGGAAAGAAAAATAGACACAATCCTATGCCCTCCATCATATGGCCGTCCATCTATACTTTCAAGACTTACAAACCAATGAGACGATTGACTGAAGCAAGAATAGACTTATTCCCTAGTGTTGAGGATTAGGTCTGGAGGAGAGTCTCTTGGATTGGAACTTTGGGTGATGTCTCGACTTGACTCGCATGAATGCAGTACACTAAAAATCATATCCTTATACTATATGTACAAACGGAGAGTCCGAAAATTAGAAAAGTTGGATTCCTTCTGATTAAAGCATGGTTGAGTCTAGAATTTTAGGATCACTCAAAATTAAGGGTCTTCTATGAATTGAGCCTTGAAATTTCATATGCACAGTCAGAGATGTATTCAACTAAGACATTCATTCATTCATGCTCGGGGACGAGCATGGTCTAAGTATAGGGGTATGATGAATCTCGTATTCATCATGCTAAAATTAGTCAATTAGGTTCAATTCCCCAAAATTCACATGCATTTAATCATTAACAGAGCATTATTAACATTCATACATGTGTGAATAATATTGGCATTTCATCATGCATAATTGCAGTAAAAATCCCAAGTGTAAAATAGCCCAAAAAGCCGCTAACTTCTCTTATTTTTAGTTAATTCTTCCCAACTCTGATTGACCCCAAACCACCTCCATCGTGCAGATATTACTAACATAAATAAATAAAAAAATACAAAAAATTTACTAACTCAAATAAGTGTCAAATAATCCCAAAGTCTGATTTCACATCTGACGGACTAAAACGAGCATATCTCCCTCATACAGTGTCTGATTTTGGTCTACTCACTTTTAAAGTACTCCATTTTCAAATACCTTCAAAGCAAGATCAATTTCATAATCGGAGCTCATATGTGAAAGTTGGGTTTTGAGCCTCTTTTGAGCATTTTGACTTTTTGCTATTTTTTGACCTGAGTTTTTATGTACATAACTAACTCTTTTAATTTTATTTCTTCTTCATTTTTATTCTTTGATGAAAGTTTTATTAATCGATACAAAAATTCAAATCCAGATTAAAATTGAAATCAAAGAAACTGACTGAATCCAAGTGTCCGTTGTGAGTCTGTATAAAAATTGTGTGTTTCTTACTTCTATTTTATTTTCATATTTTATTATTTACTAAAAATCCAAAAAATAATATTAGTGTGTAAATAATTTTCTTGTATTTTATCGTATTTTTTCTAGAATTGTTATCCTCTCTAAAACCACCAAAAAATTACAAAACCCCAAAAATCTGGTTTTCTATACACATGGAGAACCGTCAAAAATACATTTCTCACAGGTTCTCTCTTTCGCTCCTGGGTCCTTCATGAAAGTTGTAGATCTCGTCGAGACGAACAATTTTCTGAAGGAAATTTTTCGATCTGAGGTCTCCTTCTATTTCTTTTCTATTTTTCTTTATCTTTAGATTTTGAAAAAAAATTTGGGGTGCCACATGGCAGCCCCTGGACGTGCCACGTGGCACCCCACGTTCTCTCTCCACCACCCCCGGGTCACGTGCCTAGCACGTGACCTTCTTCTCTTTCCCAGCCATTACATGCTCCATCCCACGGCCCTGTCGACCGTGCCCCTCCACCTCCGCCTTGCATGTAACGACCGTCGCCCCCTCCATGCCTCCGGCCGTTACAAGGCCATCGACCATCGCCACTCCTCTTCCACGTCATCTCCGACCGTTACTTCTCCCTCCTCCCTATTTAACCTCATAACCTCCCTCTTCATGGGGCATCTGCCATTACCGAGAGGAGAAGCCCAGCCTCTTCGCACCTCGTGGTGACAGCACGAGACTAGGAATCGCAGGCAACGATGGCCATATCCTCCTTCTTGGGGTGTGGTTCGAAGGGCTCAGGACCTTCGTAGCAGCAACACCTCCTGGTTGTTGCAGAGCTTCTCTTACGCCGATGATTGAAGCAAGAACCGGAGTTGGCCGACAGCTCCACCCGCAGGTGAAGACCATTCACATCAGGTACAACCCCTCCGCCCCGTCGTACGTGACCACCCGCGCTCCACCACCCTGGAGTTTGCACCCGCTGTTAACCGCAATGCCACTCTTCACCAGCAGCTCCCTGCGTGGCCGCATCATCGCCTCCACGCTCCAGTCTCCATGCTCGCAGCCGGACCTCTGCCCCGTTGATCGCCTCCGATCGATCGATCGCCGCCTCCGCCTCCACTCGCCAGCAGCCGTGCAAGGCTGCTCCGCCTGCCCGTGCGGCTGAGCCCCTCCGACCGCCTAGCAGCCGGCCCGCTTGCCCACCACCTCGCATCAAGCCGCGCCCCCAACCTCCAGTTGCCGTTGGATCGGTCGGTGGCCCTTGATCCAACGGCCACTGTGCTGCCACGTGGAGGCCCCTGAGTCACCCTCCACACCTCGAGGCTTGGGGCATCCTAGCCTCCAGTCACCGCCACATAGGCTCAGGAGTCTCGAGCCTCTGGTTCGGCGCCCGAGCCTCCGCCTCAGCTACCGAGCCTGAGGTCGGGCACCCGAGCCTCAGCCCAGGGCCGCCCGAGCCTTCGCCCTACCTCTGAGCCTCCTGGCGCACGTGCTACGGACGTGTGCTGGGGGGAAATTGCATTGACGCCGCTGCTATTTCCAGAAATTACAAATATACTCCGCCATGAGTAAATTGCAGAGGAGCCCTTCCAGTTTTGCTGAATTACAAGTAAGCCCCCTAGGGACCTTTTTGAAAGAAAAACTTTATTTTATTTACATTTTAATCCCTGCAATTTCATTGTATCATATCTTTCTCATACAAACTTCGTTTTTCACACATAATATATCATTTTGAAGCTCTTTTCATGTTCTATCACTTGACATAAATTGTGGATAGATCTGAGGTCCCTTATTGATAATTATTATTTGAGGATCTTTGTTGACTTGTGCAAGCAGAAAATTTGATATATGAGTGCTACTTTATTGAGAAAAGTTAATCTAATTTGCATGAACCCATTTTCGAAGATCTTGTCTGATTAAGTCTTTCCTGATTATTGATCTTCTTAACTAATGAATTGATCTTTACATGGGTATACACGAGGAGTTGAAATTAATCTAATTGCTTGATACTTTATTTGAGGAGTTGTTAAGTTGATTGATCATCCAGTGCTTGAACGTTATTTTCAAGGAATTTGATCTATTGTTGACTTTATGATTCACCTAATATTATATATAAGGCTATTATTTTTCGAGGGGTGATTTACAGGGAAATAAAGAGGCCGAGTATCTTGAGAAATTATCGCAGGATAAAACTTTGATACGATGATCTGTTTGACCTGCGTCTGAAATTATTATTGTTGCATATTTATGGACTTAATCTCTTTCGATCTGTGATGATTTTTAAGGATTGAGAGATCAAATTATTTGAGAATTGAATCTGATAAAATTATAGATCATGTGCTGAATTGTTATCTCTGGTTATTTTCTTGCATCTCATTTCATTGCATTCTTCGACACTGAAATTAATTAGCAATTAATTAATTATTTAATTTAATTTAAGACCACTCAACTAAGAATCATCGTTCCCTCTGTTTGACCTTGGTAGACTTGCCAAGTAAAAATATTCCACAACATTCAAAGAGTGGGTTTTTGCTGAACCGAATTTGCCTCCTATACTACGACAATTCCTGTTTATTAAAGAGGCAAATTTGTCGTTCATCAGCAACCAACTAGCTACATCCGACCATTTTTCTTATTGATTTTTTCAATGAAATTTATGGGGATTCACTTAGTTTATTAAGTGGAATATGTGTTTCAAATTTCATGCAAAACAAACATTTCTAACAAGCATATCGAAATAAGGTCAACTTCAGCAATTCTGAAACTGTTAAAATGTGATAGTCTTGATGGAGATGATAGAAGTGTCGAATTTAGTTGAATTTGATATGAGACCATGGTGATATATGGTGTCTTAAATCCTCCTAGGTTTCATTTCAAAAATACAAAAAATCAATGAAAAAAATAGCCATATGCAGCTAGTTGGCTACACCCTCGGGTGCAGCTTCACCAGCCCCATATATATATATATATATAATTTAATGGGCCTTATACTCATTGGATATGAGATAAGTCCATCATCTCAGTCGTGGGATACACTCTTTTTAATCCTCACATATTAGGGACCCGTAATCATAGTGGAAAAAAAAGAATTTTATATAAATTCCCAAAAAGTAAGCGTTCGAGAGGTGATTGTATCGAAGGATGATTGATATGTTAATTTGCAACGCGAGGCTCGTTCTTGTTATTTGAGCAAGTATTTAGGCGATTGCTTTTATTCGATTCAAGGTATTGTATTTGAAGTGTATAAGTTTTTTCATTCATTGTACAATCTAATAGTTTTTTTATATATCAGTTTCAAATTCGATGGATGTTTTACAAATGGATTTTGATCGTGATTTATCAGAAGCAATGATGGATGATGCTTCCCTATTTAATTTGGATCGTGAGAAGAACATATCAGAAAGAGCGACGATGGATGATATGCAAATAGATTTGGAGGATGAGAACGTTATGTTAGAAGGATCAGGTTCAAATTATATTGCTTGTGAAACCCAAAATCTTTTATTTCATCGTTCTACCATATACAATTCAATTCAGTAAGTTACTTAAGTAGCTCATCAAAGTACCTATTTTTTGCAGTGAGTTATTATTATAAATACAATTCTTACTTTTCATGTATATATACTTGTCTTACATAGTTACTGATTTATTTTACCAACACTACTAACAATTTCTTAGATGTTATTACTCATGTATTCATTATTATTGATACAATTTTATTCTACAAGTTACCTACGTAACTTAAATATTTACTTGTCCTTTACAATTGGTTACCGATATATAATTAAAACTTGCTGATTCTTTTCACAAAACTAATCTACTTACTTTCGAAATAGTGAATTTTTACTGATATGAATTCATAAGTTATTAACAATTTTATTGAGTTGTATATATACAGACACTACATAACTATAATATAATGATCACGTTCAAATTATACTGATTGTGAAACCTAAAATCTTTTAGGGTGCGTTTGGTACGCGGGTTAGGGCGGTTAAACTGGTAGAGGGTAACCCATTTTTGTGTTTTGGTGTTTGGATAAAGGGTTTAACTGTGGGTGGGTTTGAAGTAGGTTTGTTGTGATATAATTGTATTGAAGTTTGTAAAAGTGACTAGTTATTGTGATGTGATTGTATTGAAGTTTAGAAAAGTGAGTGAAAGTCGAGTATTTTATAATTTTTATATGATATGATGGTATAATATATAATTTTTTGATGAAGTGGATGAAAGAGAATTGATTTATTTAATATATTAAAAAAGAGAAAATGTGAGGCCCACGTAAGAGAGAGAGAAGGAGTGGGTTACCCCACTACCCGAAAGGGGTCTTATTTCATCCTCCTACCATATACAATTCAATTCAGTAACACTGAGTTATTGTTATATATACAATTCTTACTTTTCGTGTATATATATTTGTCTTACATAATTACTGATTCATTTTACAAATGCTATCGACAATTTATTAGATGTTACTGCTCCTACATTCATTATTACTGATATATTTTTATTCTATAAGTTACCTGAGTAACTTAAATATTTACTTGTCCTTTGCAAGTAGTTATCGAATCTTTAATATATATATATATTTCAGAGAGCCATATATGAATTACTGAAGTTTTTTATTTTTCCTTCAAAGTCAGGAATGGAAGAAAAGCACATTGATATCTCCAACAATTAAAAGAGGAACAAAAATACAAAAAAATCAGATATTCAAATGAAAAATCCAATGTAACTAGACCAAAAAGCATAGAAAAGGCAGAAGATCAAAGGGGAAGCACAAATCACTTGAAATATACAAGCGAAGAGCACGGAGCAAAGCAATGACAATGCGAACTATGTAATAAGTGAATGCTTGACATGATTTAAGCAATTTCCCTTCAAAGTTAGGAAAGGATGCAAATTAATGTATCAGAACCAACTATTATTGCAAATATTGTTTAGAATGATGGATTTGTACTATCATTGATTGTTTTATAAATTTGTTGATTAACCTTTTGTACTTGATTAATTGTATTTCTGAAGTATTTATCTTCAATAAGTATTTCTTTGAAAGGAGATTAACAAGATACAGAAGACCTAATTGTATTTGTATGAATGACTGGAAGTCCAGTAACACCTAAATAAAATTTACGTAACTCATGCGACTGCCATCACTAACATAGTAAAAAAAACATCTATGAAAAGTATCTTTATTATTGCTGTTAGTAATACAATTCGAAGTTTAAATATCTTATTAGATTATGTAAGTAACCAAGGTAGTATGAATGTATTTGAAAGAACGTTAGTAAGACTAGTAATACTTGACATATTACTGAAGTATTTATTTTTAGTAACTTGTTATTATAAAAAGATCTTATATGACAAGTATCTTTTAATGTTGCCATCGGTAATATTTTTCATACTATAGGTAATTTGTTATCATTCGTAAGTAAGATCGTAAAACTTGTATCAGTAACTATGTGAGAAAGACCAGTATCAGTAACAAATTTTTTGTAGCATAGGCCTTTGACATCAGTAACTATAACTACAGTAACAATTATAACGAGGTCAGTAATATAGACAGTCATAATTAGTAATAATTATATGGACATTAGTAACTATAACTCAGTGAGAAGTATAACTATTGTTCTATGGACATTAATACGCATAACTTACTTTGTAATCAGCAATGACCATTTCGTTTCTTAACAAATAACTTTTTTTCCATTTGCTTATGTATTTATATCAGTAATTCAATGAGAAGCACAAGTAAGTTCTCATGTAGGGTGGAGCATTGGGCTCGACCCGGCCCAACCCGAGAAAACCCGACCCGGACCCATCATTTTTCCTCGGGCCATGGGCCGGGTCGAGGCCCGAGTTTTTTGGTAAATCGACGACCCGGGCCCGGCCCAAGGCCCGCAAGTTCGGGCCCGGGTTCGGGCTGGTTCAGCCCGCTCTCAACTATACCCAATAGTAACCATGTGAGACTTTTGCCTTCATGCGGTGGAGATATCTCACCGTTGCAGTTAGTATTTTTAGTTCTTGCTCGAGGGATGGTTCCTTAGAGTGTTCATATATCAACTTTTTATGTTTTCATTTGAAAATTAAATAATTGGTGCAGGATAGCGATCTGCACTTGAATGATGTACTTGTTTTACTTCGTATCATTCATCTTTCCAAATTATGCTATATTTGCTTTAAGAACCCGTTCAAAGGTTATATTCTGGAGCTGAATATTATGCAGAGGGATTAATCTGTACTTATGTTTGGCAAAATTCTTGTCGAGAATCAATCCATATTTTTTTGTTAGAAGAGCAGATTGTCTCGTTTGTTTCCAATTAAGTCAAATAGGTAGCAGTAGTGAGAGGCATTCCTTGTCAATACTTTGCATGGGCAACACTGAGTTGCAGGCGAAGTGCAATACCATGATGGATATATGAAGTGATGGGTCTTGTGGTTCTGTTCAAGATGAGAAGTGTGGATGGCATGTATTCACGTACATCTTGCTGCAGTGGAGAAGAGTGAGATAGGTTATGACTATATTAGGATTATAATGTATAAACATGCAACTAGCGGTATGATGAAATGATATTTCCAACGTATCATATATTTGGAATGTCTAATATCATGCAACAATTGGGTCGGGCCGGGTTAACCCGGGTCCGCACGGGTTCGGGCTGGGCCCGACCCAAAATTGAAATCAGGAGAAAATGAGGGCCCGGGTCCGACCCATATTTACATCGGGTTCGAGCCGGGCCCGGGCTATGACGGGTCGGGTTGGGGTCGGGTCCGGGTTGGCCCAGCCCAATGCTCCACCCTATTCTCATGTTACTAAGGTAACTTATAGAATATAATTGGGTCAATAAGAATAACTGAATACCAGTAACATCTAATATACTGTATGTAACGTTTGTAATGAAATTTATAACTTTGTGTAAAAAGGATACATGAAAAATAACTCTTTTATTTATTTCAGTAACTCAACGTGATGCATGAGTAATTTGTTGAGCCACTTAAGTAACTAAGCTAAAAGATTTATATTAGTATGAATGATAAAAAGACAAGTAACATCCTGTAAATATTAAGTAACTTATACAAATGTTATAAGTAACTTTGTACAAATAAAAACATAAATGAAAGTAACTTTGTATTTATTTCAGTAACCTTTGTAATGGAATCGGTAACTTTGTATAAAAATATAGATGAAAAGTAACTTTGTATTTATTTCAGTAGCTCAACGTGAAGCATAAATAATTTTTAAGCTACTTAAGTAACTAAGTGTATAGATTTGTATTTGTAAGAATGATTGAAGGAAAAGTAACACCCAACTAATAACAAGTAACTTATACAAATGTCATTAGTAACACGAACAATCACAACTCAAAATTTCAAAGCATATTTTGATCGCCACCGGAGGAAGTAGGAGATTCTCAAGGGGTTTTTTTAGAAAGAACAATGTTGCAACTACTGGATACGTAATTGCATCTCAAAAAAGGAAATTAAATTACAAGTAACATGCGATAAGTGGCTATGACAACTCATTCTTAGCTTCAAAATTAGAAATTAATCAATTTTACTTAGAACCACAAAATCACCATCGCACGGATGATCACACATGCTTAACAAAACTCAAATGGGCACCTGGGTCATTGGATAAGCCATATAGGCACGTGCTTAACAAAACTCAAATTCTTAAAAAACTCAACAAGCCTCGTGCCCATTTGAGTTTGTTAAGCACGCGTCATCGTCCTTGCGATGATGATCTTGTGGTTCTGAGTAAAATTAGTTAATTCTCAATTTAACGCTAAGAATGAGTTGACATAACCACTTTCTGCATGTTACTCATAATTTAATTCCATTTGTTGAGATGCAGTTACGTATTCATTAATTGTTGCATTGTTCTTTCTAAAAAAATCCTTGAGAATCTCCTCATTCCTTCGGTGACAATCAAAATATGCTTTGGAGTTTTGAGTCGTGTGATTACTCATGTTACTAATAACATTTGTATAAGTTACTTGCTATTTGTTGAGTGTTACTTGTCCTTCAATTATTCTTACTAATACAAATCTATTCACTTAGTTATTTAAGTAGCTCAATAAATTATTTATGCTTCACGTTGAGTTACTGAAACACATACAAAGTTATTTTCATCCATGTTTTTTATACAAAGTTACTGATTCCATTGCAAACGTTACTGAAAGAAATACAAAGTTACTTTCCATGTATGTTTTTATTTGTACAAAGTTAATGATAACATTTGTATATTTGTTATTTGTTAGGGGTTACTTATCCTTCAATCGTTCTTACTAATATAAATATATTAACTTAGTTACTTAAGTAGCTCAACAAATTACTTATTCTTCACGTTGAGTTACTGAAATAAATAAAAAATTAAATTTTCATTTATGTTTTTTTATACAAAGTTGCTGATTCAATTGCAAATGTTACCTACAATATATTAGACGTTACTAGTTTTCAATTATTCTTATTGACCCGATTATATTCTATAAGTTACCTTAGTAGCATGAGAACTTATTTATGCTTTTTATCGAGTTACTAATATAAATACATAAGCAAATGAAAAAAAGTAATTTGTTAAGAGACGTAATGGTCCTTGATGATTATAAAGTATGTTATACTTACTAATGTCTACAGAACAATACTTATACTTCTCATTGAGTTATAATTACTAATGCACATACAACAATTACTGATTAAAAATGTTCATATTACTGATCTCATTATAAATGTTATTGAAAATATAGTTATTGATGCCAAAGGCTTATGTTACAAAAAAAATTGTTACAGATACTGCTCTTTCTCTCATAGTAGTTATATGACCTTACTTATGAATGATAACAAATTACCTATACTACGAAAAGTGTTACTGATGACGATACTAAAAGTTAGTTGTCATATAAGATCTTTTTATAATACCAAATTACTGAAAATAAATACTTCAGTAATATGTCAAGTGTTACAAGTCTTACTGACATTCTTACTGATACATTCATATTGTCTTGGTTACTTACATATTATGTAAAATATTTAAACTTTGAAATGTGTTAAATAATAAAGATACTTGTCATAGATACTTTTTTACTATGTTACTGATGTCAATTACATGAGTTACACAAATTTTGTTTAGGTGCTACTTGACTTCCAATCATTCAAACAAATACAAATAAGTCTTCTATAGCTTTTTAATCTCTTTTAAAGGCTTATTTATTGAAGACAAATACTTTAGCAATACAATTATCAAGTACAAATTGATATAAATTTGATTAACAAATTTATAGAACACTCATTGATAGTACAAATCCATCATTCTAAACAACATATGTACCAATAATTGGTTCTGATACATTAATTTACATGCTTTCTTGACTTTGATGGGAAATTTATTGAATCATGTCAAGCATTTACTTTATTACATAGCCGCATTGTCATCGCTTTGCTTCGTGTTCTTCGTTTGTATATTTCAAGTGATTTGTTCTTCTCTTTGGCCTTCCGCCTTTTTCAGAGCTTTTTGATCTTGCGACATTAGGATCTTTCACTTCAATGTCTGATTTATCTGTGTTTTTGTTCCTCTTTTGTTTGTTGGAGACATCAACATAATTTTCTTTCGTTCCTGTCATTGAAGGGAAAATAAAAAACTTCAGTAATTCAGATA
Organism: Ottelia alismoides; assembly: GCA_037367405.1. Classification (NCBI taxonomy): domain Eukaryota; kingdom Viridiplantae; phylum Streptophyta; class Magnoliopsida; order Alismatales; family Hydrocharitaceae; genus Ottelia; species Ottelia alismoides. Next base: position 291,255 of record JAZKJV010005253.1, on the reverse strand, counting down.
TGACTCTCTGAAATATATATCAAAGATTCAGTAACTAATTGCAAAGGATAAGTAAATATTTAAGTTACTCAGGTAACTTATAGAATAAAATTGTATCAGTAATAATGAATGTAGGAGCAGTAATATCTAATAAACTGTAGTAGTGCTTATAACATGAATCAATAACTATATAAGACAAATATATATACATGAAATATAAGAACTGTATTTATAACAGTGATGAACCACGAAATTCGTCTCTTTAATAGTTGATAATTGTAGCATAGGAGACGGATTTCGATTCAGCAAAAACCACAATCATTGAATATTGTGGAGAATTTTGACTTGGTAAGTATACCAAGGTCGAACATAGGGACACGAGCCTCCTTGTCTATCTATCGAAAATTATTGATTTAATTCGAATGCTTACCATCATGGATTTAGCCATCATAATGCAGTTACAATACAAGCAACAAAATGCACAGATATATAATGCAGACAAATTGTCACATAAATGATGCATGCATTTTTATTTGGTTTTATGCAGCTAAATGAGATGTGTGTGTAATGATATGCAAGCGGATAAATATGTATAGAGATGCCTCTACATTCAGCAAACACTTGAGCAATAATAGAGAGATTAATTTCAGTTTCAATTGATGCACTAAAATGAAGCAAAATGAGCATGAATGGCACTTAAAAGATTAGTATTGTGACACAATACATATCAAAATTTATAATATTTAATTAAGTATCAAAACATGGAATAAATAATGCCATTAGATAGAGAATAAAATACGCAAAAAATGAAATTAAAATTAACCAAATCAAAGTTTATATGCTCAACATATGAGTATTTTAGTTCATGGGCATAAGTGTAGTAAACATATGCAAAATAAAATGAGATAAATATGCAATTATGTCCGTCATAGGGCATACGTGTAATTAAGAAAATGCTGTGGGGGCATTCTTGTAATTTTTCCAGAGGTGCACGTGCAAGGCACGCTCGCCTGGAAGGACCTTCTTACAAAATCTAGAGACCAGTGGGGTGTAGATGCAATGCCTAGCCCGCATGCGCACTGCATGCACACGACCCCGGGTCAGACCTCGGCTCAGGGGATCAAATGCATGCTCTGGATGCGTGGCACACCTCGATTTTAATTGGAGCAACAATGGACTTCTTCCATAACAAATCCCACATCTTTGCTTCCTATGATTCCTCCTCCTCCTCCTCCTCTTCTCCTCTCTCTCCCTCTCCATGTATTAGTCATATATCGGTTCTGCAATGACATAAGTGGAGATGAACAAAAAGCATGCAACCGTTGCCGTTGGAGTGCTCATGATTTGGACCCTCTTAGTGATACCCCAGCGAGTGACATTGCACAACGCACCCAACTATGTTCTTTGTGCTAGCAAACTTATTCACGAGCAATTAGTGGGGTTGCTCGTTAAGGAGGCAAGTCATGCGATGGTGACAGAGGTGGGGAGTTTGATCTAGAAGAGGGTCAGAGTATGGCTGATCAGTTCTTATCATGGAGGGAAGGGGGAGGAGGGGGTGGGGAAGAAGATGAGGAAAGCTACTTTTAGTACAAATGATGTAAAACGAGGGGTGGATATCTTACATTTTGACGTAATTCATTTACTTTAATGATAAATTGGATGCGAGTTAATCACAATGATCCATAGTGTAAGAGATGACAAGGTTTTAGGTGATATTACGGAAAATACATGATCGAGAATGTAATTTTCAAAGTTTTTAAGATTCGTGATGTAAAAATATCTACAATTTTATTAAATAAAAGTTGACTATATTTATATGGATATATGTTTCAAGGACATTAAAGCATTATCAGCATCCACACTCGTTGTGAAGCCAATATAGATATTCAAATATGTATACTAGAGCAAATACAATATCAGATTGTAAATCTCCAAAATTTTGTTTATCAAATTTATTTTTAACATACTTTATCCATGTCTATGTATCATTTATTTATTTTTTTATTTTAAGAGTTGTTGTTTTTTTGTTACTGATGGAAGCCCATCCACATCCTCCATATAAACCCTCCCCCGCATCCGATCCTTCTCTCATCTCTGCTCACAGCAACCTACCCCACGCCCCACTCCCGTCTTCCGTTTCCCCCTTTTTAGGGTTAGGGTTTCCGGCCATGGACCTCGCCGCCAAGAAGCGCAAGGCCGACGAGAACGGCTCCTTCGATGTCTCCGCCGCCGCAACCGCCGGCCCGAAGCTCCTACCCGACGACGCCCGCCGCATCCTCGATCCCCTTTCCAAGGACCAGCTCCTCGACATCCTCCAGGACGCCGCCTGCCGCCACCCCGACGTCCTCGACGCCATCCGAGCCCTCGCCGATGGCGACACGTCCCTCCGCAAGCTCTTCATCCGTGGTCTCGGCTGGGACACCACCACCGACGGCCTCCGCACCATATTTGCCGCCTTCGGCGACCTCCAGGAGGCCATCGTCATCGTCGATAAGGCCACCGGCAAGAGCAAGGGCTATGGCTTCATCACCTTCAAGCACGTCGACGGCGCCCTTCTCGCCCTCAAGGAACCCAGCAAGATGATCGACGGCCGCATGACCGTGACACAGCTTGCCTCTGCGGGTGTCGGGGGCGCGCCTGGAGCGACTGCTGCGCCTTTACCTGATGTGTCTCTGCGGAAGATCTACGTTGGTGGCGTACCGTACGACATGCCCGCCGAGCGCCTGCTGCAGCAGTTCCTGCAATATGGTGAGATCGAGGAGGGTCCACTCGGGTACGACAAAACCACGGGGAAGTCGAAGGGGTATGCGCTGTTTGTTTACAAGACAGTCGAGGGGGCAAACGCAGCGCTTGTTGAGCCGGTGAAGAAGATTGATGGGCACGATCTGAATTGTAAGCTTGCAATCGACGGGAAAAAGATGAAGGCAGGTCCCCCTGGGGCTGGTTTCGGGGTCGGTGGCGTTCAGGGGCAGGTACCAGTGGGTGGTGGTGTTGGAATGGAGGGTGCTGGCATGGCTTCTGGTTACGGGGCAGCTGCTCGTGGCACGGTTCCTGGGTCGTTTGCGGTTCCTGGGTCGTTTGCGGCACTGGGTGGGATTTCTTCGTTTGGCGGGTACACGAACGGTGGTGGAGGTGCAGGGACAGGGATTCAGGGGCAGGCGGGTCTGAGCCATAATTACTCAATGACCTCGACCTTGCCGTCATCCATTGGTCCAGGAACTTCTGGACTTGCAGCAGGTGCTGCCCAGGCTCCTTCTTCACTGGGCAGTGGTGCGAGCTTTGCTGGTGGTTTGGGGGGTGGATATTACGGGGGCTCTTCCCAATTTGGTGGGATTGGTGCTGCGAGTTTGGGTGCTGCAGGTTTAGGTGCAGGAGGGTTGGGTTCAGGAGGTCTAGGTGCCGGTGGATTGGGTTCTGGCGGATTGGGCTCTGCTGGGTATGGAAGTCTCGGTTTTGGTGGTCCTCACTATCAGTTGCAGCAAGGTTCTTCTGGAATCACATCTGGGGGGTTTGCAGAGGGTGTGAATTATGGGCATTCTGCGTCAGCATTGCAGGGTCAGCACCAGCAGCCTGCTGGGTCGTCTCCAGGTTCCCGGATCCCTCCTCGAGGGAGCATGTACCAGCAATCAATGCCTCCATATTACTAAGGTAAAATTACGTGCCTTGAATGCATTTTTTTGGTACGGTTAACATTTTTTATTTCGATTCTTCTCCTATGGTTGCTAATCTGTGGTAGTCATAACTTTCAATATGAAAACGTATATCTGTCTTTTTTAGCTACCGATAAGCTAGATGCCATTAACAAATATTACCACATTACTGCATTGTTTGATATTGCTTTTTTGGTCTTTTAGACGATATATATGTACTATTTGCTTTTATAGTAGTATATAGGTGTGTCTGCTCGTGTCTGCCAGTGACGTGATAGGAAGGTTTGGTGTCCTTTACGATACTTTTGGACTGGATTGTTATAGCAGTGTCAACACGTGTCATCTTTGTGTTGAATTTATCCTGTTTTATGTCATTGTTAGTTGTATACTGTCAGGCCTTTTAATTATATGCTTGTATATACAGCTTTTGATGATATCTCACATTTAGATTCTTTTGTGTTTCCTTTTTAAATTTGATCTCACTCTATGCTGCATGCTGAAATCCCCATTCCGCTTGCTGAAATTAATTGAAGCTACAATGTTATTTTATGGGATTGGTTCTTTTTCGATTCCGAACAATGCTGTGTAAATTCCTTTGATGCTTATGGAACCAGACTTATATTCATTTGATTATTGATAGCTTAACATTTTTGAAAATCTTTATTGTCCAACTCATTTGGCAGAGCTTTGCTTTCAATTTCTCATTGGTTACTTTCTGAAAAAAATGACGCCTTTTCCATTTCTCACATTGCTAGTACATGTTTAGAAATACCGTGGATACAATATAATTCTTACTGTCCACCTTGAAACTTCTCATTGAAATTTTCCTTTCAAGTCTATTGTTAAATTTTGTTTTAGATGTGTATGCATTTGATATTCATTTCGCACTTATATACCAGCTGATATTGGTGGCTCTTATATCTCAATGTCTCATTGGTAGGTTGTGTGTTTTTTTAACTTGTATGATATACTGCTTTATTTTTCCATTGCTACCTGCTTTTTCCCAGATTTAATGAGCTTAAATGAGGAAAGCAGACATTTTTACACTAGATGACTTGTGTTGCGGTGTGAAACAATACAGAATTGACAATAGAAAACTAGATGTGAGTGAATGAAGGACACACGTTCTTTGGTAATATTATATTTGGTTATTCATTTTCTTGCTCCCAAGTCCCGAGCAATATTTGCGATCTTGTAAATCTTGTAGTGCTGAAACCTGGGTAGAGTGTTTAATTAAAAAAGAGATAAATGTTTGCCATTTATATAATTTAATTAAATCCACATGTAGTTTATAGGTAGCTCGGTATATAATTTATGATTTGCCTAGTACATATCTTAGTTGTCATACCTTCTTCCCCAAAGAAGCTGCCATTCCATGAAGTTATTTCCTTCCCTCTACCATTCTACAACTATGGTTTCAAATATAAACAGTATAATTGCCGGTGCATGTTTTTTTTTTTGCAGAAAAATGTTTGCGAATTTCACTCTGTTATAAACCAGTGCCGTTGCAACTTGCAAGACATGTTAGTGATGGATGATAGTTTCACCAATGCATCAGCCACTTATTACATACTTACCATTTCACAAAATGTTGATCATTGCATGGTGACCATGCCATGATCATCTACTTTATGGTGCCGAGCATGTCGTTTTGATGGCTTATCGTTGTGTGGAATAGCTTTAGTCATTTCTGGCTACTTTTATATTTATTTTACACACACACACACCGGCTTTAGGATGAATTATCTTTGTTGAGGTTGTGGATTATTTTGAGCTCGGTGGTACTTGTTGAATATTACTCTTTTCTTTCTTTAGGTTAAGATTTTGGGGGCATGCTTTGTCATTATGTTGCCATTGCATACTCAGTTGCATTTTTTGCAAGGATCATGGTTATTTCTTTTTCTTAATAGCATGCACTTATTTGTAAAAGTTAAGATATAATTCATCTTACTAAATCTCATATCATGGTCATATTTGAATATATAATGCAAATGTTTGCCATGGGTTTGCAAGCCAAACGTATACTTATCCTAATGATAGAAAAGGACTGCAAGGGTTGGTATGTCTGTGTTATTGTGTGGAAATATTTATTGCATATAGTAAGGTTCAAACTAATTCCAATTATTAATTGCACATCGTCCTTTTCTATAATATATGCATTCTTATATTTTCATTTATTGTGGTTGTGACTTAGATGGAACATTGATGTACTTTGCCTGCATTTTGGTTTTCCTATGACTCTCTACTCTCTTGTTTCCTGGTTTGTTTGTGACACAATCTTTACATATAATCTTCAGTTATGTTTTCACTTTTTCCAGTCCAGTTATTATGATTTCTTAAGTTTGAAATGGACATGATTCTGTTTGCTTTTTATCTTTTGTTTTTCCCCGATTCTTTATCATTGCACACATAATTGGTCTTTCCCTTTGAAAGGAAAATAACTGTCTTTCTTGTTTTTGATGATTGCTGCATTCTTTCTTTCTGTTTAAGGTCTATCATTGTTCCACATCTTTTGCTTATTTGTGATTTCTTTAAACAGTTGTAATACCGTCATGATAAAAAGATGAGATAACTGCAGAAATCTTAGATCGATAATAAAAAGATGTTTATATATTGTCTATTTTGATGCTCTTTTTACTATTGGTTGGAAGTATCTGTTTTGTTCAATATGGTGAAAGTTCTATTTAAGGAAATATATTTAGCTGGTAGTGGTTAATGAAGGAGTTACCTTAGTCACCAGTTCATTTATATGATGGGATTGAATTCATTGTAACATGTGCTATAATTTTTAAAAATGTATCCGTAATGGCTCATTATTCTGTAATGATATCATGCTGAACGGATGTGATATTCCAAAAGTGTGGGTGTGCCATCTCATAAAATGATGAGTTTGCCGGGTTCCCTGCATCTGATTGGATTTCAAAAACCAGTAAGATGTTTGCATATAATTTTGTTAATATATGCTGATTTCTTACATTACACTGAGATTTTCTTTAGTACTCTGGGAAGCTCAAGTTGTAGGCTACTCTAAATGTTCTTTTGTTTTTTATGAATTAGGATGCAGGTTTTTTTTAGTTGAGGTTATGTATACATTTATTCTGTTAAGCGGGTTACATCTTTATATTGCCTGATATATGGTACCTTCTATAACTTTGCATTCTTAACTTTCCAAGTAGTTTGCAGTACTAGTCGTTTGATGTTATAGTATTATCAATTAATTGGTATTTATGCTGTATTATTTGTTTGCTTCATTACATCTGCATGATATCTGGTTATTTTTATCTGCCTTTTCCTTGTGACTTCTGGAGAGGTGCGAATAACATTGCTGGATCATTTTTGTGTTACATTTTTGGTATTTGTACTGTATTCTATTTTCTTACACTTGGTTGGATGATGGATTGTTTTTTGCTGGGTTTTCTCCAGGTGTATGCCACTCTTGGAGCGATTGCTTTAATGGTTGTGCTGATTGCAGAATTATTACTCTGCTTTGCAAATTTCTGTTATGTGGTTGTGCTGCCCTATGCCGCTATGTTATATGATGACTTTTGCAGCTGATGATCTGTGTTTGGACCTGGATATCATTGTAACGGACCTTGCTTGGATCTCTTGCTCTATCTGAGTTTAGCTATATTTCCTATCAAGTATCTATATTAATTTGATCTGTTTTGTTTTGAAGTGTCAGTGGAGCTACAGTACTATATATTGTGGTGTAGTAAGAAGTCTGAATATTTTTGATGATTTGCCTGTTGTTTGCTTTCTCTGAACCATTTCTGATGATAATTTTCATGCCTTTTCTTTTCTAAATTGGTCATTGTTTCTATATTCTTCTTTTGCTTACTTTTATTTTGGACAGTTCTTGTTTGATCCGTGAATGCTAAGATGCACTGGAATTGGTTGTTATAGAATGTTTGCTGGTGATGCTATACTTACACTTGACATGATTTGGGTGCTTTTGGACCATGTTTGAAATTGAGCGTGTGTACACTTGACATGATTCGGGCGCTTTTGCAACTTGTTGCGCACATGTTGTCACTAGAATATCCAACGTGTATTTTGTTTTGCAATGGTGTGCTGCATAATGTATGATTTGAGGTGACTCATGGTGTTTTTATTATGACTTGTGAGAGTTTGATTAATGTATATACTGGTTGGATCTGTGGTGTTTTCAGTTATTTTGCTCGGAATCCCATCCATCCCAGGGATACTGCTCTACTGTTTTAATGTTGTGATTTAATTCCTTTTTTATGTCTATGTGCTTATGTTATGTGGTTGATTTTAATTTAGACACTTAATTTTGTCCATAACTTTTGTTCCCAAAGGTATCCCTTCTACATTTTAATTAGTTTTTGTGTTTTGTGCTTAATTGAAATAGTGTCGTGTTCCAATGGGTAGTTTCTTTAGATCGCATATTTTGGATCTGTACCAAATTATTAGTTTTTGCTCAAGTTTTTAGGATCTTGAATTGCAAAACCTGGTACAAGAATTTGCGATGAATGTTTTGGTCACTGTTGAGTTATCTATTTCTTTATCACCTGCTGTTGGTCATTAAATTTATGGCAAGCAATAGATATTCATACAATCGCAATTTAGACATTGCGAAGCTAATTGAGTGCTTCTTGCTGATTACTTTATGTTTAATTCACATTCAAACGGATATCTGTTGATTTTTTTGATTTCATTTGTGATCTCTGGCTGTTACTAGACAGTAGGTGATATTCCGTTTTTTTACCATGATTTAATTTATCATCATTGCAAGTTTCTTTCTGCCTAATTTTTTAGCTGTCCTCTATCTCTTAGTTTCTTTTTATTGACATTTATTTTAACAGCTCCCCGCATGTTGTCCCTGTTATCTTCATTATCTGCAAACATAGTTCTGTGTTCACTGTATGGTTTAAATATCTAGACTTGCATTGCTGTTTCGTTCGAATGCGACTTCTAGAGCCTGTGTGCTTTTATTTTCAGTCTCCTTCCTGTTTGTGGGTACATTAGATCATCACTGTGTTGTATAGTGCTGGCATGTTATCCATCGGGTGGCCCGCATTCACTTATCTGCGCAAATGCTCAAGCTCACAGTTACAGATTGATGCCAAAATTTCACAAGCTATTCCATTCATGCTTGCATAAGTTGTTGCTTAAACCATATACTGTTGTGCTGCTATAATGCGTCGTCTGCTTTATGTGCATTATATGATTGCAATCTCTGCAGAGGACGGTTCTCTCCCCTTTCCTCGCCGTTGTTTTGTTTGCAGGACCGGGGCTTTCTACCTAAAGAAAAATGAAGAAGCGGGCAATGCTGGGAGGCTCAAGCGATTCGTTCAGTTTCTTTATTCATTCCCTCATGATGTACAGTTTTCTCATTTATGCAAGAATTCTGGGTGTATCCTGAAGCCTAGGTTTTCCATTTTAGTTAAATAAATAGGGATTTGTTGGGGGGCTAATAGTTGTCTTTGAGTTCCCTTTTAGGTGTTGATTGGAACATATGAGTAACCACACATATTGTTCTCAAGTAGATAGTAGCAAGGAAATGAAGCAGTTGAGCGGCTAATTATCTGGTGCTTCAATTATTCTGGAATACAAGGTTGTTACTCTCCACGAATTATTCCTTGTCCGTGAACTGATGATACCGGTGATACATCACACCCAGACCTTTGCTGCTTATTCTTCTTGCTCGTCTCAGTTTGAGTCTGCCGCTTTTAGGGAGATTTTTAAACCAAGGTGATCAACTAGATGGAATATGTTTCTTATTATGTTGCTGTGGTTGCAGTTGAAATAGAGAATGTGCTAAGTCATGGCTATGAGAGAATACAAGCAGTGAAATGGCTCAGCTTAAAGCATATATACATACATACAGATGTGTGTTTGGGTGCAGCTGTGCTTAGGAATGATAACGGTTAGATACGGATAAGAATATATTGTATAATCATATAATCAACCATTTTAAAATACGAATGCGAATGCTGATACGAATATTGATGGATGTAAAAAATGTGTTACCATATCCTTAAAAGCGAACACGAACGTAAAATGAATACGAATCGGATATGAATAATAACAGGAATTTTCAATAGATTAACTAAAATATATATCTTTAGATGATTTACACATAAAATAGGTATACTAGATATAGTTTTTCATAATAATTATATCAACAATGGTGAATGCAACTATAAAATGTTGTTACGCACAGTTATAAATAAATGTATTACTATACTTATGTATGAAAATGAATATTCAAATACGAATGTGAATATTAGCGAATGTCAAAGTGATATCTATATTTGCATCCGTTTTAAAATGAATACGAATGTCAAAATATGTATAAAATGAATACGATAGCGGATTGGATAGTCCTTAGTTGTGCCTATGCACACTTGTGTGTGGACGTGTGAGTATGAATGCGTTAGGGTGTGTGTTTGCACTCATCAAGGCTGGTTTTGCATCATTCTCATGTACATCGACTCTTTGACATGTCGTATGACGGCATCTTATGCCAGTAACATTTCCCTACTCTTGTTTAACTGAATTAGTGTGACTTAGAGGAAGCCTGCACTATCAGGATCCGGTAAGATGGTGCAAACCTTTACGTGGGGCAACCGCATTGAATTTGTGTCCTCGTTCTTTAGCCGTGAATCAGTTATATACAATCGCAAATAGTCTCTCAAGAAAAATAATTTGAAGTAAAGGCTTTATTATGGTTTTTTATACACCTAATGATGATGCTGAATTAGGAGTGCATAGATTGCTTTTGTTGATCGGTTGGAATTAGGAGGAATCATATTCTTAAATATAGATACGGATACAGTATTAGATAATACAGTATTAGAAATCAGTTCTTGTGCTCTTTTGCTTTTGGCTCCATTATCTCAACATCGAACCATTGGTTGGACCACAACTCATAATGCAAGCCTATGAAAAAGAACGGACAATCCTTTTAGATTGCTATAGTTATTTTAAAAATTATACAAACACCCAATAAAAAGTGACAATGTTTGACAAAACCTAAAGCAAATGACACTATTTGACAATCGATTGGGGATGGAATGGGTTAAAAATTGAAACGGGACGAAGCAATATCTGCTCAAGGTCAATTTACGCACGGGCTGGAAATTAGAAAGTTGAAATAGATAAGAAAGACTTACAAGAATGCACGAGTTGGTGGTTGGCTAGTTGCTGTGGTTGAAGATCAATTCTATAGCTCCTGTAACCTGTGTCGTTGGTGGCTATTACTATTGTCGTAGTGCAAAACAAAACTCGAAGAGCATGAATGAAAATGAAGTGAATACCAACATCCATGAGGTGCCTTTATGTCCTCGTTTCATTTTTCAATAAAAATAAAAGTAATATTATCCTCTTATTGAGGATGTGGAGCTTGCACCAAGGTGCATGTAACTTTACATGCACCGGCGTTTATATCTTCCATTTTTTTTGAAAAATATCACCATGTATATTCATCTATATATCCGTCCAATATGTCATTCGAATTTCATCAGAAACAGAGACTCCTATGACCTCCATCTAGAACAGATCGATTACAACAATTCTAAGACCGTTAAAATTACCTGTTCTAGATGGAGGTCATAGAAGTCTCTGTTTCTGACGAAATTCGAATGACATATTGGAGGGATATATAGATGAATATACATGGTGGTATTTTTCAAAAAAGTAAAAAAATGTAGAAGATACAAGCGCTGGTGCATATAAAGTTACATGCACCTTGGTACAAGCTCCCCATCCTCTTATTTTAATATAAACATGATTGATCCAATAGGTATCTCCGTTAATTATTGAATACTGATGCATTTTTTAAACTTTTCTAGGAAAATTTACATAGATGTCCATCAACCATTAGGAGTTTTATATTAATGATTATAGTACAACCACATATACATGTCATATATTTGGTGGTTCAATAATACAGATATCCGTATCCGTGAAAAATATATATCTATATTCATATCCTTAACAAATATTATATGATATCAATATGGGTCTATATATTCATATCCTTAACAAATATTATATGATATCAATATGGGTCTGAATTTGTATCCACAAAACTTTTAATATCTGATGGATAAAGCATTCACGGAGTAGGGTTCCACGCAAAATGAAAGTCTTCATTTATCTTGTTCTTGCTTTGATTCGCTTCCGCATTTTATATTTCAACAAAATCGATATCCTTATCCGCATCTTTATCCGTCGGAAATCAATAATAGATATCCTTGTTCGCTTAAAAACGTATACGATAGCGGACGGATACGGATATATCTATTTCCGGTTGCATCCGTATTTGCAACCAAAAATCAGGGGTTACAACTTTACATAACAATGTCATGAAAAGAAAGAGAATGTGGATGTGCTTTGATATGTGATAATGTACCCTACCTGGGTAATTAGAGCAACGGTCAATTGCTTCTTTTCTTACTCTCTCCTTATTTTCTTTCTTGCGTTTGATACAATATATGAGAGAAGACGAAATACTCAATATGACTAATGTAGTATTCAAAAAAAGATAATGTCTTTCACTACCTAACTCAACATGCGAGACCCAGTTGAATTAAAGTATAGGACTCGTTGGTAGCATAGTCTGTTACTTGGGGACAAAATGTAGAGGAATCAAATGGGATGGTTGAAGTTGGATGTACACACTCACCTAATGGTTTTTAAATGGACGTATTGAAGTTGCTGGAAGGTTACACGTAGACTTTAAAAACAGAGCAGACGATCACCAAATTAATGACATGCGTTTGATTGGAAGTTGGATGCTCTCTTTTTCAATAAAGAGACGCATGCCCTCTATTTTAGTTTAGTTTGTTGAAAGAAAGATTGTGTAGCTCTTCTGACGTGCTATTTTTAGATTGGGATTTCACCACTTCTTCAAAGACTCAGACTCTACAGTAGGTGATCAACAAATATCAAGAACTCACCTTATGGTCTAGTGGTAGAATCAATGGTCTCTCACTCCAAAGATCATGGTTCAACTCCTCCCCTCCTTAAACTAGTAAAAAAATCAACAAATACAAAAGAAAACAACTGCTTCTTTCTTCTTCATCGATCTTGCATTATGATCTAATATACTTGTTCTTTCTTAGCATTGCAATTGCGGAGAAGCAGATGCCTTACGACGACGAAAGGAGGAAGGAAAGAGGAGAGGTATATGAGTCGAGGAGGGAGGATGGAAGTAACAAGATGAGGAACGGTGAAGAAATGGCAGTGGTATAGAATACTAGTTGAGAATTGTAGGGTTGCAATCGCGAACTGCATTGTCATGAAAAATATTTGACAAAAAAGGTGTTTCACCACGTCGTGATAATAAAATGGTGAGAGGGAGAAGTCGCTAAGGGGAGGTTCTTGAAGCAAAAATGAGGTACGACATTGAATATCACTAGAGAAACGAAGAGTTATGTACATATGAGGTAATGCCATGGGCATGCTTGAGTGTGAAAAGGGAAGCCTAGGTACGTCGAGTGTACGTGCTTCCTCATTGTCGAGAAGGGAATTGCAATCGTGTGCGTAAAAAGGATGAATCAATCATTGCTTTGTTTGGCGAGGAGAGGGTTGTCATAGTGCATCTAAGATGAGGAGGGAGGACATTTGAAATGGAGATAAACGAAGACGAATACGGGTAGGTTGAGGTTCTTTAGATTTGAGATCACGTTAGGGGTGTGGGAGAGGAGGATGGGATTAGAGGACTGCATATCCAGCTACTTGTATGCGCATAATATGTAAGTGTGTAATATGTGCATGTGTAAATATGCAATAAAATCATTCAATCATACATTGGCAGAATCTCAACAATCGACACGTGCCCAATCATACATTGATGCTTAACCCTACGAAGATAAATACATATATAGAAGCTCAACCCCCCACAAACAAACACATATACTTTACCCTATAAAACGAGACGTATAATCAGTAAGACTATAGTCTTGGCATCAAAATAAGATTCAGATGTAAAACCTAGTTTAAACTATAAATTATCATCGATATCAATATCAGGAAATTGAATAATAAAGATTATTTTAACATCTTCCTTGCTGATTGACTTTTTAAGTTGGATATACATTGGAATCTATTGTAGAAATATTTGGAGACTATGTTTAGACTTTGCTTCGAGGCATTGTGGGGATTGCATCACGCTTTTACTATTGCCGCATAGTTGAGAATGGGTGATAAATATCTCAAGACAAATGAGTCATTTAGGAAGACATGTGAATGTGGAGGAGAAGGGTTATAAGTAGATGAAGATGTTCCCTCCTACTTATTGTCCTTTAGAATTAGGTAATAGACACTTAAGTGTTTCTTTGGTAACAAGGTTGTGTTGGATTGAAATATTCTCTTGTGAATAATAGTTGTTTGGATAGGTATGAGGGTTGGAATGATAAGTGTGTTGTGATGTCACAATGATTATGCATTATATTAACTTTTCTTATGATTATAATATATTTTTGATGTTAATTTTTTATTTGAACAGGGTTAAAAAATATAACAAAGAAATTGTAGGGTCCATATAACTAATTCCAACCTACTAATGTAGGGAGACCTGGTCAACGGGTTGGGGGCTTGCTAGCCTAGCCCACTCGCGGGCTACGGGCCCGACCAACTGATGAGCGTATAATTCGCCTCTATGATAATATGGAATTATGCTGTAGTACAGAAGGCGAATTTTGTTCAGCAAAAGCCACCGACTTTGAATGCTGTGGAATATTTATGCTTGGCAAGTCTACCAAGGTCGAACACAGGGATATGACAGCCTAATCTGAGTATTGAATTTCTATTCATGAAGGCATAATGTCAATTAATTTCAGTTTCAGGTCTACATGTAAATTATGATGCACTATGCTATTTACAAGGCGATGCTATGTTATATGCATTTTTTATTTTGTTTTTATGCAAGTTAAAGTGATGCATGGGCAAATAATGCAAGAGAATATGCATGAAGAATAAAATGTCAGAAATAACTACAATTATACCCTAAAATGAGAGCAACGCAATATAGAATGAAATTAGAGTCAATTTGAACACATCATTAAAAATCGGTCATCAACTCAATCAAGACAAGTAGAGCATGGTCCCATTTTTCACATAAAAAATCACTTAAATTAAAACAGTGTCAAATGAGAAAATAAGTATGCTAGAATGTAGAGGACGAGATAAGGATCAAAACGACACTAAAATCATGCAATTTGGACCTACGATGCTCAAGTTATGCTAAAAACAGTGGAAGGGCATAATTGTAATAAAAATGCAATAAAATAAAGGGATAAATATTGCATTTAGGTCCCTGGAGGTACCTAAATGCAATTAATGAAAACCGCCTGGGCCCAAGTGAAATTTTCCCATTACGCGCAGGGACCTATTTGTAATTTCCAAAAGTATAAAGGGTCTCCCTATAAAATACCCAGGCACGCACGTGAGGCACATGCCTGGGGACCAAAATGTAATTCCATAAAGCTTCCGTGTCATTCTTGCAATTTTCCCAGGCCCTCACGTGCCTCGCACGTGAGGCGCCTAGGCTCGGGCGACTCCACAGCTTCGGGACACGTGGCACGATATATGTGGCTCGGCTTGAGGCTCGGATGACCCGAGCCTATAGGTCGGGGAAGAGGCTCGGGTCGTCCACGTGTCGTCAACACAGCTGTCCGATCCCATGGATCAGACGACACTTGTACGTCGTCTCCCACCGCAGGCAGCCGGAGAAGGCGGGGCTCCGACGTGCCTTATGAAGCTCCGCCGAGCTCCGAGAGGATGTCTGATGGTTGAGGAGGTTAGCCAGTTCCCTGGCGAGGCTCGTATGGGCAAGGCGGAGCTCCGTCGAAGTCCGGAGTGGCGAGACAGATCTTAGTCGTCGGAGAGAAATCTCGAGATTGGAGACGATGCGTGGAGTTCAGCCATTGAAGTTCCTGCAGAATTAGTATAGCCGAAGCTCGTTTGTGCGTGAAGTGCGAGTGAATGGAATGGTCGGAGGCCACGGGGGCGACGGGAAGCGGAGGCCTTGAGGGTTCTTCACCGGCGGAGCAAGGGAAGAAATGATTCGGAGTGGAGGGGGTTGTGGAGAAGGGAAGATGGAGTCGGAGGAGTTTGGCGAGGGTGGAGGTGATGTTGTGAAGCTGGTGGAGAGTGCAGACGGAGGTGGAGGTGACGGTCGGTGGGGGAATAAATTCGAGAAAATGAAATAAAATAAAAAGAAAGGGTACCTCGCCGGAGCGAGGTGTTGGCGGAGGGGAAAGGCCTGGGCTGGGCTTCAGAGGAAACCCTGGGTCGTCGCACAACAGGGCCGACCTCTCCCTGGTGCTCGGCGACGCATAAAGGCGACCGCTACGTGGCCGGAGGCCACGAATCACACCGGGGAGGTTCTGGCCATGATCGCTTCGAATAGACCGTCATCCGCTGTCACCGGAGGCGGATGAAGCTAGGGCAGACTCCCGTGGATGGTGGATGGGTTGATTGGTGACGGAGATCGGCTTAAATAGGCGGAGGTGGCCAGGGGTTACAGTGTCGGCGAGGCGTTTTCGAGTGGGGAATAATGGCGATGGAGTTAATGGTAGTGAGCGAGGTAGGTCACGCGAGAATGGCGGAGGAACGGTGGTTGGGTAGGTGGAGTTACGACGAGGAGGTGATGGTGGAGCGTTGGCTAGAAATGGAAAGGGGGGAAGTCGTCGCGAGTCGTAACGTCTGGAGAGGGACACGGCCGGAGGAAGACGATGAGTGAGGACCGTTGGATCAAGCGATCCAACGGCTGGGATGATGGCGCGGACGGAAGGTGGAGATTAGATCCTACGATCTAATCCAACGGAGGGGGGAAGGGCGCTAGGGGACGGTCTTGATGAAGAGGTAGGGAGATCCAATGGCCTGGGAAAAAGGGTGACATGACGGGTGGAGAAGCGTTAGATGGAAGATGATCGAAGGGTCTGGATGAGAGCGGAAGTGAGTGGAGGCGATCTGATCTGGGATCAGATCGTACAGCTGGAAATGAAGTGGGAGTGAACGACGGAG
This sequence comes from Ottelia alismoides, assembly GCA_037367405.1. Classification (NCBI taxonomy): domain Eukaryota; kingdom Viridiplantae; phylum Streptophyta; class Magnoliopsida; order Alismatales; family Hydrocharitaceae; genus Ottelia; species Ottelia alismoides. The sequence goes on along the minus strand of JAZKJV010005253.1, from coordinate 274,627 downwards.
ATGGAGGCGATGCGGAGCTGATCCAACGGCCCAGGAAGCGCGCCAGGTGGCAGCAAGGGAAGCGGGCCACGTGGGCGGGCTGAGGGGGCGCCACGTGGCCCAATCAGAATAATTCAAACAAAAATACAAAGAAAAATATAAAAGAAATAGTTAGAGGCCGAATTTGGAAAAAGTCAAAACATGAAAGTTGCTCGTCTCGATGAGATCTACAACTTTCATGTTGGTCAAAAAGCCAAAAGAGGTCATTTGTACAAAAGCTAATTTTGGGGGTATTTTTAAGGGGATAAAAACACCAAGTTTGCGGTTTTGAGATTTTTTTTGTATTTTTTTTATCTTTTTAAGGGCCAGTGAACTATGGACAACTATTCTATCTAATTTGTAGGGGTTTTTGAGGCTAAAATAATTACAAGAAAAATAAGGGAAATTAAATACAAATAATTATAGGTTAATTATACACAATATGGTACATGATAAAAATAGATTATTAAGGTGATTTTATTGGATTAATTAAGACATGGGTTTTAATAGAGAGTTTTTAGCATGATGAATACGTGATTCATCATACCCCTATACTTAAACCATGCTCGTCCTCGAGCATCTAAAGAATGAAGGAGTCGGATTAATTCCTGACAATGCGTGTGAAAAATTCAAGGCTTGATCTTTCGAAGACCCTTGACCTAAGTGATCATAAAATTCTGGGTTTATCCAGGCTTTAGTCAGAAGGAATCCAACTTCTCTGATTATCAGACTTTCTTTTTGTACATATAATAAAAGGATATGACATTTAGTGTACTGAATTTCATGAGAGCCGAGTCGATGCATCACCCAAAGTTCCAGTCCCAAAGATCTTCCTCTAGACCTAATCCTCAATACTAGGGAATAAGTATGTTCTTGCTTCAGTCCACCGTCTCATTAGTTTGTCAGACTTTGAAATGTTGATGGACGACCAGATGATGGAGGTACTGGGATTGTGTCTAATTTTCTCACCCTCACATTGGAACAAGGGGCCTCTCGAGTGCCTTTTACTCAACACATGTATATTATTATTTTGTTGATCAATGTGTCCGTCAAGAGAGATGGAGTCGTCTGCACTTGTTTTTCTAGGAATACACCGGGGTGTGTCTTTTCTGAGTATCTAAGATACCTTCGACACCCAGACTTGTATCGCTTACGATGCAGGGCCCTTTTTGTGGTGTCAGCCCGACTCCTTGGTCCTAATTAGCGCTTGGTCCAAGTGGACACTTTGAAAATGTTTGGGAGCGCTCACCATTGGTGGAAGCTCATTTGGAATTTGACTTTGGATTTAGAGCTTTTCTTTGACATTTCATTTCTTTTGTTGGCTAACTCCACTGCTTTTACTAAGAGATTGGCGCACACTGATCAACAAGTTCCTTTAAATTTCATCACACCCTGGCACTTTTAGGTAAATATCCAAGAGATAGCATATGAATCTTGTTCACATACTGGCTAGGGTTTTGCTGACACTCAGGTTTTCTGAAGCCTTCATTAACTTTATCCCATCCTCGAATATCATTAGATCGGGTCTAAACTCATTTCTCTGGTCCTAGTTCCTCAAGTGATATCTCATCTCAGCTCATCAATCATGCAGTTGTGGAAGTGACTGTGCTGATCATATTTTCTTAAAGGTAGAGATGAAGAGTGCAATATAGCACTCAAATCTTTCAAAACAGAGGAGTGTGGATATTTAAGTCATGAAAACCCTAATGACTAAGGCATGTTAACTCAGACTCTCAAGATTCCAGAGATCCAGTGTCCTCAAAATCCTCAAGCCTTGCGTGAGTGTGAATGTGTCAGGAATACACCAACTCCTTGGGTTAGTGAATTTTTGTGTGATCTTTATCTTTTGCAAATTTTTATGGGTTTTAATTTTCAATTTTTTTAATTCCTCGGAGAGACAATGACTGGTCCAGGCTCAAATAAAAGTATACACTTTCAGCCAGTATGGGTGTAAGTACGGGCCGAGGCCCGTGTTACTTGAGGACGGGGCCGTATGCGATGTCCTCTAAACCACCCACTCTGCTAAGGGAGACCGAGGTTCCCTCACTGAAAATGTCTACTAAACCTAGTAGTCAGAGTCAACCTCCAAGAAAGATTTTTAAAACAATTTTTTTAATACAGGAATATTTACAAAAATTAATCCCTCAATTTTTAATTTTTACAAGATTTTACTCAGTTCCCAAGGTTACCAGAACCCAGCCCGAAAAATAAAATTTAAAAAGATTTAAAAACACGAGCTAAGGCTAAAGTAATATACAATAATATACGGTATACCCCCCTATACTTAAAATTTGCTATGTCCTCATAACACAAGTGCCATGAAGCCAAGGCTTGGTTCAAGTACAGGGTGATATAGCGGAACTGAGGAGGAGGGTCCCCCTATACTTAGGCCAAAATTGGCTTAAGTACAAGAAGACGGGACGAGGGATGGAAGAGCAGGCAGGTCCCCCCTATACTTAGGCTACAAATAGCCTAAGTAAGGTCTGCGTTAGGGGGGGAGGGGTTCTATGATACAAGTGTGAGGGGGAGGGGGTTCGTGAAAAATAGATATACAGAAAGAGAGAGAGAGAGAAATATACAGGGGAGGGTGGGGGTGAGTATGTGCAGTGTAGGTGTGTGTGTGGGGGGGGGGGGGGTTGTGTGTGTGTACAATATGCAATACTGAAAATAAATATGCAGATGCAAGTTATCTATTTTTTTTACAAAATGCAATGCAATTTTGACTGCTGAAATCTCTCAAATCCTTCACAGGTTCTTTTGCGGCCTCTTCAGCGGAAGTTCTCGACTTCACGCCTCCATGAGGATCAAGCGTCCTCGATCACCATGGGCCCTGCCACAAAAGATAGATGTTAGAAAACCTGGAGACATTAAATCAGCAAATGATATGCAAAGAAATGATGCATGAAATGAGGACCTGCAAATTTTTGAAATAAATAAAAAAAATCAAAATCCAAAAATTAAGCAAAGTCGTATCCCCGGCAACGGCGCCATTTGATGAGCGTATAATTCACCTCTATGATAATATGGAATTATGCTGTAGTACAGGAGGCGAATTTTGTTCAGCAAAAGCCACAGACTTTGAATGCTGTGGAATATTTATGCTTGGCAAGTCTACCAAGGTCGAACACAGGGATATGACAACCTAATCTGAGTATTGAATTTCGATTCATGAAGGCATAATGTCAATTAATTTCAGTTTCAGGTCCACATGTAAACTATGATGCACTATGCTATTTTCAAGGCGATACTATGCTGTATGCATTTTTTTTATTTTGTTTTTATGCAAGTTAAAGTGATGCATGGGCAAATAATGCAAGAGAATATGCATGAAGAATAAAATGTCAGAAATAACTACAATTATACCCTAAAATGAGAGCAACGCAATATAGAATGAAATTAGAGCCAATTTGAACACATCATTAAAAATCGGTCATCAACTCAATCAAGACAAGTAGAGCATGGTCCCATTTTTCACATAAAAAATCACTTAAATTAAAACAGTGTCAAATGAGACAAATAAGTATGCTAGAATGTAGAAGATAAGATAAGGATCAAAACAACACTAAAATCATGCAATTTGGACCTACGATGCTCAAGTTATGCTAAAAACAGTGCAAGGGCATAATTGTAATAAAAATGCAATAAAATAAAGGGATAAATATTGCATTTAGGTCCTGGAGGGACCTAAATGCAATTAATGAAAATCGCCTGGGCCTAAGTGAAATTTTCCCATTGCACGCAGGGACCTATTTGTAATTTCCAAAAGTATAAAGGGTCTCCCTGTAAAATACCCAGGCACGCACGTGAGGCACGTGTCTGGGGACCAAAATGTAATTCCATAAAGCTTTCGGGTCATTCTTGCAATTTTCCCAGGCCCTCACGTGCCTCGCACGTGAGGCGCCTAGGCTCGGGCGACTCCGCAGCTTCGGGACACGTGGCACGATATCTGTGGCTCGGCTTGAGGCTCGGATGACCCGAGCCTATAGGTCGGGGAAGAGGCTCGGGTCGTCCACGTGTCGTCAACACAGCCGTCCGATCCCATGGATCAGACGGCACCTGTACGTCGTCTCCCACCGCAGGCAGCCAGAGAAGGCGGGGCTCCGACGTGCCTTATGAAGCTCCGCCGAGCTCCGAGAGGATGTCTGATGGTTGAGGAGGTTAGCTAGTTCCCTGGTGAGGCTCGTATGGGCAAGGCGGAGCTCCGTCGAAGTCCGGAGTGGCGAGACAGATCTTAGTCGTCGGAGAGAAATCTCGTGATCGGAGACGATGCGTGGAGTTCATCCATTGAAGTTCCTGCAGAATTAGTATAGCCGAAGCTCGTTTGTGCGTGAAGTGCGAGTGAATGGAACGGTCGGAGGCCACGGGGGCGACGGGAACCGGAGGCCTTGAGGGTTCTTCACCGGCGGAGCAAGGGAAGAAATGATTCGGAGTGGAGAAGGGAAGATGGAGTCGGAGGAGTTTGGCGAGGGTGGAGGTGATGTTGTGAAGCTGGTGGAGAGTGCAGACGGAGGTGGAGGTGACGGTCGGCGGGGGAATAATTTCGAGAAAATGAAATAAAATAAAAAGAAAGGGTACCTCGCTGGAGCGAGGTGTTGGCGGAGGGGAAAGGCCTGGGCTGGGCTTCAGAGGAAACCCTGGGTCATCGCACAACAGGGCCGACCTCTCCCTGGTGCTCGACGGCGCATAAAGGCGACCGCTACGTGGCCGGAGGCCACGGATCACACCGGGGAGGTTCTGGCCATGATCGCCTCGAATAGACCGTCATCCGCTGTCACCGGAGGCGGATGAAGCTAGGGCAGACTCCCGTGGATGGTGGATGGGTTGATTGGTGACGGAGATCGGCTTAAATAGGCGGAGGTGGCCGGGGGTTACAGTGTCGGCGAGGCGTTTTCGAGTGGGGAATAATGGCGATGGAGTTAATGGTAGTGAGCGAGGTAGGTCACGCGAGAATGGCGGAGGAACGGTGGTTGGGTAGGTGGCGTTAAGACGAGGAGGTGATGGCTGGAGCGTTGACTAGAAATGGAAAGGGGGGAAGTCATCGCGAGTCGTAACGTCTGGAGAGGGACACGGCCGGAGGAAAACGATGAGTGAGGACCGTTGGATCAGGCGATCCAACGGCTGGGATGATGGCGCGGACGGAAGGTGGAGATTAGATCCTACGATCTAATCCAACGGAGGGTGGAAGGGCGCTAGGGGACGGCCTTGATGAAGAGGTAGGGAGATCCAATGGCCTGGGAAAAAGGGTGACGTGGCGGGTGGAGAAGCGTTAGATGGAAGATGATCGAAGGGTCTGGATGAGAGCGGAAGTGAGTGGAGGCGATCTGATCTGGGATCAGATCGTACGACTGGAAATGAAGCGGGAGTGAACGGCGGAGATGGAGGCGATGCGGAGCTGATCCAACGGCCCAGGAAGCGCGCCAGGTGGCAGCAAGGGAAGCGGGCCACGTGGGCGGGCTGGGGGGCGCCACGTGGCCCAATCAGAATAATTCAAACAAAAATACAAAGAAAAATATAAAAGAAATAGTTAGAGGCCGAATTTGGAAAAAGTCAAAACATGAAAGTTGCTCGTCTCGATGAGATCTACAACTTTCATGTTGGTCAAAAATCCAAAATAGGTCGTCTGTACAAAAGCTAATTTTGGGGGTATTTTTATGGGGATAAAAACACCAAGTTTGCGGTTTTGAGATTTTTTTTGTATTTTTTATCTTTTTAAGGGTCAGTGAACTATGGACAACTATTCTATCTAATTTTTAGGGGTTTTTGAGGCTAAAATAATTAAAAGAAAAATAAGGGAAATTAAATACAAATAATTATAGGTTAATTATACACAATATGGTACATGATAAAAATAGATTATTAAAGGTGATTTTATTGGATTAGTTAAGACATGGGTTTTAATAGAGAGTTTTTAGCATGATGAATACGAGATTCATCACCAATAAAAAATAAAAAATATATAAATATAAGCTGAATAATATATATATTAATATGATACACTTCAAGTTTTTCATATGTGACACTAGTTTTAAATAAAATTTAATAGTTTACATGTCAAGTAACATGTAAACTACTTATATTAGTTATATAAAGTATAATGGTACTAATAAAATCATTTGTACTTATTAAATACTATTAAAAAATTCAATAGGAAAAGAACAAAATAGGCCATATGCTGGCCCATGGCGGGCTTTGGATATAGGTTTTTGAACTTCGGCACGTTCGACCCGACCCATGAGCCGGCCGGACCCACATTTTGGCCATGTCTAGCAGGGATAGAGCTGATGGTATGCCAGTTTACCCCGAGATAACCTGACAATCAAAAGCATCCATGGGTTATCACTCATTCCAGCTTCATATTTCATCTTCACTTCTAGTACGCTAAAATAAACGTACATCATTAAATCGTATACAATGGCTCACATCTTAGTGTGGAAATTCACATGAACTCACCTAGTCGCCACAATATCATGACATTGCATGCATTTTGGGGGTGTAGCCACTCCCAACATATTGGCATGGCATTTACGTAATTATTCATTTACAACACACCAAAATAATATCAATCTCGCTCTAATCATGTATAAAATATAGAGGACATGAGCCTGCACAACTAAGCATCTTATCATATATATTATACTTGCATTTGTGTAGCATAACGTATCATAAACTCGTAAGCATAGGCTAGTATACTTGCATTCGAGGACCCACCGGCGACACCACCACTCCTACCAAGCGGGTTTCGGCACCACAGTGCCCCACTCGGGCGGGCCTCCGCCGAGCCCACTCGGTCTCGAGAGCCCACCTATGACATCACCACTCCACCTTGCGGGCACCGACACTGTCCGGCATGCCTTGAGGGCCCTTCGCGAAGGGTGTGTAGCCACCATAGGCGTCACACAAATCCTAGCGGCATCTCTATAGCTGTCTAGGACGCCAACTGCCAACCTTCATGGTCATGCCTCTCGAGGTTTTCCAACGACTTGATGGCTATTTTTGGTAAAATCACACCTCAGAATCCAACTCGTACCCTAGAGCACTTCTTCAATTGATGTGAACGATTATGGCGTGAGTCTGCACACCCAACCGATTCCTCATATGTTCGTGTAGACACATTTGCTTCAGTCTATAACCCTAGTCTTCGCCTTCTTCCAACACCATGTTAGAGAACATGGTGAACATCCCATCTTCAGGCGCCTTCAAAGGTCCAACGTCCATAGTCAAGATGGATGGGACTAACTACGAGTTGTGGGCCATGCAGTTCATGTGTCTTATGCAATGCAATGGGTAAAAGCACATTTTGACACGAGAGGACCCGACAAGACTAGTACTAATGCGTCTTGGGAGGTAGATGATGCGTACACATGTGTGTGGCTATCTAGTAACTTGAATGCGAAGATAGCCAATGATATCCTACATCATTCCATTGCCAACGCGATGTGGGACATCCTCACCTCCACATACTCTTAGACAAGGAACGGGACGAAGATACTGTAGCTCAAGCACAAAATCTTTACGATCAAGCACAATGGATGCCTTCTTCATTCCTTATACATGTCTCCCATAAGCATTCTTGAGAAGCTCCACAGCTTCATGCCTCTGGCATCTATTTCAAAGCGGCGGAAGGCATACAGGAACACAACCACGGTTAGTATCTTTTTGGTAGCTTTTGATCCTGAGAATGATGCCACATGGTCCCAGTTACTTGCGGATGCTACCATACCTCTCATGAGGGAAGCATAACGTAGACTCAGTAGGATCATTGTTCCTTCTTTGGTCTCCTCTCAGACCTCCTCGACGATGGACAAATACAACGAAAGAGAAGAATCTTCACAGTTTAGAGGATACACTGATCGTGGCAGAGGAGGGGCTCGTCCATGTCAGACATGCACTTGTTGTCATCTACGGATTTGCATTGGGCTGGGCTGGCCCGGCCCAGCCCGAAGCCCGGTCCAGCCCGAAGCCTGGCCCAGCCCAAGCCCAATAAAGGATTGGGCCGGGCCTGGGCCTAAAATGTCGGCCCAAAAATACTTTGGGCCGAGCTCGGGCTTGGCTCGACCCAACCCGACCCGGTCCAAGGCCCAACCCGTTCGAGGGCCCGAAGAATGGCCCGAAGTTGGCCCGAGGGTAAAGCCCAAGACCCAACCCAAACTTGGGCATGGGACTTAGCCAAGACATTTTGCCTACTAAGGTATACTGTATACGATTGTTGAAGTACCGATATTGCTATTGGTTATCCATTATTTTCTCATTGGAATATTACTACTGTTTAGCCATTGTTATAGATTCAAGATATGTGCAAACTTAGTTGTTTTGTAGACATCTTAGATTCTTATGCATGGTTTATAACTACTTTAATGCAGACATTCTTATGCTTTTAACTTTACTTTTTGCGCTTGATTTAGGGATGTGTAATCCTTCTCTTGAATGTATAGCATGATCCATCATTTCCATGTTTCTCGTGTTATGATTTTCATGACCAGGAAATGAATCAAGGCTTAGGCCGGCCCGGCCTAAGCCCGACCCAAAGGAAACGGGACGAGCCTGGGCTTGGGCCGAACAATACCAAATTTGTGGGCCTAGGCCCGGCCCAAGGCCCGAAATATTTAGACGGGCTTGGGCCTGAGCCCTTCAGGGCCCGACCCAGCCCGGTCCATGCCCATCCATATTGTCATCACTCTGGTCACTCTGAGAATACATGTTATTTAAGCATGGCTTCGCAACATCTGCTCGTGTTGCTGAGCACGTTGAGACTCTTGCTGGTCATGTCACTGATTAGAGGTTCGATGAGTTTGTCTCCCATCTGAGGAAGATCATGCCACATGTTTTTGGACCATCTAGTGCTCCGTCGGGCCTGTTTGACATCGCTGCCTCATCTTCTGCTAGTACTTAAGGTACACCCTTACTAGTTGTCGCAGGGTAGACCTCTTAGAGTAGATCATGGATTCAAGTACTTCTCATCACCTATGTGGAGACAGAGCTCAATTCATTTCCTACAGATCTGTTCATCTTGGAAGAACCGTTTTTAATACTGACGGGACTCATTCTCCCATTATAGGATATGGGGAGATTCAATTGACACATTCCATGCACCTGTATAATTCTCTTCATGCTCCTGACTTTTCAATGAATTTATAATCTATTAGTCAAATCACCAAGAATTTACATTATCGTGTCATCTTTGACCTCTCTTGTCTTGTGTTTTAAGATACTTTGATGATAATAAAACTTGTGCACATAGACAAAACTTGTGCAGTTATCTTTAAGCTGGATCAAGAGCGGGAACACTATTGAACCGAAAACAAACTCAAGCCTAAGGAACTCAAACGTAAGTGAAAAAGAAGCTAAGAATTTTAAAGGAGTTTAAAGCTCCAACTCAATCTCAAGAAGAAGACATGATCCTTTCTTTTATTAATAAGCAAGGGGGTCTCTACAGACTTGTCTAGTCTCTGTATTCTTGTGATTCTTCCATTCCCATTGGGTCTGTCTTCCCCAACATATGACATCTTTGGTCCGATCATCTTCCTCTACAGAAGCTGTATAGAATCCTTCCTCATATTCCATCCTAACCTATACTCCAAGCATGGCTTGCCATCTTGAGAAGCATCACTCTTCTAGTTATCACGATCATCAGAAACATAGTAATAGTCCTTTATTTGAGTTGGTACATTTTGATATTTGGAGTTCCAGTCATGTCCCTGACCATCGGGGGTACGAGTTTTATCTTGTACATGTCGATGATTACACTAGAATGTCATTGCTTTTTCTTTTGAAAACCAATTCTAAGGTTGGGCCTGTCATTCAATCTTATTATGAAATAAAGAGTATTTTTTCCTACGATGATTAAATATGTTTTCTTTAATAACACCCTCGAAGTTTGTACTACACAGTTATCCTAATTCTTTAAGGTCTCATGACACTATGCATCATACGTCTTGCCCCTATAATTCTCAACAAAACCATGTTGTAGAACGGAAACACTGTCATCTTCTTGAGGTGATCATGACTCTACTCATTCAAAGTTGCTCTCCCTACTCCTTCCGGGGAGATGCCATTCTCACTGCCTGTTATTTGGTCAGACAGATGCCGTAATATATGCTAGGTGAAAAGATTTCTTTTTCGATTGCATTTCCCGACAAAGATATTTTCTCCCTAACACCTTGTGTCTTTGATTTAATTGCTTCTGTTCAACATCTGGCCCCTGTTAGTTACATGCTCTCTCCTAGAGTTGTCAAGTATGTATTTGTGGGATACTCCTGGACCCAAAAAGGTGCTTTGATCCAGTTAGACGGATTACTACATTAGTGCTAATGCCACTTTCTTTAAGTCGGTCATGTACTTTACTCTTACAGGTCGAGGAGAATTACATACCCCTCCTCCACCACATTCTCCTATGGTTCTTCCTCCGATACCACTACCATTTCCAATCGATCAGTCCTGACCTAACTTTTACACTCGCAGGCTGCTGACTGTACCCCCTTCTCACGACCCTTCCTCGTCCCAACATGTCCCAATTAAATTCTGAGCATTTGGTTTCTACAGACGGTACTAGTGATTTGTATATTCAACAAGATAGTTTACAGGTGGAGCATCTTGCACCTTCGATTGCAAATCTTGCATATGATATGTATCATCCCATTGCTCTTCGCAAGCAGAGGCGTACATGTGCAATGTAAACTCTTGCTGCACATGTTTCTTTGGGGCCTCTATCTACAAATTTCAAGAGGTTTGCCATAGGTATCTTAGGTGTGAATATCTCACGAACGTACCAGGAGGCTATGTAAGATGGGTTAGTGGTGTGTTGCTATGGAGGAGAAGATGGCATCACTCCAGTCCCATGACACATGAAGCTTGGTACTGATCCTACTGAGGCATCCGTGGTTGGCTGGAAATGAATTTTTACAGTGAAGCATCGTGCAGATGGTAGCATTGATTTCAACAATGCTAGACTTGTGGCTCGTGGGTTCACCCAGACTTATGGGGTGGACTATCAATACATCTTATCTCTAGTGGTATGTCATCATACTCTTCGGATTCTCTTCTCGTTGTTGTTATTCGATACCGGTCCTTCTCAACTAGATGTGAAGAACACATTATACTATGGTGACCTGTGAGAGGAGGTGTACATACAACAACCACCTGGATTCACTGCTAAGGGGGAGTATCAAAAGGTTTGCATACTTCATAAGGCTATTTATGGCCTTAAGCAGAGTTTCAGGGCATGGTTCTAGAATCTCTCGAACTTGATAGGGCAACATGAGCTCGTGAGATCGACTGTAGATCATTCACTATTTGTTCAAAGGTCTTAAAGAGGTATCGTCATCATTCTAGTTTGTGGCGGTGATATTGTTATTATAGGAGATGATGTGCAAGGCATTAGTGCGGCTAATGAGTTCCTTGGACAACACTTTGTCACCAAGGACCATGTGAATTACGATACTTTCTAGGGCTTGAGTTTACCAAGCGCCAACATTGTCTTGTGATGACCTAGAGGAAGTATGTTGTAAATCTCCTTTCAATAACAAGCATGTTATACTGCATAATTTCCACCACTTTTATGGATGTTAACATAAAGCTATCTTATGATGCCGCCGATGAAGTGGACAAGCGAAGATACATGGAGCTCATTGGGAAGATCCTCTATGTGACTATCACTAGGAAAGATATCTCATTTGCTGTAAGCAAAGTGAGCCAAATTATGGAGCAATCAAGATATTCCTACATGGATGCAGTTAATATGATTTTGAGGTACCTAAAGTCTTTTCCATGTACAATATTGTTATGTATTAGAGGGACATCCCTTGCTATTATAACTTGTGCCAATGCAGAATGTGCTAGATGCATCAAGGACAAGAAGTCTACCTTTGATTTTACAATATTCATAGGGAGTTCTTTATTATCATGGAAGATTAACAAAGAGACTTTTTGGTTGCTAGATCAAGTGTTGAGTAAGAATATAGAACAATGGCTTAAGGGAGCACTGAGATGATGTGAGCCACATTTGTTTTGACAGATTATGCTATTGACGCGCTTCTTCCTATGTAGATGCAAGGTGATAACCGGACTGCTCTTTTCATCACCAACAATTCTGCCTTTCATAAGAAGATCAAGCACATGGAGGTTGGTTAACATTATACTCGTGACATGATTCAGAAGGGTTTTATCTCTACTTTCCGCGTCAGATCAGGGAATCAGACAACAAATGTGTTCACCAAGGATCTAGCTATATGGCCATTCCAGAGATGTTTTTACAAGATGAACATGATTGACATCTATGCTACCTCTTGAGGAGGATTGATGAGAGATGTATTTATTTATTTGGCTATTTTATGTATTCTCTTTTCTTATTGTCTCTATTACGTAATTTGCCCAACACAGTTTCTACTTTTTATACAAGATAACCTTAGGGTCTCATGAATAATTTAATCAAGTATCCTCTTTCCACATACCTAGATATGTACATACCTACTTACGTGCATACATACCTAATATATGTGTGTGCATGTGACGAGTCCAAAATCGTCGCGTTAAAAAGATGTTTATTTGTATTTTTTTCGTGCTAAAAAATAAGTTGATTTGTCTTTTGTTGTAGGCGGCAATCGGAATCGGTCAAGAAAATAACAACATAAAATATTTATCGATTTTAATGAATGCGGTTTTATATTTATTTTACTTGGGCAAGTCCCAAGGTCGAACACAAGGAGGCAAAGGAACAACATAGAATTATGTCTATCAAAATTCGTGCGCGGTTTTCGAGGTGTTCTTTTTTTTGTAATTTTTTAATGCAATAGAGGATGCAAAATGCAATTTTGGCCTTTTTTAAGGACTAAAATATGAATTACGCTCAAACGATATCCTAAAAATATGAAACTTGGCCGAGAAGATAATAATGACAAAATGAATGCACTACATTTTTTTTGGAATTTTTGGATGGAATATTAATTTTTTTAATAATTTTTAAATGCAAACAAATGAATTTCAATATTTAATTACAATAAATACTAAACCTACTTATTTTCAAGGGATAAAATTTTCTAAGATCTATTACTAGGTAGTGGATCTCAGAATAATCCTAAACTTAGAAAATGTGAGATCTAATACGCATTAAAAATCAAACACTGAAATATGCAAAATGATTTTTATAGGGCAAACTATGCATGTAAATGCGATTCTTTTTGGGCACAATGTCAAACACAATTAATTCTATAACATATGATTTTTCGGAAAATGTTAGAGCAATAGTTAATCAATGGCAAATTTAAGAGCTCAAAATGGGCAAAATATGTAATTTTCCACAAAATAATTAATATTAATTAACCGTCGATCATAAAAATATCCACAATGTGTTAGACTGTAAAGAATTAAATGACAAACATCATGCTATTTTTGATAATAAAATAATGCAATAGAGAGGTCCAACACTAAAGGGGAATACAGGGGGGTTTATGCAATATTTAAATAAGGAAGACAAATGAAGGAAGGGCTCTTATGCAATTACCAAGAGTTTTGGGGGGTCTACTGCAATTTAGCCAAACAGGCACGTGCGTGGCACGTGCCCTCTGGTCGGTGGGCTCTTCTGCGAATATAAAATCCTCCGGGGTGCCTTATGCAATTTGACCAGTGGTCACGTGCCAAGCACATGACCCTGGAGCTTCTGGAAATAGGGGAACTTCTAAGGGGCCCTTTTCAAGATGTCCCCTCACTCACATGCACAACACGTGAGGAGGGTCTCGGGACATGTGTCCGGCCCGACAGATGGAGCTCGTGGCGGAAACGCCTTCTGGATGGCTGAGGGCGACCGACGTCGTGGAGGCGAGGAGTAGCTCCTGGAGGAGGGGGCTGACGGAGTGTCGTGGCGGAGAAGGGGAAGCTCCTGGAGCGATAGGGGCACAGGGCCACCGACGATGGCGGTTGCGGAGCCTGTAGGTGGAGGCGAGCTTAGTCGTTGAAGGCGTTGTTGATGATGCACGACGGAGACCGGTCGGAGAAGAAGTAGCATAGGCGGAGGAGCGGTCTTCGTTGGAGGTCGTAGACGATCGGGCGGAGGTGAATGTTGGCGGTGGCTCAACGGCGAAGCGGGAGGCCGGAGCTGGGCAGTACGCGGTGGAGGGGCACGGCTGCAACGAGGGCCGGGAAGCCCTCGGATCTCGTCGCAGGCTCGAGGGAGTTGCCAGGAGCTGTCACCTCCAGCGAGAGGGCCCTCTTGCTTTGGTAAATCGACAGATGGGTTTCAGAGGTGCGGCGGAGGAGTCTTTTATAGGATGGAGCTGGCCGATGATGGAAGGTCCTGAAGAAGATCGGAGATTGATTCGAGGGATCGTGATCGGATTCGAGATCAGATTAGGAGAAGTGATCGGACGAGATGCTGATCGATTGGCGACGGCGAAAGTAGCGGGGCGGCGGCGCGATTCGCAGCGATGATCGAGGGGCGGCGGAGCTATCGAAGGAGGCGACGCCGCCCGCTAATGGAAAGGGGGGAAGAAGACGACGAACTCGGGCCGTCCGATCGGCCGATATCGGACGACCCAGGATGGACCACGTGGCAGCCGAGGGCGTAAAGGAGGCGAGACACGTGAGTGACACGTGCCTGAGAGGCATGTGCGACACACGTGCGGGGGTATATATATATATATATATATATTTTTAATAAAAACGAATATATAATAATGCCAAAAATGGCTGACACGTGGCGGCTCCAGGAGCTGCCACGTGTCAGCACAAGAAAATTCAGAGAATAAAGATTTTGTAAAATGCAAAATAAATAGCAAACGACCTCGGATCGAAAAGATTTATTCACAAAAATTGCTCGTCTCGATGAGATCTACAACTTTCATGTAGACATCAAAACAAAAATCGATCAAATGCACAAAGTGGTATTTTTTGGGGTATCCCATGTACATAGAATACCTTGATTTTTGGGTTTTGTATTTTTTTGTCATTTTTAAACCAGATAAAAAATCCAGAAAAAATATGGAAAAATCAAAGATAAATAAAGACACCTTAATCTATTTTTTTTGGATTTTTTTAATTAAGAAAAAGAAGGAATAAAACAAAACATGAAAACGACCAATGTTTACAGTCGGTTAGTCAAGACTCGGACTCAATTTGTTTCTTTGATTTCAAGATCAATTTGGATTTGGATTTTTACGCATTTTAATAAAACTTTTATCAAAGAAGACAAATGAAAAAGAAATAAACTAAAATAGGTCAAATATGCACACAAAATAATAGGGCAAAAACCGCTAAAATACAAAATGTACAAAAGAGGCCCAAAACCCAACTTTCACATACGAGCTCCGATTCACTTGAACTTGGTCTTGTTTTGAAGGTAATTGAATGTACATTAGTTCAAAAGTGAGTAGGAAAAAAACGGACACTGGATGGGAAAGATATGGGGTTTTTAGTCCGGAAATCCTGAAACTAGGGTTTGGGTTTTTGGTCCACTTATTTGGGTTAGTTATTTTTTTTGTATTTTTCTTTATTCTTGTGAGTGATATGTAGCCAATGGATGTGGTTTTGGTTTATTCGGAGTTAGCATGGTTGAGTTAAAAATCCGGGAAGTTAGTCTATTTACAGGTCAATTTTTGGCTTAGATTTTTTGCTTCTTATTTTATGCAGAAATTAGTGCTAAAATACAATTCTTATGAAAACATGCATGAATGCTAGTTGTGCAGAATAGATGCAGAATTGTTGATGATTTTGAGGGATCTGAGCTTAATAAATAAGATTTAGAGTGATGAGTCCGAGATTCATCAATATGTACGTACATTATGAATCTACGTACGTACCTACCTACTATGTATGTATGCATACGTACATACCTAGCTACATATCTACGGGCATGCATACCTACATACTTACATACACACATACATACATTTGTACGCACGTACATACATACATACATACATGCATGCATACGAACATACATACATAAGTACCTAAAAACTACCTACATAGGCACATATCTACATACCTAAATACATACCTACATATGTACATATACACAAACATACCTACATATATACCAATATTTGTTGTACGTACCTACATACCTACCTACCTACATACATACATATGTATATAGATATATACGTACATACATACATAAGTATCTTCCTATGTACATACCTAATACTATTTTACTAGTCTATAGTTGATGAGCGTCAAATTTACCTCTTTAAGAATCTAAAATTGTCGTAGTATTGGAGGTAAATTCGGTTAAGCAAAAACCACACACGTTTGAATGTTGTGGAGTATTTTTACTTGGCAACTCTACCAAGGTCGAACACAGGGACATGAACTACGCGATTTATTTATTGATTTGTGATCAGTTAAGAGTAGGGCGAATAAATTCTCAATTTTCAGGTCTTCATGAAGATGCAGGATGCACGGTCCTAACTACAATGCAATAAAATGATGCATGCAATTTTTAGTTGATTTTTATGCAATTATAAAGTGATGAATGAATAATTATGCAATGTCAAATATATGCTATGATAATGCAAACAATTAGGCCTAAGAAAGATTACATAATTGAGCAACAAAATACTAGTTTGAAATTAGAGTCAAATTGAACATAAGAAGAAAAGCAATCATCTAATCAGACTACACACATATGGAGCACAGGATCTCATCCAACATAAAAATTCACTTCATTTAAAATAGTCGCAGATGAGACAATTAAACATGCCATGATGTAGATGAGGAAACAAGGATCAAAATGACACTAAAATCATGCAATTTGGACCTACGATGCTCAAGTTATGCTAAAAACAATGCATGGGGCATAATTGTAATAAAAATGCAAGAAAATAAAAAGATAAATATTACATTTAGGTCCCTGGAGGGACCTAAATGCAAATACCAAAAATTGCCTGGGGTCCTCTTTAAATTTTCCATGCGCACAAGGACCTTTTTGCAAATCTTCAAACCCGTGAGGGTATCCCTGTAATTTACCCAGATACGCACGCGAGGCAAGTTCCTGGGGACCAATATGCAATTATCAGAAGTTTCTGGGTCGTTCGTGCAATTTACCCAAGCCCTCACGTGTTATGCACGTGAGGGGCCTAGGCTCGGGTCTCGCAGCTGGTTCGGGACACGTGGCGGCTTATGGAGGCTTGGGGCGAGGTTCGGTGCGCCCGAGGCTGTTGGTTTGGATTTAGGCTTGGGCCTCCACATTTCTTCATCTCTGACGTCCGATCCAAATGATCGGACGACACCTGTAGCTTCTCCTCCTCCGTAGGCCACCGGAGAAGGCGGGGCTCCGGCGACCTGCCCTTGGCTCCTCCACGATCCTTGTCAGCATCTGAAGGTCGGGGAAGATTGCTGGTAGGCTGGCGAAGATCCTGGAGGCGCGACAAGGCTCCGATGCTGATCAGGGCTCGAGTTCGATGGAGCCTCGCCGGAGGAGACCAACTCGAAGGAGCTCCGATGCTATCTCCGGCCAATCAAAGTTCCTGCAAGGGTTAGTCATAGCCGAAGCGAGTGCGTGGGTGCATGAGTGAATGGTGGGTGAATGAGGGTCGTGGGGGCGTCGGGAGGCGGTGGCCCAGGGTCTTCTTCTCCAGTGAGGTGGTGAAGAAGGGGGTTGGAGCATGAGGGGTTCTGGAGAATGGAGAGGTGGTCAGCGAGGATGCTGGTGGTCGGGCGGAGGTCGTGAGGTGGTAAGGTGAGGATGGCGGCAAATGAGGACGGTGGGAAATTTAAGAGAAATAAGGGAAGAAACAAATAAAAGGTACCTGGACAGAGCCATGTGATCGACGTGGCGGAGAGGCTTGGGCTGAGCTTCATTCGAAGCTCAGGTCGTCGCCCGACGTGCTCAGCCTAGGGCACGAAGCTCGAGCGGGGCAAAGCCACCGACATGGTCGGAGACCATGGGTCGACACCTGGGCGAAGAAGGCCATCGTCTCCTCCTAATTGTCGTCCTCCGCTGTCACCGGAGGCGATGGAGGCTGGGCCTTGGCCCGTGAATTGGTGGACGAGGGTGCTTGGAGTAGAGGGAGGTGGTTTTATAGGACGGGGCGGCCGGGAGTTATGTGGTGACGATGCATTTTTGCAAGAGGAGTGAAGGTGAAGGAGAGTAATAGAGGGGGTTATGGGAGTTATGCGAAGATGGCAGAAGAACGGTGGTTGTGTAGGTAGCGTTACGACGAGGAGAGGGTGTCAGTGGTGATGGCTAAAATGGAAAGGTGGTGAGGCGTTACGAGGGAGAACGAGCGGAGCTGGAGGTAGGAGATGAACAGAGGGTAGCAATCAGATCTGAGGATCTGATCGAACGACTGTGAGTTAGGCGCTAACGAGCGACTTCGATGGGGGAAACGATGGAGATCCAATGGTGAGAAAGAGCGGGGTGACGTGGCACGTGGAGAGGCATTGGATGGTTTGATGATCGGACGACTGGCATTTAGGCGCGAGTGGACGGTTCCGATCTAATCTGGGAGTCAGATCCAATGGCTGGGAGTGAAGTGGTGATGGAGGGCTGAGATCGAGGTAGGGCGAAGAGCATCCGATGGTCCGGGGAAAGCCAGATGGCGGAAGGAGGCGCGAGCCATGTGGGCGGCCCAGAGGGCGCCACGTAGCCCAATCAGAAAATTCAAAAAATGTAAAAACAAATAAAAATACAAAGGAAATAGTTAAAGGTAAAATTAGGAAAAAGTCAAAACATGATAGTTGCTCGTCTCAACGAGATCTACAAGTTTCATGTTGGACAAAAAGCTAAAAGAGGTCATTTGTATAAAAAGTGTTTTTGGGGGTATTTTCAAGGGGGATAAAACACCGACTTTTTGATTTTGAGTTATTTTTGTATTTTTTAGTCTTTTTAATGGTCTGTGAATTATAGACAATTAATCTACCAAATTTTTAGGCGTTTTGATGAGAGAAATAAATACAAAGAAAATAAAGGAAATTAAATACAATTAATTAAGGTTAATTATACACGATATATTACAAGATAAAAATACAGAATTAATGGAGATTTTTATTGGATTGATTAAGCCAGGATTTTAATATGTAGTTTTTAGCATGATGAATACGAGATTCATCAATAGCTCTCTTTATTTAGTCTTTCAGTTATTTTTGACCCATCTTCTTCATTATGATCTTCTTTATCCTTATCATCTTCTTTCTTTAGTTATGATCTTCAATTATTTGAAGCTTAGTTTTTGTTATTCACTCCATTATTTGTTTTTTCGTAAAAATCTGTATTTGTATATCAGTTGCTCCTTTATTTCGAGGAGGCTATTGATGAATCTCGTATTCATCACTCTAAATCTCATTTATTAAGCTCAAATCCCTAAAAGTCAACAGCATTCTTGCATCTATTTTTCATAATTAGCATTCACGCATGTTTCCATAAGAATGGTATTTTAGCACAAAAATCTGCATAAAATAAGAAGCCAAAAATCCATGCCAAAAATGACCTGTAAATAGCCTAACTTCCCGGATTTTTAACCCATTCATTCTAACTCCGAATGAATCAAAACCACTTCCACTGTGTACATATCACTAACAATAATAAAGGAAAAATACAAAAAAAATAACTAACCCAAATAAATGGACCAAAAACCCAAACCCTAATTTCAGGATTTTCGGACTAAAAGCCTCATATCTCCCTCATCCTATGTCCGATTTAAACCTACTCACTTTTGAACTAATGTACATTCAATTACCTTCAAAATAAGACCAAGTTCAAGTGAATCGGAGCTCTTATGTGAAAGTTGGGTTTTGGGCCTCTTTTGTATATTGTATATTTTAGCTATTTTTGACCTAACATTTTATGTACATATTTTATCTATTAATAAAAATCCAAAAAAAATTAGATTAAGGTATCTTTATTTATCTTTGATTTTATCGTATTTTTTCCGGATTTTTATCTATTTTTAAAAATGACAAAAAAAATTACAAAACCCCAAAATAAAGGTGTTCTATGTACATGGGATACCCCAAAAATATCACTTTGTGCAAATGATCGATTTTGGCTTTGATGTCTTCATAAAAGTTGTAGATCTCATCGAGATGAGCAACTTTCGTGAAGAAACTTTTTCGATCCGAGGTCGTTTACTATTTTTTATCGATTTTACAAAATGTTTTATTTTCGAATTTTGTGGTGCAGACACGTGGCAGCACCGGGTGCCGCCACGTGTCAGCCATATTTGGGCTTATTTTATATCGGTTTTTATAAAAAAATAAAAAAAAAATAAAAAAATAATAATAGACGCACGTGCGTCGCGCGTGCCTTCAAGGCACGCGCTCCGCACGCGCGTCCCCTCTCTCCCTCTTGCGCCAACGTGGCGTGACAACAGCCGTCCGATCTCGGCCGATCGGACGGCTGCTGTACTTCGTCATCCTCAGCCCCCTTCCTCCTTTGGAACTCCGCCGCCCCGTGTTTCTCGTCGCAAATCGCGCGCCGCCCGCTCATCTCCGATCGCGGCCGCGTATCTCGCACCGCCTCCCTCTCCGATTCACATCGTGGCAAATCCATCACGATCCCGCCGTCAGCCCACCTTCCTTCTCCAGCCGAAACCCCCAACCCTATTTAAAACCCATCGCCGTCCTCACCCAAGGTATCCGTCGATTGCACAGTGAAGGGGGGGGGCTCGGTAGTGACAGCCCGAGCACCACCCTCCTCGGCGAGATCCGAGCCATCAAGGGCTCGTCGCAGCACCACGTCCTCGTGTCAGCTGCTGCAGCTCCGCCCATCAGTGTAGAGCCAACGACGATATCGCCACCTTCTTCGTTTTGCCCGACTCCGCCGCTACCTCAACGTCCGCCGGCCGTGTGTCGGCCCCTTTCATCGACAACCTCCGTCCTCAGCGCCGCTTCATCAACTTCCAACGCCACCGCCAGGAGCTCTGCTCCTCCTCACCCACGACTCCATCGCCTACGACAACGTCTTCTCCGCCGTACTTCTCCGCTTCGAGCTTCATCGACTTCGTCGGTCACGAGTTGCCCCTTCACTGACATCATCAGCCGCTCACGCCACATCCGCTCGCCGGCCAACACCTCGCCAAGCCTGAGAGTACGACAGGAGGCCATCTCCGCCGTGCCCAGCCGCATCTCCGCCTTCGCTTCGCCGCGCGGCCGGGTGATCCACACCCGAGACCCTGCGCACGTGATCTGCACGTGCGTGGGGAACTACGTCAGCCACACATCAGCCCCAGGTCACGTGCACCGCACGTGACCGTGGGAGAATTGCAGACCGCCCCTCAGAAGTCCCCAGATTCGCACTTCAGCCCCCGCCTCCAGAGGTCACGTGCCTAGCACGTGACCGTCTGGGAATTTTGCAATGCAACCCCCCAGGCTTTTGGTAATTACGAGTACACCCCCACTGCATTTAAGATTTTATTTATCTATTGCATCTGTACCCCTATGTTCCCATTTTATTTTGAACATCTTATCTACATTATTTTATTAATCCAAAAATAGCATGATGTTTGTTAATTGACTCTCTACACTTTGACATGTTGTGGGTACTTTTCTGATTGATGGTTAATTAATAAATAATTGTTTTGTGAAAATTTACATATTTTGCCCATCTCTTGCTCTGAAATTCATAGTTGATTAACCATTGCTCTAAAAATCCCCGAAAAATCACACATTGTAGAGTTAATTGTGCTTGACATTGTGCCCAAAAAGATTTGCATTTGGATACATATTTTGTCCTGTAAAAATCATTTTGCATATTGTAGTATTTAATTTTTAGTAGGTATTAAACCCCAGATTTTCTAGGGTCAGGATTTTTTTGAGATTCATCACATAGTGATAGATCTTAGATAATTTTATTTCTTGAAAATAAGTAGGTTTAATATTTATTATAATTAAATATTAAAAATCATTCTGTTTGCATTTAAAAATCCATAAAAAATTCATATTGCATCGAAAAATTCCAAAAAAATTACAGTGCACTTATTTTTATCATATTTTACATCTCAGCCAAGTTTCGTATTTTTCGGACATCATTTGAATGTAATTCACATTTTAGTCCTAAAATAGGCCGAATTTGCATAGTGCACCCTATATTGCATTAAAAATTCCAAAAAAACCGCCTCGAAAACCGAACATAAACTTTGATAGACATCTTTCTAGGTTGTTCCTTTGACTCCTTGTGATCGACCTTGAGACTTGCCCATGTAAAATAAACATAAAACCACGAGATTAAAAACTGAATAACTTATTTGTGGTATTTTCTTGATCGTTTCTGATTGCCGCCTACAACGCACGACACGATAAAAACAACTTCTTAAAAGCGACATTTTCGGAATCGTCAGATGGCGCCGTTGCCGGGGAGGCAAACGACTTAGATTTTTGTTTTGAAAATTTTCGTTCGGTTTTCCAAATTCGGGTAGTCTGACCCCCGAAATTTTCATTGTAAATCCCATAATTTATTTTCAGCATTTATTTCATTTATTTTATTTTTGATTATTTTTTGAGTCACTCTCTTACATTCTCTCTCTTATTTTTCTTGTGAGGTACCCGGCGCACATGAAGCGGTTTTTCAAGGAACCGATGCATCTTCACCGACACCCGAAGAAACCGCAATTAAATTAAGATCGAGTCGAGTCGTGAGAGAGCGTAGAGTCTAGGTTTTTAATTTCTGCACTTTTAATTTCTGTTCATTTATAGCGGTGTCCGTTTGGACTCTCGCGTGTGTAAAAAGACCTTGAACTTTATTTGTGGTGTGTCGTGGCCTGTTTCACTCTCCGGAGAGGGTGGGGTCCGACTTGAGTGGTGAATAGGATAGACCTGCACATACGGCTCTCAGAGCAATTTAATTTTTGATTGTGCTCGTAGGATTAAGCCACACTGCACTATTAATTGAGACGCACATAGATCGTTCAACTTATCCAAATTTAACTCAATTCTTTCCCGCTAATAGAACTTTCTGCTTAGGTGCGGTTTTCATCGGCTTGCATTCCATATAGAATAAATTTAAATTTCTGTCTAGCATCCCACATGAAGATTGCGAGGATTCACTGTAAGTCTTCTAACTGAGCATACATCATTATTTTCGCGTGCATCGACTTTTCCCGAATCCCTCTCTCTTGTTTTATAACATAACTTTAAAGGAAATTGGGACTGGACGGTAGACGTGTATTTGTGCTCATCTAATTCTTCAGTGATCACCTCATTAAAATCGAGACTGCTAAATATAGCTGATCTTAAAGAACCCATAAAATCAAGAATTTTTGCGGGAGAGCAACCCCGACCTTGGATGATTTTATTCTTCTGAGTGAGCGAGAGACGACACTTAAGGTTATAGCCAAGCTCCTACACCTAACAGCTCGCTAATTTTTTACCAAGATTGATTTATCACCAACTAAAATTGAAAAGATAAAAGCCGAACTCTTACGGCTTCATTGTGTAAGTTGGTGAACCTGGAGTTTGATTTGTGTTTGTATTGGTGTGCGTGAACCGATATCGAAGATCAATAGCCACACATTTGATAAATTTTCTGTCCCATACAATCATTGCTCTCATCTCTTGATTTTAATCTCATCATGGAAATTTTTCCAAATTTCAGATCCAACCCATCATTTCTCTCAACTCCTTCAAAAATGACCGAACATCACTATGAAAACAAATCTGTCTCGGTTTGGCCCAAATCAACTTTCAATAATCCTCCAACATTTGTGGGTAACTTTCAACCGCAAATGAATTCGACCACCTCATTAAATCCTTTCTCAAATCATCCAACCACACCATCTTGGACTGAACCGTCTTATTCTCACTTTCTCGCCAATGAAGCATTTCAAGATCAAAATCTCTTTAAATCCCATGACTGGCAGAGAACCCAAAACCAGATGGAAAAACATGCGCTTAATGATCATCATCGTTGGATTGACCATGACAGACCCCTTGTCAGACATGATACTCATACAGAGGACTGGACTGACCTCCTAGACACATATAAACCCTGTATGCTGACTCCACAATATCAAGAGCTGACCAATCATGATCAATGGGCTGAACTATACTCAGATCAAATACACATGCCTGTACCATATGAGCAGCCTCCTTCCATAATTTTGGAGGAGAAATTTTCAAGAAATGATCGTATAATGGATATTCCAAGAAATTCTCCTCTCCGCACGTACAGAAAAATGGAAGACGGAATCATTGAACAAAATCCGAGTGCTCCCGTGGTTGATCATGAACAAAATTGTGAGGATAATGTTTCGAGGATAAAAACAAGATTTGAATTGATGGAGGATAGATTTCAAAAATTTACCGACCGAGTAATCTCATTCTACGGTGGATCGGGTGTAAAACTAAATGAGGAAATGATTGGATCCCATGATGAAAATTTGGAGGATATTCAAAAACCTAGGGATGAGTCTAATATCAACACCTCTGCTTATTATTCCCCTAGGAATGACTATGCCTCTGACCCAAACTCTGAATATCAAGGCCCCTTCTCATCTAAGGAAGACACCACATCGCCACACCACACAGAAAATACAAAAAAAATTGAAAATCCAGAAAATCTCATAAAAATTGAATCTGAATAAGATCTGAGGAATTTGGATCCTGCTTCACGGGAAGCATTGGAAAAATACTTGATTTTTGAACTTCCCATCATAAAGGCCATTGAACACTTCTCTGACCTTAAGAAATTTCTAATGGACAGATTAATCATCAAAAAGTCAGGAAGGATTAGAACAAAAACTGAAAGACATATCTTGTCAATGGCCTCCTCCTTGGTGTTGAGGAGAAAAACCAAGAGCTGCATAGTGAAGCGGTTGCCCAGATTTGACTGTGAAATCAAAGACACAATTTTCACACATGCTCGTATTGATGACGATTCACCGATCAATATCCTCCTGACCTCTGTATTTCAGGAACTCAAACTCGGACCAATTCGGAAGATACGAGAGATTGTACAATTAGCGGACCGATCGATAAAAAGGCCGAGAGGAACCATTTCTGTCATCATGAAATTCCAAGGTGCTCCGCTCAAGGTAGAATTCATGATCATTGATATTGAGCATCAAGGAGAATTCACCCAGTCTCCAATCATTCTCGGAAAACCATTCTTGGCATTGGCCAAGGCGAGTATCGATTGTGAGACTCAGGAAATAAATTTTACGGCATTGGAATCACTACGATCTGATACAGTCTTTGAGGAACCACGATTTTCTGAGGTAACCCACGAAGTCCCCAACAATCGCAACCATGAAATGGTAGAAGAGCCCTACCCCGCTCCCCTTTCTTTTCCTACTGAGAGACATGAGCCCGAGGAAAGACGAATTGATTTAACAGAACCTGAGTTGGGCTCATCTGATTTTGCAGACGTCACTATGGCCGGAGCCGGCAGTTCAGACGATCGCCAGCCCGAACATTTTGTCTTAGACCAGGGAGCGATCAACTCCACCCTGATCGCATCTTTAGAGACGGTTCAGCAGCAGTTACGCGATCAGGGGGCATTTATGATTGAGATGAGAAGGGAGATGGAGCGACTCCGAAGAGAGCGAGACGAGCCGAGCGAGCCTGAGGACATTCCTGACGCTGATGCAGAGGCAGCAGCCGCAGCAGCAGCTGCCGCAGCGGCAGCCGCCGCGGGAGGAGGACCACCGAGAACGATGCGGGAGCTACACAACCCCGGATCTACACTGATGCATCATTGGGTGGTGGTACCTGCTATCGTGGGGGATTTCAAGTTCCCTCCGAACACCCTGCAGATGCTCCCTCATTTTCACGGGCTTGCCACTGAGGAACCCCATCTCCATCTCCAGGAGTTCTTGATGATCTGCAGCACTGTCCACGACCGTCATGTGGACCAAGATACGATTCGAATGATGGCCTTCCCTTTTTCACTGGCAGATAGAGCAGCCGCCTGGCTGAAACATCTAGGGAAGTTTGTTTACACCTGGGATCAGCTCCGCACCGAGTACTTGAACAAGTACTATCCACTCGGGCGGACGAATGCAGCGAGGGCCCTGATCAACAACTTCTCCATGCTCCCTAATGAGCAATTTCACGAAGCATGGGAGAGGTTCAGAGAGCTTCTGGATAGATGCCCACACCACGACATCTCGAAGCCGAACCTAGTTCAGAGCTTCTTTAGTGGGATGACACCAGAGCTTCAGGGTCTGGTGAATGCTTCTTGCGGCGGGTCCTACTTTGCCAAGGACCACAACCAAGTCTGGGCCATCTACGAGGAGATGGCAGAAAATTACATGGTGATGTCCCAGACTCGGTTGTACACTCAGAGATCTCAGCAGCCGCCAGGACCCGTGCAGTATCAGCGGATAGCACGGGTTGATGCAGGTCCATCCAGTTCGTCCACAGTTGCGGCCGCACAGGCAGAGTCGGCCACTGCGGACATGGGGATTATCAGCGAGAAGTTGGACCGCATGGAAATAATAGAGAAGAAGCAGTGCCAGGGCATAACTCAGATGGAGCAAATGGCACAAACTCTGAGCGACATGAAGACCCAGCTCTTGTGTCTTCAGGAGGCACAGACGGCTCCTCAGCCCCGTCTTCTGTCGCGAGGCGATTCCGGCGGCAGCCGCAGCTCGTCCCAGCGCTCCAGCTCCTTGCAGCAGCCTAGACAAGTTCATCTTGTACAGGCGGAGCCGTACCAGCAGCAGCAGCCCTCTTACCAGTCACCACCATCTCCAGACTTACAGATGGTGGTATATCAGCCGGACCAGCCTCTGGCAGCACTGCCACCAGACCCCTTTGATGCTGAGCCGTTGATGGATGTCAACGGGATTTGGTATGACCGTCCTCAACCTGGAATCCGACGAGACCATCCCGGATTCAGGTGGGGGAATGGGGGTAACCAGTCCCAACAGCAGCCAGCCGGTCAGGGAGGGCAGTACTCCCAGCAGAGAGAACACCAGCAGCCCCCTGCATATCAGCCACATCAGCCATCATCCTTCGTATCTCGTCCCTATCAGCAGCAGGGACAGAATTGGAGACGTGAGCAGCAGGCTCACCAGCAGCAGCATCATTCCTCTTACCCCTCTCAGCCACAGCAGCACCAGGTCCAGCAGCCTCATTACCAGAGAGGCAACCCGTCGGGCTCCCATGAGAGCCCCGCCATGGATGATTTAGCCCGCCTCTTCACAGAGCAGCAGGCTATATTTAGACGGGAGATGGACGAGTTCCGCCAGGAGATGCGGGACCTGATGAGAGGGAAGGCCGCCATCCCTGCACAGATCGAGCCGAATCCGAATAGCTTGAAGAGGAAATCTGAGCAGGTAGTTCACACTGAATTTGCCACTCCTAGTGACCCATTTGATGATACATCTTCGGATTTATTTGATGCTGATTTTGTCACACTTAGGAGCGGTAGAAAACCAGCAGGCGGCGCCTCATCTGAGCGACAACGCGAGGATTTATCCAGAGCGCCGGATGAGGAGGAGGAGAGCGGTACTGAAGCCGCACATCATGATGACGGTGGTACTGAGGCCACCCGAGATGCTGATTCCACCGGCGGTACTGAGGCCGCCGCTTCACCATATAGAGGAGGTGGTACTGACGCCACCAGCAGAGCCGAGCCAACCCGCGGTACTGAGACCGCAAGACGTCTAGTTGTAGAGCCAACTAGAGGTGGTACTGATGCCACCAACATTTATTCTGATAGAAATGTTGTCTTTCCTCATATGAATGTATCTCGGAACTCTGATTTGAATAAAGGAAAAGGTTTAGTTTCTTCTGATCCCACTGTGGTGAATGATGTTTGTGAGGATCCGGTCATCGAACCGTCTAGGCCTATTCCTAGTCCTTCATCTGAGAAGGACCCTGTGATCCCCTTTCCTAGAGCCCTTGAGTTGGGGAAGGGGAAGAAAAAAGAAAAAGATCCAAAAAAGAGAGAGCAGGAGGAGTTCAGCCAGAGCATGATAGACCGATTTCACATCCAGCTGACCCTCAATGAGGCTTTGCAACAGATCCCTCTTCTTCAGCGATCCTTGAGAGATAAGACCACAGTCAGAAGGACGAAGAGGAACAAGACCGCAGAAATTCATGTGTTGACCAAAGCCACGTGTTACGCGATCCAGAACCATCTGCCGACTAAGAGGCCAGATTTAGGGGCCCCGTATGTCAGATGTCAGATTAGTGAGCAGAGGTTCAACCGTACTCTATTAGATAGCGGATCGTCGATCAACCTTCTTCCGGCAGCCCTTCTCGACCACTTAGAGTTGGGCACTCTTAGACAGAGCAGGACATACCTTCAGTTTGCTGATCGGTCTGTCAAGAGGCCAAAGGGGTTGTTGCGAGACGTTGTCGTCACGATTCAGGGTTTGCAATTCCCCGTGGACTTCGTAGTGCTGGACATGGAGACCCCTGACTCGTTGACCGATTCCTCCATTATCCTCGGTCGCCCGTTCTTGGCCACAGCCAAAGCGGTGACTGACCATGACAGTGGGAAGGTATTCTTTCGCGTCCAGGGCGAGAGTATACAAATAGAGACGGTTAAGGACCACAGAGCCAGAGCTAGATCCCGCTCAGAGGACAGTACAGATTCAGAACAGCTGACAGACACAGGACCAGACATCCACCAGGACTGTGATTTTGTGATCACAGATGATGAGGCAGTTTGGGCAGATCCTGCAGCACAGACCATCCTCTCATATTCAGATACAGTTGATGCAGAATTGATAGCAGAGGATAGTCTGGAGAGCACAGCCTTGGTTCAGGATACTATTGAGTCAGCAGAGTCGGACCTTGATCGCGACACGATTTTCAGTGATGGTGGTACTGAGGCCACCCTGCTATATGGTGGTGCTGATGCCACCTTGTTCTCCGGTGGTACTGATGCCACCGAGTCTGATACAGATCCCTCGGATTCAGAATCTGATTGGGCAGATTGTGATGATCAGATGCCAGATCTGGATCCACCTGAGCCTATAGATAAGGAGGAGGTAGAGGCAGAACAGATCAGAGACAATATAGAGGACCCGCCTTCTCCAGATCCAGTTTGTGAGAGTTCGTTATCATTTTCCCAGGCAAATTTGGCAGAATTGTCCGCATACACACATCTTCTTCAGAAGCCAGATTTGCCAGCACCCAGCTGTCCAGAGCTAAAGCCGCTCCCTACTTCGCTGAAGTATAGATTCCTTGCGGGAGAGTCTGAGATGTACCCAGTCATCATCTCTGCTGATCTGACTGAAGAACAAGAATCCCGTCTGATGGGGGTTCTTGAAAAGAATCGCAAGGCAATTGGATGGAGCGTAGCAGATCTCCATGGGATTAGTCCCTCATTGTGCTCCCACCATATCTATCTCGAGGAAGGGGCGAAGCCGTCGCGTGAGTTCCAGCGGCGACTGAACCCCAACCTAAGAGAGGTTGTTATGAAGGAAATATCAAAATGGTGGAGTGCAGATTTTATTTATCCCATTTCCGACTCCAAGTGGGTCAGCCCCTTGCATGTGGTGCCTAAGAAGACGGGCATCACGACTGTGATCAGTGAGTCGGGAGAGGAGATTGCTACACGAGTACCCACCTCTTGGCGAGTCTGCGTTGACTACAGGAGACTCAACCAGGCCACCAAGAAGGACCATTTCCCCCTGCCATTTATAGATCAGATCATTGAGAGACTGGCAGGGAAAAGCCATTACTGCTTCCTGGATGGGTACTCGGGCTACAATCAGGTGGCCATCGCTCCTGAGGATCAGGAGAAGACCACCTTTACCTGTCCCTTCGGTACCTACGCCTTTCGACGCATGCCATTTGGGCTATGTAACGCCCCTGCGACTTTTCAGAGATGCATGCTGTCAATATTTTCGGACATGGTAGGGGAGTGTTTAGAGGTCTTCATGGACGACTTCTCGGTTTACGGCGACGGATTTGATTCCTGTCTTGACTGCCTAGACCGAGTGCTTCAGCGATGTATTGCTACCCGGTTGGTTCTATCTTGGGAGAAGAGTCACTTCATGGTGACTCAAGGGACGGTGCTTGGCCACATCATCTCCAACAGAGGCATGGAGGTTGATCCAGCCAAGGTCGATGTCATTAGGAAACTCACACCGCCGTCCAATCTGAAGCAGTTACGATCATTTCTAGGGCACGTTGGTTTTTACAGGAGATTCATTCATGATTTCAGCAAGATTGCCCGACCGTTGACTGATCTCTTGACAAAAGACACCGAGTTCCTTGTTGATGACAAGTGTCTTTCGTCCTTTGAGACTCTCCAGCAGTGTGTTATTGAGGCTCCTGTCCTTCAGCCACCCGATTGGTCTCTCCCATTCGAGATCATGACGGATGCCTCTGATTTTGCCGTAGGGGCCGTGCTAGGACAGAGGAGGGATGGAGTACCATTTGCGATACACTATGCTAGCCGTACATTGGATTCCGCCCAGCGGAATTATACAGTCACAGAGAAGGAGATGCTAGCAGTAGTGTTTGCCCTAGATAAATTCAGATCATATATCATTGGATCCCGAGTGACTTTGTATACCGACCACACCGCCATCAGGTACCTCATGACAAAGAAGGATGCCAAGGCCAGACTTACTAGATGGATCCTTCTACTCCAGGAGTTCGACATTGAGATCAAGGATAAGCCTGGAGTCAAGAATGTAGTGGCGGATCATCTTTCCCGACTAGAGCAGCCTGAGGATGCTGAGCAGATTGATCCCATTTGTGATACCTTCCCAGATGAGGCGATCCTTGCTATCGCCTCACTCCCGTGGTATGCCGATATTGTGAACTTTCTCGTTGCTGGGAAAGTCCCACAAGATTGGCCCAAGCAGAGGATTGAGACCTTCCTTGCGAAGGCCAAGTCCTACCACTGGGAGGATCCCATCCTTTACCACGAAGGAGGAGATAGCATCTGGCGTCGGTGTATTCCTCAGGAGGAGCATCATAGTGTCCTCACTTACTGCCACAAGCTTGAGGCAGGAGGACATCATTCTGGGAGGAGAACGGCACAGAAAGTGCTCCAATCCGGCTTGTGGTGGCCTACACTCTTCAAGGACTCTGATGAGTTTGTGAAGAGATGTACTGATTGTCAGAGGATGGGCACTTGTGGACAACGTGATATGATGCCGATGCAGCCCATTCATTTCTGTGAGGTTTTTGACGCATGGGGCATCGATTTCATGGGTCCATTCCCTAAGAGTCAGGGATTTGAGTACATTCTGTTGGCCGTAGATTATGTTAGTCGTTGGGTTGAGGCTATCCCCGCCCGAGCCGCAGATGCAAAGACAGTTTGCAGATTTTTGAAGAAGCAC
This sequence comes from Ottelia alismoides, assembly GCA_037367405.1. Taxonomy (NCBI): domain Eukaryota; kingdom Viridiplantae; phylum Streptophyta; class Magnoliopsida; order Alismatales; family Hydrocharitaceae; genus Ottelia; species Ottelia alismoides. The sequence continues at coordinate 243,431 of JAZKJV010005253.1, read as the reverse complement.
ATCATCATGCGGTTCGGGGTTCCACGAGTTCTGATTTCTGATGGGGGATCTCATTTCATCAACGACCAGGTGAAGGCACTTGCTAGAGAGTTCAGTATAGACCATCGTGTTGCCACTCCATACCATCCACAGACAAATGGTCTAGCTGAGGTGTCGAATAGGGAGATTAAGAATATTTTGCAGAAAGTCGTCCGCCCTGACCGAAAGAATTGGGCACAGCTTTTGGACTCGGTCTTGTGGGCATATCGGACATCTTTCAAGACTCCATTGGGTACATCCCCCTTTCGCCTCGTGTATGGCAAGCCCTGTCACCTACCAGTTGAGCTGAGGCACAAGTCACTCTGGGCAGTTACAGACATATTGATGGATCCAAATGGTATAGGAGACCAGAGGAGGGCAGAGTTAGCCGCCTTGGAAGAGCTTAGAGATGAAGCTTTCTCAAGCAGCCTACATTATAAGGAGAAAGTCAAAGAGTGGCATGATTCTCATATCAGCCACAAGCATTTTGAGATTGGAAAGAAAGTATGGCTGTTTGATGCAAGGCTACGATTATTTCCAGGGAAGCTACAGAGCAAATGGAAAGGACCCTATTTGGTCAGAAAGGTACACGATAACGGTAGCATTGATATATCTGAGTTATCTTCTGAGAGTACCTTCCGAGTGAACGGCCAGCGGCTCAAACCATTTCTAGATCATGAGCCGCGGGACGTTATTATTGCCGCTATTCATTTTGCGTGAGATGTGGTCTTTTAACTCACATCTTTTACATCTCACGCCTGATTTTCACTGTTCCTCCGCCTGTATAGATCCAGTTGTCCATATCATTCTATTCTTTAGTCCCACATCCCATCTCTCATCTTATGATTATGCTATACTTAGGGTGTACTTTACCCTAAGTATAGGGGGGATGTCGGACCTGTGAGTATTCTTTTCATTCTTTCTGGTCTTGTTTTTGCTGCCTATACTTAGGGATATTTTACCCTAAGTATAGGGGGGGCAGATTCTGTATCTTCTTCACTCGGCTTTCCCTTCATGTACAGCTTTCTATACTTAGGATTAGTTAATCCTAAGTATAGGGGGAGACCACCGAGTTCCTCTCATTCCATTCATTTATTCATTCCTGTACTTAGCCATTCCTTTTCACTTCCCTTTTACTAAGCACGAGTTATGTCTTCTTAATCGCTCCTGATCACTCTGAGGACATCGTTCGAGCTAAGTATAGGGGGGGTGTGTATATATTTCATATATACTTTAGCCATAACTCGTACCTTGTGTGAGTGTGTTAATAAATAAAATGGCTAAAAATCACAAAAATTAAAAATTTTTCATGTACATAAACCTCTTTTATTCTTGCACATACATAGCTAGTGTACAAAGTATTTTTGTAAAAATGATTTCAAAAATCTTTTGTGTAAAGCTTGTGTAAATATTTTGTATCAAAATTATGTATATAGTACAATTTTTTTCAAAATGTTTTGAAAATCAAAAGTTTGCAAAAATCTTGTGTAAATGTGTGTAAATATCATTTTGCAAAACTTGCACCTCATGCATCATTCATGATTTCAAAACATTTTTCAAAAATTTTTGCATGATTGTAAAATATTTGTAAATAGCATCTTTTGTACATATATGTATATAGTTTTTTCCTGGATGAGAGTTGACATTTAAACTAAGCCTGAAATTAAATTGAGAAATGGAGCTTGAATAAGATCTTAATCCACTTAACTTCAAGAGGAACCTTATAGGACTTAGGGTTAAGGCTTTTCAGGTCCATAAGGACTTAATTCTTTGAGTCCATTAGGCTATGAGCATATGTCATCTTGATGAGCCTAAGTAGAGCACTTAACAACACACGCATGACTCTCAGAGACAATGGCTTAACTTGCACCTGCACTTTACACATGGCTCTCCATGGATGAGGTGGTGAGGAGGCAGTTTCCTTTGGCTTGGGGTAGCATATGAGGGTAGTACTTCTAGGCGGAACCTCTCTTCTTCTTATAGTGAAGGAAGTGCACCTCAACTTGGTCTAGTGGTGTTGAAAGCTAAAGACAGAAGCTGTGGGTTGCAATAAAGCTTCAAAAGAGGGATAGTCTACTGGCTCAAGGAGAAATTTCTTACATGCTGCACCATGTAGATATGTTGTACAGAAGTCCTTGAAAAAAAAAAAATGCAAAAAGAACTCCAAAAAAGTGGTGGGTCGGATTGAAAATTTAATAACCCCACCGGAGTGAAAAGCAAAAGCTTATGGTATCATGTTACATCTCATGAAGCTTGCAGCGGGAGACTTAGCTACACTGGCTAAGCTTCCAAAACTCTATACTTCTACCCCCTCTTCTTGAGCCGGTTGCACTTGAACTTAGAAGGGAATACCCCGCTTCTCGAGGAAAGAGTTGCTAGACTGAGGCATTAGAGTTACCAGGTTGAGGGAGGTTGTTTCTTTGTTACTTCTGAGGTGGGGAGCCACATATCACTTACACTGCATGGAAAGATTCATGGTCATTAGAGTTTGTGTATGTAGACTTGTTCTGATCTGGTTTATTGAGGAGTCTTGCCCATAGATTGGTGGAACTTGGAGGCTGTTGAGTTTTAGGCTTAAGTCCAAATAAGGTTCCGACACATTAATAATCCAAAGATCTGATCGAGCTCCATATTTCAGTTTAATTAAGGTAAATTTAATAAGTCAACCTTGATCCTTGTACATCCTCTTTTTCTTTTTCTTTTTCTTTCTTTTTCACTTCTTTTTCAAATAAGTGTTTGCTAAGGGACTAGCAAAGTTAAAGCATAGGGGGTGATGAATACCCATTCATCACTCTTTATTCTATTATTTTAGCTACAAAAACCTTTGCAAATACATGTAGATATGTGTAAATACAAATAATTACCAAAAGCATGCATTGTGTAAAAACCTATAATTAGCATGTTTTTGTGCAAAAATAAAAAGAATAAAGAGCAAAAAGAAAAAGAGGGAAATATTTAGAATAAATATTGAGCAACCTAACCCAAGGGAGGGCTCAGCATGGGCCTGACCGCATAAAAGCCAAAGTAGAGGGAGATAGGAGCTCATATGTATATACTTCTGTAAATAAAACTTTATATTTTCCTCACCCAAAAATATGTTGTAAGTATTTGTATATATCTTATTAAAAACAAAATAAAAATAAAAAAATTCAAAAAAATTCAAAAATATACCTTCACCATGTACATAAACCACACCTTTGTATTTATTTAACCCTATAAATAAATTCAATTATTTTCTAAACTTTTTGTAAATATTCTATGGCATATTTTGTAAATAAAATAAATAAAAAGAAACAAAATAAAAATCAAATAAAAATTACAAAATGAAAAATACCAAAATACATTGTATAAATACCATGTATATAAATGTATATATCTATTTATTTCACCCTTGTATATAAGTGATAAAAATAAAATAAAAATATTCTTTTATTCCATATTTCATGTTGTAAATAAATAAAATACAAAATGAGCATAAAAACACATAAAAATAACAAATAAAAAAATCAAAAATAAAAACCCATATAGTGTACATATACCTATATATATAGCTACCCTATTTTTATTTCCAAAAATTAATTAAAAATCACCAAAAAATAGAAAAAAATAAAAGAAAAATATTTCATGTTTTGAGTTTTCATTAATTCGGCCTATTTCTGCCCTAAAATAAATAAACAAAAATCGCTCACACGTGGCCGCTCCTGATTGGTCCACGGGGGAATGTTGACCCCGGTCAACTCCCCCGCGGACTCCTTCCTTTTCTGGAAGAGGCGCGCCACCCCGTCTTCTCCGAATTTCCCACGCGCCTCCAGGCTGTCTCCCACGCATATCCCATGCCCGGATTCTTCGCCGTTCATCCCTCTCCCTCGCCGGATCCTCCGCCATCAAATCCATGCCTTCCTTAGCCGTCGAGCCTCAACCCTAGTCGACGCTGTCACCTTATATATTCTTCCCTCCGCCGCCTCCGCGCCCCATCTTTGGCCCTTCTCGGTGATGAATACCCATTCATCACTCTTTATTCTATTATTTTAGCTACAAAAACCTTTGCAAATACATGTAGATATGTGTAAATACAAATAATTACCAAAAGCATGCATTGTGTAAAAACCTATAATTAGCATGTTTTTGTGCAAAAATAAAAAGAATAAAGAGCAAAAAGAAAAAGAGGGAAATATTTAGAATAAATATTGAGCAACCTAACCCAAGGGAGGGCTCAGCATGGGCCTGACCGCATAAAAGCCAAAGTAGAGGGAGATAGGAGCTCATATGTATATACTTCTGTAAATAAAACTTTATATTTTCCTCACCCAAAAATATGTTGTAAGTATTTGTATATATCTTATTAAAAACAAAATAAAAATAAAAAAATTCAAAAAAATTCAAAAATATACCTTCACCATGTACATAAACCACACCTTTGTATTTATTTAACCCTATAAATAAATTCAATTATTTTCTAAACTTTTTGTAAATATTCTATGGCATATTTTGTAAATAAAATAAATAAAAAGAAACAAAATAAAAATCAAATAAAAATTACAAAATGAAAAATACCAAAATACATTGTATAAATACCATGTATATAAATGTATATATCTATTTATTTCACCCTTGTATATAAGTGATAAAAATAAAATAAAAATATTCTTTTATTTCATATTTCATGTTGTAAATAAATAAAATACAAAATGAGCATAAAAACACATAAAAATAACAAATAAAAAAATCAAAAATAAAAACCCATATAGTGTACATATACCTATATATATAGCTACCCTATTTTTATTTCCAAAAATTAATTAAAAATCACCAAAAAATAGAAAAAAATAAAAGAAAAATATTTCATGTTTTGAGTTTTCATTAATTCGGCCTATTTCTGCCCTAAAATAAATAAACAAAAATCGCTCACACGTGGCCGCTCCTGATTGGTCCACGGGGGAATGTTGACCCCGGTCAACTCCCCCGCGGACTCCTTCCTTTTCTGGAAGAGGCGCGCCACCCCGTCTTCTCCGAATTTCCCACGCGCCTCCAGGCTGTCTCCCACGCATATCCCATGCCCGGATTCTTCGCCGTTCATCCCTCTCCCTCGCCGGATCCTCCGCCATCAAATCCATGCCTTCCTTAGCCGTCGAGCCTCAACCCTAGTCGACGCTGTCACCTTATATATTCTTCCCTCCGCCGCCTCCGCGCCCCATCTTTGGCCCTTCTCCTCCTTCCCAGTGACCTCCATTGGCTTCGCGAGAGTGACAGCAAGCGGCAGCCCTTGTTGCAGTGAGGCTAGGAGGCGTATCCACTGATCCGGCGATCTTCGCCGTCCTTGCTCCGCCGCCGGCGTTGAGCATCGAGCTTCAGGCCTTGACGCCCTTCGAAGCTACGACCCGGAGCAAGAGCAGCTCCAGCATAGTCTCCAGCATCCATCAGGTAACCTTAATTCCTTCTAATTTCTTCCAATTTCCGATTACGCCCAAATCATAGCTCCGACGTACATCTCCGATTCCGATCACTTCGCGTATCATCTCGACCATCCGACCCTACCTTCACCTTCGCCATCTCCCCGCGCACCTTCTTCACCCATTCGCACAACCCAGATCGCACAGGATCTGGGAGTCGAGCTCCACCGCCGTCGCCTCGCCGGAGCTCTTCCGCCCCACCGCACCGATCACCTTCACGCCACCTAACCGGGTCGAGGCACTTTGCCCTCGACCCGCGAAGCTTCTTGACCACTTTGCAGGTCCAAAGGGGGTGTCTGAGCCTCCTTCACAGTTCAGCCAGGAGCTTCGAGCCACTAGGCCTCGCCGGAGCCCCTCCAGGGCTCGGTTGGGCCCTTGGCCACCCGCAGCAGCTGCGCAACTTCACGCCGGACCTTCTCCGACCTTCAGGCGCAGCTGAGGAGGACCGGAGTTCACGCAGGACGTCGGTGAAGTTCGCCGGCGTCGAGTTCTTCCTCCACCCTCCAGAGCCGTCCGATGAAGACCTCACTCCAGTTCTCATCCTAGCCGTCGATCTGTAGAGGAGCAGCAGCCGTTGATCCATCTGAGGATCTCATCTGGACCGTCGCAACCGAGGAGAGAGGCGCAGGAGCCCAGCACCGTCAGATCAGCCACGTGGATCTCTCTCCGCCGTCGATCGAGCCCAAGAGCCGAAGGAGTAAAGGCGCGTTTGTTCTCCACCGTCAGATCTGCCACGCGTCAGAATCGGGCCGTCGCTATTAATAAAGGGGTAAATATCATAGGACCCCATCGTAGTTTGTTGTTTTCGTTTAAGTCTTGTAATTTTTAATTCAGTTGTTTATTTTCTGGGATATTTGCATAGAGACCCTCGCGCTTAATTTTATTTGCATTTATACCCCTGCCAGTAGAGACCCACGTGCTTTGGCACGTGTTTTGTTGGATTATTTGCATACGAAGCCCTGTAGTTCTGGATGTTACTCATTGAATGAAAAGTTTTGTTTATTTGCATATATACCCCTGTGAGCATTGATTTTGCACATGTGCGAATTATTTTGGGTAAATTGCATATAAGCCCCTGGACTTTTGATACGAGTTATCAATAGGTCCTTGGAACTTATTTTTATTACATTTAGGTCCCTGTGTGCCCCAGGCACGTGCTTGGCACGTGTGTTGCTGGGTATTTTGCACCAGGACCCCAGAACTTTTGGGTATTTGCACTTAGGTCCCTGTGCACAGTACCCCACCTTTATTTTTGAATAAAATATCAAACGACCTCCAAATCCAATGAGATTTTGACACATGGCTCCTGCCATGATGTAGGAATTTCTATGATTTTTGGGGACATTTTTGATTTCATTTATTATTTTTAAAAATTCAAAAACACATATTTTTGCCACTGTTTGACTTTAAAAATACCAAAAAAATATAAAAACTCCACTAAAAATTCTAAAAAAAATTAGATATTGTTGTTTACTGGTTGTTTGATTTTCTAGCCAAGTTTGGCTATTTTTCATCACTTAAAAACCCTAAAAATTGAAAAATCCCTAAAACCTCATAAAAATTATAATAAATAAATTAAAAATCCAAAAACAATAATTAGGGTGCCTAAATTTTCCTTATTCTTTGTAGATTATAGGAAAATTACCTTTAGGGCTTTTTGAGATCCAAGAGTATTTTATTTTTGGGTCTTAAGCCTTGCTGGACAGTACCCTATTTTTGTCGCATTGTTTGATTTTTAATAAATAATTTACCCATTAAAAAATTTCCAAAAATTCACCAAAAACAGTAAAAAACTTGAAAAACCTAAAAACCAATTTTCTGGAATTTTTGCTTCATTTTTGTGTGTTGTATAAATTGTTGAAGTCCCCTTGTATTTACATTCGTTCATTTTCTCATCTTTTAAAAAATCTAAAAAAAAAATTATAAAAACAAATAAAAACCACAAAAATATGTTCTCTGTGTTTTAGTTCAATTTGACTACATCGTAGGCTATTTAGCCAATCTGTGCTCCTTGTGTTCGACCCTGGGAGCTATACCAGGTTAATCTTATAGCAGGACCACGTCTCTGTATTTCGTTGATTTATTTCATCTGTGGTTCATTTTTTTTGATTGACACGTTCTGAGTGACTGAGGACAACGACATCGTGATTTATTTTCCACCTCAGTTGTTAGTGTGATTTTCGTGCAGTCAGAGCCCTACCCCGCTACTACACCTGAGATTGCGTTTGTTAATGAGACTATTAGTTTAGAGACTCTCCCCGATATCTCAATTCCCGCAGATTTCAAAATAGACAAATCCTTCTACTACGATCCTGAGACATTTGCATGGTCGCACCCTGGAGCAACATACTCTGATTATCTTGACCAAATCCTCCCAAATCAAGAGTGCACCAATATTCAGGAAACAAAGAACGAACACGTAGCCCAAACACTGACCAAGGAGAAGAATTTTAATGGCTATTCATCCGGGTACTCAAGTGAACCGACATCTTCACGAAACAAGAAAAAGAAAGTTACCTTTGATCTTTCGGAAGAGGAATCGGTTGATGATCCCTCATCAGGTCCAGAAAAGGTAGTCTACATGAGTGAAGTCTGTTCGGCAGCTCTAAAGCCATATCTTCGCAAGGATCCAAAATTTGATTCTCGTTGGACAACTCCCATTCCTAATTATTACTCATCCAAAGCTGATGCTCCTACCTTCCACAAGTACACTGGAATTATTTCTTATGAGCTGACTGAGACCGGAGCATCTGAATATTCATCTGAGGACAAATCGATTGATCTTAAAAAGGAACGAAGCTTGAGGAAACAATTGAAGAAACAAAAAGACATGAACATCTGGAGTATGTCCACTTTCAAATACTATTCCTCTGAGGATAACTCTGATGATGGATATCTTTCATCTGACTCAAACACTTCGTCCACTATCCATCATGACTTTTCTGAGGATGACACTGATAATAGTTGGGAATCATATACTTCATCTCAAACTCATTACGATCTCCCACCGCAGGCTCACAAGAAGATTAGCCGAAAACCGCCTTAATCATCGACTACCCACCCTCCCTCCCGACCACATCGGTCTCCTTATACAGCTTCTTCCTTTACTTAGGCCAAGGCCAAAGTATAGGGGGGACCGATGCCATCTATATATACCATCATACTCCATCTCCAGATCGACTCGCCTCCACCCTTCTTTTATACTTAGGCTGACCAAAGCCTAAGTATAGGGGGAACCAATATTCACCTGTATATACTCTCCTCATTCACATACCCTGACCGCTTCATTTTTTTCTTTTCTTTTCCGCTCTTCTTCTATACTTAGACTATTCACAATCTAAGTATAGGGGGCGATTTTGTAAATCTTTTTCTTTTTCACTCTCTTACGCTTAGCCCGAGCTATGTCTTCTTTACGCTTCTTGTGCTCTGAGGACACAACACTCGCTAAGTATAGGGGGGTCTGTATATATACTTTGTATATATTTTAGCCATACCTCGTACTTGCGCGTAAGTCTATATGTATTTACGGGGTGGGTAATTTTTCTAAAAAAAAACTTTTTGCCACTAACACTGACTATGCCCAAAATTTTTGAAAAATGGCTTCTTATTCATTCAAAACAAAAACAAAAAAAAACAAAAAAAATCCCTTACAAAAAAAATCAAAATAAAAAAATGTGTCTGCATTTCACACACTCGCATTTCATCAAGCATCGCATTTGCATATGTGAAAAGTCTTTGGGTTCTGAACCGAGTTATGAGCCGAAACCGAGAGTGGTCTGGACTTGGCCTTAATCCACCTAATTTTCAGAGGAACTTCACCGAGAAATATGATTTTAGAGTCTTCAGGTCTTTGACTTAATTCTTTGGGTTCCACATAACAATGCACAGAGTTTGACTCTTAGTGTCTAACCTGGTCTCTTCATTCTGGGTACAACTCTGGAATAAAGAATTAATTTGTACTCTCGCACTATGCACTTAGCTCAACTCAAACGGGATGTTGGAAGACTGTGTGAGTTTCTTTTCTGGTAGCGTGGAAATCTAAAGACCGGAGTACGGGTTGAAATAAAGCTTCGGAAAAGGGATGGACGGCTGGGCACAATTTTTTCTAAGACCCCAAAAAATGTACGGAAATAAAAGATTCTATAACCGTAGGGGCAAAACAAGATCCAAGCAGAACCACCAAAAATTCCAAATACAAAGAAGCAACTACCAAATAAAATCTGACCAAAAAGGTCCAAGCTTCAAGAAACCTGCAGATCTTGGTGGAGACTCGGCTACACTGGCCATCTTCACAAGGAGAGGTGACTACACTGGCCACCCTCCAGTTCTTTTCTCATTCTTCTAACTTCTCCCCCCAATTCGATTGTGAACACATCGCGACAGACCTTAGAAGGAAATACCTGACTCCTCGAGGACGAGTTACTGGAGAGGAGGTTCGTGCGGTAGTCCAGCATTCTGGATGGGAAGAACTAAAACCTTTCACACACATGAGTCGGTTATTCAATGTTCATAGGGTATACTTTGGGAAGAGGATTGATCTAAGATGACTTCTGAGCCGAAACTGTAGCAATGATGTGTAGAACTTGAGGGCTGTTGATTTTAAAATTCTAAGTCTCACAGAAGTTCCGACACACAAATAATCCAAAGGTTGAGTTTAGATTCACTTTCACCTTCAGCTCATGGTCTTGGTATGGAACCCAATCTCATTTCATCTCATGGCATTTCTTTTTGATGCTCAGGGACGAGCATGGTTTAAGTATAGGGGGATGATGAATCTCGTATTCATCACTCTAAATCTCATTTATTAAGCTCAAATCCCTAAAAATCAACAACATTCTTGCATCTATTTTGCATAATTAGCATTCACGCATGTTTCCATAAGAATGGCATTTTAGCACAAAAATCTGCATAAAATAAGAAGCCAAAAATCCATGCCAAAAATGACCTGTAAATAGCCTAACTTCCCGGATTTTTATCCCATTCATGCTAACTCCGAATGAATCAAAACGACTTCCACTGTGTACATATCACTAACAAGAATAAAGGGAAAATACAAAAAAAATAACTAACCCAAATAAATGGACCAAAAACCCAAACCCTAATTTCAGGATTTTCGGACTAAAAGCCTCATATCTCCCTCATCCTGTGTCCGATTTAATCCTACTCACTTTTGAACTAATGTACATTCAATTACCTTCAAAACAAGACCAAGTTCAAGTGAATCGGAGCTCTTATGTGAAAGTTGGGTTTTGGGCCTCTTTTGTATATTGTATATTTTAGCTATTTTTGACCTAACATTTTATGTACATATTTTATCTATTAATAAAAATCCAAAAAAATTAGATTAAGGTATCTTTATTTATCTTTGATTTTATCGTAATTTTTCCGGATTTTTATCTATTTTTAAAAATGACAAAAAAATTACAAAACCCCAAAATAAAGGTGTTCTATGTACATGGGATACCCCAAAAATACCACTTTGTGCAAATGATCGATTTTGGCTTTGATATCTTCATAAAAGTTGTAGATCTCATCGAGACGAGCAACTTTCATGAAGAAACTTTTTCGATCCGAGGTCGTTTACTATTTTTTTATCGATTTTACAAAATGTTTTATTTTCGAATTTTGTGGTGCTGACACGTGGCAGCACCTGGTGCCGCCACGTGTCAGCCATTTTTGGGCTTATTTTATATCGGTTTTTATAAAAAAAAAATAAAAAAAAAATCAATAATAGACGCACGTGCGTCGCGCGTGCCTTCAAGGCACGCGCTCCGCACGCGCGTCCCCTCTCTCCCTCTTGCGCCCACGTGGCATGACAACAGCCGTCCGATCTCGGCCGATCGGACGGCTGCTGTACTTCGTCATCCTCAGCCCCCTTCCTCCTTTGGAACTCCGCCGCCCCGCGTTTCTCGTCGCAAATCGCGCGCCGCCCGCTCATCTCCGATCGCGGCCGCGTATCTCGCACCGCCTCCCTCTCCGATTCGCATCGTGGCAAATCAATCACGATCCCGCCGTCAGCCCACCTTCCTTCTCCAGCCGAAACCCCCAACCCTATTTAAAACCCATCGCCGCCCTCACCCACGGTATCCGTCGATTGCACAGTGAAGGGGGGGGGGGCTCGGTAGTAACAGCCCGAGCACCACCCTCCTCGGCGAGATCCGAGCCATCAAGGGCTCGTCACAGCACCACGTCCCCGTGCCAGCTGCTGTAGCTCCGCCCATCGGTGTAGAGCCAACGACGATATCGCCACCTTCTTCGTTTTGCCGACTCCGCCGCTACCTCAACGTCCGCCGGCCGTGTGTCGGCCCCTTTCATCGACAACCTCCGTCCTCAGCGCCGCTTCATCAACTTCCAACGCCACCGCCAGGAGCTCTGCTCCTCCTCATCCACGACTCCATCGCCTACGACAACGTCTTCTCCGCCGTACTTCTCCGCTTCGAGCTTCATCGACTTCGTCAGTCACGAGCTGCCCCTTCAGCGACATCATCAGCCGCCCACGCCACATCCGCTCGCCGGCCAATACCTCGCCAAGCCTGAGAGTACGACCGGAGGCCATCTCCGCCGTGCCCAGCTGCATCTCCGCCTTCGCTTCGCCGCGCGGCCGGGTGCTCCACACCCGAGACCCCGCGCACGTGATCTGCACGTGCGTGGGGAACTACGTCAGCCACACATCAACCCCAGGTCACGTGCACCGCACGTGACCGTGGGAGAATTGCAGACCGCCCCTCAGAAGTCCCCAGATTCGCACTTCAGCCCCCGCCTCCAGAGGTCACGTGCCTAGCACGTGACCGTCTGGGAATTTTGCAACGCAACCCCCCAGGCTTTTGGTAATTACGAGTACACCCCCACTGCATTTAAGATTTTATTTATCTATTGCATCTGTACCCCTGTGTTCCCATTTTATTTTGAACAACTTATCTACATTATTTTATTAATCCAAAAATAGCATGATGTTTGTTAATTGATTCTCTACACTTTGACATGTTGTGGGTACTTTTCTGATTGATGGTTAATTAATAAATAATTATTTTGTGAAAATTTACATATTTTGCCCATCTCTTGCTCTGAAATTCATAGTTGATTAACCATTGCTCTAAAAATCCCCGAAAAATCATACATTGTAGAGTTAATTGTGCTTGACATTGTGCCCAAAAAGATTTGCATTTGGATACATATTTTGTCCTGTAAAAATCATTTTGCATATTATAGTATTTAATATTTAGTAGGTATTAAACCCCAGATTTTCTAGGATCAGGATTTTTCTGAGATTCATCACATAGTGATAGATCTTAGATAATTTTATTTCTTGAAAATAAGTAGGTTTAATATTTATTATAATTAAATATTAAAAATCATTCTGTTTGCATTTAAAAATCCATAAAAAATTCATATTGCATCGAAAAATTCCAAAAAAATTACAGTGCACTTATTTCATCATATTTTATATCTCGACCAAGTTTCGTATTTTTCGGACATCATTTGAACGTAATTCACATTTTAGTCCTAAAATAGGCCGAATTTGCATAGTGCACCCTATACTGCATTAAAAATTCCAAAAAAAAACCGCCTTGAAAACCGAACATAAACTTTGATAGACATCTTTCTAGGTTGTTCCTTTGCCTCCTTGTGATCGTCCTTGGGACTTGTCCAAGTAAAATAAACATAAAACCACGAGATTAAAAATTGAATAACTTATTTGTGGTATTTTCTTGATCGTTTCCGATTGCCGCCTATAACGCACGACACGATAAAAACAACTTCTTAAAAGCGACATTTTCGGAATCGTCAGATGGCGCCGTTGTCGGGGATCAACCCGGGTCACTCGCGTGACAGACGGGAATACTCACCACTATACTACAACGACGGGAATACTTACCGGTTAAAGAAGAAAACTTACTTTGTTACCATTAAAGCAAGCCGTGAGGATGCATGTTAATAACATCATTTAAAGTAGTCTATAGTAAAGGAAAAAAAGACTAATACGAATACATGAGAGAAAATATAAGGATTTTTATCAGTTATGCCCCTCCGAGATATTGAAATATATGTCATACCGCTCCCTTTTAGGAATATCACGTGTGCCCCCGACTTCTTGCCGTTCTATCATTTGTGCCCCTCTGTTACTTTGACCATTAATAAGTTGAACTTAACAATGATTTAATCAAATCATGATGTAGTTAAGAGGGCATATCTGGAAGAAAAGTTCCCACCTCCCTATCACTCTTCCTCCCTTCTCCTCACCCTCTAACCCTTCCTCCTCCTCCTCCTCCTCCTCCTCCTCCTCCGACCACCTCCTCCTCCATCCCATTCTCCTCTGCCATTCCCCCTCCAGCCCCTCCTCTTCATCCCCCTGATCCCTCAAGTGCACCCCTCTGTTTGGCTGCTGTGTAGAGGAGTAGCAGCAACATGTCGACGACGAGGCCACAAGTCACGGTCAAGTTCTTAAACCCATCAACACCATCCCACCGACATCCCAACATGTAGAGGGGGTGGAGAGGAGGGGGCAGAGGAGTACGGAGGCTGTGGGCAGAGGGAGGAGCTTGGGGCGAAGGGGAAGGTGCATGGGAAAATGGAGGAGCTTGAGGCAGACGGTGTGGGGGCAACAGGGAGGAGTTGGGGGCGGAGGGGGGGACGAGGAGGAGGGGGGCATGGGGAGTAGCTGGGGATGAATGGGGGGGGGGGTGATGTTGTAAAATAGAAGTCCATTTATTAGCTCCATTTAAGCAATATTTCGTATATTCATATTACAAAATGTTGGAAAATGTCGTTACAAGTTAGATAACATCTATTGAACAAATAATTACGAATTTTCATACCTTCATACATACAGATTATCTATAGTCGCTTTCAAAAGCTTAACATCATGTCAAAGGCATATAAATACCAAAATAATTTCATTGAGCACACCTATAATTGATTGGCAAGATGTGTTTCTTCACATTACCAACACTGAGAGAATGGGAATTTCTCAAGTTTCTAAGGGTGCGTTTGATTGGCGGGTTAAGGCGGGTTAAACTGGTAGAGGGTAATCCGTTTTTGGATTTCGGTGTTTGGATAGAGGGTTAAACTGGGGGTGGGTTAGAAGTGGGTTTGGGGTGATATGATTGTATTGAAGTTTGAAAAAGTGAGCAGTTATTGTGATGTGATTGTATTGAAGTTTGGAAAAGTGAGTAGAAATAGAGTAGTTTATAATTTTTATATGATATGATGGTATAATATATTATTTTTTGATAGGATTGATGATGTAAAATTGATTTATTTAATTTTTTTAAAAAAGAATAAAGTAAAGCCCACAAGGAGAGATGGAGATGTGGGTTAAGGAGGGTAAACTCCCCCAACCCACAGGTAACCCGTCATCCAAACGATACCTACATGATTGGTCAAACACGAAACATTAATTGGGGACTGATCCAAATCAAAGCAGCATCCCTGCACCACCTCGGAGAGTATTGATGCAATTTTCCAAAAGCTACTCCTCCATAACAGGAGGGCATCTTTGCAATTTTATCTGATAGTTCCGGAAGTCCCGTGCTAATCCTCAAAATTATGAACCTCTTTTAATTTTACTCCATCAATTTCAGCGTTATTTTATCTCTTTCCCTCGTGGGCGTATATATACACGTTCGGTTCCTTTCCTTTCTCGCCTCCCTTTTCTCTCTCTCCTTTTTTTCCCGTTTTCTCTCCTCCCTTCGCTCTTCCTGGAGATTTCCAGTACTCCCCGAGACACGAACTTTGCAAAGGTAAAATCGTCGGATGCTTTGTTTTCTCTTTTACTTAATTCGCGTTGTTTTATTTCCGCTTTAATATATTTTTTCGGTGTGGGTTTATGTTGCCTAATGACTTGATCATGCTTTGGGTTGTTTTAGCATCGGATGATTTCTTTGTTCTTTGATGATTTTTGGTTGCTGGGAGGATTCTGTGGGGTTTTGTTTCATGGGTGTGCGGATGATCGAAGAAAGATAGGTTTTTTTCTTCTTCTGGTGTTTGATGTTTTTGGGTTCACTGTTGGAACCAGTGAGCCTTTGGTGGTGGGGAACAGGGAACTTAGACGATGTTTTGTGAAATTGTGAGTGGTCGACGGAGTGTATCAGTTGATGATCGATTTTTCTTGTGGGCATGTACCAGAGGAAGTTCAAGTGTAGAAGAGGTCCACCCTTTTCTGTAGTTATTAGAGTATTGTTTACCCCGTTGTCTGTTGTTAAGTAAAATTCTTGGACATGAAGGATGAGGATCCGATATATATGGATCATGGCTTCTGATGTGGCTGCTTTATTCTAGTTGTTCCTTCGATGTTATTTCAACTATTGTCTGTGTGTTTTTCTATCATCTCCATTCATGCACTCCGTCCAATATCCCAGTTTTGCTTGATCTGGGGTTTATCCTCTTTGTCTTATTTTGTCTTTCTTAGCATGTGCACCGAATTTCTGTTTGCTATTTCAGTATTTGAAATTTAATTTGTGTCATTTGGTTAGGCGGGTCATAAACTGTGCCCATGAGATAGACAATATGGATGTTATCTTTATAACATCCATAATTTATGCATTAAACTCTTTTGTATGTTATCTTCATGCACTCCATCCAATAAACAGTTTCACAATTTATGCATTAAACTCTTTTGTATGTTATCTTTATAAAGACCTTTTGATCAGACAAATGCATGGTGAACATATAAAATATCCATCCCTCAATGTACTGTCATGAACTTTAGTTACTCTTGGTAATGCCTGCTTGCTTGCCCTCTTGGTGCCTAACAAAGCTATCTTCTTGAAGTATATATAATTGATGTGGTCAATGCTGTCATCCTCCACCTTTATCTGTAGTAAGTATGTTAATTCTTGTAGTTTCTAGAGCTATTGACATTTTTTGCACAAATGATGATTATAAAATGCCAGAAGTTAGAGCTACCCCTCCTAAATGTCATTCTCTTTATTGGCTGGGTTTCGAAAAGTCAGTTAATGTCATCTAGGTCAAAATTTGACATTTTATAAAGCCTCTTGAGTTTGTTCATTAGTATAAATGATAGTCTGATCATCTTGTGCTTCAAGAAATACTTTGGAAAATTTGCATTACATTCATATATAATTAGTCTGATCATCTTGTGCTTCAAGAAATACCTTGGAAAATTTGTGTCACATTCATATATAACCTTTCTTGTATGGAACCTTTGACTGTTTTTGGTCAGGATACCTGACGAATGTTCTAGTAATGTTATTGTTCTTTTCCTCACCATATTAGTTGTTTTTTTCACTCTTATCCAGAGGTATCTCTCTGTCACTCCTCCTAACTTAGTTGCATATATATATATATATTTATGCTTATTTCTTGGTAAACAAAGTTGCCATTATCACATATTTGTTATTGTAATATTGCAATTTTTTTTCGTCTGTTGGATCCATAATGTTATTGTCCCTTATTTTGTGCAGTTTGGCTGTTGGATGAATGAAAAAAAGTTAGCCACATTGCACAATGAAAAAGGAGAATGGAAAAGGAGGGGACCCACATCAGGATTCTTTCTCATTATTTAGATTGAATTTTGCAAATAAAGGATTGTCTTGGGCTGTGCAAATTCAACAGAAGTTGGAAAATATAATTCTGGACGATATCGCTGTAAAGGTTTGTGTTAAATTTTTGACATACCTGTTTGTTTGAGGTGAAAAATTCCTCGGTTGCATTTTCTTTTCTTTAGTAAAAGCTGCTAGACTTTATTCATTTTATCCAAATTTTAAAATCTATGCATGCTAGAAAAGTACAAGATAAAGTTAGCTTATTGCAAGTTTGCATGTATGTGGTTCTTTTGATTCTCCCTGGTCAATAACCTGTCTGACTGAAACCTCAATCTTCCGCACCTTATATTATCCTAAGCTCTTTTTCAGCTGAATTGGTAGCCCCGACTGCCTTTCCTTCTTTATGGGGAACAAACACTCCCTTTTGATGGTCTGAGTAAATTATCAAGTAAATTGCTCATAGTGTCCAAAAAATGGGGTCTACATTAAAAAGGATCCTGATATGAAATGTCTTACTTTGATGCTTGGTTTTCCAATGCTTCACCATGGGATGTTATATTTATTTATTTTTGTTGAATAAGCTAAACTAGCCTTATGGGAATGAATTGTCAACTCCAAGAATTTCAAAAGCATTACCTGAGTAGTCCAAATCCATCATAATTTCATCGGGTTTGCATTTAAAAAAAAGATCATGTCTTGAACTTTTCATTCTTATTGCATACTTTTTATAGGAGACGAGTAGGGCATTAGAGTTTATACGGGGAAAATCTAATGAAGATCATTTTTTTCCCTACGCAACTTCAATGTGGCTAAACCTGATTTAGTCGCTAACGGAAAGTGAATGAACATAGCCAAGTAATACAACTCTCATATTTGGGATAGCAAATTTGTGCCTTTTTTTCATCTAGATCCTTTTTGATGTAAACCCACTTGTTTCCTTTAGGCAATCTTCTCTAAATTGTATGATCAAGGTTCTTCTGTTAACATCGTAAAAATATATGATTGGCCAGGCTTCATCCAGATATGTTGATGCCTTTGGAGAACAATTCAAGAAGATGTGCGCTGAAGTTGATGATTGGCTTAAACCGTCTTCAGATTGTGTCACGCCACGAATTCCCTGTCCAACTAAACTTCATGAACCTACAGATAAGGTCCAGATAATGTCTTCTGAACCGAAATTCAGCGTGCTTGAGCCAATGTCGTGCGAGGTAGAGCCAGTAGCCAATGTGGTGCAGGAGACAGGTAATGCTCCAGAGGTTCTCAATATTGTTGTTTCTTCTGAACACGATGACAGCAATTTAGCTGCTCCTATGCTGCCAGCCCAACATGCTTGGATTGATGAACTACTAAGTTCTAGTACAAGTCCCTTTGAACATGAAAATGCAGATACGGCATGCCAGGTGTCTAAAATTGCTGAAGATGAGCATCCCATTAATGTGAAGCAGGCATCAGATGAAGGTGGGTTGGATGAAGAATCTGATGTAAATTCAGTGCCTAAGGCAGATCCAAAAACAGAAGAAATTACAGGGAATTTGACACCGGAAACATCAGAAACCAGTGTCCGTTATGAGGAAAACAGAGCTGATGAGAATTCTGAAGTTTGTGGTTGCAGTTTATATGTTGATGCAAGTCGATGTTCCTGCATTGAAGAGTTATTGCCATCATCAAATGAAATACATATTAACACAAATGAGTTTTCTGCCAATTTTATGCCAGAAATGCCAGAAATCATCAATGAGATTTCTGAATTGTTGGTCGATGCGCATCGATATCCTTGCATTGGAAAAGTACATGGTACCTCTTTGGGAAACTTGATTTCAGGTTCAAACACAGGTGGGAATTGTGATGGTGGTGATGCTTCTAGTCCTTCATCACAGGGTGCTTGTAACTCGCATATTGTACCTCTGATTACTGAAGTTCATGGATCACTATGTGAGAGGTGCAATGCTTTTGAGAGAGGGGATTGCAGTGCTTCTTCATCTGCCGCAAAGGATGGTACTTTGAATTTTCTTTTTGTTTATATTTTCTTGCAAATTTATTTAATACACTAGTTTTCTTTCAAAATTCATGGTGTATCAGTCAAAAATGTTATTTAAGTCCCCTTTTTCGTGATCACATGTGCATGAGGCAGTTCCAATGTGTTTTACAATGTCCTTCAGCATTTCAGGAAAAAAAAAACGTTCTTTCTTTATTGCATTTCTTCAAAAACAAAGCCCAACATGTTTTTGTTCTTGCCTTACTGGATATCATCTTCCAAGTGGAATTTTCATAAGGATTTTTTATTACTGAGTGACTTTTCTTTACATCGAGAATGTTCTTTCACTAATGCCTAACAAATAGGTGCTTCATGGTGATAATTTTCTTATACTAATGCAAATATTTTAGTTGGATCATCATCCTCCCCTTATTTCTTTGAATGGATATGTACTTTCATTTATTTTAGACGATCGTTTTTTTTTGCATAATGAATCAACGATTTCCGATGCCATGCTATTGTTGGTTCTTTGGTAGCTTATGTGAACCTGGAGCGGTCATTATCAGCCCAGTAATTATCATGCTCCCTTCCCTGCCTCCTTTAATGAACCTTGAGGTTGAGGGGTATATATTACATATTAAATTATCAAGGATGAGCTGCTAAGTATATCTCTGCTCTATGAAATTATCAAGAGAAGCCCAAAATTTGCAAATGTTCAAATAGAAAACACTTATTTTGCTATTTTTTTGTTAATCAAAACAGGAGCGTGGTTCCGTTTGGACCCTTCAGGTTTTTAGACTGTTTGCTCTGACCTGCGTAGTTTTGATAGTTACGTCCAACTGAAACTGCAAAGGAAACAATTGATTGTCCAACATGATCCAGTATATGCATATATATCTCTGTCTGTCAGTCACCAGTCACCAGTCTGTCCGTCCATCTGTCCTGATATAATTCCTGATTGGTACCATGTCTAAAGACATCTTAGTCACTTCCCTGGTTTCTCCCCATCCATCACAAATTTAGCGTCCTTCGAGATTGCATATGTTGAACGGCAATCTTTTATCTCATTTAGAATAAAATTCTGCTTTATATGATCTCTTCTCAATGCCTATGCAAATGGAATTTATGTTCTCCTGGGTTCGCTGATCATTTCTTTTTGTATATATGGATGCTTCAGGTGTCTATGACTATGGATGTGTATCCCTAAGCGATGAGGAACTGCATGATTTGCTTTCAACAAAGTTGGAGGACTTTGAAGATGTAGAACTTGGAGACTGTTGGGATGATTTAGATCATGAAGAAGTCCTTATCCTCTCTCAGAGACGTAAAACCAGTACATCGTACAAGGTTAGTTGCAAAACGGCTAATGTAGATGTGCTTCGCCATTAGCACCTCATATATAGCTTTAAGGTGTGAAATCGCATATGCAGTTTCCTGATGAGAAGTCAATTTTTTTAAGAGAAGGGTATATTGATCTTGTTAATCATGCCTTAAATTACTATCCAGTCATGCCCAGTACCTGCTCCCAATGAGAAAATTAAATGGAGCTTGTGATTCTGCCAAACGTTGGATTGGATCTGTTTATCTGAATTATCTGATTAATTGTCGAAGTTGGAAATATGTTACTTGGATTACACACCTGGTAACATGAGTGTCACGTATCCTTTTTAGGTGGACTTTTCCATGAGGGTTATTTAATTTTTTTTCAACTCCGATGTAACAACACGTTTCTTTAGAAATAAAATGACCTCCTGTCTTGATATATGGTTTTTCCCTTCAACATCAGAAGGGTTTTCCATATAATATCTCTGTGTTTGTTGTTGCATCTTTCTGATTTCCGTTTGTGCTTTCCTTCGAGTGCATATGTTCTTGATTTCCCATCTACGTTGTCAAAAATGATTCCAGTGATTCAAAACATACATTCTTTGAAGAATCAGTTGCATGCTATTCTTAGACTCCTTACTGCTGTTATCTGATTTTTATAAGAACTTGCTAAACTGTTAATCTTCCAACGACTAAGCTTCGAAGGCAGAATTTACATCGTTTCTTATAATTGTTTCTATTCATGAATAAATTTAGAAAACTGTAAATTTTCATTATTATGTTACTTTTCAGAATCATTTACAGATGTGCTGCCAAACACAGTATTGCAAACACTATCATTCTTGAATTATTATTTCTTACATAAAATATGCCGCCAATTACACCTGAATGCGCATTGATCGTGTTCATGCGCAATTTTGCAGTCCTTTTTGAATGTAAAATCTGGACATGATCACCACCCACGCCATTTTTTTGTTTTATTTGCAGAAAAAAATCAAGACGACGTTACGATCGATCTCTTGGTCCTCTAAAAACGAAGCTTCGAGTCAGGCAGCCAATCCACAAAGCAATGCCAAATGTGATGTATGTTCCTCGATTCCAGCTTGCAGAAATACGAGCATGGAAGAGCTTGCTAAAGATTCCTGCGACTCTGATTGGGAGCTTGTCTGATTCCGATTGGATTTGTTTTCACCACCTTTCTCTCATCAGATGTTTTGTAGGTATGGTCCCCGCATTGCGAACTCAAAATAATAGACGAGATCCGATTGAGTAGTCTCGTTAGATCAGCGAGCAAACTACCTTAGTCCAGTGGGTAATATAATTTTATTCCTGTTTTAGAGCTTATTTCATGGGAATGACTTGTGGCGTGATTCAGCCACCAATTTTATCTTATGATATACTAACATTAAGTTGATGTCTATGCCTACGAACGAAATCACGACGTGGTTGTTTTCCATGATGTGTGTGGTCGTCGAACTTCTGTTACATGGATTTGGTCCAATGTTCATGTTGAAAACGAAGTTCTGAGAATAAAGGAGCATGCGTTGTTTACATTGAGGATGGTCATGATGCACAATGCTGATGGATGGCTGCTAATGGATGTCAACGTTTTACACTATTAGCTTTGTTCGATCCTTGTCAGAGGTGACCACATCTTGGATGTAGTGTGGATGAGATTAACTAGTTTTTTTGTTTGCTGCATGTTTAAATTTATTTTTAAAAATTGTGGTATATATAAATCAAGAGTTTGAGTCAGGTTCTTGCATATTGCTTTTGCTGAGATGCCTTGTAATCATAGAGGACCGATCCTCTGCTGTAGTGCAGCAGGTGCTGTGTAATCATAACCCTTTTGTTCAGTCTTATATACTGTAGAGCTTGTTGTGCAACCTCCTCACATCGCTAGCAGGTCAAGCCATTCGTCTCAAAATGAAGGTATCAAAATATCTATTTTTCCTTGCTAATCCGTCCCGTTTAGGAGGATCCATTTGTACAAGGTGCTACACTTCTAGGGTTAGGGATTGTTGTTCAGGTCAAGCCATTCGTCTCAAAATGAAGGTATCAAAATATCTATTTTTCCTTGCTAATCCGTACCATTTAGGAGGATCCATTTGTACAAGGTGCTACACTTCTAGGGTTAGGGATTGTTGTTGTATCCTTTATACCATTATGTTACTACCATATGAGAGAGAGAGAGAGAGAGAGATCTACCGTTGCGGTTGATGAATAGTCCAATTAAGGGCGAATCTTGTGCATAATTTGTTGTGATTGTTTCGCCGCTATTTGTTTGTTTTGGTTTGTTGTTTTTTTTATGTTGGTTACATATAATAATTAAACGGCTAATTTGCAGGTTCTTCAGGATCGACGAATGTAACAACTTTCTCACTATATCCCTTGTGAGATTTAGCCCAAAACAATGCGAAACATTTACAGGATGATAGAGAGAAAAGGGCAAATGGGTCCTCCTTCAAGATCCATTTACCAGAATACATGTAAGCTTAACACTTCCCCTCAAGATACACATAGAGATCAAACATGTTCACCTTGTTCACATTCTTTCAAAGTTCATTGTGGAGAGACCCTTGGTAAACATATTAGCTAGGGGTGCACATGGATCGGATAAAATCCGTAATCCGATCCAATCTGTTGTCATTGGATTGGATTGGTTTGGATTTATAAGTTTAATGGATCGGATCGGATTAGAATTTTACAAATCCGTTCATCTATGGATTGGATCGGATTATTGTCAAAATCCAATCCGATCCAATCCGTTAATCCGTTAATAAATAAATAATATGTACTAATTTATTTGTTCTCATTAAAGTATATTATATATTAAAATTTATATGAAAGCTATGTGTAAATATCCAAGCTACTCTCTTTATAACTTAAACCTATTCCAATTCAAGGTTTACCACACACAACTTGCCAGAAAGCCCTTTATCTCAACCCACTAGTTGGTTTAGAAAAAAAGTAATATCTTCCTGCAGTGCCCTTCATGCCTTTCTAAATTTTTAAACAAAACATCCTTCTAAAAACAATAATACACAAACCTAAATCGACTCGGGATCCATTCCAACAACACACTCACATGCATCACACACATCTCTGCCCTCAGATGCACACATCTTCATCAGATGCCGTCCTTGTCCTAGTTGTACGCATGCACAGCCAGATCTTCCTTGCACATGTGCATCTAGACCTCGTCCTCTGCTCTCCCATAGCCGTCCACAGCCGAATGTTGTCTCGTCATCATCTATGCCTTCCTTGTCTCCAACTATACACACGCGTAGCTAGACCTCCCTCGTGCATGCGCATCCAAACCTCATCTTTGGCTCCCCCGAACCTCCCTCGCGTACGGGCAATCAGGAACCTCAAATACATCCCTCCCCACCATGTAGTCGCCCACGGTTCTTGTCCCAAACCTCCCTCGCACCACGTAGCCAACCATGTTAGTTGCAAGTTAGTTGTAGTTCCTATTTGATATATACAAACTTGTAATTTTATTCAAAGTCGTCGTTATTCTTATATGGTTTCTATGAATCACAAGTATGTTATTTTTATATAGGTATACAATGACTGCTTGTAATAAATCTATAACAAGCATATATGTTTTTGCTTTCCAAAAATAATTAAGTCAAATTACTTTTCAAAATTAACTATTCTTTTCTTTACATTTATCCATAATCTTAATTTTAGAACCATGATTCGAACGTAGAGGTCGACTATGCTACAAACTTAATTATAGATTAGGTGAGCATTAAAAATCCAAACCGATCCGATCCAATCCGTAATCCGATGGATTGGATTGGACTGGATTTGCATGTTTAATGGATTGGATTGGACTGGAAAAAAATCCGTTATATATGGATTGGACACGGATTAAGCCAAAATCCGATCCAATCCGATCCATGTGCACCCCTAATATTAGCAACCTCATCATTTGCCTTGTTCAAAGGAAGATCATTGTCAATCGGTTCTCTTCTAAAATGTCCGTCAACTTATATATCCCTCATTTTATCATGGGGAACATGATTATTAGCAAGATTGATTTCAACCTTGTTGTCACAGTATCACAAAAAATCTCTATAGGGAAGATCAACAACAATCTTAATATCCTGCCGTCAAATCCTCAAGCCAAAACATTTTAGTGACATCATTGACAATTGCTTGGCACTTAACTTCAACATTGGATTTTGCACAAATTGTTTTTCGCTTATCCATATAACAAGGTTTTCACTAGGGTAATGAAATAGTGGAAAATAGCCTCAGGTGCACTGTCTTGTGGTCCACACAAGGCGGGACCACTAAGTTGCTCGCTGCAATGACAACCTAGAGAGAATCTCCGGCTAAATTCAACAATTAACCCCCAATATAGAAATCAAGCAATGCAATATGAATGCGGATCAAAATTTATTACAGTAAAAACAAGTGTGTATAGTAGACAAGTAGGCAGGGGTCGAACACAGGGAACACGTGATGTAGCAGGAGTTATTTAAATAAATAAATAAAGCAAGTATGCATATACAAGTGTGCACAAAATCAATCAAGTGTTTGTAGATTTTTTTAATTAAATAATTCTTTTTTTATTATATATATATTTTTATTTTTAATCATCTGATTTTTAATTTCTTTTAATTTAATTATATAAATAATATATATAAGGACATATAAATAAGGGTATATATTATAAGTTTTATATAATAGAATATATATAATAAATATACAAAAATCAGAAAATAACATAAAATAAAAATCCTTTTTATTTTTTAGGGTTTAAAATATAACTAAAGTATTTACAATAATTTTTACTAATATAAACTATATATAATAACAAATAGGTATATATAAGCTATCTAAGGTATAATATATAGACATATAAAAACATGCAAAAATAACAAAAAAAATATTTTTATGTTTTTATGGATTTTTTAGGAATTTTTGCATTTTTTTTATATTTTGAATCAGAAATATGACAAAACAGGGGCTGTTTAACTATGCAGAATTTATTTGAGATTTAAAAATAGGAAAATGCTTTGAAATTTCTCAAAATCAATTTTTAGAGATAGAAAATATAAAAATATGAAATCTAATATTTTTGGAATTTTTGAGAATATTTTTTTTATTTTTTTAGGGTTAGAAAGGGTTTACTAATTTTAAGAGTTTCTTTTAGGATTTTTTTGTGATTTTTGGTCTGGGATTAGAAAATAGGCTAATAAACAATACGTAATTTATTTGGATTTTTTCAAAAAGGTTTTTATATATTTTTATATTTTTTTAAGTCATATGGGGATTAAAATATCTCTTTTGATTTTTAGTAAATGTTAAATACATGCAAAATGGCAAATAAAAATGATAGCGTGAACAATCCACCAATAATGCACATACACCTATTTTTTGATAATTTTTGGAGCATATGACCTATTTTAAATAAAAAGGAATGCGAAAAAATCAAGCTTGCATGGGTATATTTGCAATTAAAATAAAAGGCAGGGGTGCACGTGCAAAATAACTCAAAAGTTTGGATGTTAACTTTATTTTGCAGAACTTAATACAAATTACAAAAGCAAGGGGTGCTTGGTTGCAAAATGTCCACTCACGTGGGGGTCCACGTGAGGTGACCTGACGCTAGACTTAAGTGCAAAATTAAAAAGATACCAGGGCATACATGCGAAAAGTCCACAAAGTTCTGAACTTAATTAAATAATTACATTCCCTTTTACAAATAACCAAAAGTACGGAGGGGTGCGTGCAAATATTACCACTTAATGTACGTTCATCTAACCGCTGTGCTTCTGCCATGTGGACGATCTAACGGTCCTGCCCAACCACCACTTCGAATTAATTGGGCACCCCAGATTGAATCTGGGCCGCGTTCTTGATCCTACGGTAGAGCGGGGGCCTGGACGAACACACGAAGAACTGAGTTCCGATAACCTTTCATCTGAGATATCTCCTTGCTTCAGCAGTTGTAGCTTGATCCAACGGGCTCAACAACTTCCTTGTGCTCCTCCGCGTGTAGTGGGGCACTCCGAAGAAGGTGAGGGTGCTCCGAGTGCTCAAACAAGGTCTGAGCACCTCGAGCTGCTCCAGGTGTTCTCTACAGTTCCATACACTTTTTTGGAGTCGCATACCTGCACCAAAAGACTCCTTGGCTCGAGGGCTACTTCCTTGGCCATGAGGTTAAGCAAAAAGAGGTGTGGAATGAGATGAAGTTGGAGCTCCTGCGCATGCAGCGCAGGGAGCTTCGATTCCTTGATCCACGATGGATCATGGGGGAACATGTGGATCGATTGATGGAGCAGATGAAGGGGAAGAGAATGGGATGGAAATCGGGGGATCTGACGGTTGGATCACGATGATTTAGCCCTGGAGCTCGAGCTCCAGGGAATTATGAATTTTGGAAATTTAAGCTAACAAGTAGATTATACCTAAAATTAAAAGCAGAAATGAAAACTAGAACCTAAGATATACTTAAGAAGCAGAAGAGAATGATCTCAAACCAGCTGAGTGCCGGTGAAGCAGAACCACCGGTGGAGCCCCTCCAACGATAGGCGGATCCCACTTCCAATCATTCCTCCTCACTGTAGATCCTCTCGATCACTTGCTGTCACCAAGGCGAAGAGATTTGGGTAGATCCGAGGGGCTAAGACCGATGGAGGAGGGATCAAACTCTAGAAGGATGGAGGAGGATCAATTTTATATGCTAAGACACGGGGACTTTGTGAGGCAGATCTTGATCGGGTTGGTGAAGATTCGATGCTCCTAAAGATCGAGCGAGAATCATGGACGCCAAAGCTCATGTAAAATTCAAGGTGCGGAGTAAAATGATCATTAGTGATCTTGAGAAAATGGTGAAAAGTGGGTTGCTCTAGGTGTCTGATAGAGTAGAGGAGGCGAAGGGGGCAGTTTACCTAGGTCAACAAAGGGAGCTCTCTGGTTGGTCCACGTGTACCAACCAGAAAAATCCCAGAAGGAAATTATTGGAAAAATAAAAACAAATAGTAAAAGATTTAATTAAATTTTTATCAAAACATAAAAATTTTTGTAATTAAATGTAGTATTTTATACATATCTTTATTTATTTTGACGAGGCTTTTTATTACAAGTTAATATTTACATGTAAGATATAGGTATAAATACCTGTATTTTGGGTATTTTATTTTTAATATGTGATATTTATTTTATTATTTTATATAAGTATTTTATATATTTTGGTTTAATTTTATGTACATTTATTTATTATTATTATTATTTTCTGAGTTTGTATATACGCTTAGTTGATTAGTTTTATTTACATTATAGGTATATACATGCATATTTTACCTATGCATTAAAATATGTTATTTATTTTGATTTTATTTGATAGTTTTATTTTAATTTAATTATGTAAATATATTTTAAATAATATATATAATTTTATAAAAATAAAAGAATTAGAAAAATACAAAGAATAAGTATATTGAATAAAATATACAAGTATATTGCACAATAGGGTTCCAAAACCCAAATTTTGCATCATAACTCCAAATTAGACGAAACCACCTTAATTAAATAGCTTATTAAAAGTTATATACATTAAAAGTAATTTTGGTCCATTTTGATATAATACAGAGAAGGTACATGTCTGTGATTTTTTTATTTTGGCTTCTTATGTAGTGTGTCCCGGGCACACTGTATATTATTTTCCTATGCATTCAACTTTGTATTATTCTTTATATTTTTATCTATAATATTCATGTACAAGGTTTATTGATTTTAAGTATAAATAATAAAGAATAAATTAGATCCTAAAAATTAATTATAGTTGAATTAAAAAAGGATTTTTGATGTGTGTTTTGTATAATTCATCTGCCCTATCTCCCCTACTTTATTCCTTATCGACCAAATTATCATGATGACTGGGTCTCAGGGTCTAGGATCACTCAACATATATGGTGTCTCATTTTCTTTTATTTTCTTCCTTTATTCTTTAATTTTGGAATTAAATACAATAGATAAACAATACTTTATACAGTATTTTGTACAATTTATCGAGTGTTTATTTTGGTAAATTAATGATATATACCTGCATTCAGCTAGGTATTTAAGGCCAAAATGAAAGAATAAATATGATGAAATGGAGATTCATCAGGTAAGCACAATAACATGACACTGATCTTCTATCATCAATAAAGTGCACTCAATCTACAAAAGATATATCCTTAAATATTCAACGCTTCTGCTTTCCTAAAGATTTTAAACCTTTACTAGAATTACTCTCGATGTATATGAGAATTCAAGAAATAGCTTGCATATGTTTATGAGAGAGAGAGAGAGAAAGAGTACACATGAATTGTGAATTGACTACCCTGTTAACCGCATAGGTTATGTCAAACCTTGTAGAAAAAAACTAAAATATATCAGCTTCCCCACTAGCCTTTGATAACTTGTTTTTTTTCATTTCTACAAGTTTCTCTCCATCATTAATGCTTAAATGGTGATTAGCTTCAATAGGAGTGACAAAAGTTTACATCCAAGCATCCTTATGTATTTTAGAAGATCAAGAGCATATTTGCTCTTAGTCAAGCACATGCCAATGCCATCTTTAATTTTAGAAATTTCAATGCCACAAAAGCACTTTATCTTCCTTAAGTCTTTTAAACCTAAATTGAAAGTAAGTCTGCTCTTCAATTTGTAAATTTCATCTTCATAATCACCATAATTAACGATCATGTCATCAACATAAAAGAAAAGGATAAATGTTCTCCTATTAACGATAAAAACACTATGATCTCCATTTCCTTGCTTATAACAATTATCAAGCATAATAATATGAAGTCATGCAAAACAAGCCCTTGGGGATCACTTTAATCATAAAGAGCCTTTTTCAATTTGCAATATCTGAAATTTTCTCTCAAATCCTTAGAAGACATTTTTGACATCCAATTGTGACATCTTCAAAGTTTGTTGAACATAAATCTAGATAATAACGTACAATATTCATTTTGGCAAGATGAGTAAAAGTCTCAAGATAATCCATATCATATTTTTGCTTGAATTTTTATGAGCCTTTTTCAATTTGCAATATCTAAATTTTTCTCTCAAATCCTTAGAAGACATTTTTGACATCCAATTGTGACATCTTCAAAGTTTGTTGAACATCAATCAAGATAATAACTCACAATATTCATTTTGGCAACATGAGTTTCAAGATAATCCATATCATATTTTTGATTGAATTTTTATGAGCCTTTTTCAATTTGCAATATCTGAATTTTTCTCTCAATTCCTTAGAAGGCATTTTTAACATCCAATTGTGACATCTTCAAAGTTTGTTGAACATCAATCAAGATAATAACTCACAATAATCATTTTGGCAACATGAGTAAAAGTCTCAAGATAATCCATATCATATTTTTTGATTGAATCCCTTTTGCAACCAATCAAGCTTTGTATCTGCCAAAGGTTTCTTCGAGGTATACTTAATGGTATAAACTCATTTTGTCCCAACAAGACGAGAGCCTTACAGAATGTCAACAACCACACAAGTATCATTTCTTTAAGATTGTTCGTTTCATCTAAAATAGTAAGCAAACGATTTGATTTATTTCCTACTATGCTGACATTCATGAGAATCTCGTGAGAATCTCAATGAATCAAGAGAGATGATGAAATAATCATATGAAGGACTAAGATTGGAGTACGAAACTAATAATTGAGTTTTGACTAAGTGTAAAAGTTTGTTGTAGTACAATTCAAGACTCGATTATAACTATATAAAATTAGTTTAATTCTATCTCATTTATCCAGGCAAGTCTTGCATAGAACTCAAGGGAAGCTATCGGAAAAATGCGCAATTATTCACACCAAGTCACCTAATGTGTATGCTTGTAAACCTACTTCAATGGAGCAGTGTGCCTACCACCCAAAGGATTAGGGTTCAACCCCCATATTTACATGTTCAAAAAAATGTATGCACACTCTCATTATTGTATTTTGGTTGTTGTTTTGTGTTTTAGATTTTGTATTTGATTTTTGGTTTTTGATTATTTTTAAAATTATATTTATACATATAATATGTAAGTAAATAGTATATATTTTATATCTTTTAGTTTTATTTTTTTAATATTTAAATTTTAATTGATTTCTAATAATATAATAAAAAAGGGAAAATACTTACATTATATATACAATTAAGAAAAAGAAGGATTTTTGAAATATAATAATGTGATAAAAATATAAAGTTATAAATTAAATATCAATAGATTTTTTTTAAATATTTCGGGGATTTTTGGAATAAAAAATATAAAAACAACATAAAGTTTAAAAAATAAGTTCTTGTATATGAAAATGACAACTACACATATATAAGTAATTTTCCTAAAATATACACTACTAAAAGTTTCTATAACACTTTTTTTGGTTTTTGTATTAAAATATGTCATTTTATGATTTTTGTTACTTTTAAATGTTTTTGGCCTGTGGGTATAGATGCGCAAATTATTTATGTGAAAAATATACGTTATACTATCGTATGAAATACAGTTACCCTATTTTTAAAATTTCTTCTCAATACAGTGAACTAATTAAAAATCAAACAAAACCACACCACTAAAAAAAGTTTTGCAATTATTAAAATAAGAAATTATTATCCAAAAATTCTAAAAAAAATCCTAAATGGAGTGTAAATAGAAGGATATCGCATACTATTTTTTGTTCTAAAAGAAATAGCAATTTAACCCCCAAAAATCAAAAAATCAAGAAGCATTTCACCAAATAAATCCCACATACCTCGTTTTTTTAAAAATGTCAAACTCCTTTTGTAGGCAATTATGCACACCGATGAGGCAAAATATCTATGATTCAACCTAAAATAATAGCATTATGATTTTATATGTAATTAATTAGCAAAAAAATATATTTTTCATAAAAAAAATATACAAATTGAATCTGGCTCCAGAATTCATGAAAATGGTCTCAAATGGCAGATCTCAAGTTCAAAAATAAAAAATTTAAAAACTTCTAAAAAATCTCAAGATCCTAAGAGATATTTACCTGTAAAGACAATGACTCATTTGCAATTTAAAAAGGGGATATTTATCCCACGAATCCTATAAACTTTATAAATTACCTTCTCGACCTTTGAAACAACATAATTCCCCCCTCGACTCCGTAAACTTCCTAACTCTTACCCCATGAACTTTGCGGTTAATATGTTTGAAGCTCGTGGGATTCTTAAAGTAATTTACGGGATCGATGGGATCCAAAAAGTGACGATGAAGATGGAATGCAATTTACTTTTGGACCATTAGATTATAACAATAGGTCAAAAGTGATCAGTTTGATTCTACCACGCTTTTGTCATATGTATATGTATATGAGTATGTATATATGCAGGCGTGTACAACACGGGCAAACACACACATGGGCAGGCGGGCACGCACACGCACGTATTCACACAAAATATGTCTTTTTTGGTCCAGATGTTTTAAAGCAATGTTGAACTTTTCATCAAGCTTCTTGTGTACATATAATGATATAAAGTTGTCGTCTTTCGCCCTTTCGTAGTCACATTCTAAGAGTTATTTTCCTTCAAATTTGATTCTCTTTGTTTGATGCCTATACAACTCTTCTTCCTAGTTATCATGATGGAGGATTGCAAACTAAAATCATTTGGAATCAATATCAAATTACACCTTGGTTATAAAGCTTCCCCATCTACCTTTAACACTTGTTGACATCTGTCGAGACCAATTCATCGACCATGAAAAAGAACAATTCCCTTCAATGATATAATCTCCTTCCCACAATGTAATGTTGTTCACCACATCATGATTGTACGAATAAAGAAGGAAGCTCAATAAGATCGGTACCTTCTCATCCTCCTTGAGAAGCGATCATCCCTTACTATCTTCTCTACAATTAAAAACGTATGTCAATATTTTTAACTCATCCAAGTACTCTCTAGCTTAGTCCCCATAATCATTCGCATACCTTGCAACTTCGTTTTTATTGATCGATAATATTTCATAAAATTGGACTTTTGTTATCATTTGAAAGTTATATAGACATTGATAAAACCACCTAAACCATAGCGTCAAATTTCAGCGAAATTCGGTCGAATTTCTATCGAATATCGATATCCAGTCGAAATCGAAATTCGACCGAAATGACTGAAATGACCGAAAAATGGGGGTCCTAGTACAAAAAATGACCGAAATTCCGGTCGAAATTCCACCGAAGTTCCACCGAAGTTCTGTTTTGGTCGATACTGAAATGGTGATCGAAACCGACATTTAAAGCCTTGACCTAAACTACTGAGTTCGCAAATACTATTGCCCACTTAGCTTATACACTTATTTGCAAGAACTCTCACCTTCTTTAACTTTTCAACATTTTTCTCCTTTCACGACATTTTACACCTCAACTTAGAAAATGTTGCTATGCCCTTCGTTATAAAATAAAAGTATGTAATAATGAATATTATCTACTGGAAATCATTTTTTATACTTGAAATCATCAACGAATGGCATGCGAACAAGCTTGTGGTATATACTTAGTTTTGTTGCCAACCAACTATTCTTGGCAATTGTTCTCAACAAGCTTGTTGACAACAAATCCTCGTATTACTACTTACGCTTCAAATAATAATTGTTATCCAGTGTGTTTATCATCCGAATTTCTACTAAACGCATTTTTTTGATAATAATGTCAATGGATAACTATTTCTTTATGAATCATCGCTAGTGAAATAGCAACAAATATGTCATTTCTTGTTAGTTTCAAGAATAAAAATCTTTCTTTTTGCAATTGATAATATAACAATTGATTCCAAACTATGCGTTACTATATATATGTGCATTTTATTATAATGCAACCTCAAGAATCCTCTTGCTATTGCTAAAGCATATTCCCATCTGCATTGCTTGTTTGTTGTACATGAGCTAAAAGCAAACCACCTAACTTATTCCTTATTAAATTTCCAAATTTCAAACATTTACATGGAGAAGTTGTTCAAGTGTTTTCATATAACTAAGTAGTGTCATTAGAGTAAGGAGAATCATTAACCATAACAAGAAGAAGACTTGAATATGCACGCCTTACTAAATCTTATGAGAGAACTTCAGAAGGGTCGACATTCATACATCAGTTACATGAAGAGAAAAAATACTATTCATGGCTATTAAATATCATCTTCCTCTTGCAATATGAGAAAAATAGAAATAACATATTTATCTTTAGAAGCTTGATAACTAAGCTACATGTGCCAAATAAACATATTTAGCTTCGTCAATGGAATATGAAGCAGACGCCAAATGCCTATTAATAAAGTAACGAGATGACGTATTCACCAACATTTTTGCTATTTGCTAACAAGACTTAAGTGTATACATCAAGCTTGTTGAGAACAAGAATAGCTTGTTGGCAACAAAACTAAGAGTATATCTTAAGCTTGTTGACAAAAAAAAAGATTCCGATAGCAATCACCTTGGTTTAAAAAAATCCATGTAACAAAAAATGGCGATATTGATGGAGAAAAAGAGGTCATGAAACAATAGATCCATTCACAACAATAAAATTGGTGCGTCTTAGCCAATACTACTGCTTTGAATATTCAGAGTGAAAGAGACAGAGATAACTACTAGTTGCAAAATTATCTTTGATTTTTATATTTTTGATATATGTTATATACATTATTTAATAACTCACATAACAATGATTATTTGACTTCATCATTAAAAGTTGTATTAATCATGTTTACCACTGATTGGAAGAAAATTGATGATTATGTCAACGGACAACTGTTATAATGAATACTATTCACTGTTATAAACATTGGATAATAAATCGTCATATTATTCGTTGTTGTACTTGTAGTTTCATTCTACTGTAGTAAGTGATGCATCATCTTGATTCTGATATTTTGTTAGAAAAAGATTCATAGTCATTCATCAGAAGACAGTCCGAACATGTCATAAGTTCGTACATATAAGAAGTTTTCCACCTGCAAGGGCGTGGGGCAAAATAAGCCAGTCCAAAAAGACAATGTATATTTACCCATACAATCGATAAATATAATAGCATTCAATCATAAACCTAGATTATCATCTCAAAAAGAACCGGCTGATATGCAATTGAGTACAAAATCATATATCTCGATATTTTAATCCCTCCCTAAACTAGATCACTACAATAATAATATCGGTTGATTTTGATATTAAGACGCTCCAAATCACTACAATAAATTGGTCTAAGATCAACTAGATTATGGCAACCGAAAAGTTAGCAGTGGAATTTCTTTGGCAATGAAGAATTAGGCATCATAATTTTCTTTGCCAAAGTTGTGGCAACACAAGTCAAGGTTTCATTACCACATCTACGTTTCATAACCACAACTACATAATATAATGTCGCAAATTATTGCTGTATTTCTTTTTTAGAAGTTTGCATCACAATTTCTTTGTTGATTAATTCATGATATTATCTTAGATAGAGATACATATAACATGTATACTAAGCTAATACAATCCCTATCCAACTTTCTAGACTTAAAACGAATATGTTTTCTTGCCACCACTCTTACCTAGTTTATGGCGAGGAAAAGTTTGTTGCCAAAACCAAGATGTTTTGTCAACTCAAATGATTTCTTAATCATTTGATCCATATTGTGAGTGACGCATGTCCATGATATTTTACCCATCGTCGGTTCCCCTTCAACACTATGTAGAGTTGCACTCTCGCTCTTAGCCCTGATCAGGAGATAATTTGGCACCATTTTACTCATCTAGTTAATTAGTTACTTTTTACGTGCAGGTACTACAACACAAGAAAAAAATGATTCGTACTTCATCTTAATAGTATATATATCCCTTCCTTGTGGATACAACTAGAGCTCGAGAGATGCATGGTGTACCTCCGTCCACTCTAACCTTTGATGAATGAATATGGTAGTGAAGAAGCCATCACGAGTTGATGGAGTCACCAAGATATTTTCTAACTAGCTTCATTACGTGGACCTTCGATGAAGAGACACGCTCTTCATGCTTCCTCCACACTAGGAAAAGGATACGCTCACAAGAACATAGATCTTTGCTCCATCTTCCCTCAAGAGACCTCAGTTTTTTCATCGACCAGAGCAGACACTCGAGATGAACACATGAGGAAGTGGACGGGCGAGAAAAAAACCCACATTGACCTTATCATCCCTTTGTATTTTTATACATATGCTCCGATACAGATTCGACATTAATGCACAGAAGGTCTATGATTAGGGGTTCCGACGAAAGCCTAGAACTCGCATCAATCGAAGAGCGGAAGAGAAAGCACATATAACTCCTCTGACTTGCCTTTCCCCGTACTACTTGACACTTTTTTGGGAGGATCTGATTATGACTACTGCTCGAGAGGGAAAGGGAAGGATCCTCTTGGTCGTGAAAGAGATCAATGAGCTTCAGGAGACTGATGCTAATGAAATTGGCCTTTGTGCTGAGGTGGACGAGAAGGCTAAGGAGTCCCGATGTCGATTGTAGCAGCATGAGGTCTCATATTCCGGAGAAGGACTTCGCATGTTGAACTCTTTCGTCCTGGGGGAGGGGTAAAGTAAGGTGCAATGAGATATGCCAATAGGAGCGAGGTTTGTTTAGGAAGCATGTGGAGGATGAGTTTGTTCACTGGTTATGGAGAAACTATTAGATTCTCAAAGCTGTCAGTTCACGACAAGCCCTTTCTTTTACTTATTATAGGACTACAACATGATTTCTTCTATAATATGAAATGCTCCTATCTCTACTTTCCATGCTCCTATCACTACTTTCCATAAAGGATGCGAACTTGGAAGTGGGACTGAAACGTCTCCCCCGTCACTCCTCCATTCCATGCTTTAGCCGCCCTGGTTAGCTGCCTACTCGGTCACCTCATGCTACTTTTTTCTCTTTTACCCAAAGCTAGAAAAGT
The DNA here is from genome assembly GCA_037367405.1 of Ottelia alismoides. Taxonomy (NCBI): domain Eukaryota; kingdom Viridiplantae; phylum Streptophyta; class Magnoliopsida; order Alismatales; family Hydrocharitaceae; genus Ottelia; species Ottelia alismoides. The sequence continues at coordinate 207,228 of JAZKJV010005253.1, read as the reverse complement.
GAAAAAAATCAAAGAAAATCAGGTAGACAAATAGCTTCTTTCGGATGGATGATCGGTAGTTGCTTACTCCTACTTTAAAGGGTGGTTTTCTCAGTGGCAGTGAAAAGGCTCTGAAGCCAAGGTTTGGATTTTGGACTGGTAGCGGGCGGGCGGCTGCCTCTGCACCACCTACGATTCTTGTATCTCTTGCTTGCATCGTAGCGGGATCAAACACAGACCACAGGTAGGTTAGGGCTCGCTCTTGCCTGCCCTTTCAGGAACCGAAGTGAGTCTTTATTGCTCCTCTCAAAGTCACTATAAGCTCACATCCCAAGGACCCAGGGAAACCCGAAAGAAGGCCGATTGCACTAGTGACTGCATTTGCCCTCGACCACTAGTAAGGGCAAGCAAAGCTTTCGTTTTCTTTGCGCATCCAAAAAGCAAGCCATATCTAAGGAAGGGCCCCGTGCGCTAAGGCTTTAGGCCGTCGAAGCGATATGAGAAGGTCAGGTCATGCTTCTTCGCTTGGTGACTGATGGTCAAGGCACCATATGAGTCGGATCGCTCTTTCTACTGGGAATGGACTACCGGGGAGGGTTACAAAGGGATTTAACTAGAACTCCCATTCAAGTATTTTTTTTCATGTTTTGCCTGAAGGTCTGGAGAAAACGGCAATCAAGAGGATTCCCCTAATCCTCCATTCCGACTAACAAAACGTGAAATGTCGTCTGACCTCCTAACAGAGATTGGATCTAGCCATAAGAAGAATGCTTGCTATAAAGAACTCACTTCTTAGTCTTCGACCCCTTCAGTCTAACACCTCCAAATCAGTGCAATGGGATGTATCTATTTATCTATCTCTTGACTTGAAATGGGAGCTGGTTTAAAATGAAGGGATCTGAGAGTGTCTAGGGTTGGGCCAGGAGGGTCTCTTAACGCCTTCTTTTGTCTTATCGAGTTATTTCATCACAAAGACTTGCCACGGTACTCCAAACCTACAAGTACACTTGTAAAGCGCAGTACAACAGAGAGTTGTATGCTGCCTTCGGGAAGGGTGAATCAGCTCATCAACTATTTCCAAATGCTCCTTCATCCCCGGGATCAAGCGAGGGCTTGAATTGACTTCTTCACAAGTGCCTGCCTGCCTGACAAGGCAGAAGATAGTCAAAAATTGGATGATCTGGGGATCCTGCAACACAGACTCATAGTAGGATTAGTTTCCGGGGGGGAGGGTGAAGTGAAAGAGGGTTCAGGTTGAGCCTAGTCCCTGTCCGAGTGGGCCCTCCTCATGCACTTTGACGAAACGCTCCTTTGGCTAAAGTGAGGATGAGATTAGGCTCCTTCGGGCTCAAAGGAAAAACATTGCTTGCGGGAGTCCCCAGAATATAGTCTAAAGAGAAAAAAGGCACTTCTTGTTTGCCGCTGATCTCCCTTTCTTTTCTTTTTCGCAAGGCTAGCCGATGTGAGTGAATTTCAACGAAGTCGGCTCCCAAAAGATGGAATGATATGTATTCTTATGCCACCGATTGGTCCTATAAGTGAAAACAGACTGGAAGTCTTTTTGGAATCACATACTAAGGGTGAATCTTTTTTTATTGTCCATAAGCCATGCATATATAATGCTATTATTACGTTAACTTTGGATCTAATGCATGAGTTGAATTGATAAATCCATGAAAAATTTTGTGGTTCTTCTAATGTCTTGATATTTTGATGCATGATCATTGGGTTTACACCATCTTCTATGAAGAGAATACTCCTTGTCATATTTATATAATTAAACAAAATTAAAACTAGTTCATGTTTAAGTTCTAAAATGGTGTTTAATTCACTACAAATTATCTTACAAGTTTCTGATTTTAAGCTTAACTTCTACACTCAGTATTTACATACATTCAATTAACTACCTAATAATCGTATTCTGGCAAATTTTAGTGACCCATATCCTATATCGGTCGACTAGTTTTCCCATCAATTGACTTATACTTCAATCGATCGAGTAACTATTCCCTCAATCAACTCATGCCACTTATTAGTCGATAAATGCTCTCTTGACTGAAGTTAACTACGAATCAATTCAAAAGAATATGTTAGCTAAGCTTAGTGATGATTTAGTAAATCGACGGGTCATCTATTAATTGGTTAGTTCATCATTATACTCCGACTAGTAAGATATGTTTGTACTTTTGAGTTTCTAAATGTGTTTCTCTTGAAGAGACATATCTGTAAATGAACTTTAACGTTTTCTAAAGGGTCTTTACTTGTCTTTTTGTGATATATAAAAAGGTTCGTCACTTGTTTGTTTGAGAACCCTTATTGTTGACAAAGATTATACGAGTATTAATAATTATCCTCACTGAAAAATGAAGATAAAAATGTCGATGAGGCGACCGCTCACGAAATCCCATGTCAACCAATAATTAACCCACACAATGAATAAATCAAGCAAAGCAAGTAAGTGTGAATCAAAATTTATTATATCACACTAAAGATGTATAGTAACAAATATGTAGGGGTCAAACACAGGAAACAAAGGTGTAGAGCAAATGAGATAGAAAATTAACACATGGAATTGTCCTTCAATTACTTAACCAATTTATGATTTTTTGTGGGTTTTATATTTTTATATTTTTTATTTGTATTTTTAATTGTTTTATATTTTATAAATATATTTTTTTATGTTTTCTAATTTTTAATTTCCATTCCTTTTTAAATAAGTAATATAAGAATACATAAAGCTATATACAATATAAGATAATATAATTACAAATACTAATAAAAATACTCACAATAAAATATTTTTTGGATTTTAAATAATTTTCCACTATTTTTGTAAAATTTTATATAATTTTGCTAGTTTTTAGGTATTTTAAATTGAAAAAAAATTAAAATAGGGAAAATGAAGTAAAAAGAAGTATTTTTTATTTTAAAATATTAAACCATCACAAGAAACCCCAAAACTTTTTTCAAATCAAAATATACTTAAAAAGGAAAATTAAGGATAAAGAAAAGTATTTTTAGACTTTTTATGAATTTTTGAGAATTTTTATAATATTTTTAGTGTTTTGTGAATTTTGGGGATACATGTATATATACAGTTTAATTTTTTTGGATACGGATACAAATATGGTGCAAGATATTCCAATGGATACGAATATATATATATACATATATATATATATATTAAATATATCTGTTATAAGGATAAAATATATCAGATATGATTATTTTACGGATATAAATACAAACATGGATATGTGTTTTTTTTAATTTTTTTCATATATGGATATGGACATGGTTTTCTAACATGGATTTGGAAACAGATGCAACGTTCAATTTTTTTCTAAGATATGGATAGTGATTATATTCTAGCAGATACATATACGGATATGGATATGGATTTTAATTTTTCTACGGCTACATATATGGACATGGATGATGTTTTTTTACGGAAGCGGATATGACATGGAAATGGATTTTTATTTTTTTTGCAGCTATAGCTATTGATACAAATACCATCTTTAGTTTTTTAAGATATGGATACGGGTTACATTTTAGTGGATGTGTATACGGACATGGATATGTGTTTTTATTTTTTCAAATACAGATACCCATAACATTTTCAATTTCTTTAGAATATGGATATAGATATGGTAATAAAATATTTTAGCGGATACAGATATGGATATATCAAATATATCAATTGTATGGGAAAAATCAAATTAGTTTCCATTTAAATCTGACTATTGATTCTTTATACGAATATATCGATTACATGAAAAAATAAGTCTGAGAATACCGATTATTTTTTCTACTTAACAAAATATATCAAAGAAATGTTATTTTCTTTCTATTCTTTTCCCTTTCCATATATAAGAAAGGAATATTTTTCAATTCCTTATGATACAAACAATGGAATGGAAAAACTTTTCCCTTTCCATTCCATTGTTAATTCCATTCCTGTCTTGATTTAATTCCATTGTAATTCCTTTCCAATCAAACAAACGGGGTCTTAGCAACTCTAACCCAGGATTTTCTTAGTCCAATTCTTCTAACCATGGCCAATGGGCACTACTAGATTGGGTCCTTTGTTCATTATCACTCTCGGATCTTATACCCTTGATAAAACTTACCCTATTACCAAAATCCTTCTTCCATCATAAACATATGATCATTAACTTGTTGGCCACCTTTGCCAAACCTATTTACTCTTTTAAAATGGAAGGTTGTTGATTAAATAAACCTTCATTAAGAGAACTTGTCTCGTGCTCTTGGAGACTCACCGAGTACCCACAACCCCTTCCAAGTTTGACACATCAATATGGTGAAGCTAAAAAAGATATCACTATTTGGATAAAGAAATCCTACTACAATTATCGTTAGAGAAAGTTGGATAAAGAAATCCTACTACAATCTCGTGCTCTTGGGGCTCTTCGGCTAAAGAGGTAAACCCCTCTTTGGGGGATTTATCCCCTTAACCTATTTTTTCTCCCTCCACGTGGGTTCCACTCTTTCTCTTTTTCTAATACATTAAATAAATCATATTCTTTCATCAATTCCATCAAAAAATAATATATTATACCATCATATCGTATAAAAATTATAACTACTACACTTCTACCCACTTTTCCAAACTTCAATACAATCGCATCACAATAACTATCTACTTTTCCAAACTTCAATACAATCATATCATAACAAACCCACTCCGAGTTTAACCCTCTATTAAAATACCAAAATACAAAAATGAGTTACCTTCTACCAGTTTAACCCACCCTAACCCGCATACCAAACGCTTAGAGGACAAGTTGACGAAGTGCTCATTGGATGCAAATGAACTAAAACAACTAGCCCGTCTCTTCTCAAGCCCCTAGGCAACTCGGAAAGATGAGTTTCTAAATGGAACCAACATGTGAAGTTCACTTGTATTCACGAGGGGGATATAAATTCTCGATTCTTTAGAGCTTGTTTGGTTACTGGGTTGGGATGGGTTGGGGTATCCTCCTGTAAATAATAGCTGTTTGGAGGGTTGGGATGGTTGGAATAATAATCGTGATGTGATGTGACATTGATTATATGTTATATTAACTTTTTTTAGTGATTATAATATGTTTTTTATGTTAATAAGTATATTTGAACAAGGTTAAAAACTATTATACCAAAGAAATTGTAGGATCAATACAAGTAATCCCTATCCAAGAATGCAGGGTTGGAGCTAAGGGTATGACAGGGTATCCCAAGATACCATGGCAACCAAACGGGCCCTAAGCAAGGCCTTTGAACTAAGGCCCATTTAACTAGATGGTTGAATCGGGAGTCCGATAATACCAGATTTATAGCAGGTACCCTGAAATTGACGTGTAAAAATTCCCTATAATTTAATATGTATGTTAATATATGTTTTTTCGATCATTGTTCGATTAATATTCTCACCAAGATCCCACCGTTTCATAAATACATAATAACATAATTAACGCTATAAGCAACGAATAACCTGAGAATTTGTTGCTTTATCGTTTGATGTTAACTATACACCAATACATATTATTCGTATCAAAAACAAAATTATCTTGTTAATATTGGAATCCTTTCACTTATTCATTAAAATTTATACTAACTACCACTAATTTAACAATGAAAGAAGGATTTTTTTAAAAAAAGTTTTTTACCACATGAACCTTAGAAACTGGTTAAATTATCTATATGACCTTTTACACAAAGTAATTACCCCATCAACCTTGTAAATTACCCAAGGACTCCCACGAGCTTCAAACAGATTAATCGTAAGGTTCATGGGGGTAAGAGTTGGTAAGTTTACGGAGTTGAGAGAGAATTACATTGTTTCAAAGGTCAAGAAGATAATTTACGAAGTTTATAAGGTTTGTGAGGTAAAAATTCTTTTAAAAAAAGAACGGACAATGTTGTTATATAATTTGTTGTTAACAATAAGAATAAAAATAACTTTGTCTTTTTTGTTGCAGTAATAATAAGATTACAATAAGAAAAAAGTTATAGCAATTTTCACAGCAGGATTAAATGAATTTTAAACGTGTTTCAAATATATTCCATATACTTTCGAGTGATATTTTGATGTTCATTTAAAAATTGTGGAATTAAAAACAGTTCCTTATATTCCATATATTTATATTTATGAGGAAAGAAGTACCGAAATTGATAAAGAAAAATTTACTTTTATCACCGGATAGTAATGCAAATATTTTCTTTTTTGAAAAAGATATATATACTTGATGGAAATGCAATTAGTCAGATATGAAATTTTAATACTAGGAAAAAATACACTTCTATCAATCTGTATAAAAATCTTTTTTATGATAACAAAAAAGAGGTAGATTATATTTGAGATCTCCAGGGAGAATGCAAAAGGATATATATCTCTACTCAATCAGCTGCAATATTCGTTTTATACAGGTATCGATTTTCAAATAAGTACAAATGTGGATATTATTAATTAATTTCACATATGTAAGCATATGTATATGTCTAATATATTACATTTTGACGTATGTTTAACATAAAAACATATAAGTTGAAAGTGGAACATAGTATGTCCGGGATTCGAGTTGTTAGAGGTAGCTTTCAAAATTAGTTAAGTTGAGGTTACGCATATTATTAAAAATAATAGAGTTTTTATCAGCTGTGAGTTTTTATCATCATAATAAAAACTTGATTATGTCTCTTCTTTTATAAGCTGATATGCCCTCAAAAAAAGAAGAGACATAATAGAGTTTTTATCATCATAGTTTGAAAAAATCATGATTAAGTTGAACTCATTGACGGTTAAACTAACTGAGAGGTACAAGTGATAGAACGACAAGAAATCGAAGGGCACAACTGATATTCCCAAAAAAGAAGAGATATTCCAATATCAGTTATATCTCTTCTATTTTTTTGGAATATCAGTTGTGCCCTCGATTTCTTGCAGTTCTACCACTTGTACCTCTCAATTAGTTTAACCATCAATGAGTTCAACTTAACCATGATTTTTTTCGAACTATGATGCATTTAAGAGGGACATAACTCTCCAAACTTATTCATCTTCTTCTTCCTCCATTTGTTCTTTTTCCTTTCTCTTTATAATTTCTCTCTCTTAACTATACCTTCATGCATCCATCAAATTGCTAAAATTTTTGCACTTTCACGGATATATCACTCTTTGTGGATCAAATGATGTTTTTATTGAATTTTTAGGCAAACTTTCATGAAGCAATTAATCAAAATTTTATCTGAACTAAACAAATGCTGATAGTCTCACGTTTCAGCCCACAACCTCCTTCTTCCCTCCCCTCCCTCCTCCCCCCCCTTGCTCATCCTTCGCCCCCTTGCTCCTCCTCCACCAGCGCCTTCTTCATCCTCCTCCATTCCCTCTTCGTCGAGAAACCTTGCTGCTCCTCCAGCAGCTTATTCTCGTCCCTCCCCCAGTCCCCTTCCATGACCTTCTCCCCTTTCCTCTCCCTCAGCGAGCACCCGAAGCAACAGCCTCCTCCCTGTGGAGGTGACGATGGTGAGGTGTCTTGTGGTAGAGGAGGAGGCGGCGAGGCACAACACAACGGAGGGGATGACGACAAGGCGCCACGAGGAGGTGGGGACAACGACAACGACGGGGATCTGCTCGAGGGCGATGAGGTCGAGGGCTTCGAAGATGACGACATCGACATCATCGACAATGGAGGAAGATGAGAGGGAGGAGGGGAGGTCGGGCTTCATGATGGGAACAAGTGGTGGGAGTAAGGGGGAGGAGCTCGGGATGGCGACAATGACAGAGGAGCGGGGGGAGGTGCGAGGGCAAGGGGAGGAGCTGGAGGGCGGAGGGAGGAGCTGGGAGCGAGGGGAGGAGGCGGTGGAGGAGGAGCATGAGGTTGGGGAGGAGGAAGAGAAGGGAGGAAGAAGAAGAAGATGTGGGAGGAGGAGGATGAAGAAGGGGATCTTTTCAGTTTATTTTTTAAAATTTAATTCTCGATGTGTCATCAAAGTTAACATCCGTTTCTGTTGGGAATGGATGGTAACTAACCCGAAGGCACAAGTGATAGAACGACAAAAAGTAAGATCACAACCGATATTCGCAAAAAAGAAAGATCTTAACTGATATTGGAATATCTCGGAAGGACATAACTGATAAAAATATAAAACAATAACATCGTGCTTTTTATCACAATTTAAAGGGTCCGCCCCGATTTACAACAAAAATATGTTGTTAATTTATATAAAAAAGATTAATTTAATGTCCCAATTGTTGTGTTCTCTTTTCTTGGTAGTGGAATATAAAATTAATAGAAGTCCAACAGATCCATGTGGTTTGTTTTTGTTCCTTGCAACTTGACTCCACGCCCCTACAAAGGAAAGATACCTCAACGCCTAGGCCTCCAACGATCTTGAACTCTTACCTTTCTCCAAGGCAAGTGTGCAAACCATAGGAACATGCAGAAAGGAAGGAACTTTTGTGATATTGAGAGGGTTTAGATTCTCTTATTAGGAGAGAAATTTGGTGGGCAAATTACAAGATAACGACAAAAGAAATAGATAATATGAAAATAATAAGAAAGATAACTAATATCGCAACATTCCCCGTCAAACTGGAGCGTAGATATCGATTAGGCTCAGTTTAGAACAACATCTCTGATAAGACCCTCTGGCTAGGGCCTTAGTAAGATAATCTAATGTCTGATCTCCAGAGCAGACATGCATAGTGGCGATAAGACCCTTTTGTATCATATCACGAGTGTAGTGATAGTCCACCTCTATATGCTTGGTCCTCTCATGAAAGGTTGGGTTGTTAGCAATGAAAAAGCAACCTGGTTGTCACATTGGAGGTGCATGGGAAGAGACAGCTCTATAGTCAGGTCCGTAAGAACAGATCTGACCCACATCATCTATATGCTAGCTTACGCCATGGCCCTGTATTCTGACTCAGGACATGATCTCGCAACCACAGTCTACTTCTTGCATTTCCATGAAACTAGGGAATCCCTATGAACACAAGGAAGTCTGAAGTAGACTTCATATCCTTTGGGCGCCCAGCATAGTCTGCATCTACACATGTTGTAATTGAAACAATTGTACCTGGAAAACCCAAAAAAGATGTCGTGGAGTGGTCATGTGACCTCACAAGGCGGACCACATTCTCTGAGGTGACTGACACGCCACTCAATGAACAAATTCAATAATTAACCCACAATATATATTCAAGCAATAAAACTGAGTGAGTGTGGATCAAAATTTATTATCAAACCTTACAAATAAGTGTGTATACTGGAGAAGTAGGTGTAGGATGTCGAACACAGGGAACAAGCTGGTGTAGCACTATTATTATTTATTGCTAAATAATATATATATATATAGCGTCACAATATACTCTTTCTTAATGTTTTTGTGGATTTTTGAATTATTTTTTCCCTTTTTTATTTGTTTATATTTTTTAATTCTATAATAACAATAATCATAATTTTATACTTTTTTCTGTTTTTTTATTTTTTTCTTTCTTTTTAAAATATAATAACTATATATATCACTATATATATTAATTTGTATAATGTAGGTTATGTATAGAATAAATATAGAAAGAGTAAAAAATACAAGTAAGAACAATCCTTGTTATTTTTAAAGGGATTTAAAAAATATTTATAGGATTTATTTCAATTAATAACAATATTAATTATATACATCTATTTATTGGTATATAATACAATATAGGATATTTTATTTATAAATATAGATAAATATAGTCAAAATTTACAAAACAAAATTTTTTGTGTTATATATATTCTTCTATTTTGGTAATTTTTTGATGATTTTTTCACTATTTTTTATATATTTTAAAAGTCAAAATATCCTAAATCAGAGACTTTTTAAATAGGCTGAATTGTTTTAAGATTTAAAAAACTAAATAGTTCTAAAATTTCTCAAAACTAATTTTTTATGTAGTAAATACTGTATATAAAATATAGCATAAAAAGCTATTTTTTGGATTTTTTGTTGATCTCTTATATTTTTTAGGGTTAACAAGGGTTTGTGATTTTTTTAGATTTCTTTTGATTTTTTGTGATTTTTTGTTTGTAGTGATAAAATAGGATAATAAATAATAGGTAATTTTTTTTGGTTTTGTTATAATAGTTTTGCAATTTTTTATATTGTCTAAGGCAAACAGGGAATAACTATGTTCTTTTTTATTTTTAATAAATATAAAATACAAATGAAATTCTAAATAAAATATGTGGCATGAATAATCATGTCATCAGGCATTTACATCTATTTTTGCATGAAGTTTGGAGCATGGCAAGTATTTTTAGAAAATAAAAGTACAAAAAGAAAAACTAATTAAGCTGGTAGGGGCATTTATGCGATATTAAATTAAGGCAGGAGGCACATGCAAAAACACCACAAACTTTGAACTAGAACTTAATTTTTATAGATTAAACTACAAAGACAAAACCCGAAGGGGTACAAGATATATTTACCCAACTCACGTGGGGGCGTGTGAGCAGAGTTGGTAATGGACTCACGTGTAATTTGCAAAACTTACAGGGCTGCAATGTAATTCCTCCATAAAGTTTCGAACTTAATAAAATATTTACAATATTATATATGAAATACAAAAAGATAGAGGGGGTATTTGTAATTTTACCCACTTATGCTTCCCGGATCCAACCGCTATCTTCTCGCCACGTGGAGAATATGATGGTCCAACTCGTACCCCTTCAAAAAGAACGAACATCCCATTTTAGATCTGGGTTGTGTTCTTGATCTGACGGCTGGGGAAGGGCCAATAAGAACAGCTGAAGAACTTAGTTCCGACGAGCTTTAACTTTGGATTTCTCCTTGCCCCGACGGTGGCTACACGTTCATGGTGGGCCTCTACAGCTGCTGGTCCTCTTCGGTGAGGTCGAGGAGACTTGACGGGGCTCTGAGGGCTAGAGTTACTTCCAGGTGACCTGGAGGTGCTCCAAGTTTTCTTATATGCTCCAGACGAGCCCTAGAATGCTCGAACTTGCACCAAAAAATGAAGAGGCTCGAGGGCCTGCTCCTCATCAGTCCTTGAAGCTGCTACGCAAAAAGGGGGATGAGGATGGAGAAGTTCTAGTGGAGAGCATCGGAGGGTGAACTTTGTTTCACCAAATCCAAGTGAGGGTTGATCAGAAAATGGGAAATAATGGAGAACGTGTAGGGAATCTAAATGGAATGGAAGATGGGTGGAGATACAATCGGAAATGATCGAATTTGGCTTGGAGCTCAAGCTTCAGATCAAATTAGGGTTTTTTATTAAGCCTAAACCTATCGATAAAAGCAAAATTAAATAGCGGAAATGAAATTAAAACTTAAAGATTACCTAATAAAGCAAGAAAGAGGCCTCAACTAGGTCAGAAACTAAGGAGGCTGGACCTGCCGGAGCTTCTCAGGTGGTGGTTGTGGATTGGGCTCCTCTAACTCTCCTCCTCGCTGCAGAACCGAACTTGCTCTTGCTGTCACCAAGGGTGTGAAGCTCTAGGATTCTGAGGGGATAAGATTAGCTCATGAGTGATCAAACACCAAAAAGATGGAGAACGGTGAAATTTATAGGAAAGTGATCGATGAGTTTCGATGCTTGATTGTGTGAAGTGGCGAAAGGGGTGGTGAGCAAGGCAAGGTCGGCAAGGATCAGGGATGTGTGGGCTGGAGGGGGACAGAAGGATCGAGGTGAAGGGAGGCATGGATGAGTCCTGGAAAATGGGCTAAAATGGTAGAAATCGGGGCCTAACAGGGGTGGCCCAACAGACAGGATAGTTGACCGGGGTCAACAATTGCTAGGTCCTGGTTGGTCTACGTGGACCAACCAGGAAAAAGAGAATAAGAAATATTTTGTAGATTCATTTAAAAATATCAAATTAATTAATTAATTTTTAGTAAAAAAATAAGAAAATGTTTCTAATTTTATATAGTATTTAATGCTTATTTTAATTTTTTTCGAGGCTATTTATTATAGGTTAATATTTACATGTATAAATATAGGTAAATATTCTTGTATTTTATGTATTTTAATTTTAATTTGTATGTTATTTTTATATACAAATATTTTATATATTTTTATTTTATTTAATTTCATATTTAAGTATTTTTATTTTGTTTTTCTAACTTTATTTGTATAATTAATTAATTATATACATATTCTTTATAGATATATATAGATATATTTCATCTATGTATTAAAGTAATTAATTTATTTTAATTTTATTCTAATCATTTTATTTTATTTTAATTATGGACATATGTTTCAAATATTATTTACAATTTTATATAAAAAATAAAAAATGAGAAATATACAGAATAAATATATTGAATATAATATACAAGTATAATGCACAATGGGGGCCCAAAGTCTAATTTTGCATCTTTACTACAAATTGGATGAAATCACTTTCATTAAATAGCTTATTTAATTTTATGAAAAATAAAGGCGAGTTTAGTCAATTTTGATACTGCATGGAGAAGGAACAGGTCTGCAAAATTTTCTTTTCGACTTTTTATTTTATGTATCCCGGACACAATCTGCATTATTTTTTAGTGAAATCAATTTTATATTTTTTGTATTTTATCTACAATATTCATGTTGATAGTTTTATTATTTGAGGTGCAAAAATAATTAATTAAAATGGGTCCCAAAATGCAATAATTAGGCAAAATAAATTAGGCTTTTATTGGTATTTTCTGAACAATTTCTCTACCCTATCTCCCCCTACTTTATTCCCTGTTGACCAAATCATCATGATGACTGGATCTTGGGGTCTAGGGTAACTTAATGTCTTTGCCACTTCATTCTTTTTCTTTTCTTTCCTTTAGGTTTTTAGAATTAAATATAGTACTTATACATTATTTTATACGATATTTTACTATTTTGTACAATTTATTGAGTACTTATTTTGATAAATTAATGATATATACATGCATTTAGCCAGGGATTCAAGGTCAAAATGAAATAATAAATGTGATGAAGTGAGGATTGATCAATACCTCTGTTGAAAAGAAGTCCCGTACCTGGTGATGTCTTCGAATACCTCAGAATCATATGGACTCCATCTGTATGTGCATGCCTGGGCTGCTCCATAAACTGAATCACTCTGCTCATGACAAAGGATATGTCAAGCATGGTAATAGTCACATATATGAGCTTGCCAACAAGTTCACCGTACCTTCTCTTGTCGACCTCCTCAGTGTCATCATCATAGAGCTTCATGCTCGGGTCAATAGGAGTAGTGGCATGTTTGCAATCTATCATGCCAATATCTGAAAGAAGATCTGTAACGTACTTCCTCTAGGTCATCACAGGACTTCGATGGTTCTTGACAAACTCCAGTCCAAGGAAGTAACATAAATTACCAAGGTCCTTGATAACAAACTGCTGACCTAGGAAGTCCTTGGCAACCTAAATGCCCTGCTCATCATCTCCTGTTACAATAATGTCATCAACGTAAACAAGAATGACATTGGTACCTCCCTAGGTCCTGTGTACAAACAAAGAGTGACCAACAGTTGATCATGCAAACCCTTGTTGCTCTATCAAGTCCGAGAACTTCTGGAACCATGCTCTTGGACTCTTCTTAAGGCCATAGATAGCCTTGTGTACCCTACAAACCTCCTGACGTGCTCCCTCAGCAACAAACCCTGGTGGGTGCTTCATGTAGATCTCCTCCTATAGATCACGATAGAGAAAGGCATTCTTCACATCAAGCTGATAAATGGGCCAATCTCGTGTCACATCAACAGACATAAGAATACAAAGAGTAGAATGTATCAAGGTTGCAAAAGTCGTTAGTCGGTACTCGGTCGGTCATGTCACTGACTAAGGATTAATTGGCAGTCGGGCGATTAATCGGATTTAATCGGACTTTAATCGGCTTTGAATTTTTAAATATATAAATCATTTTTATACATATATTGTTATATATTTACATATATTTATATTTTTTTACTATCATAATGAATCAAATAAAGTAATTGAATTTAAATAAAATATTAAGCGTATTAAAATAAGTATGTTTTTCAAAAGGTAAAAAATATGGTATCTCCTAGTAAAAAATGGTTGACTAGTAGACCTAATCAAAATTAGTCAGTACTCGGTCAGCCACCCCACTGACTAGACTAGTCAGACCTACTAGTCGTTCTAGTCCCGTGACTTCTACAACATTGGAATGTATGACAACTGGCGAAAAATTATCCTGATAGTCCACCCCTTATGTCTGGGTGAACCCACGTGCCACAAGTCTTGCCTTATGACGATCCACACTACCGTCTGCACGGTGTTTCATAGTGAACACCCACTTACACCTCACAATAGATGTGCCAACTGGAGCTGAAACAAGACTCCATGTACCGCATGCCTGTAGCGCAATCATATCCTCCTCCATGGCTAACCGCCACTGGCTGTCCTGAAGAGACTCCTAATATGTCTGTGGTATCTCCACCACTGATAGTGCCAAGGTAAACCTCCCAAAATCCTCTAACAGTCTGCTCAAGGAAACCTGGGCTGTAGGAGGATAAGTGGTACACACATGTCTCTGCATTTGTAGAGCAATTGGCACATCAAGATCATCTTCCAAGTTTCGAACCTGTAAGTTCTCCTCTTGAGAGGGCACATGCTAAGCTTGTATGGAATCCTGATGCACAGACAACTCAATAGTGCTATAAGTAGAAACATTGTGCTCATTACATACCTGTGGCATGTTGGATGATGGACAAGACTTGTGAGAAGGGGAAACAGAGCGAGACCTACGAGTAAACACACATGGCAAAAATTGAGTCACGATAGGAGGTGGAGCCACAGAAGCAGGTGTAGAGGCAGGAGTAGGTGTAGGTGGTGGTGGTGGCGGCTGTGGAGGTGGTGGTTGAGCTGGAGTATAGGGAGGTGGTGGTATGACAGTAGGAGGTGGAGGCATGTAGATCTCAACGTCAGAGTCTGATGGGGCTAGCATGCCACCTGTTAGAGAAAGATACATGGCATACTCAAAGAAAGTAACATCAGCACAGACAAAGTATTTCCGCCTGAGCGGATCAAAGCAATGGTGCATCTTCTGGGTACGAGAGTAGCCGACAAAAATGCACTTGACAACTCTAAGAGAGATGTCACAACATGGAGATAAATCATGGGAAAATGTAGCTGAATTGAACACACGAGGTGTAAGGGAGAAAAGATCATTCTCAAGAAACACAATCAAGAAAGGAATCTTCTCTCCCAATACAACCAAGGGCATGTGGTTCACTAGATAGCATGTAGTGAGGATTGCATCGTTCCAGTAAGCATGAGGAGCACAACTCTATATCAACAAGGTTCTGGTCACATCAAGTAAGTGACAATGTTTGTGCTCGGCAATATCGTTCTGCTCGGATGTATAAGAACACGAGGTCTGGTGAACAACGTCAAGAGATCTAAGAAAGTCAGAAAGTTGTAAGGTGCATAACTATGAGGCGTTATCAGAATGAAAATACTTGACATTGGCAGAAAAAATATTCTTTATCTCATTAATAAAATATTTGATAATAGACCCAACCTCAGACTTATTCTTCAATAAAAAGACCCAGGAAAGTCTAGAAAAACCATTGGCAATGATCAAATAAAAATGATGTCCCTTGTGATCTGGGACATGACTCAGATCCTAAATATCTAAATGAAGGAGCTCAAACAACTGAGAACTGCTCCAACTCTGACGGGATGGAAATGAAGACCGATGATGCTTCCCAAGCTGGCATGCCTCACAATGGAAGGAGGATCTCATGGAAATCTGAGGAAGAACATGACACAGCTTCTGTAGAGGAAGGTGGCCAAAATGAAGGTGCCACAGATATGGAGAGACTGGTCCAATATGTAAAGTAGAAACACCAGCATTAGGAGGTTGGACCAGTCTATAGAGCCCCCACTGTCACGACCATATCCAATCACCATGCTCGTGAGTATGTCCTGAAACATGATGAATACTCATTTATCACTCTTTATTCTTATATTTTAGCTACAAAAACCTTTGCAAATGCATGTATATGTTTGTAAATACAAATAATTACCAAAAGCATGCATTATGTAAAAACTAATAATTAGCATGTTTTTGTGCAAAAATAAAAGAATAAATATTAAAAAGAAAAAGAGGGAAATATTTAGAATAAATATTGAGCAACCTAATCCCAAGGGAGGGCTCAGCATGGGCCTGACCGCATAAAAGCCAAAGTAGAGAGAGATAGGGAGCTCATGTGTGTAAATATACCTGTAAATATCACAAAAATATTTTCCTCCAAAAATAGAATAAAATGTGCTTGTATATATTTGTATATATTTATAAATACAAAATCAAAACAAAAATTGAAAAATTAAAAAGAAAGATAAAAACAGTCACATGTAGATATTCACCTTGTATATATTCCCCTATCTATATTTATTTCACCTTATAAATAAATAAAATAATTTCCATAAAATTTGTATATATTTTATCTTTTATGATGTAAATAAATAAAATAAAAACCATAAA
The DNA here is from genome assembly GCA_037367405.1 of Ottelia alismoides. Lineage (NCBI taxonomy): Eukaryota > Viridiplantae > Streptophyta > Magnoliopsida > Alismatales > Hydrocharitaceae > Ottelia > Ottelia alismoides. The sequence goes on along the minus strand of JAZKJV010005253.1, from coordinate 190,750 downwards.
AACAAAAAAACAAAATAAAAAGAATAAAATTAAAAACCAAAAAGAACCTTGTACATATACCATGTATATAGATGTATATAGCTATTTAATTAACCCTTGTATATAAATAATACAAATAAAATAAAAATATCTTTTTATTCCTAATTTTATGCTATAAATAAATAAAATATAAAATAGGGATAAAAATGTATAAAAATAACAAATTAAAAATCAAAAATTAAAAAGCCATATTGTAGATATACCTATATATAGCACTAGAAAGTAAATACCCTATTTTTATTTCAAAAAATTAATTAAAAATCACAAAAAAATAGAAAAAATTAAAACAAATATTTTCCATGTTTTAAGTTTTTAATAATTCGACCATTTGCTATTTTTAAATTAATTTCCAAATCATTTCCAGGTGGTTGATTCTCATTGGTCCACGGGGGATGTTGACCCCCCGGTCAACTCCCCCCTGTGGACCACTTCCCACGGGTCCGTGACGCCCGACCCGATTTCTCACCATTTTAGCGTCACGACCCGATCACCTCACACCCAAACCCAGGGTCCTATTTGTTCTTTCCAGATCCGACACCCTCGCCGGGATGCCCGCCTCGGGGTCCGCGCTCTGAGCTGCCCTACCCGATCGACTTTAGCCGGACCCCTGGCTGTATAAATGCCAAGCTCCGCCTCCATTTTCCCGATCTTTGGCTCCCCACCTTACCATCCCAGGACCTCCATTGCCATCCTCGAGGTAACAGCTCGCCGTTGGCCGTGTCGCAGAGAGGAGAGGGTGCCCGGACCTTAGATCCGGCGTCTTCGCACTGCCGTGCTCCGCCTGAAGGTAGAGCTCGAGCCCCGGGCCTCGACGACCCGCGAGGCGACGACCCAGAGCTTCCAGAGCTCACGCCCAGTCGACCCCTCCGCCCAGGTAGCCTTAGTTCTCTTCCCTTTTCTTTGATTTTGCATTTCGCCCAAATCGCCCCTTCGCCGTTCACCTTCGATTCCGGCCATCTCCGCCTTCGTCTCGATCATCGGACCACCCCATCACGTTCGCCTTCTTTCCGCACACATTCTCCGCCCATCCATTCAACCCAGCTCGCACATGAGCTGGGGTTTCGAGCTCCTCCGCTGTCGCATCGCCGAAGCTTGACCGCCGCGCCGCACCGATCACCTCCACCACCGCTAACGGGGTCGAGGAAACTTGCCCTCGACCCGGGAGTCTGTTTCTCATCTTTGCAGGTTCCCAGGAGACCATCTGAGGGCTTCGACATCCAGGTGCAGCAGCTTGACCTCCGCCGGACTCGCCTGAGCTCCTCTGAGCTCCGTCGAGTCATCGGAGGGTACCAGTCGACGCGGGATCCCAAGGCGATCCTTCCCCGATCTTCAGCTGCCCGCGAGGAGGCCTCCAGCGCCTGCACGAGCCCGGTGAAGTTTGCCAGAGCCCAGTTCGTCGAGGACCCTCCCCTGCCGTCTGATTCACCTCCAGCTCCAGTTCGCATCCCAGCCATCCATTTGAGGAGCAGCTCTGACCGTCCGATCATTTGGGAGGCTCGATCGTGACCGTCGATCGTCGAGGGTTAGCCCCAGCGCATCTGAGCCGATGGATCACCACGTGGCGCGCATCCGACGGGCGACTTAATAAAGGGTAAATATCATCTTAGGCCCTTAGTTTCTTAGCTGTTCGTCTGTAGTCCTGTAAATATTCTAGATACTTTATTTTAATTTGGTAAATTACATAGTGGACCCTACCATTTTCTGTATTTACATGTATGCCCCTGTGTGTAGTGGAACACGTGCGTCGACACGTGCTTATCTGGGATTTTTGCATGTTTAGCCTCATAGTTTCAGGGTGTTAATGAATGAGCGTAACTTTTTATTAATTGCATATATGCCCCTGTGCATGTATTGAAATTAGTGGGTATTTTACACTGAGGCCCCTGGACTTTTAATACCTGTTATTAAATAGTCCAGGAACCTTAGGTTATTTGCAATTAGGTCCCTGAGTGCCCAAGTCACGCGCCTCACGTGTGTTTTCTTGGAAATTTTGCACCGGACCCCCTGGAACTTCTTGTATTTGCGTACAGGTCCCTGTGCACTGTACCTTAGTTTTGATTTTTAATAAAATATCAAACCAACTCCAAATATGATGAAAATTGGATACATGGCTCCTGTCATGGTGTAAAGTTTTCTCCAATTTTTGGATACATTTTTTATTTTATTTACTATTTTTAAAAATTCAAAAACAAGCTTTTTCTTTACTGTCTAACTTAAAAATTCACAAAAAATATTAAAACACCCTTAAAAATTACAAAAAAAATAGACAATAGTTTTTTTACCTTGTTTGATTTTCTGACCAATTTTGATCATTTTTGGATATCTAAAACTCATAAAATTGAAAAAAAATTAAAAACCCTATAAAAATTCTAATAATTAATTTAAAAATCCAAAATCAATAATTCCAGTGCCTAAATTTCCTTATACTTTCTAGTTTTTAGGAAAATTACCTTCAGACCTTGATAGGGCCTTTATTTATTTTATATTGGCCCTCCAAGTCTGACTGGACAGTAGCACTGCTTTCTTATCTTGTTTGATTTTTAGAAAATTCAATAAAAATCAGAAAAATACTAAAAATTAATCAAAAATAGTAAAAATTATAAAAAAACATAAAATATTTTTATTTGAATTTTTGGGTGATTTTTGAGTGCCTTAATAATTGCTTGAAGTTGGTTGTTTTATTGTTTTTTTTATTTTCTTTATTAATTAAAAATCCAAAAAATTATAAAAACCCTGAAAATCCACCAAAAACACTTTGATTTTATTTTATTCCTTTTTTAGACTACTTCGTAGGCCGCAAGGCCATTACGTGCTCCTTGTGTTCGACCCTGGTCGCTATACCAGGTTAATATAATAGCGAGACCGCTACTTGAGTTTCTCTGATTTTTATCCGATTTGGTGGTCTATTTTTCTCGATCGACTACGCTTGGTGACTTGGGTCGCAGTGACCCTTGATTACCTTTTACTCAAGTGATCAGGCGTATCATCAGAATGGCGCCGTTGCCGGGGAGCACGACTTAGTAGTCTTTCTTTTTATTTTTCATTTTCTTTTCATTCTCTTTTTCGCAGCTTTCCGCGGCTTTTTCTGAGTCCGCGGCTTTTCACGGCTTTTTGTTTTTCTCTTATTTTTGTTTTATTTTATTCTATTTTATCTTCTTTTATTTTTGTTTTTGATTGATTTTGTTTGTTTATTTTCATTGACATTTCTGCACATATACCCCTGTTTATATTTTCTGTTTTCATTTGATTATTATTTTTGGTCTATGACACTTGTCTTCTTTCTTGCGAGGGCCGAGGACCGAGGCAGTGACTTTCGAGAAGCCGGCGCAACCGCGGGATTCGGAGGCGGCTCCCTTCTGCATGGAGCCGCAGGAGAGCGTGAGAGAGAGGCTGAGTGGGAGAGGATTAGAGTAGATTAGTTTAGACTTTTTGATCAACTGTTGTAATAATACAGGGATAGTGTCGACTTGGACTTGGACTCTTTAGCGGGTCTATTCCGCCGAGCACCAGTGTGCTCGGGGGATCCTTAGGTTTTTCGCGGCTTTTTCGCGGCTTTTGGTTTTTCGCTGCCTTTTACGTTTTTACGTGGTTTTTCTCAAGCCCCTAGATTTAGGACTTTCTGTTTGACTGTGTCGTACTGAGTAGGATCCAAACACCTAATAGACTGCTTGTGCATATAGATTGTAATTGGACCTACTAATAAAATATTAATAAAAATAACTGACTCACTCCCTTCGAGCCTACGTGCCGTAGCCTGCCCTGCCAAGCGCTGCTCCTGAACCCGATGTGTCGGGAGGAGGAGGGGTAGACCGAGACCGGACTCTTGGATCGAATGATTGGTGACCAGTTAGACGGTTCTTCGAGTAGAAGTTGCCTGTTTAGGGACTCGGCTTTTTACCGCTGCACCATTTAGGTATTTTTTTTTCTTTCAATTCTGCGCGGATCATCTTGCATGTAGAGTGCTGGAGACAGGTAGGCATTTCTATCTTTGCATGCATCATTGATTTCATCGCGCATCGGCTTTTTCGTCTTCTCCCCTGTTTTTGACTTAGTAATCAGGAGAATCGAAAAATTCGTTAGGCCTTTTGTTGTTATTGAAAAAGATCTAAAAAAAACAATAAAATTGGGACTGTTTAAACTATTGATCCTAAAAGACACTTGATTTAAAAATTTGTCTTGGGGAGAGCAACCCCCTCATTGTTTGGTTTGATTGTGCGAGAGAGTGACCCGTACACTAGGTAGAGCCCTCCGGTGCTATTCCCGACTGACTACCGACTTCTTCTGTGCAGGACAGTCGGTTGGGAAGGTATCGGGTATCCCAGCAGGTCACGTAATCGCTCTGATATTTTGTTTGTTCACCAAAATAAATTTGACAAGATAATTTGACCGAGCCTTTACGGTCTTCAGCTCGCGTTGCGTTGGTGAACTGAGGGGTTTGTTTGTGATCATAGTTTCTCCAGATCTCATCCGCCTTACTCGCCACATCAAGATGATGGGCGGACGATCTCTTAGGCAGCCTCTGGTTGCACCGCTCTCGGGCACGTCTACCCGTTCATCTAGGTTGGCTCGCGAGAGCCGAGACCAGCTCTCCGAGCCCGAGTATGATTCCGCCCTGTTCCCCCTCGACCCCCTTTCTTTCGGTTCCGAGAGACCACTGCCAGAGGAGAGATTAGCATATTTATCGGCACCTGAGTTTGGATCGTTTGGTTTTGCAGACACCATGGCCGGCAGTTCCGAGGATCGCTCTAGAGGTCCACAGCCTGAGCACTTTGTGTTGGACCAGGGTGCGATCAACTCCACCCTGATTGCCTCCCTCGAGATAGTTCAGCAGCAATTGAGGGATCAGGGAGCTTTCATGCTAGATATGAGGAAAGAGATGGAGCAGAAGAGAGCAGAGAGAGACACTACAGGCGGGTGGGTCTAAGGGGACGGTCGAAGACCGTCCTCTTTGTCTGTATAACCGTCCCCTTTGATCAACGGGGACGGTTCTTAAACCGTCCCTTCAGCCACCATCTCATTTGACTAAATGGGACGCTTCTGACAACCGTATCATTTAATTAACCATTGGGGACGGTTGGAACCGTCCCTTACACGATTACTATTAGGTACGGGTGCAACCGTCCCTACAACCTATTGTATTAGCGACGGTTAACAACCGTCCCTAATAGTCATCAACATTTTGAGACGGCCCCAGAAAACGTTTGGGGACGGTTATCCCCGTCGCATACGTTGGGCAGATGGGACGGTTGTAACCGTCCCTTTTACTCTGCAGGTCCTTTGCGACGCCAACAGAAGCCTGGAAGATTCTATAGCGACGCCAACAGAAGAGTATTAGGGACGGCTGTAACCGTCCCCTTTTCCAGTAGCGTCTATAGCGACGCCAACATAAGGGTATACGGGACGGTTTTAACCGTCCCATCTGCGCTGAACCTTTGGCGACGGTTATCACCGTCGCATACGTTTGTATGTAGGGACGGTTGTAACCGTCCCTTCTACTCTGCAGGTCTTTTGCGACGCCAACAGAAGCCTGGAAGATTCTGTAGCGACGCCAACAGAAGACTATTAGGGACGGTTGTAACCGTCCCCTCTTCTAGTAGCGTCTATAGCGACGCCAACAGAAGGGTATAAGGGACGGTTTCAACCGTCCCATCTGCGCTTCGTTAGCGACGCCAACATTACCGTAATGGGGACGGTTATAACCGTCCCCAAAAGTCTCCGTGAATTGTTCTGGCTGGGGGGACGTTTCTGTAGCTTTATAGGTGACGGTTACAACCGTCCCCAATAAACCATGACAGGAAAAAAAATTCATATATTCTGGTTTCTTCCCTACATCATTCAACATTCAACATGACAATATTATGAATATCATAAACTCCGCAACATCCTAAATATCATCAACATGACAACATTATGAATATCATCAACATGACAACATCACGAATATCAACATGACAACATGACATCATTCTTCTCTGCAAAAGAACTAACCACAACATTCAACATCCAAACATTATGAATATCATAAACTCAACATCAAACAACACAACATCAACATTAAGAAACGATAAGAAGTCTACATAATGTTAGGCATTAATAAAAAACATTACAATAAAAATATCAAAATTAAACTGAGATGTACTACATCCATGCTACCTACTCAGATGCGCCACTCCCGTCACTCTCATCGGTCTCCTCCTCACTCTCCTCATCGTCGTCGAGATGTGCAGATTGTACAGGGGGCGTGGCTTGACTTTGAAGACGGCTTATTAAGGACATGACATTCGCCATGTCCATACGCATCTGGGCCATCTCTGCATCTTGTGCAGTCATCTTTGCCTTTACTTCGCACAGCTCCCTCTCCATCTCTCTTTCTCTCTGGCTTCCCTGCGAGGAAGACTGCGACCCACCTGCACCACCCATTCCGTACCATGTACGGATCGTTTCGCCCCGTCCTCCGCAACGGATGTGTCCACTATGTTCTGGACCAGTAGCTTGACGGAAGGCATCATCGGCCGTCAACGGGGGATTGCTCATCCCCGTGCTATCCAGCAAGGAGGTGGTAGAGAGCCTAATCATTTCTTCCTGCATATAAGAAATATAAAATAATTTAATATATTACCATAAGTAATCCTTTAAGTAAAAATTGCATTTATACTTACATGAATTGGTGCGTAGGCATCATCAACCCACTGCACCTCTCCTCATAAGTTTCGGCTCTTTGACCCAGCAAAAACCTCTATGCGGATCATTTCTCTTTCATTTTCCCTCAACTATAAAAAGTAAAACAACATCTTAAAATTGTTTTAAGACTCAAAATTAATCATTGTAAATATTTTTTAAATACATACAAAGTCGTCCTTCAGTTGGATGGTGTTCTTCCTTCCCATCTTATGCGTCGACCTAAACCCTTTCGAACGATTCGCCGTATTCTTGGAAGAAATCGACTGAAATTTCACAAAGTCAGTATAAAAATAAAAGAAATAATTAAGAAAACTATATACATACCGTAAAATCCTCACTGGACCAAAAATTAATCAGCTCCCTCCATTGCTCTGATGTAACACCAGGTGGGATATTATGCACAAGCTGCTCATATGGAATCTAGGGGTTGAAGTAATACAAATGGAGAAAAAAATATCGTCAATATCTAAATCTTTTGATATAAATAATAATAAAAATTTTACCTTAGCCTTTATGCGTCCCTTGTATCGACGCAACAACTCAGCAGCATGGGATAAAATCTGAGAATCGACATGGGTATTTCGTTCCCATGTAAATACAGCCTGATACAACAAATATAATAACGATTAGGTCATAAAATTAAAAAAATATTTTAAGATTTTAGAATACCTCCAGATCAGCAAGTATGGCAGCCTTGACAGCATAAGGAAGCTGTCGGAAGTCGTGGGTGGTGATGGGGACGCGCGCACGGGCAACCTGGCCAAGGTAGCTCTGGAACTCCGTGGAGTTCTCTCCTACCGCATCTCCGCCAACAATGCGTACAGGTAACGTCTGCCCTGGTGCAAGACGGTATAAGAATCTACACTAAAACGGTCCACGCAGTCTCTGTGTAGCTCCACTACCTGCATCAGAAGAACCGCCCTGTGGCTGCTGGGGAGGTTCAGGGACCTCCCGAATACGTCTAGGTCTAGGAGCCATGTCTACAATTTAAAGAGTTATTTCAAATATATACATTTCGATAGATGACAATAATTTCAATTAATAGAAATTGAAAATAAATAAACATTACCTGAAATTGCTAGTTCCAAGTTCCAATGTCGTTGTCTAATACCTCATGGAAAAAATCATTGGAGTTATTTTGATATGCAACATCATTGTCTAGTGCATCTGCCTCTTCGTTTACGTCGAAGAAATCTCTCGGTGTTGTTTAAATTGGTATTATCCATCAACTAACTGAGTTATCTGGAATATAAAAGACCTGTTCGACCTGACTGGCAAGCGTATACGGTTCATTTGTTTGTAACCTTCCTGTTTGCTTTAAAGAAAGAACCCCATTTCTATCCTTCCTGTAACCTACTCCAACTCGACCCACATCGAACCAGATGCAATGAAATAGAACACACATTTCATCATGTGTAAAACTGATTTCTAGTATATCAATAATCTCGCCATAGTATCCGTCAATTTCAGCATTGAGATCAACCTTCACTATTACTCCTGAAAGTTGTGATGCTTTATTTTCATCAATTGACTTCTTTCGAAATCTAAACCCGTTAACAATATAGCCAGAATGTGATATTATCAATGAGTATGGACTCCTGTGAATTATATCGAGATTTGCGCTCCACCGTTCATCTTTGGTAACTTTTAATAATTTAATTTTATCCCCAAACCATTTCAGAAAGTCTGATTTGCTAGTGGTTGTTGACTGAAACTCTTCGAAGAAAGAATCAACCTCGTCTACTTGCATCAAAATATAATAATGAATAAGATCTCTTTCATTGTCTGAAATACTACGATGGGTACTCTTTAGGATAGCTCGGCCATTTTGTTGAAATATCCAAAGTTTATTTGGATCTTCTATCCACAACTCACCATCATTATTTTGTTCGAACCTATCGAATCTAATACTCTTTCCATCACCCATATACATGTCACAAAATGTGATACATTCTTCACATAAATATCTCTCGGCAATACAACCTTCAGGTGCTGCTTTGTTAAATACCATATTTTTTAATTTCCGTAGATATCTTTCAATTGGATACATCCATCGATACTGCACAGGACCACATATCCAGGCTTCGCTAGCAAGATGAATAATTAGATGAACCATTATATCAAAAAATGTAGGTGGAAAGAGCTGCTCCAGCTTACATAAAGTTATAACTATATCTGTCTCTAGTCTGAACAATACTTCCGGGTCTAAAGTCTTCGAACACAAAGCTTTAAAAAACTGACTGAGTTCAATTAGTGGCTGCAAAACATCAGGATGTACTACTCCTCTGATTGACAACGGAAAATGAACTTGCATAAGTACATGACAATCATGACTTTTTAATGACGATATCTTTCTTTCCGTCATATTTATGCATCTGCTAATTTGAGAGGAGAATCCATCATATACTCTAATTGATTTAATAAAATTGAGTATCTTATCTTTGTCAGCATTGGATAAAGTATACACTGCTTCAGGAATTATTACTTTAGAATTGTCAGACTCAATCGGATATAATTCGGGTCGGATACCCAATTGTATTAGATCACGTCTGGCTCGCAAACTGTCTTTGGCAGTACTAGAGATATTCAAAATTGAAAGAATATTTTCCATAACATTCTTCTCTATATGCATCACGTCCAAGTTATGACGGACCTGTAAAGTATGCCAGTAGGGTAGCTCCTGAAAGAATATACTTTATTTTCGCCATCCACCAGTATTCTTCCTCTTAGATAATCGGCCTAGAAAGAAGTTGCCCAAATTTTTTTGTTCCATCCACATTGTGCTTCCTGATCGGCGATTCAAACTTAAACGACGTACAAACGACTGTCCATCGAACTTGTAATTATTTTCACTTCTTAACCATCTATGACTGACCGGTAAGAAACGACGATGTCCCAAATAACAATGTTTCATACTCGTATTTAGCCATGTCGAATGTATTTTATCCATACAAATCGGACATTCGAGTTTACCTTTCGTACTCCATCCTGATAAATTGGCATATGCTGGAAAATCATTAATTGTCCACAATAAAGAAGCACGCATTGTAAAGAATTCTTTCTTTACCGCGTAATACGTACTCACTCCAGAATTCCACAGAATCTTTAGTTCGTCAATCAAAGGTTGCTTATATGTATCTATCGCATTACCTGGCCCCTTAGGACCAGGTATCAATAACGACATCATCATAAAGGAAGATGCCATTGACATCCATGGTGGCAGATTATATGTAACAAGTATCACAGGCCAAATAGAGTAACTCGTACTCATATTTCCGAATGGATTAAAGCCGTCAGAAGCAAGACCCGATCGTACGTTTCTTACTTCTTCAGAAAACGATGGATACATTTCATCAAACTTGATCCACTCCTCTGTATCTGATGGATGTCGCATAACACCGGTTACATTTTTCTTTTTGATATTACTGTGCCATATCATCATTTTAGCTGTTCTTTCGTATGAATACAATTGCTGTAATTGGGGAATCAAAGGAAAGAACCGTAAAATCTTCTCCGTTTTTTTCCTCTTCGAATCATTATCATTATTCTTATATCTGCTACTTTTGCAGTCAGGACATGTATCTAACTTTGAGTAATCCTTCCAATATAAAATGCAGTCGTTCGGATATGCGTCAATTTGCTCGTAGTTCAGTCCAAGTGCACGAAATCTAGACTTAGCGTCCTTCCAGTCCTTTGGAAAGTTTTTTGGATTATTTAATAATGTCCTAATAAAAAGTAAGACATCTGTCATCGTAACCGCTGTACACCGATTCTTCACTTTTATCTTAAACATCTCCAGAAGAAAACGTAATTGAGACATTTTGACTCCTGAGCATAATGGCTTCTATGCATCTTGTATTTTTTCATGCAACGTATCCGGAAGTGAATCCATCATTTCATCGGTGTCATGTCCTCGAATATTATCTACCATCTCAAATATAGCATCACGGTCTTGTATTTCTGAGACATCTCTTTCATTATCACCGTGGACATTACTATCTTCTTCTAAATTAACTCCTTCACCATGATATGTCCAATTCGTATAATGTAGCCAAAATCCATTTAATATCAAATGCTCGTAAACTGTGGCTCGATTTTGGGTCAAAGTATTTTTGCATCTTATGCAAGGACAATGTATCTTATCTCCTTCACCTCCTACAATATGATAGTGCGATTCATATCGAAAAGCCCAGTCTATGAATCCGATAACTCCTTTATTATATGTCCGATAGTCATTGAATCTTTTGTTCATCCAACTTTTGTCCATTGCCTAAAGGTAAGATCCAAAGTTAATTTCAAAAATGTTTGGTAATGTTCATAACAACAACATGACATCATTATTAACTAGGGTAGCTAATAGGTTTTACAACCTAACTAAATATTATATGACACACTTGGCCTTCGATACAGAGAGTCCGGTCTCGGTCTACCCCTCCTCCTCCCGACAAATCGGGTTCAGGAGCAGCGCTTGGCAGGGCAGGCTGCGGCACGTAGGCTCGAAGGAAAATGAATCGGCTATACACAAATATTCTACTTAATGAACAAATATTCTACTAAATATTATGTGGCACACTTGGCCTTCGATCCAGAGAGTCCGGTCTCGGTCTACCCCTCCTCCTCCCGACAAATCGGGTTCAGGAGCAGCGCTTGGCAGGGCAGGTTGCGGCACGTATGCTCGAAGGAAAATGAATCGGCTATACACAAATATTCTACTTAATGAACAAATATTCTACTAAATATTATGTGGCACACTTGGCCTTCGAACCAGAGAGTCCGGTCTCGGTCTACCCTCCTCCTCCCGACAAATCGGGTTCAGGAGCAACGCTTGGCAGGGCAGGCTGCGGCACGTATGCTCGAAGGAAAATGAATCGGCTATACACAAATATTCTACTTAATGAACAAATATTCTACTAAATATTATGTGGCACACTTGGCCTTCGATCCAGAGAGTCCGGTCTCGGTCTACCCCTCCTCCTCCCGACAAATCGGGTTCAGGAGCAGCGCTTGGCAGGGCAGGCTGCGGCACGTAGGCTCGAAGGAAAATGAATCGGCTATACACAAATATCTCACATTTGCAACCCTCACATATACATCTACTTAATGAACAAATATACATCATACACCTTTACACTCGCATCATACCTCTACACGTTCACGTCATAAACCTTCACATTGACATCATACCTTTACACATTCAGAGCATACAACTTCTCATTCACATCATACATCTACACCTTTTTATGTTTGTATAACAATGAACATGATTTATCCATCATACCACCGCATCTATACATACTACCCTCAAACTCAAATATGTACACCTTCACATACTATCATCACATTCACATCTATACACCATCATTCCCAACAACTTTACATTCACAACATATGCATGCACTTTCATATATTATACTTACATTTACATCTATGAACCTTAAAATATCTTCATATTCACATCATAAGCAAGCATAATAAGATTATGAAAATAAACAATGCTTTTACATTCGTGTTAACTATAAACAATAAACAATACTTTTATAATAAACAATGCTTTTACAAATCTATACATACAAAATAAGATCATGAAATTAAAGCAAGCATAATATATTAATAAATTACCAAAAAGTTTAAAAAAACTTACATCCAAATGAGGACGTCGAGGCCAGGGCCGGAGGGCGGAGGCCGGAGGGCCGAGGAGGAGGCCGGAGGGCGAAGGAGGAGGTGAAGGCCGGAGGTCGGACGCCGGAGGGCAAGGGGCGAGAGGGCGGACGCCGGAGGGTGGAGGCGGAGGCCGGAGGGCAAGGGGCGCGAGGATGGACGCCGGAGGGTGGAGAAGGAGGCCGGAGGGCGGTGGAGGAGGCCGGAGTGAGGATGAGGAGGCCGGAGGCGATTTGAGGGAGATGGGGGTCGAATGGAGGAATGAGGAAGATGGGTTCGACGGGGATGGGTATATTACCATCGGGGACGGTCGTTCGAACGTCCCTTTTACTAATAATCGGCGATGGTTATAAGTGGACCGTCCCCTCTGGTTGTTTTTAGGGACGGTTACTAAACCGTCCCCGATTATTATTATAAGGGACGGTTACAACCGTCCCTTATATTAATAATCGGGGACGGTTGGGAGGAGACCGTCCCCTATGGTTACAGAAATTTTCCCCAACACGCCATTTATAAAGGTTTTAGGGACGTTTATGCAACTGTCCCATAAAATTAACTATATGGGACGGTTGTAACCGCCCCCTTTACTTTCAATTATATGCGACGGCCACAGTGAATTAACGGGGACAGTTTTGACCGTCCCCTAAAGGCCGATGCCGGGGACGGTCGTGTAACCGTCCCTAATTGTCATGTAAAAGGGGGCGGTCATAACCGACCGTCGCTAAAACTTTACAGAGGGGACGGGCAGCAAACAACCGTCCCCTAAATTTGTGTAGGGGACGGTTGCTCAGTGACCGTCCCCAATAACCGTCCCCAAAGGCTGTCCAGTTTGTAGTGAGAGCAGTGATGAGCGCGAAATTCGCCTCTTTAATAAATATAAATAATGCTATAGTACAGGAGGCGAATTCGGTTCAGCAAAAACCACAGTCTTTGAATGCTGTGGAATATTTATGCTTGGCAAGTCTACCAAGGTCGAACACAGGGACACAACTGCTTAATTATAGCTTTTGAATTTTGATTCGGGAAGTTCAATGTGATTTAATCTCAATTTCAGGTCCATATGCAATTTATGATGCACTATAATATTTACAAGGCGATGCCATGATGTATGCATTTTTATTTTGTTTTTATGCAATTTAAAATGATGCATGGGCAAATAATGCAAAGGAATATGCATGAAGAATAAAATGCTACAATTAGACCCTAAAATGTGAGCAATGCAATAAGGAATGAAGTTAGAGTCATTTTGGATACATCATTAAAAATCGGTCATCAAATCAAGCAAGACAAATAGAGCATGGTCCCATTTTTGACATAAAAATTCACTTAATTTAAAACAGTGTCAAATGAGATAAATAAGTATGCTAGATTGTAGAGGACAAAACAAGGATCAAAACGACACTAAAATCATGCAATTTGGACCTACGATGCTCAAGTTATGCTAAAAACAGTGCAAGGGCATAAATGTAATAAAAATGCAATAAAATAAAGGGATAAATATTGCCTGTAGGTCCCTGGAGGGACCTAAATGCAAATAAGAAAAAGCGCCTGGGCCCCGTTATAAATTTTCCATTACGCGTAGGGGCATATTTGTAATTTCCAAAAGTAAGAAGGGCCTCCCTGTAAATAACCCCAGATGCGCACGTGAGGCAAGCGCCTGGAGGACCAAAATGCAATATCCGGAAGTTCCTGGGTCTGGCATGCAAATTACCCAGAACCTCACGTGCAAGGCACGTGAGGGCTAGGCTCGGGAGGAGGCTTGTGGCTCGGGCCACGTGGCTATATCTGGACGTTCAGCGTTAGGCGCGGAGGACCCGAGCCTATAGGTCTGGAAGTAGGCTCGGGTCCACCACGTGGCGTCGTCAGAGCCGTCCGATCGTGGTGATCGGACGGTAGCTGTTCGTTCCTCTTCCCCCGCGGGCCACCGGAGGAGGCGGGGCTCCGGTGACCATGCCATAGCTCCGCCGCGCTCCCAGTGCTTGCCTGAAGGTCAGGCCATGGAGCTGAGCGGTCCGCGATGAAGCTGGAGAGCTGGCGAAGCTCCAGAGATGTCTTGAACGGCTGAACGGTGGAGCTGCACCTGCGGCGGAGAGCGGAGTTGAAGCTCAGGTGCCACGTCCGGCCAGTGAAGATGTTTGTACCTGCAATGGTTAGAAGCACATAGCCTAAGCGTGCGGAGTGTGTGCGTGCGAGTGAGGTGAGTGGATGGCCGTGAGGGTGATCGGAAGTGGAGGCCAAAGCTCCTCCTCCGGCGAGGTGGAGGAGGAGGTGGGTCGGAGCGGCTGGGGGTCTGGAGAAGGGAATGGGTGGTCGGCGAAGGTCGGGGTGGTTGGGCGAAGCTGGTGGAGTGTTTAGTGGAGGGGGACGGTGACTGTAGGTAGCGTAATAATTACTAGAAAAAGAAAGAAAAAGCAAGAAGAAGATCTCCTCGCCGGAGCGAGGAGCTGGCGGAGCGAACTTGATCTGGGCTGAGCTCCGAGGAGCCCGGGGTCTTCGCCTCGACCTAGTCGATCTTCCAGGGGGCTCGGCGGTGGCGGAGCCACCAGAACACGGCGGAATAGGCCGTGGGTCGACACCAGACCTCCACCGTCGTTGCTTCGCCAATTCCGCCCCTCTGCTGTCACCGGAGGGGCGGAGGAAGCTAGGTGGAAGCCCCACAATGGTGGACGAGTGGCTCCGGTGGCGGGGGATGGTGTTTTATAGCAGGTGGAGGTCGGAGGTTACGAGGTGCAGGGGCGTTTTGAAATGGATGGTTAATGGCGAGGGAGTGATGGCGGGACTTGATGGTGGTTGCGTGAGGATGACGGGGGTAAGGGGAAGGTGCTGGTGGCGTTACGACGAGGAAGGGAGGTCCGAGGAGCCTTCCAAAAATGGAAGGGGGCAGTGCACGCGAGAGATTCGTAACGCCTGGGAACGGGGGCTTCGGAGGTAGGAGACGACCTCCTGACCGTTGGATTCCATGATCCAACGGCTGGGATGGAAGAGCGGCAAGGGCTGTGATCAAATCCTTAGGATCTGATCGAACGGCTGACAACGGAGCGGAAGTGAATGGCTAAGATCGAACGATGGGGGCGATCTAACGGTGAGGGATTAAAGGGGGATGTGGCGTGTTGAGGAGCGTTAGATGATGGATTGATCGGGTGGCTTTGGAGAAGTGGTGACGTGGCAGGAGGGTAGGCGTAGATGGAAAGAAGATCGGAGGGCTGTGGTTTAGGCGCCAGTGTGCGGTTGAGATCTGATCTGAAGATCAGATCCAATGGCTGTGAACGAGGCGGGTTTGGGCGGCGGGGATGGAGGCGATGAGGAGTCGATCCAACGGTCCAGGAAGCGCGCCAGGTGGCGTGAAGAAGAGCGGGCCACGTGGGCGGCCCAGAGGGTGCCATGTGGCCCAATCAGATTAATTCAAACATAAATACAAAGAAAAATATAAAAGAATTAGTTAGAGGCCGAATTTGGAAAAAGTCAAAACATGAAAGTTGCTCGTCTCGACGAGATCTACAACTTTCATGTTGGACAGAAAGCCAAATGAGGTCATCTGTACAAAAAGCTATTTTTGGGGGTATTTTTAAGGGGACAAAAACACCGATTTTGTAGTTTTGATTTGTTTTTGTATTTTTTTATCTTTTTAAGGGTCAGTGAATTATAGACAACTTATCTACCTAATTTTTAGGGGTTTTTGAGTGATAAAATAATTACAGAAAAATAAGGGCAATTAAATACAAATAATTAAAGGCTAATTATACACAATATGGAACAAGATAAAATCAAAGAATTAGAGGTGATTTTTATTGGTTTGTTTAAGCAGGGATTTTAATAAGTGTCTTTTAGCATGATGAATACGAGATTCATCATACCCCTATACTTAAACCATGCTTGTCCTCGAGCATCTAAAGAATGAAGGAGTTGGATTAATTCCTGACAGTGCGTGTGAAAAATTCAAGGCTTGATCTTTCGAAGACCCTTGACCTAAGTGATCCTAAAATTCTGGATTTATCCAAGCCTTAGTCAGAAGGAATCCAACTTCTCTGATTATCAGACTCTCATTTTGTACATAATATAAGGATATGACATTTAGTGTACTGCATTTCATGAGAGCCGAGTCGAAGCATCACCCAAAGTTCCAGTCCCAAAGACTCTCCTCTAGACATAATCCTCAATACTAGGGAAGAAGTCTACTCTTGCTTCAGTCAACCATCTCTTTAGTTTGTCAGACTTTAAAATGTAGATGGACGGCCAGATGATGGAGGTACTAGGATTGTGTATAATTTTCTCACCCTCACATTGGAACAAGGGGCCTCTCGAGTGCCTTTTACTCAACACATGTATATTAATACTTTGTTGATCAATGTGTCCATCAAGAGAGTTGGAGTCGTCTGCACTTGTTTTTCTGGGAGTACACCGGGGTGTGTCTTTTTTGAGTATCTAAGATACCTTCGACACCCAGACTTGTATCGCTTACGATGCAGGGCCCTTTTTGTGGTGTCAGCCCGACTCCTTGGTCTCATTTAGCGCTTGGTCCAAGTGGACACTTTGAAAATGGTTGGGAGCGCTCGCCATTGGTGGAAGCTCATTTGGAATTGACTTTGATTTTAGAGCTTTTCTTTAACATTTCATTTCTTTTGTTGGCTAGCTCCACTGCTTTTACAAGAGACTGGCGCACACTGATCAACAAGTTTCTTTAAGTTTCATCACACCCTGGCACTTTTAGGTAAATATCAAGAGATAGCATATGAATCTTGTTTACATACTGGCTAGGGTTTTTGCTGACACTCAGGTTTTCTGAAGCCTTCATTAACTTTATCCCATCCTCGAATATCATAAGATCGGGTCTAATTTAAATCTCTGATCCTAGTTCCTCAAGTGATATCTCATCTCAGCTCATCAATCATGCAGTTGTGGAAGTGACTGTGCTGATCATATTTTCTTGAAAGTAGAGATAAAGAGTGCAATATAGCACTCAAATCTTTCAAACCAGAGGAGTGTGGATATTTAAGTCAGGAAAACCCTAATGACTAAGGCATGTTAACTCAGACTCTCAAGATCTCAGAGATCCAGTGTCCTCAAAAATCCTCAAGCCTTGCGTGAGTGTGATTGTGTCAGGAATACACCAACTCCACGGGTTAGTGAATTTTTGTGTGATTTTTATCTTTTTGCAAATTTTTATGGGTTTTAATTTTATACTTTTTTTTATTATTCCTCGGAGAGACAATGACTGGCCCAGGCTCAAATAAAAGTATACACTTTCAACCAGTATGGGTGTAAGTACGGGCCGAGGCCCGTGTTACTTGAGGACGGGGCCGTATGCGATGTCCTCTAAACCACCCACTCTGCTAAGGGAGACCGAGGTTCCCTCACTGAAGATGCCTACTAAACCTAGTAGTCAGAGTCAACCTCCAAAATATTTTTTTACAGGAATAATTACAAAAATTAATCCTCAATTTTTAATTTTTACAGGTTTTTACTCAGTTCACTAGTTTACCAAAACCCAGCCCGAAAAATAAAATTTTAAAAAGTTTTAAAAACGCGAGCTAAGGTTAAAGTATTATACAATAATATACGGTATACCCCCCTATACTTAAAATTTGCTATGTCCTCATAGCACAAGTGCCATGAAGCCAAGGCTCGGTTCAAGTACAGGGTGATATAGCGGAACTGAGGAGGAGGATCCCCTATACTTAGGCCAAAATTGGCCTAAGTACAGAAGACGGGACGAGGGAAGGAAGAGCAGGCAGGTCCCCCCTATACTTAGGCTACAAATAGCCTAAGTAAGGTCTGCGTTGGGGGGGGGGGGGGGTTCTATGATACAAGGGAGAGGGGGAGGGGGTCGTGAAAAATAGATATACACAAAGAGAGGGAGAGAGAGAAAAGAGAGAGAGAGAGAGATAGAAATATACGGGGGCGGGTGGGGATGAGTATGTAAGTGTGTGTGTGTGTGAGGGGGGGGGGGAATTTTTTTTTGTGTGTGTGTGAGTACAATATGCAATACTGAAATAAATATGCAGATGCAAGATTTTTTTTTTACAAAATGCAATGCAAGTTAACTGCTATAATCTCCAAATCCTTCACAGGGTCTCTTGCGGCCTCTTCAACGGAAGTATTTGAGTTCACGCCTCCATGAGGATCAAGCGTCCTCGATCACCATGGGCCCTGCCACAAAAGATAAATGTTAGAAAACCAGAGAAATTAAATCCGCAAGACAATATGCAACTAAATGATGCATGGAATGAGGACCTAGAAATTATTAATTAAAAAATCAAAATTCAAAAATTAAGCAAAGCCACATCCCCGGCAACGGCGCCATTTGATGAGCGCGAAATTCGCCTCTTTAATAAATATAAATAATGCTGTAGTACAGGAGGCGAATTCGGTTCAGCAAAACCACAGTCTTTGAATGCTGTGGAATATTTATGCTTGGCAAGTCTACCAAGGTCGAACACAGGGACACAGCTGCTTAATTATAGCTTTTGAATTTTGATTCGTGAAGTTCAATGTGATTTAATCTCAATTTCAGGTCCATATGCAATTTATGATGCACTATAATATTTACAAGGCGATGCCATGATGTATGCATTTTTATTTTGTTTTTATGCAATTTAAAATGATGCATGGGCAAATAATGCAAAGGAATATGCATGAAGAATAAAATGCTACAATTAGACCCTAAAATGTGAGCAATGCAATAAGGAATGAAGTTAGAGTCATTTTGGACACATCATTAAAAATCGGTCATCAAATCAAGCAAGACAAATATAGCATGGTCCCATTTTTGACATAAAAATTCACTTAATTTAAAACAGTGTCAAATGAGACAAATAAGTATGCTAGATTGTAGAGGACAAAACAAGGATCAAAACGACACTAAAATCATGCAATTTGGACCTACGATGCTCAAGTTATGCTAAAAACAGTGCAAGGGCATAAATGTAATAAAAATGCAATAAAATAAAGGGATAAATATTGCATGTAGGTCCCTGGAGGGACCTAAATGCAAATAAGAAAAAGCGCCTGGGCCCCGTTATAAATTTTCCATTGCGCGCAGGGGCATATTTGTAATTTCCAAAAGTAAGAAGGGCCTCCCTGTAAATAACCCCAGGTGCGCACGTGAGGCACGCGCCTGGAGGACCAAAATGCAATATCCGGAAGTTCCTGGGGTCTGGCGTGCAAATTACCCAGAACCTCACGTGCAAGGCACGTGAGGGCTAGGCTCAGGAGGAGGCTTGTGGCTCGGGCCACGTGGCTATATCTGGACGTTCAGCGTTTGGCGCGGAGGACCCGAGCCTATAGGTCTGGAAGTAGGCTCGGGTCCACCACGTGGCGTCGTCAGAGCCGTCCGATCCTGGTGATCGGACGGTAGCTGTTCGTTCCTCTTCCCCTGCGGGCCACCGGAGGAGGCGGGGCTCCGGTGACCATGCCATAGCTCCGCCACGCTCCCAGTGCTTGCCTGAAGGTCAGGCCATGGAGCTGAGCGGTCCGCGATGAAGCTGGAGAGCTGGCGAAGCTCCAGAGATGTCTTGAACGGCTGAACGGTGGAGCTGCACCTGCGGCGGAGAGCGGAGTTGAAGCTCAGGTGCCACGTCCGGCCAGTGAAGATGTTTGTACCTGCAATGGTTAGAAGCACATAGCCGAAGCGTGCGGAGTGTGTGCGTGCGAGTGAGGTGAGTGGATGGCCGTGAGGGTGATCGGAAGTGGAGGCCAAAGCTCCTCCTCCGGCGAGGTGGAGGAGGAGGTGGGTCGGAGCGGCTGGGGGTCTGGAGAAGGGAATGGGTGGTTGGCGAAGGTCGGGGTGGTTGGGCGAAGCTGGTGGAGTGTTTAGTGGAGGGGGACGGTGACTGTAGGTAACGTAATAATTACGAGAAAAAGAAAGAAAAAGCAAGAAGAAGATCTCCTCGCCGGAGCGAGGAGCTGGCGGAGCGAACTTGATCTGGGCTGAGCTCCGAGGAGCCCGGGGTCTTCGCCTCGACCTGGTCGATCTTCCAGGGGGCTCGGCGGTGGCGGAGCCACCAGAACACGGCGGAATAGGCCGTGGGTTGACACCAGACCTCCACCGTCGTTGCTTCGCCAATTCCGCCCCTCTGCTGTCACCGGAGGGGCGGAGGAAGCTAGGTGGAGGCCCCACAATGGTGGACGAGTGGCTCTGGTGGCGGGGGATGGTGTTTTATAGCAGGTGGAGGTCGAAGGTTACGAGGTGCAGGGGCGTTTTGAAATGGATGGTTAATGGCGAGGGAGTGATGGCAGGACTTGATGGTGGTTGCGCGAGGATGACGGGGGTAAGGGGAAGGTGCTGGTGGCGTTACGACGAGGAAGGGAGGTCCGAGGAGCCTTCCAAAAATGGAAGGGGGCAGTGCGCGCGAGAGATTCGTAACGCCTGGGAATGGGGGCTTCGGAGGTAGGAGACGACCTCCTGACCGTTGGATTCCATGATCCAACGGCTGGGATGGAAGAGCGGCAAGGGCTGTGATCAGATCCTTAGGATCTGATCGAACGGCTGACAACGGAGCGGAAGTGAATGGCTAAGATCGAACGATGGGGGCGATCTAACGGTGAGGGATTAAAGGGGGACGTGGCGTGTTGAGGAGCGTTAGATGATGGATTGATCGGGTGGCTTTGGAGAAGTGGTGACGTGGCAGGAGGGTAGGCGTAGATGGAAAGAAGATCGGAGGGCTGTGGTTTAGGCGCCAGTGTGCGGTTGAGATATGATCTGAAGATCAGATCCAATGGCTGTGAACGAGGCGGGTTTGGGCGGCGGGGATGGAGGCGATGAGGAGTCGATCCAACGGTCCAGGAAGCGCGCCAGGTGGCGTGAAGAAGAGCGGGCCACGTGGGCGGCCCAGAGGGCGCCACGTGGCCCAATCAGATTAATTCAAACATAAATACAAAGAAAAATATAAAAGAATTAGTTAGAGGCCGAATTTGGAAAAAGTCAAAACATGAAAGTTGCTCGTCTCGACGAGATCTACAACTTTCATGTTGGGCAGAAAGCCAAATGAGGTCATCTGTACAAAAGCTATTTTTGGGGGTATTTTTAAGGGGACAAAAACACCGATTTTGTAGTTTTGATTTGTTTTTGTATTTTTTATCTTTTTAAGGGTCAGTGAATTATAGACAACTTATCTACCTAATTTTTAGGGGTTTTTGAGTGATAAAATAATTACAGAAAAATAAGGGCAATTAAATACAAATAATTAAAGGCTAATTATACACAATATGGAACAAGATAAAATCAAAGAATTAGAGGTGATTTTTATTGGTTTGTTTAAGCAGGGATTTTAATAAGTGTCTTTTAGCATGATGAATACGAGATTCATCAAGCAGCGGAGAGACGGGCCGAGAGTCCCGGATGATGCAGCCGCAGCAGCCGCAGTAGCCGCCGCCGCCGCAGCGGCAGCCGCCGCCGCATGAGCAGGAGAGCCACCGAGACCGATGCGGAGTTGCACAACCCCGGATCGACACTGATGCATCACTGGGTTGTGCTACCAGCTATCGTGGGGGACTTCAAGTTCCCCCCGAACACCTTGCAGCTTCTCCCCCGTTTCCACGGGCTCGCCACCGAGGAGCCCCATCTCCACCTCCAGGAGTACCTTATGATTTGCAGTACTGTCCACGACAGTCAGGTGGACCAGGATACCATCAGGATGATCGCCTTCCCCTTCTCTTTGGCAGATAGAGCAACCACCTGGCTAAAGCATCTGGGGAAGTTCGTCTACACTTGGGAGCAGCTCCGCACCGAGTACTTGCATAAGTACTATCCACTCGGGCGGACCAATGCCGCGAGAGCCCTGATCAGCAACTTCTCCATGCTCCCCAACGAGCAGTTCCATGAGGCATGGGAGAGGTTCAGAGAGCTGACTGATAGATGCCCGCACCACGACATTTCCAAGCCCAACCTCATGCAAAGCTTTTTCAGCGGGCTGACACCAGAGCTTTAGGGCTTGGTGAACGCTTCTTGTGGCGGGTTGTACTTCTCCAAGGATCACGACCAGGTCTGGGCCATCTACGAGGAGATGGCCGAGAACTACATGGTGATGTCCCAGACCCGGTTGTATACTCAGGGTAGACCCCAGCATCCACAACCCGTGCAGTACTAGAGGATCGCACGGGTCGACGCCGGTCCTTCCAGTTCGTCCGCAGTAGCAGTAGCACCGGCAGAGTCATCAGCTGCGGACATGGGCATCATTAGCGAGAAGTTGGATCGGATGGAGCTGATTGAGAAGAAGTAGTGCCAGTGCATCACTCAGATGGAGCAGATGGCACAGACTTTGAGCGACATGAAGACCCAGCTCATGTGTCTCCAGGAGGCACAGACGGCTTCCCAGCCCCGTCTTCAGTCGCGAGGCGATCACAGCAGCAGCAACAGCTCGTCCCAGCGCTCCAGCTCACACCAGCAGCTTAGACAGGTTCATCTTGTACAGGCGGAGCCGTACCAGCAGCCGCAGCACACCTACCAGTCACCACCATCTCCAGACTTGCAGATGGTGGTATACCAGCCGGATCAGCCTCTGACAGTACTCCCGCCACCCCAGTACGATGCAGAGCGGTTGATGGATGTCAACGGGATTTGGTATGACCGTCCTCAGCCCAGTATCCGACGAGACCATCCCGGATTCCGGTGGGGGACCGGAGGTACCCAGCCCCAGCAGCAACCGTCAGGTCAGGGAGGCCAGTACGGCCATCAGAGAGAGCACCAGCCGCAGCAGCAGCCCCCAGTGTACCCACCACAGCAGCAGCAGCAGTCGTCCTATGGTCCTCGTCCCTATCAGCAGGGACAGTCTTGGAGGCGTGAGCAGCCTCACCAGCACCAGCAGCCACACCCATACCCCTCTCAGCAGCAGCAGCACCAGTTCCAGCAGCCTCATTACCAGAGAGGCTACCCGTCGGGCTCCCACGAGAGCCCCGCCTTGGATGATATATCCCGCCTCCTCACGGACCAGCAGGCTACCTTTCGACGGGAGATGGACGAGTTCCGCCAGGAGATGCGGGACATTGTGAGAGGGAAGGCTGCCATCCCTGCCCAGATCGAGCCAAACCCCAACAGCCTGAAGCAAAAATCTGACCAGGTAGCTTACACTGAGTATACCACTCCTAGTGCTACATTTGGTGATATGACTGGATATCTGTTTGATACTGATTTTGTCACACTTAGGAGCGGTAGGATGCCAGCAGCTGGCTCCTCGTCTGAGCTACATCATGAGGATCCACCCAGAGCGCCAGATGAGGAGGAGGAGAGCGGTATTGAGGCCGCTAGAGATGATGACGGTGGTACCGATGCCACCAAGGATGCTGACTCCACCGGCGGTGCTGAGGCCGTCGTTTCACCAGTTCGAGGAGGTGGTACTGAGGCCACCCATGATGCCGAGCCAGAGCGCGGTACTGAGGCCGCAAGTCTTCCAGTTGATCCAGTCGATGGTGGTGCTGAGGCCACCCATGTTTTTGAGAGATCTGATGTTTTTCCTTCTTCTGATGTATCTCGGAACCCTGTTGTGAATAAAGGAAAAGGTTTGGTTTTTTCTGGTCCCACTGTGGTGCGTGATGTATGTGTGGATCCGTCCGTCGAGCCGTCTAGACCTTTTCCTAGTCCTTCATCTGAGAAGGACCCAGTGATCCCCTTCCCTAGAGCCCTTCAGATGGGGAAGGGGAAGAAAAAAGAAAATCCAAAAAAAAAAGAGATCAGGAAGAGTTCAGCTAGCAGATGATAGATCGGTTTCATATACAACTGACTCTTCAGGAGGCTTTGCAGCACATCCCCCTTCTTCAGCGTTCATTGAGAGACAAGACCACAGTCAGGAGGAAGAGGAGGAACCACCACTCAGAGATCCATGTGCTGACGAAAGCCACGTGTTTCGCGATCCAGAACCGTCTGCCGGCCAAGAGGCCAGATTCAGGAGCCCCTTATGTCAGATGCCACATTAGAGAGCAGAGGTTCGACCGGACTCTATTAGATAGCGGATCGTCTATCAACCTCCTTCCGGCAGCCCTTCTCGATCGCTTCGAGTTGGGCACTCTTAGACAGAGCAGGACAATCCTTCAGTTTGTTGATCGATCGTCAAGAGGCCGGAGGGATTGTTGCGAGACGTTGTCGTCACTATTCAGGGCCTGCAATTCCCCGTGGACTTCGTAGTGTTGGACATGGATATCCCTGATTCAGTGACCGATACCCCCATCATTCTCGGTCGTCCGTTCTTAGCCATAGCCAAGGCGATGACTGACCATGATAGCGGGATGGTATACTTTCGCGTCGAGGGTGAAAGTGTACAAATAGAGACGGTCGAGGACAGCCGAGCCAGAGAGAGATCATGCTCAGAGACCACTTCAGACACAGAGCAGATGACAGATGCTGGGCTAGACATCCACCAGGACTGTGACTTTGTGATCATAGACGATGAGGCAGTTTGGGCAGACCCAGCAGCACAGGCCGTCCTCTCATTTTCAGACACCGCTGATGCAGAGATGATAGCAGAGGAGAGCTTGGAGAGCACATTCCTGGTCCAGGATACTTCAGAGGCAGCAGAGCCGGTTCTCGACCGCGAGACAGATTCTTGTGATGATGGTGGTACCGATGCCACCGCAGATGATGCAAATCCCTCGGATTCAGAGTCTGATTGGGCAGATTGTGAGGATTACATGCCAGACCTGAGTTCCACTGAGCCTATAGCTGAGGAGGAGGTAGATGCCGAGCAGAGCAGAGACAGTCCATCAGGGCAGCCTTCTCCAGTTTCTGAGATTGAGAGAGAGTTTCAGTTCTCCCATGCAGATTTGGCAGCATTCACAGAGACATTTCAGAGGCCAGATCCACCAGCACCCAGCTGTCCAGAGCTGAAGCCGCTCCCTACTTCGCTGAAGTATCGATTCCTTGCGGGTGATCCTGAGATGTACCCAGTCATCATCTCCGCCGATCTGACTGGAGAGCAAGAATCCCGTTTGATGGGGGTTCTTGAAAAGAACCGCAAGGCAATCGGATGGAGCGTAGCAGATCTCCAGGGGATTAGTCCGGCCCTGTGCTCCCACCATATCTATCTCGAGGATGGGGCGAAGCCGTCGCGTGAGTTCCAGCGACGGCTGAACCCGAATCTGAGAGAGGTTGTCATGAAGGAAATTTCGAAATGGCGGAGCGCCGATTTTATCTACCCCATCTCCGACTCCAAGTGGGTCAGCCCTTTGCATGTGGTGCCCAAGAAGACGGGCATCACTACAGTGATTAGCGAGTCTGGAGAGGAGATTGCTACACGAGTACCCACTTCTTGGCGGGTCTGTGTTGACTATAGGAGACTCAACCAGGCCACCAAGAAGGATCATTTCCCCCTGCCCTTTATTGATCAGATCATTGAGAGACTGACAGGGAAGAGCCACTATTGTTTTCTGGATGGGTACTCGGGCTACAATCAGGTGGCCATCGCTCCTGAGGACCAGGAGAAGACCACCTTTACCTGTCCCTTCAGCACATATGCCTTCCGACGCATGCCATTTGGGCTATGCAATGCCCCTGCGACCTTTCAGAGATGCATGCTGTCGATCTTTTCGGATATGGTAGGGGAGTGTTTGGAGGTCTTCATGGATGATTTCTCGGTTTACGGTGACGGATTCGACTCCTGTCTTGACTGCCTAGACCGAGTACTCCAGCGATTTATAGAGGTTCACTTGGTGCTATCTTGGGAGAAGAGTCACTTCATGGTGACTCAAGGGACGGTTCTTGGCCATATCATCTCCAATAGGGGCATGGAGGTTGATCCGGCCAAGGTAGATGCCATTAGAAAACTCGCACCGTCGTCCAATCTGAGGCAGTTACGGTCATTCCTGGGGCACGTCGGTTTCTACCGACGATTCATTCATGATTTCAGCAGGATTGCCCGACTGTTGACTGACCTACTGACGAAAGACACCGAGTTCCTTGTCGATGAAAAGTGTCTTTCGTCCTTCGAGACTCTCAAGTAGTGTGTTATAGAGGCTCCTGTTCTCCAGCCGCCTGATTGGTCTCTCCCATTCGAGATCATGACGGCGGATGCCTCTGATTTTCCATGGGGGTCGTGCTGGGACAGAGGAGGGATGGAGTCCCCTTTGCTATCCACTACGCTAGCCGCACATTGGATTCCGCGCAGCAGAATTATACAGTCACAGAGAAGGAGATGCTAGCCGTAGTGTTCGCCCTAGATAAGCTCAGATCTTACATCATTGGATCTAGAGTGACCTTGTATACTGATCACACCGCCATCAGATACCTCATGGAAAAGAAGGATGCCAAGGGTAGACTGACTAGATGGATCCTTCTACTCCAGGAGTTCGACATTGAGATCAAGGATAAGCCTGGAGTCAAGAATGTGGTGGAGGATCATCTCTCCCGTTTAGAGCATCCTGAGGAGTCTGAGCATATTGATCCCATTTGTGAGACCTTCCCAGATGAGGCGATCCTTGCTATCGCCTCTCTCCCGTGGTACGCCGATATTGTGAACTTTCTCGTTGCTGGGAAAGTCCCACAAGATTGGCCCAGGCAGAGGCTTGAGACCTTCCTTGCGAAGGCCAAGTCCTACCACTGGGAGGATCCCATCCTTTACCACGAAGGAGGGGATAGCGTCTGGCGTAGGTGCATTCCTCAGGAGGAGCACCATAGCGTCCTCACTTACTGCCACAAGCTTGAGGCAGGAGGACATCATTCTGGGAGGAGAACGGCACAGAAAGTGCTCCAATCTGGCTTGTGGTGGCCTACCCTCTTCAAGGACTCTGATGAGTTCGTGAAGAGGTGTACTGACTGTCAGAGGATGGGCACTTGTGGACAGCGTGATATGATGCCGATGCAGCCCATTCACTTCTGTGAGGTTTTTGACGCTTGGGGCATCGATTTCATGGGTCCATTCCTTAAGAGTCAGGGATTTGAGTACATTCTGTTGGCCGTAGATTATGTTAGTCGTTGGGTTGAGGCTATCCCCGCCCGAGCCGCTGATGCCAGGACAGTTTGCAGATTTTTGAGGAAGCACATCGTCACGCGGTTCGGGGTACCTCGAGTATTGATTTCAGATGGGGGGTCTCATTTTATCAACGACCAGGTGAAGGCCCTTGCTAGTGAGTTCGGCATAGACCATCGAGTTGCCACTCCATACCATCCACAGACAAATGGTCTAGCCGAGGTGTCGAACAGGGAGATCAAAACTATTTTGCAGAAAGTCGTCCGCCCTGACCGAAAGGATTGGTCACAGCTTTTGGACTCAGTCTTGTGGGCATATAGGATGTCTTTCAAGACACCATTGGGCACATCTCCCTTTTGCCTCATATATGGCAAGCCGTGCCATTTGCCTATTGAGCTGAGACACAGGTCACTTTGGGCAGTCACTGATATTCTTATGGATCCAGATAGTGTAGGAGATCAGAGGAGGGCAGAGTTAGCAGCCCTGGAGGAGCTTAGAGATACCGCCTTCTCAAACAGCCTACAGTATAAGGAGAGAGTGAAGGAGTGACATGATTCTCACATCAGCCACAAGCATTTTGAGCCTGGACAGAGAGTATGGCTGTTTGATGCGAGGCTTCGTCTATTTCCAGGGAAGCTACAGAGCAAATGGAAGGGACCCCACTTGGTGAGAAAGGTACACGACAACGGTAGCATTGATATATCCGAGTTGTCTTCTGAGAGTACCTTTCGAGTGAACGGCCAACGGCTCAAGCCATTTCTTGATCATGAGCTGCGGGTCGTTGATGTTGCCCCTATTCATTTTGCGTGAGATGTGGTCTCTTGACTCACATCTATTGCATCTCACGCCTGATTTTCACTGTTCTTCCGACCTGTATAGATCCAGATGTCCATATCATCACATTCTTTAGTCCCACATCCCTTTCTTCATCTTTTGATTATGCTATACTTAGGGTGTACTTTACCCTAAGTATAGGGGGGATGTAGGACCTTTGAGTATTTCTTTTGATTCTTTCTACCCTTGTTTTGCTGCCTATACTTAGGGATATTTTACCCTAAGTATAGGGGGGTAGACCCTGTACATTCTTCACTCGGTTTTTCCTTTGTGTACAGCCTGCTATACATAGGATTATTTGATCCTAAGTATAGGGGGAAAAGCTGAGAGTCTCTTGATCTTCTATTCATTCATTCATCTTTGTATATAGCCTTTCTTTTCACTTCCCTATACATAGCACAAGTTATGTCTTCTTCATCGCTCTTGACTCTGAGGACATTGTTCGAGCTAAGTATAGGGGGGTGTGTATATATTTCATATATACTTTAGCCATAACTCGTACTTTGTGTGAGTGTGTTAATAAATAAATTGGCTAAAACCCTAAAAAATCACAAAAATTAAAATTTTTTTCCTGTAAATAAACATTCTTTTATTGCACATACATAGCTAGTGTACGAGTTATTTTTGTAAAAATGTTTTCAAAAATCTTTTGTGTAAAACTTGTGTAAACATTTTCTTATCAAAATTATGTATATAGTACAAAATTTTTCCAAAATGTTTTGAAAATCAAAAGTTTGCAAAAATCTTGTGTAAATGTGTGTAAATACTTTTGCAAAACTTGCATCTCATGCATTCATCCATTCATGGTTTCAAAACATTTTTCAAATATTTTGCATGAGTGTAAATATTGTGTAAATAGCATCTTTGTATATATGTATATAGTTTTTCTGGATGATAGTTGACATTTAAACTAGCATGGCATTAAATTGGGAAATGGAACTTGATTAAGATCTTAATCCACCTAATTTCTAAGAGGAACCTTATAGGGCTTAGGGTTAAGGCTTTTCAGGTCCATGGTGACTTAATTCTTTGAGTCCACTAGGCTATGATCACATGTCATCTCAATGAGCCTAAGTAGAGCATTTAACAACAACACATGACTCATAGGGACAATGGCTTTACTTGGACATCAGCACTTAGCACCGAGCTCTCTACGGATGAGGTGGTGAGGAGGCAATCTTCCTTGACTTGGGGTAGCATATGAGGGTAGTACTTCTAGGCAGAACCTCTCTTCTTCTTTTAGTGAAGGAAGTGCGTCTCAACTTGGTCTGGTTGCCATGAGGTCTAAAGACAGGAGTTGTGGGTTGCAATAATGCTTCAAAAGAGGGATAGTCTACTGGCTCAAGAGGAAAAACTCCTTGTATATATGCTGCACATGTATATGTTGTATAGATGCACTTGAAAAAAATGCAAAAAGAAAATAACTCCAAAAAGTGGTGGGTCTGAGAGAAAATGATAATCCCACCGGAGTATGTATATAGTGCAATAAGCAAAGCTTGAGATTCATGATCCACCTTATGTATCTTGCATCAGGGAGATTTGGCTACACTGGTTGAGCTCCGAAGGATACATGGCTACACTGGCCATGGTCCATTCTCTTCTTCCTCCTCTTCTTGAGCCGGTTGAACTTGAACTTAGAAGGGAATACCCCGCTCCTCGAGGAAAGAGTGGCCAGATTGGGGTCATAGAGTTACCTTGTTGGGGAGGGTTGTCAAGTTTCCATTTCTGAGGTGGAGAGCTTATACTTCACATCCACAGTACAAGGAAAGATTCATGGTCTTCAGGGTTTGTGTTTGATGACTTGTTCTGATCTGGATTGTTGAGGAGTCTTGATTATAGATTAGTGGAACTTAGAGGCTGTTGAGTTTTAAGCTTAAGTCCAAATAAGGTTCCGACACATTAATAATCCAAAGATCTGATTGAGCTCCATAATTCAATTTAATGAAGGCAAGTTTAATATTCAACCTTGATCCATGTGCATTCTCCTCTTTTTCTTTTTCTTTCTTTCTTTTTCACTTCTTTTTCAAATAATTGTTTGCTAAGGGACTAGCAAGGTTAAGTATAGAGGGTGATGAATACTCATTCATCACTCTTTATTCTTATATTTTAGCTACAAAAACCTTTGCAAATGCATGTATATGTTTGTAAATACAAATAATTACCAAAAGCATGCATTATGTAAAAACTAATAATTAGCATGTTTTTGTGCAAAAATAAAAGAATAAAGATTAAAAAGAAAAAGAGGGAAATATTTAGAATAAATATTGAGCAACCTAATCCCAAGGGAGGGCTCAGCATGGGCCTGACCGCATAAAAGCCAAAGTAGAGAGAGATAGGGAGCTAATTTGTGTAAATATACCTGTAAATATCACAAAAATATTTTCCTCCAAAAATAGAATAAAATGTGCTTGTATATATTTGTATATATTTATAAATACAAAATCAAAACAAAAATTGAAAAATTAAAAAGAAAGATAAAAACAGTCACATGTAGATATTCACCTTGTATATATTCCCCTATCTATATTTATTTCACCTTATAAATAAATAAATTAATTTCCATAAAATTTGTATATATATTTTATCTTTTATGGTGTAAATAAATAAAATAAAAACCATAAAAACAAAAAAACAAAATAAAAAGAATAAAATTAAAAACAAAAAAGAACCTTGTACATATACCATGTATATAGATGTATATAGCTATTTAATTAACCCTTGTATATAAATAATACAAATAAAATAAAAATATCTTTTTATTCCTAATTTTATGCTATAAATAAATAAAATATAAAATAGGGATAAAATGTATAAAAATAACAAATTAAAAATCAAAAATTAAAAAGCCATATTGTAGATATACCTATATATAGCATTAGAATGTAAATACCCTATTTTTATTTCAAAAAATTAATTAAAAATAACAAAAAAATAGGAAAAATTAAAACAAATATTTTTCATGTTTTAAGTTTTTAATAATTCGGCCATTTGCTATTTTTAAATTAATTTCCAAATCATTTCCAGGTGGTTGATTCTCATTGGTCCACGGGGTCAACATCCCCCTGTGGACCACTTCCCACGGGTCCGTGACGCCCGACCCGATTTCTCACCATTTTAGCGTCACGACCCGATCACCTCACACCCAAACCCAGGGTCCTATTTGTTCTTGCCAGATCCGACACCCTCGCCGGGATGCCCGCCTCGGGGTCCGCGCTCTGAGCTGCCCTACCCGATCGACTTTAGCCGGATCCCTGGCTGTATAAATGCCGAGCTCCACCTCCATTTTCCCGATCTTTGGCTCCCCACCTTACCATCCTAGGACCTCCATTGCCATCCTCGAGGTGACAGCTCGCCGTTGGCCGTGTCGCAGAGAGGAGAGGATGCCCGAACCTTAGATCCGACGTCTTCGCGCTGCCTTGCTCCGCCTGAAGGTAGAGCTCGAGCCTCGAGCCTCGACAAACCGTGAGGCGACGACCCAGAGCTTCTAGAGCTCACGCCCAGTCGACCCCTCCACCCAGGTAGCCTTAGTTCTCTTCCCTTTTCTTTGATTTTGCATTTCGCCCAAATCGCCCTTTCGCCGTTCACCTTCGATTCCGGCCATCTCCGCCTTCGTCTCGATCATCGGACCACCCCATCACGTTCGCCTTCTTCCCGCACACGTTCTCCGCCCATCCATTCAACCCAGCTCGCACAGGAGCTGGGGTTTCGAGCTCCTCCGCCGTCGCATCGCCAGAGCTCGACCGCCGCGCCACACCGATCACCTCCACCACCGCTAACGGGGTCGAGGCAACTTGCCCTCGACCCGCGAGTCTGTTGCGCATCTTTGCAGGTTCCCAGGAGCCCATCTGAGGGCTTCGACATCCAGGTGCATCAGCTTGACCTCCGCCGGTCTCTCCTGAGCTCCTCCGAGCTCCGTCGAGTCATCGGAGGGTACCAGTTGACGCAGGAGCCCAAGGCGATCCTTCCCCGATCTTCAGCTGCCCGCGAGGAGGCCTTCAGCGCCTGCACGAGCCCGGCGAAGTTCACCGGAGCCCAGTTCATCGAGGACCCTCCCCTGCCGTCCGATTCACCTCCAGCTCCAGTTCGCATCCCAGCCATCCATTTAAGGAGCAGCTCTGACCGTCCGATCATTTGGGAGGCTCGATCGTGACCGTCGATCGTCGAGGGTTAGCCCCAGCGCATCTGAGCCGATGGATCACCACGTGGCGCGCATCCGACGGGCGACTTAGTAAAGGGTAAATATCATCTTAGGCCCTTAGTTTCTTAGCTGTTTGTCTATAGTCCTGTAAATATTCTAGATACTTTAATTTAGTTTGGTAAATTGCATAGTGGACCCTGCCATTTTCTGTATTTACATGTATGCCCCTGTGTGTAGTGGAACACGTGCGTCGACACATGCTTATCTGGGATTTTTGCATGTTTAGCCTCATAGTTTCAGGGTGTTAATGAATGAGCGTAACTTTTTATTAATTGCATATATGCCCCTGTGCGTGGTTTTTTAGAACATGTGTTGAAATTAGTGGGTATTTTATACTGAGGCCCCTGGACTTTTAATACCTGTTATTAAATAGTCCAGGAACCTTAGTTTCTTTGCAATTAGGTCCCTGAGTGCCCAAGTCACACGCCTCGCATGTGTTTTCTTGGAAATTTTGCACCGGACCCCCTAGAACTTCTTGTATTTGCGTACAGGTCCTTGTGCACTGTACCTTAGTTTTGATTTTTAATAAAATATCAAACCAACTCCAAATGTGATGAAAATTAGATACATGGCTCCTGCCATGGTGTAAAATTTTCTCCAATTTTTGGAGACATTTTTTATTTTATTTACTATTTTTAAAAATTCAAAAACAAGTTTTTTCTTTACTGTCTAACTTAAAAATTCACAAAAAATATTAAAACACCCCTAAAAATTACAAAAATTAGACAATAGTTGTTTTACTTTGTTTGATTTTCTGACCAATTTTGATCATTTTTGGATATCTAAAACTCATAAAAATTGAAAAACACTAAAAACCCTATAAAAATTCTAATAATTATTTTAAAAATCCAAAAACAATAATTCCAATGTCTAAATTTTCCTTATACTTTCTAGTTTTTAAGAAAATTACCTTCAAAACTTGATAGTGCCTTTATCTATTTTATATTGGCCCTCCAAGTCTGATTGGACAGTAGCATTGCTTTCTTGTCTTGTTTGATTTTTAGAAAATTCAATAAAAATCAGAAAAATACCAAAAATTAACCAAAAACAGTAAAAATTATAAAAAAACATAAAAATATTTTTATTTGAATTTTTGGGTGATTTTTGAGTGCCTTAATAATTGCTTGAAGTTGGTTGTTTTATTGTTTTCTTTATTTTCTTTATTAATTAAAAATCCAAAAATTTATGAAACCCTGAAAATCCACCAAAAACACTTTGATTTTATTTTATTCCTTTTTTAGACTACTTCGTAGGCTGCAAGGCCATTACGTGCTCCTTGTGTTTGACCCTGGTCGCTATACCAGGTTAATATAATAGCGAGACCGCTACTTGAGTTTCTCTGATTTTTATCCGATTTGGTGGTCTATTTTTCTCGATCGACTACGCTTGGTGACTTGGGTCGCAGCGACCCTTGATTACCTTTTACCCGAGTGATCAGGCGTGTCATCAAAATACAAGAGACGAAAGGTCAAAGATGTCATAACAATGCATATCATTAGTAATCTGACTAACGGAAAGCAAATTCATATGAAAGTCAGGAGCATATAAAATATTCTAAAGACGCGTTATATTTATGGCGTCAAATGTGCCTCCCCTTGTCCTGTAATGGGTAAATGGTCTCCATTAACAATGACAACAATCTACCAGGAGGTATGGTCCCATAGGACCTCAGCCGCGCTCTGTTTCCACACAGATTGTGGGAAGCACCAAAGTCCATAATCCACTCTGTCATATCTGCACTCTATTACCATAAAAGAATAAGCGATACCTGAGGAGCTCGAAGAGGCTCTGGCTGCGGTATCTGTAGTGGTGGTGCCTGCAACAAGAGTCATAATCTCTCAAATATGAGAGACAATATCATCCAGGTGAGGATCGGACCGAGAAGCTACAGTCTCTAAAGGCTCAATCTGTTCTTCCACATGACCAGAAGCATGATATCCATACTTCTGGTAGCATGTATCCTCTGCATGTCCTAGATGATGATAGTAGGTGCAAGGGCCACGTTGATGTCCACCGCTTCTACCACGAGGGGTGTATCCTCTGGACTGGGTCATCCCTTCTTGGCCACAAGAAGCGACCATCGCTGAAGAGGGCGGAGGAGTGGCCCTAGAAGGCATGATAATCCGGCTGAGACAGATATAAGCCTCCTCCATTGGAGGTATGGTAGGTCCGGTGAGAAGTTGTGTATGTGCAACATCATACTCTGTATCAAGTTCGGCCATGAAGGCTCCAACCATCGTGAAGTTCCTATATGCCTTATGCTGCTTCGTAGATGTCGTAATAGGCGTGTAGCTATGAAGCTTCTCGAACATGCCACAGAGCCAAGAGTAGTACATGTGTAGAGGACAACCATTCTGTCTGACCTTGTAGATATCGAACTGTAGTTGAAGAATCTTGGCCTCATTCTTCTCTTGAGCATAGGTGGATGTGAAAACGTCCCACATCGCCTTGGTGGTGGGCTGATTCAAAATACCACTGGCTATCTCTGTGTTGAGGGTCCCATAAAGAGAAACACACGCATACACATCATCTTACTTCCAAGAAGTATTGGACCCAATCTTATCCATTAGCTCTGGATCTGTCAGAACGTGCTCCTTGTTGTTGCACTGCATGAGGGTGAGAAAATACATGGATCACAACTCATAGTTGGTCCTATTCATCTTTGCAATGGGAGCTAGACCCCTAAGGAACCGGATGAAGAAAATATATCACCCTTGTTCTCTAACATGATGGCAAGATGGTCTAACAACATAACTCGACTGGGAAGTAGACCCATATGAATGGGTCTACACGATCAAACAGAGGATTGGTTGTACTTGTAGACTCATACAACCATCCTTGTCAAACTTCGTTGTGCGCTAGGGCTAGAAAACGTGATCTAAATGTCTGAAATCATGTTTTCCAATCAAAATCAAACCGTTTCATACTGTAGTTCGAACCCCAGAGGTGCATAGAGAGGCATGGAGGCACAAGGATGCACACGGGAGGGGGGTGCACTGGGGAGGGGAGGGTGGAGGCCGACGGTAGTGCGGAAGAGAGGGGAGGAAGGGCAAAGTTAGGAGGATACAAGAACTTCGGTCTATGACCGTCACTCCGGTACCATGTAGAAAGGAAAGAACTTGCGTTATTGAGAGGCCCTTGGGCCTGTTTGGTTGCCAGGGTATCCTGGCATACCCCTAGCTTCAACCATGCATTTCTAGGTTGGGATTACTTGTATTGACCCTACAATTTCTTTGGTATAATAGCTTTTAACCTTGTTCAAATACACTTATTACCATAAAAAATATATTATAATTATTAAAAAAGTTAATATTACACATAATCAATATCACATCACATCATAATTATCATTCCAACCATCCCAACCCTCCAAATAGCTACTATTCACAGGAGGATACCCAACCCAGCCCAACCCAGTAACCAAACATGCCCCTAAGGTTTTCTTATATAGGAGAGAACATGTTGGACAAATTACAAGATGAAGATAAAAGGAATATACAATATGAAAATAATAAGAAAGATAACTAATATCTCAACAGAACAAGGTCAACATCCATAACAACAACCTAGAGGACTAATGACCTTCCAGATGAGGAGAGACATTACTGATAACTGGTAAAAATCATCGAGGGTCGTATTAATCCACAAGGCGGATCAATAGTCGATGTGTTGACCACTCGATGAACCTCGGTTATGCAACAATGAACCCACAATATTGAATAAAGCAATTAAATCCCAAAAGTGTAGAATTAACATTTATTTTCTCTACCATAAAATGCAAAGAATATAAGCATGTAGAGGTCGAACCACAGAGATCAAAATATGTAGCCTACAGTTATTCATGAACAACCGCGTCATTGATTTGTATACTTCTTTTTGTGGATTTTATAATTTTTTATTTTATTTTTGTTTTTCTAATTTTATCTGGTTTTTAATTTTCTAATTTTGTATTTTATTTTTATATTTTATATTTTTTTATTTAATATATATATATAAAGATATATAGAGTATATATAATATAGGTAAGAGAGAGATAATATATATAAATAGGTAAAAATAAGTAAAATACAGGAAATAGAATGTTTTTTGTTTTTAATATTTTTCTAATATTTTTGTATTTTTCCAGAATTTTTTTGCTAATTTTTATGTGTTTTAAATGCAAAAACATCCCAAATATGAGATTAATACATAATCCGAAATTAATTTGGGTTTTAGAAATAGCAAATAAGTTCCAAAATTACCCAAATATTTGTTAATACATAAATAATGATATATAGATAAATATAAAATAGAAAAGCATATTTTTGGTATTTTTGAAGAATTTTTATATTTTTTGTTGGATTTTTGAGCTTTCTATTTTTAATTTTCTTTTTCTTATTTTTAGGGGTTTTTATTTTTTGGACTAAATAAATATCAAAATATACTACATATATTTTTTTGAAATTTTTCATTAAGTTTTTATATTTTTTTGGTATTTTCTAATTTGGACAGGGCTTATTAAGGCTTCTTTTTAATTTTAATAAATAGATGAATTGTGAAAAGTGCCAGTTAAAAATATGGGCGTAAATCTTCAAGGCATAACACATCCATCCCTATTTTTGTGAATTTTTTGAAGCACTATAGGTATTTTTAATAAATAGATAAAGCATACAAAATATAAGTCATGTTAGGGGCATTTTTGCAAATAGAATAAAGCTCAGGGGTATATGTGCAAAAACACCAAAAGTTTACAATGTTTATTTAATTTTTAATGGCTAAATTACAATTACAAAAACTACCAGGGCACGCATGGAAATAACCCATCACGTGGGACTACACGTGACACACACAGACATGGACAAAAATATAATTAAATGAAAGATCAGGGACTTGCTTGTAATTTTTACAAAAATATATAACGTGAATTTCATTTTCTTAGACTTAAAAATAATTACAAAAAGCATAGGGGCATACATGTAATTTTGCCACCTCACGTGGGATGGCACGTGAGGTGACGTGGAACGGACCTAAACGTAACTAAAAGAATTATGGGGTCCTTGGTGCAAATTTTCCACTTATTTTATAATGTTACATTTTTTACACAATTAAATAATAAATACAAAAAATACTAGGGCGAGATGTGCAAATTACCCCCAAAGAGGCGCGCTGATGGACGGCGGGATCTTCTTCACTTAACCATGTGGCGCGTCTGCAACGGCCGATGACGTTTGAGCGATCCGACGGTCACGATTAGATCTCGCAGCTGAGATCTACAGTCAAGGGGCGGTTCGATCGGATGGCTCTGATAAGAACTAGGACCTCTTTCTCGATCGGACAGTGGAGGAAGGGGCTGGATGAATTGGGAAGAACACTCGCCTGGGCGAGTTTCTTCCAATGAGATCTCCTTGCTGCGGTGGTGTTTGCTGCTCCGAGGGGTCCCTATGACTTCCTGGAAGGTGGCTCTATCTGCTGGAGGTATCGGATTGGACAGAGGTACACTAGAGCGTCTCCACGAGGTTGGAGAAGGGGAAGCGTTCTAGGTACCTCCGACGTGGCTTGGATTCGACTCCTGGCACTGTATCGAGCGCCTAACCTGCATAGGAAGATCACGCGACTCGAGGCGGTCGACCTCGACCTAGGATGAAGTTGTTACACGTCGAAAATGGAATGGGCGGTAAAGCTCCGATGAGGGGAGGTGGTGAGCTTCGATTCGCAGAACCACGAAGGTTCTGGTTGATCTGAGATGATCAGGAGATGGAGAACGCGAGAGGGAACAAGGTGAGGGTGAAAGAATGGTCGGAGAACGGGTGATTCACGATGGGATCGTTCGCTAACCTAAGTTATCCAACTAACCTAATCACTAAACTACTAACATAAATGAAATGCGGGAATTAAAACCTATCTAAATATGCAAGAAAAATAGCTCTTATACGTGGTGGAACACCAGGGAACAGGGCTACGTCTGAGCGCTGCCGTGGGTGCATCCCCACCTTCTTCAGCCCGCTCAGACCTCCAGGAGCTTCTCCCTGTCACGAAGATGTGTTCTAGACTGAAGGCTAGGATGGAAGAGGCTTAAAGGTTGACCAAATTTGGAAGAGGAGGTGGAGCTTTCTATTTATACACATGTATATGCACCCTTATTGACCGACCAAAATTAAGGAATCTCGCGTATATACCATGGATCTACATATTGGGCGTGGATGTACAAAGAGTGATGATTATTTTTCATGAAGCACACGAGGACGATTGATCGATGGATCGAACATGATAAATGGCGGAAAATGGGGGAAAAGAAAGTTCTGGCGCGCCAGGTCTTCAGATGGGACAGTTGACCAGGGGTTAACAGTCCGCGAGCTGCCATTGGGCCACGTAGGACACTAAAAGACAAAACACCATATTTTAATAGAAAATAATTAATTAAAAATAATAAAGGAATTTATTATTTTTCTAATATAAAATAAAAACTATTTATTATTTTATGTAGTATTTTATTATGATTTTTATTTATTTTTTTGCTTTATTTATTAGTAGTTAATTTTTAGTAGGGTATTTATAGGTATATTCATCTATGTTTATACATTTTTTATTTTTTATATTTTATTTTATTATTTTACTCTATTATTTTATATATTTATAAATTATTTTTATGAGTATAAATATAATTTTCTTTTATTTTTGTGATGTTGTTTGTACATTTAAATAAATAGGTAAGTAAATTATGTAGGTCTATTTATAGGTGTTTTACCTATGTATTATTTACATCTTTTTATTTTAATGTATTTTAATGAGTTTTAT
This sequence comes from Ottelia alismoides, assembly GCA_037367405.1. Taxonomy (NCBI): domain Eukaryota; kingdom Viridiplantae; phylum Streptophyta; class Magnoliopsida; order Alismatales; family Hydrocharitaceae; genus Ottelia; species Ottelia alismoides. The sequence continues at coordinate 151,675 of JAZKJV010005253.1, read as the reverse complement.
TTTGGTTTTGTATTTTAAATAGAATCTATATAATATTTATCATATTATGAAAATATGAAAGAATAAAAGAATGTATTTTCCTTTTATTTATATACATATAGAAACATAGGTATTTTGTTTATCCTTTTACATAAACTTATTTTGTTTTTTTCTTTTTCCTTTTTTTTTTGATTTTAATATGCACATGTGTTATACATAATATTTACGAAATTATAAAAAAATGATTTTTTAAAAATAATGAATAATGAATAAATTGAATATTTTAATCGATATTATGTACAATAGGGGCCCAAAACCTAACTTCTACACAGTAACTCCAAAAAATATAAAACAACCATCATTAAATGGCTTGTGAAATGTTATGTACAATTAAAGGTGATTTTACTATGTTTTGAGTTTTTATTTGAAAGATATGGGACTGTGAAGTTTGGTTTCTGGCTTTTTATTATGTGTATAAAAGGCACACTGTATATTCTTTTTTACAAACTCAATTTTGTATTTTTATTTACATTATTATTTACAATTTTCATGATAAAGTTTCTTTATTTGATGAATAAATAATGAGGAATAAAATAGGTGCCAAAAATGTATAATTAAAGAATAAATAAATGGTATTTTTTGTGTTTTGACCCTTATCTCCCCCTACTTTATTCCTTGTCGATCAACTCCCTTCTGGACTTGGTCTCGGGGTTAGGGTCATAAAATACTTTCAACATTTTATTCCTTTTTCTTTTCTTCTCTTTATTCTATAATTTTGGCATTAAAAGCCTTATTTTATGTACAATAAATAATGGATGCTATTTTGTGCAAATTAATATCATTTACATGCATTAGCTAGGGTTTTCAAGCCAAAATGACAGAATAAAGGTGATGAAACGGAGGTTCATCAATTACTAAAACCATTACATAACTTATGAAATAGAGATATACGATCTTGATCGATCCAAGAGCTGAACCCTTCTTCCTAAGATTGTGAATCATTGGGTACCGACAAACATAGAGAGTCATGCAATATGAAAAGGGGAAATCGTATGTAGAATCGATTCTTGGCCGTCCAAAACCTTCACACTTTCTCTCAATCCGGGTCTACCCATTGCCATGTGTTAGACCGGAGAGGATCGTCTGTTGTGGTTTCCCCTGCTGTAACGCAGGGGAACCGTCAGATGTGAGATGGACGACCCTGACAGGGAGCCCACTATCCCCACCCCCTATCAGGGCCGTCCACCTCCCATCCGATGGTTCTCTTGCATTAAAACAAGGAAAATCACGACAGACAATCCGCTACGTGTTAGACATGTCAACAAACAAACAAACATCAATGCATAAACAAATGTATTAAGGCTAAAGACAAAAGCTCCTTCCCTTCCCAATAAAACATGCCAACAACCGCCATGAAATAGGCACTATACCAAACTTGAGCAGTGGACAGAGATAGGTGGGTACAGCACTATCCCCATAGTGCAGATAACATGATAGATATCGTCAGCACCCTCTATCCTCTCTGCATGGAATATATACAGAGTGCAGAAGATCGAATGTGATACAGCTGTTGTCAAGAACGGGACACATCTGAGATTGGTTGTCAGCACCCCCATGCAGATGCACATATATAGCACATCTTAGCATTGTTTTCCAATATCAAGATCTTCCTCGTACAGAGGATTAAGTGCACTATGTGACATCTGACTTCCTGCACAAGAATGGTACCGTTGATGACAAGTATGGTAATAAGAGATTGATTAGACGGTTTCATCGTGAGGGAGCGTTGTGTATGGAGCGTTGTGTAATGAATCACCATAGTGGAGCTGTTCTTGGACAGTACCAAAGGAAGATTGGAACAACTACTCGAAAAAAGAAACCCAAGCAACTGAACCCATATAATGCAGAAAGGAAATAAAGTGTTGCTTATCAAAGTGATCTAGGCAACAATATATAGTGTTGATGCACTACGATCAATATTACGAAGGAATTTATGGTGCACCCTTAAATTAGAAAAAAGGAAGTGGTTTGTGCATCCAAAAAAGTTATTGAAAACTTGTGCGAAGCTTACTTTACAGCTGACGCGATCATGAATATAAGGAAGAGGATCGTCTGCTGTGCCATGGGCTGCAGCAGACTCAGCTGCACGCTCGGAAGCCGCTCGATCTTGATCGAGCGGTTCCCACGAATTCGCATGACCGGGCTCACAAAAAATGTGAATTCGTGAGAACCGCTCGATCAAGATCCAACAACTCTCGAGCGTGCAGTAGAGTCTGCTGCAGCCCATGGCATAGCAGACGATCCACTTCCTCAATATAAACGGCCTACAACTTTTATCATGTCTTTATGATATTGACATATAACGGGACATGAGAGTTTTTAACGGGACGCCTTGAATTTATGACATGAAGATTTTTAGCAGGATTCATCATTTTATATTTGGATTTCAAACTTGTTAAAAACTTAAAATTCCAGAAGATATTTTTCGAATTTCAACTAATTTTATAGCATGTTTCGTAAATTTATAGAATGAATTTAGACCTGCCTTAAAATATAAAATTAATGGTGTATGCGATATCATGAAACAAACTTACACAACCTACCATAAACTTTGATGACTGTTAACGCATTCTCGAAATCTCGATAGGAAATTACAAATCCTACGAAGTGTAATCTTGCCCAGTGTTTTGAAAATCGGACCGGACCGGCCGGTTTGATTGGTCCGATCGGTGAACCAGACATGTACTGGTCCGGTTAACCGATTTATAGTGATTCGGTTCGGATATTCGAATTCTGGCTAACCCGTCCGGTTCAACCTATTTCTTTGACCCAGTTTAACCATGTTCAACCGAAGTTGAATCGCATTTATTTTTTTAAAAAACTATCCTAGTGGTGAGAGTTAAACCCATGACCTTTGATTAGATATTTCAAACTCCTAACCAGCTACACTAACACAACTTTTTGCATGAATTGAGTTTTAATATAATTTAACTACTATTATGTTATACAATAACAAATCCAAATAATATATATATATATGATATTTGATGGTGTATACGAAAAATATTTTATGTATAATATGAAATATATACATTGTCTATGTATTTTATTTATATTTCAAGTATATATATATGAGGGCACTTCAAATGAGGTGGGGTCTCACCGATATTGTGGTGAGCCATCGAGCAGATTCGTCAGATCTCAATCTGACGGTTGCATCAAAAACCTCATCCAAAAGGGCATTTTCGTCAAATTGATTTCATTAATTTCGAGTTTCATTTATTGGTTTCTAATTGTCATTCTAAGCTTTTCTCGATTTGGTATTTTCACAAATGCCTTTATTGATTAATTTCCGATTTTTTCCCAAACGATCTGAAATCAACCACAGCTTTGTAAAGTACAACGGGTTTTTGTAAAATATATTTTACTCTTTGTAAATTTTCATTAACGATTTCATTTTATTACTGTAATTTCATTTTGTAAATGGTTGTATCAGTTTTGTAAAATGTGTACATTCATTTTGTAATTATAGCGAGTTTTTGTAAGATTATTTTTCCTCTTTGTAAGCTTCAACTTTTTTGTAATTGTGTATGTTTGTTTTGTAAAAAATCCGTGAATCTTTGTAACCGAATCTCCCTCCTTTGTAAAATTCACGCATGTTTTCCACTGCGTTAAAGTTCAATTGCCATACATGTTTTCAAGTCCCGCAGAATAGAGAAAAAACATTGAGATTTGTAAAAAAGGTAAATAAATATGTAAATCTGAATACCAATTAAGTAAAATTATTATACGATAATGTAACAGAATCTCCCTCTTTTGTAAGAACCTGTAAAATAATAAATATGTAAATAAACATCAGGATTTGTAAAAAAACAAATCAAAATGTAAATATGAATGTCATATATGTAAAATAACTATATCACAATGTAAATCCACGCCTCGCCTCCCAATAGGGGAGGGGTATCGTCGTCGTTGTCTTCAACAATCAAGAGGGAGGAGGCGGGCGGAGATCTCGGCGGCGCTGGCCGCCTGTGGTGATGAGACGGGAGGTGGTCGAAGAGGGGCACCATGCAAAGGCAGCGGAGCAAGATGATGCGGCCGCACGAAGATGATTGCGTCGCTAAAGTTGCGCGGAGGCGGTCGACGCTTCGGAGTCGGCGGCGAGGCACTGCATTGGAGGACGCGCAGGCAGAGCGTGGCCTGAAGGAGAGCGGGCGGGCGGTAGGGGCGCGAGCGAATCACGAGAGAGGACGGAGGGAGTGTCGTCGTCAATCAAGAGAGAGAGAGAGAGATAATGGAAATAATATAATGACTTACCATAAAAATAGGATCTATGGTTGTCACATTCTATATTTAGAATGTGACAATGACGAAAATGGGTTTTCAGTCATTAAATTAATTTAGTTAATGTATCATTAATTTCAACCGTGAGATCCAAAATAGAAGGATGAGATTGAGGGCTCACCACCATATTAGTGAGACCCCGTCTCATTTGAAGTTTCTCCATATATATATATATATATATGATTTTATCCAGAGGGCACTGTGCCCATTTGAGATAAAATGGGCCCGTATTTTGCACCGTTAGATGAAATCATGCATTCCCATGATTATAGGAACCGCATTTGTAATCGCAGATTTCGGAATTATGAATATTAATTAGGTTCCGTAATTAGCAAAAGAGTCCTTTCTTCTTGCCCGAAGTTCTATCGAGAAAAAAATCCTTTCTTTCACAATTGAGAGGGCATCGATCGTTTGTTAGCACGTAATTTGTAACCAAAGATATTTTGATTTAGATTTTTTAATTTTTACATGTTATTTCGTTGCTAATATATTTTATATAGGTTCGTACATGGATAATTCGCGAGTAGATTATGATCGTGATATATCAGAATCAAGTATGAAAGATGACTTAGTCGATGGTTCAATTGAAGATTATTTATGTGAATTCGACATTGAAGGCAATCTTTTCGATCTGATTGATGTCAACAAGAACTCTGAAAGATTAGGTATTTTTTATATTTTTATGTAATCATATGACTTTTTTTCACGTTTTTCATTGCATCATTGAAATTTCGAAAATCTTAGCATCAGCAAGATTATGTAAACTTTAGTATTATGTAAGCATCTGTAAGTATCAGTAAGATATTAGCTGACTCAAGTAATATTTGAAAAATCAACAATAAGTTCTTATGTAGCATATGTAAGTATCAGTAAGTTATGTAATGACACAAGTAATATTTTCAAAATCAACAGTAAGTTTTTAAGTAACATCTGTAAGTATCAGTAACTTAAAGCATCAGTAAGTACCATGTAGTATATGTAAGTAGCATATGTAAGTATCAGTAAGTATCAATAGCAAAATCAATAGTATGTTATTATGTAGCATCTGTAAGTAGCAAGTGTAAGTATCATTAACTTAAAGCATCAGTAAGTTCTTATGTAGCATATGTAAGTATCAGTAAGTTATTAACTGGCAAAAGTAATATTCTCAAAAGCAACAGTAAGTTCTTATGTATCATTTGTAAGTATCAATAACTTAAAGGACATTATATGTAGCTATTGTAAGCATATGTAAGTAATCGTGAATAGGATTTAGTAAATTTGTTAATTTAAGGTGTAATGAAACAAATCTTAACTTGTAATACTTTCAAATGTAATATTTTTTATGTTACAGTATCTTCCATAGTTAACAGAAATGAAGAGTAATATTATTATAGTTACCAGTAACTTCTTTTAATGTATCAGTAAGTATGAAGCAATATAGTTGCAACAAAACTCATTATATGTAGCTATTGTAAGCATCAGTAAATTATGCATCTATTTTAATAGTAGTCTTGATAGTGTTACTGGTAATAAGTATTAAAGGATATGTAATAAGTTCAAGTATTCGTTAATAGGATTTAGTAAATTTTGTGAATATAAGGTGTATATTTAAGTAGCATCTGTAAGTATCAGTAAGTATCAGTATAAAAATCAACAGTATGTTATTACGTAGCATCTGTAAGTAGTAAGTGTAAGTTTCAGTAACTTAAAGCATCAGTAAGTTCTTATGTATTAGTACTTAATTTTTACAAGTTTAGTAAGTTTGATGAAGTTATTGATGTGTCTTCAATTTCTGCTGATACTTTCTTTATTGTTTATTCCTTTAGATAATGATGAATATGAAAGCTTAAAAGATTTAAATGATGAAGATTCCCCTATATCAGTCGTAGATCCTGCTATTATTCCTCACGAGGGTCTTTCATTCTCAAATCTAAATGAATGTGAACTGTTCTATGAGAAATATGCCACTGGACTTGGCTTTAATATAAGAAGGAGTAGAACCAAATATTGTTTTGATCGGAAAAATAAAGTTAGGAATCTTTCTTTCAAAAAATTTATTTGTTGGAAGGAAGGACAATATGTTCAAAATTCCAAAAAAAGAAGATATCATCGAGCCTGATATTGGTTGACGTAGAAGCTAATCTACAGGGAATAGACAACGATGGTAGAAGATGTGGAATAAGCCGTTGTGGTTGTAAGGCAAAGTTGTGTGTGAAGTTAAATCAGATATCAAAACTTTGGGATGTAGTCTCATTTGTTGAGGAACATAACCATAAACTTGTTTCTCCAAGTAAGAAGAAGTACTTAAGACCGAATAGGAGAATAACTAAGGCCACAAAGAATTTACTATCTTCTATGTCAGAAGTTAACATCCCAACGGCAAAACAAATTACATTTTTAGACAAACAAAGTGGATCTGATTAACGTATTGGTTCTATAGCTAAAGATATATACAATCTGAAGCATGATCAGAAGAAAGAAATTGAAGGTCATGATGCTGTTATGTTGTTGGAACATCTTGAATATTGCAAAAGCATTACACCTGATTTTTTTTATGTGTACAAGCAAGACGAGGATTCGTCTTTAACTCATTGCATGTGGATAGATTCTTATTCTATGGAAGATTATAAATTGTTTGGAGATACAGTTACATTTGATACAACATACGATACGAACAAGTATAAGCTCATTTTTGCTTCTTTTTGTGGGGTTAACAACCATAACAAGACTGTATTCTTCTGCAATGCATTCTTAATGAATGAGACAAAGGATTCTTTTGTATGGCTTTTCAAAAATTTTCTGTTGGCTGTTAATGTCGCTCCCAAGTCAATTATTACTGATCAGTGCCCATCCATTAATGCTGCTATAAAAGAAGTTTTCCCCACTACCAAACATAGATATTGTGGTTGGCACGTTACAGCTAACATGAAGAAGATGATTGGTTTAACCAAAAAAGCTGATATAGCAATTCCTTCATTGAATAAGATTATTTGGGGTGCAAAAAGTGAAGAAGATTTTGAAGCTGAGTGGGACAGAATAGTTTCAGAATGTAATTTAGAAAAAAAATAGATGGATTAATGTTATGTATCAGATCAGAAGAAAGTGGGTGCCTATTTACACGAGAAGATATTTTTTGTTGAGATGAATACAACACAGATGAGCGAGAGCATGAATTCTTTCTTGACTAACCATGTCAATCAGCTGAATATTTATATGAGTTCATGACCAGATTTCAAACCGCAGTTGAAAGAATGAGAGAGCATGCTAATATGATGGACAATGACAATGAGAATAAAATTCCCAAGTTGGCTACGCAGTGGAGCATTGAAAAACAATTTTCTTAGCATTTCACAAAGACTTTGTTTTACATGGTTAAGATAAAGCTTTCGGAAGGTATTGAACTAAATGTGATTCCATTTCTTCAGTTGATGACGTTATACAATTCAGAGTATATCCTATTGGGAAGATTGAAGATTCTAATAGAGTTACTTTTCATGCTTGTTACAATAAATTCAAATGTGATTGTATGAAAATGGAATCAATGGGTATTCCTCGTAGATATATTATTAGTGTTTTAAAATATACTGATGCGTTAGATGTTCATTCCTCTCTTTTATTGAATAGATGGAAGAAAGATATCAAGAGAAATGGCTATTATCCACTTTATATGAAGAGAACAGTACAAGATGACAATAGTCAATTAAGGGTATTGGCAAATAAACTTATCAGCGAAGCTGGTGGCAATAAAGAAGTATACGATTACATTAAGAAGGTTCGTATAGATGCTACTGAAGGAGTCAAAGCTATTAAGAGCAAATGCATGATTGTTAATGTTGAAGACGTCCACGAGGCTAATGAAAAAAGTGATAAGACAGTATTTATTGTAAAAGATCCCAATGTAGCAAAACCAAAAGGGTCTGGAAAAAGTGGTAGACCAAAGGGAAGCACTAATAGATTGAAATCAATTAGTGAAGAGAATTCGTCAAAGGGTAATGCAAATTATGCCATAAAGTCAATGCTGGACATGATTCAAGGAATTGCCCTCCAAAATCTGCAAATAATCCTCGATGGTAAGAGAAATTCATTAGTTGATATGATTCATATTGTATTTCTATTATATTAACATTATGTTAGCATTATCTATATTTTTCCATTACACAAGTGGATACATATTCAATGCAGCTGATATTCGGATGGTTTAAAGTCGGTTGATATTCAAAGGAATGAGAAGACTGAAGCATATTCTGGCATACCCCAATTCAATTTATAGAATAATTTCCTCTTTTTTATAATGTTCCCTTCTGTGAACATTTGTAAATTGTGAACTATTTATCTAGGCTGAAGTGTTGTGTTTTTGATCATTTTTTATGCAATCAGAATGTTATTGTTATGTTTAATGTTATGTAAATTGAAAGTTCTTTTCAAATGTAATTTTTTTAATCTTCTGATGCATTCAAATGTAATATTTACTATGTCATCAGTACCTTTGATAATTTTCAGTAGTAACTTCTATAGCTATCAGATCAAATAGAAGTAAATTTCGATGCATGTAATATTTCTCTTAATATCAGTAACATTCTTTACTATATCTTTAAGTCTCAAGCATCATAGTTGTAACATTATACAAGTTAATAAAAGTGTTTTTAAGGATTCGCAACTTCTAAGACTCTAAAAGGTAATATTTATTATTTTAGCAGTAACTTCAATAGATATCATAAGTAACTTTTATAGCTATCAGAGGTAACATGTAATTTCTTATGCTATCAGTAACAATCTTTATTGTATCATTAAGACTCAAGCAATATAATTGTAACAATACGAAAGATAATATAAGTTTTGCTAATGAGATGTAACTTGTAATTATCTCGAGGGCAATATTTATTATTATATCAGTAAAATCGTTAGAAACCAGAAGTAACTTCTATAGCTATCATAACATTTTGTAAACTCGATATAGATACGAGAAGAAACATGTAATATTTTTTTGTATCAGTAACTTTTTTATGATGAACAGTAAATCCCATTCAAGATAGTTGTAACAAAATGCTAGATAAAAGTAGTTAGTATTTACTTGATAGTGTGACAAGTAATAAGTATATAGGGATTCGTAACTACATAAATCGATTGGAATATTAACCTATCAACCCTAAATAATCGTAACTTTCCTATAGTAGTTAGTATTTATAGTAGAAGTGTTTTTAAGGATTCGCAACTTCTAAGACTCTAAAAAAGTAATATTTATTATTTTATCAGTAACTTCGATAGATATCATAAGTAGCTTTTATAGCTATCAGAGGTAACATGTAATTTCTTATGCTATCAGTAACAATCTTTATTGTATCAGTAAAACTCAAGCAATATAGTTGTAACAATACGAAAGATAATATAAGTTTTGCTAATGAGATGTAACTTGTAATTATCTCGAGGGTAATATTTATTATTGTATCAATAAAATCGCTTAAAATCAGAAGTAACTTTTATAGCTATCATAACATTTTGTAAACTCGATATAGATACGAGAAGTAACATGTAATTTTTTTTATATCAGTAACTTATTTATGATGAACAGTAAGTCCCATTCAAGATAGTTGTAACAAAATGCTAGATAAAAGTAGTTAGTATTTACTTGATAGTGTGACAAGTAATAAGTATATAGGGATTCGTAACTACATGAATCGATTGGAATATCAACCTATCAACCTTAAATAATCGTAACTTTCCTATAGTAGTTAGTATTTATAATAGAAGTGTTTTTAAGAATTCGCAACTTCTAAGACTCTAAAAGGTATTATTTATTATTTTATCAGTAACTTCGATAGATATCATAAGTAACTTTTATAGCTATCAGAGGTAACATGTAATTTCTTATGCTATCAGTAACAATCTTTATTGTATCAGTAAGACTCAAGCAATATAGTTGTAACAATACGAAAGATAATATAAGTTTTGCTAATGAGATGTAACTTGTAATTATCTCGAGGGTAATATTTATTATCGTATCAGTAAAATCATTAAAAATCAGAAGTAACTTCTATAGCTATCATAACATTTTGTAAACTCGATATAGATACGAGAAGTAACATGTAAATTTTTTTATATCAGTAACTTTTTTATGATGAACAATAAGTCCCATTCAAGATAGTTGTAACAAAATGCTAGATAAAAGTAGTTAGTATTTACTTGGTAGTGTGACAAGTAATAAGTATATAGGGATTCGTAAGTACATGAATCGATTGGAATATCAACATATCAACCCTAAATAATCATAACTTTCCTATAGTAGTTAGTATTTACTGTAATAGAAGTAGTATCATTTCAGCGAAGTTTGTATACGTAACAATATTTTTAAGACAAGTAATTTTCTGTTGATTTACAGTAACATCAATTATAAAATATGTAAGAAATCAAGCTGAAATAGGGATTCGTAACTGTATGAATTGATTGGAATATCAACATATCAACCCTAAATAATCGTAACTTTCCTATAGTAGTTAGTATTTATTGTAATAGAAGTAGTATCATTTCAGCGAAGTTTGTATACATAACAATATTTTTAAGACAAGTAACTTTCTGTTGATTTACAGTAACATCAATTATAGAATATGTAAGAAATCAAGCTGAAATTAACTATTGATTTATAATGGTAACAACGCATGGTTTCTCTAGTATTTCTTTATACATCATAATAAATTTGTCAACTTTACACAAGCACGATCTTTAGGTCGTCTAACAATCTCAATAAATAACAATGAACATCAAGCATGATATATTCATTCATAAAAATATTCATGTACATAGAAAGTTGCTATTTTTCATTTTTAATAACAACATGTAACATATATAAATCATCTCTAATTACATGTTTAAGAGAATTCATTTCCTTCAATGTTTCTTCTCCCCACTTGTAAGTAGAATAGCGGCTATCTCAGCGCAAAACTTGGGGATATCTTCGATGTGGATGACTGGTTCTTTTCCCTTACAAATGAATTCCATATATTTCATGACATAACCATCACAATCAATGGAATCACTTCGCTGCTTTGGGATGCCTTTTGCTATGTCTACTGGCTACTTTTCAAGGTGTTTTCCAGTGAATAGTATGAAGTATTCCGCCATCCAATCAACCTACCAAAATTAAGAAAAAAAATGTTAGAAACATATAAAATAAAAAATATTTCTAACTCATATATTTTTAAATGTATATTTACACATTTTCTAACATCCAAGAGGTGTTTCTTCATCCCAGTAAGTGAATTGTACGAAATGAATTTTTTGACATCGAAATCAGCCACGAGAAGATGTCAATGATTGGATGTGTGGATTACACAAAAAGCCTTCTTTACACTATCAAACATTATTCTTGTGCATGAGAACAAATTGTTCAGAGGCTCATAATCTTCTTCAGTTGCTTCTTTCACAGTTTTTGGGAACAATTGCTGCAATGAATTTGTAATTAGCCAATACAATATAACTTACAAATCAAATATAGTTAAGTACTATTACCATTTGAGCAGTATTGGCAAAAATAAAAGGACATTCCAAGTCACTTTCTTGATATGATTTGTATAGCACATCCATGAACATGTCCAATATGACATCAATGACCATTTTGTTATAGAGCAGGTCTTCTATGTGTCTTCCATTGCAAAAGTTGTCTCCTGGACCATGGTAAGTTGCTCCCATACTGCAATGTAAATTATGTTGTATCATTCATAACATCTTATCATAATTTGGTTAATCAATAAACTTATGTATTAAAATTAGAAAATCTAAATTCTTACTTGGCAACAGGATCCTTCAGGAATTCGTGAATTGTTGCTCTCTCTGATTCTGAAATTGCATCATATCCAGCATAATCGATGCGATTTAAATTGTAAACCTATAAATAAATTAATGATCAGTAAGATTAAGTATGTAAGCCTCTGTAAGTATCAGTAAGATCTTAACTGACTCAAGTAATAATTGCAAAATCAGTAAGTTCTTATGTAGCATATGTTAGTATGAGTAATTTATAAAATTACACAAGTAATATTTTCAAATGAAACAATAAGTATGTGGCATCTTTAAGTATCAGTTACTTAAAGCATCAGTAAGTAACATGTAGTAACTTTAAGTAGCATCTGTAGTATCATTAAGTAGCAGAAGCAAAATCAATTGTAAGTTATTATGTAGCATTTGTAAGTAGCTTTTGTAAGTATTAGTAACTTAAAGCATCAGTAAGTTCTTTTGTAGCATCAGTAAGCATCAGTAAGTTCTTATGTAGCATTTGAAGCATTATTAAGTTCTTATGTATCATATGTTAGTATCAGTAATTTATAAAATTACACAAGTTATATTTTCAAATTAAACAGTAAGTATGTTGCATCTTTAAGTATCAGTAACTGAAAGCATCAGTAAGACGCAGGTAGTATCTATAAGTAGCATCTGTAAGTATCATTAAGTAGCAGTAGTAAAATCAAGTATTAGTAACTTAAAGCACCAGTAAGTTCTTATGTAGCATTTGTAAGTATCAGTAACTTAAAGCATCAGTAAGTTATTCTGTAGCTTTTGTAAGTATCAGCAACTTAAATGTAACAGTAACAATAAATTATGATAGGTTGATTTCATGCCTCCAAAGCTAGCTCTTTGTTGTCTTCGATCTTTTTAATGTCATCTTCATCTTCAATCTTCAGTACCTCTTCAAAATTCTTTTTTTCAAGCTTTCTTTTTTCCTTACAACTTTCTCTTTAAGTGGACTGGTTTATGGTTTTTCTTCTTCCTTTATTGCTCTTCTTGATTTGATCCTTTTTGACATGCTGCTAGGAGTGATAATCTTTTTGCTTCTACCCCTCTTTGGAACATTTGGTTTATTTTTATCATGGTCTTCCAAATCTTCCTCAATTCCAAGATCAAAGGTTGGTAATTTATTGGTTTTGGTGAGATTGTTTTGATTTTCTTGTTCAACATCCAAAGTTGTCTTCTCCTCTTGTTGCTTTACATTAATTGATTTTGCAAAGAACTCCTCAAACCATTGCTTTAGAATTGTGATTTCGAGCTTCAGCTTCTCATTCTCCTTCAATGTATTCTCATAATCAACTTTCATTTTTTTGTATTCTTCTGACGTGGGCAGTTGAGATATGAGACTCTCCAAATCACTAATCTTCTTCTTGTGTTCTTCACATTTACACTCGGGTATATTTTGGGGTTGAGGAGTCTTCACAAGTGAGGTCATTGAACAATCATTAAGTTGCCGCTGGTGTGGTACAATGACACGCAATGCATAAGCATTTGAAATGAAATCCTCGCTAATGAAGGTTTCATAATAAAAAATGAATTCATTTGAGTCAATCTTGAATATCTCCTTTTCTCTAAAATCTAGCTGGACAACAATCTAATGTAAGGAAGTACTTTAGGTTGCAAGTAATTTTCATTTTGATAAACAGTAACAGTTTAATGTATCAGTTTGTCATCAGTAAAATTTTTCTATATTTGAAATCTCAATCTATAGTAAGAATTAAAATCAAAAATGAAAATGTATTTAAATTGACAGTACCTGATCTTCATCAAAGTTCATGAATTGTTTAATGGTAACTTTGCATGGAGTTGACCATTTTCTAATTCTTGGCAATAGATTTTGGTTAAATGCAAGTGAAGGGAATAAGTGCTCCAGAGCCCATGCCTGAAATATAATTCATAGTTAATTATCAGCTAAATATTTATTAAAAACATAACAGTAGATAGAGATGAGATAAGCTTACATATAAACACGCTGCACAGCCAGTTAAGTACCCAACTGTGCTTTTCCCATCCGATGATGCACGCTTTCTCATTCTTTCAACTATGTCTTCCAAATGGTGCATTATCATAGTCCCAATTGCATTAGACCAATTAAAGAAATGCGTGTCTTCAATTGATTCTATGTAATTGAGTAGGACCTTTGGGAAGCAGAAGTTGGTTCAGAGAACAGGAATGTACAAAACATTAATGATATTAGACATCTTATGTACATTCTCTCTGATTGATCATCTTCTTGTGTTCTTAAAGAATCAAGCATGTTACAAATATTATGACGATTTAATAACATGCTTGATTGAAAAATAGCTCTTCGAATGAACTTGGTCATTCAAATGAAAACCCCTTAAGATGTATAGGAAATCCGGATGATGGCAATCCTAAAATCAACCCTATGTCATTATCTGAGAATAGGATTTCCTTTTCTCCAAATTTGAAAACCCGAACCCCTTGATATCTTTGAACAATAAAGTCCAAGACTTGATAATTAATATCAAGTTTTGTAATCGATACTATTCTAGAGAAAGCGGACTTATCAATCAGCTCCTTCTGCCTCGCAGTCAACTTGTTGTTACCAAGATATGTTACAAATTGTTTTATGTAACATCGGAGTTGTACACAATATCTTGCTGCAATATTGAAAATAAAATCTGTTAAGATCATGCAATTAAAAAGAGTATTTCCGTAACTTACAATCTTATTATATGTTAACTTACCTGGTATTGGTTCTATGTTTACATTATTCGTTATAGTAACAACCTTCAAAATCGATGCTCTTTCTATATAGCACATTTTTGTTGTCAATAATAAGTTCTGATATTCATTATTACCTCTTTAGGCGTTGATATGTACGCTTACCAGTGGATACTTCATTAGTTTTATCACCTTCAAAGCTTGTATCTGCATAAAGTTACTTCTTAATATATAATTCAATCAGTATATATTTAATTTACAATAAATAACAAAATTACCACTTGCAGATTCCATTATTGCTTTTTTGACATTTTCTTGAGGTCGTCTCCTGTATGAAACCTCAAATCCCTTTGCTTGATCCATCTGCAAATCAACAGTATGTTATTATGTAGCATCTGTAAGTAACATCGGTAAGTATCAGTAAGTATCAGTAGCTAAATCAACAGTATGTTATTATGTAGCATCTGTAAGTATCAACTCTAAGTATCAGTAGCTAAATCAACTGTAAGTATCAGTAAGTTGCAGTAGCTAAAAAGTTTATTAGCAAGCATATCACCAAGCTTAGTACAATATCAATAACATAAGTATCATTTGGAAAATCACTAGAAAGTTATTCGATAGCATCTTTAAGCGTTCATAAATTATAGCAACAGTACACCTAACAACGATCTCAATCGGTTCTATACATGCGGCTATTTTAATCATCCGCAAGTGTTCACTTTAAAAAAATTGTTAACGTAACCCTAATACGTCAACTTCCTTAAAAACTCTTATAGAAATTGATTAGCATTATAATGGAAGATGACTTATTGTTACTAGATTTCTAGTGATGAATACTCATTCATCACTCTTTATTCTTATATTTTAGCTACAAAAACCTTTGCAAATGCATGTATATAGTTGTAAATAGAAATAATTACCAAAAGCATGCATTGTGTAAAAACCTATAATTAGCATGTTTTTGTGCAAAAATAAAAGAATAAAGATTAAAAAGAAAAAGAAGGAAATATTTAGAATAAATATTGAGCAACCTAACCCAAGGGAGGGCTCAGCATGGGCCTGACCGCATAAAAGCCAAAGTAGAGGGAGATAGGGGCTCATGTGTGTAAATATTTATGTAAATAAAATAAAAATATTTTCCTCCCAAAAAGAGACTAAAATAGGCTTGTAAATATTTGTATATATTTATAAAAGATAAAAACAAGATAAAAATAGAAAAATTAAAAAGAAAACAAAAACTTCACTTTCACCATGTATATAGTTGATGACACAAAAATCCCTAAGACCCGGGTGAAGGTAATGAAACAAGGGTCGTTGCGACCCGGATCTCAGAAGATGTGTCAATCAAGAAAAAGAATCGAACCGCGAAACGAATCGAAAATCAAACAAGCAAATCAAGCGGTCCTAGCTATGTGATTAACCTGGTATAGCTCCCAGGGTCGAACACAAGGAGCACGGATTGGCCTAGGGCCTACGAAGTAGTAAAAACAATATAAAAATAAAAGGAAATGTTTTTTAGTGGTTTTTGATAATTTTTATATTTTTTTGGATTTTTAAAAGATAAAGAAAATAAAAGAAAACAAATATCAACACACTTGGGCAAATTATTTAACACACCAAAAATCAAGCAAAAATTAAGGAAAAATTGTTTTTATGTTTTTTAGGTTTTTAAGTGTTTTTGGTGAATTTTTGGTATTTTTCTAATGGGTAAGTTATTTTCTAAAAATCAAACAGTGTGAAAAATGAAAGGTACTGTCCAGCAAGGCTTAAGACCCAAAAATAAAATATTTAAGGATCTCAAAAAGCCTTGGAGGTAATTTTCTTGTAGTCTAGAAAGAATAAGGAAAATTTAAGCATCCTAATTATTGTTTTTGGATTTTTAAATTATTTATTATAATTTTTATGAGTTTTAATGGGTTTTTCAATTTTTAGGGTTTTTAGGCAATGAAAAATAGCCAAAGTTGGCTAGAAAATCAAACAACAAGCAAACAACAGAACCTAATTTTTTTAGAATTTTTGGGGGTGTTTTTATATTTTTTTGGTATTTTTAAACCTAGACAGTAGCTAAAAAGGAGGTTTTTGAATTTTTAAAAATACTAAATCAAATCAAAAATGTCCTCAAAAATTCTCAAAAATCTAACAACATGGCAGGAGCCATGTGTCAAATTTTCATCGAATTTGGAGGTGGTTTGATATTTATTCAAAAATCAAAGAGGGGGCACTGTGCACAGGGACGTAAGTGCAAATACCCAAAGTTCTGAGGGCCAAGGTGCAAAAATCCCAGCAAGTCACGCGCGTGGCGCGTGCCTGGGGCACTCAGGGGCCTTTTGGTAATAAAAACCAAGTTTCTGGACTTTTTGGTAACTCGTACCAAAAGTCCAGGGGCTTGGATGCAAAAATCCCACTAAAATCCGCACATGCGCATAAACAACACTCACAGGGGCATAAATGCAATTACCAAAAAGTATTCATTCAATTCATAACCCAACAGAACTACAGGACGAAAAATGTAAATAGCCCAGCTAGACACGTGACGAAGCACGTGGACTCATACACACAAGGGCATGCATGCAAATACGAACAAGCACAGGGTCCACAATGCAATTTACCCTACGTAAATAAAGTTACTAAAATATTTACAGGACTAAAAATAAAAAGACAAACTAAGAGGGGGCCCTAAGCAAATTACCCCTTTATTCATCGACGGCCGGATTCGCGCCACGTGGAGGATCTGACGGCTCTAGATGGTGGCGCTCTCCTTCTTCAGCTCTAGGGCCGGATCGACGGTGGAGGCGAGGACACGTGGAAGATCGGACGGGGTGGGGCTCAGGTGCCTCTCTCCTCTGCTGCTAACGGTCCAGATGAGCTCCTCAACGAGATCGACGGTAGCTGCTCCTCGGAAGATGGATGGCTGGGATCAAATCTGGAGCGGAGGAGACATCGGACGGCGCTGGAGGATGGTGGAAGAACACGACGCCGGCGAACCTCGCCAGCCTCGTGCGAGAGCTGCAGTCCTCCTCAGCTGCTGCTAAGTATCGAAACAGGTCCGCGGAGTCGTCCCGCAGCTGGTGAAGGTGTCTGATGGCCCGGCCGAGCCCTGGAGGGGCTCCGGCGAGCTCGGCGGCGGTGAGCTCCTGGTCTGAACGTACGGGGGTCTCAGATGACTCCCTTTGAACCTGCAAGATGGACCAAAAGCTTCACGGGTCGAGGGCAAAGTGCCTCGACCCAAAGAAGCGGGGTGAAAGTGGCTTGTGGGTCGGCGCGAAGGAGCTCCGACGAGCTGGGGATGGAGGAGCTCGACTCCCAGCTCCGGGGCGAGCTGGGTTGGATGAAAGTGCGAAGAACGTGCGTCGGAGGATGGCGAAGGTGTGTGCGGGTTCCGATGATCGAGATAATACGCGAGGTGGCCGGAATCAGGGGAACTCGTCGGAGAGTCGATTTGGGGGTAACTCAAAATTAGACTAAACAAGAAGGTTCGAAGGTTACCTGGGCGATGCGGGAGACTATGCTGGAGCTTAGCTAGCTCCTGGTCTTCGCCTCGAAGGGCGTCAAGGCCTGAGGCTCGAGCTCCGGTCGGACGTCGGAGCACGGCGGCAAGAAGCAGCCGGATCGATGGTCGGGCACCCTTTCCTCTCTGCAACAAGGGCCAACGCGAGCTGTCACCTCGGTGGGTACAATGGAGGTCACGGGAATGAAGGTGGCGAGCCAAAGATGGAATGAGGAGGCGGCTGAGCTCGAGTTTTATATGGGTGCAGGTCCGGGAAGGATCGATCGGGTAGGGCGAGCTGAAGCGCGGATCCCAAGGAAGAATGTCGGGCGAGATTCCCGGATGCACGGGGGATGATTAGGATCTGGATTTGGAGCGAAAGGGAGGCGGATCGAGCCGGGAAAATACCAGGAAGTCGGGTCGGGCGAGCGGACTCGGGCTCTGGTGGTCCTGGGGGAGGTGTTGACCGGGGGTCAACAATCCCCCGTGGACCAATCAGAGCCCGCCAAGGTTTCATTTTTTATTTGATTTTTTTGGGGCCTTAAATGGCCGAATTTTCAAAAACTTAAAACATAAAAAATATTTGTTTTAATTTTTTCTATTTTTTTGTGATTTTTAATTAATTTTTGGAAATCAAAATAAGGTATTTACATAGTAGCTATACATAGGTATATATACCATATATTGATTTTTGATTTTTGATTTTTAATTAGTTCTTTTTATACATTTTTATTCCTATTTTATATTTTATTTATTTATAGGATAAAAGGAGGAATAAAAGGCTATTTTTATTTTATTTTTATTATTTATATACATAGGTTAACTAATTAGTGATATACATATATGTACATGGTATATATACAATATGTTTTTGTATTTTAATTTTGTAATTTTTATTTGATTTTTGTCTTGTTTCTTTTTATTTATTTTATTTACAAAACATAAAAAGGGATATTTACAAAAAGGTTTGAAAATAAATTAGGTTATTTACAAGGTGAAATAAATAAAGAAGGTGGTCTATGTACATGGTGAAGAGATGTTTTTGGATTTTTGATTTTTTTAATTTTTATTTTGTTTTTAATAGCTTCTAAATATTTACAAAATATATACAAGCATATTTTTGGCTGAGGAAAATATTATTTTATTTATTTACAAATATATGTACATGTGAGCCCCTATCTCCCTCTACTTGGCTTTTATGCGGTCAGGCCCATGCTGAGCCCTCCCTTGGGTCAGGTTGCTCAATATTTATTCTAAATATTTCCCTCTTTTTCTTTTTCATCTTTATTCTTTTATTTTTGCACAAAAACATGCTAATTATCTATTTTTACAAACATGCATGCTTTTGCTAATTAACCCTATTTACACATGTCTACATGCATTTGCATAGGTTTTTGTAGCTAAAATATAAGAATAAAGAGTGATGAATGGGTATTCATCACCCCCCTATACTATACTTTGCTAGTCCCTTAGCAAACACTTATTTGAAAAAGAAGTGAAAAAGAAAGAAAAAGAAAAAGAAAAAGAGAATGTACATGGATCAAGTTTGATTATTAAACTTGCCTTCATTAAATTGAGGTATGGAGCTTAATCAGATCTTTGGATTATTAATGTGTCGGAACCTTATTCAGACTTAAGCTTAAAACCTAACAGCCTCTAAGTTCCACTATCCTATAACCAAGACTCCTCAATGCTCCAGATCAGAACAAGTCATCAACTACAAACCCTGAAGACCATGAATCTTTTCTTGTCCTGTGAAAGTGAGGTCTAAGCTCTCCACCTCAGAAATGGCAACTTGACAACCCTCCCCAACAAGGTAACTCTATGTCCTCAATCTGGCCACTCTTTCCTCGAGGAGCGGGGTATTCCCTTCTAAGTTCAAGTACAACCAGCTCAAGAAGAGGGGGAAGAAGAGAATGGGTCAAGGCCAGTGTAGCCAAGTACCCTTGGGAGCTTGACCAGTGTAGCCAAGTCTCCCTGCTGCAAGCTACAACAGGTGGATCATGAAACCAAGCTTTGCTTATTGCACTTATATACATACTCCGGTGGGATTATCATTTTCTCTCAGACCCACCACTTTTTTTGGAGTTCTTTTCTTTTTTGCATTTTTTTTTCGAGTGCATCTATACAACATGTACATGTGCAGCATATATACAAGGAGTTTTTCCTCCTGAGCCAGTAGACTATCCCTCTTTTGAAGCTTTATTGCAACCCACAACTCCCGTCGTTAGACCTCATGGCGACCAGACCAAGTTGAGACGCACTTCCTTCACTAAATGAAGAAGAGAGGTTCCGCCTAGAAGTACTACCCTCATATGCTACCCCAAGTCAAGGAAGACTGCCTCCTCACCACCTCATCCGTAGAGAGCTCGGTGCATAGTGCGGTTGTCCAAGTAAAGCCATAATCTATATGAGTCATGTGTTGTTGTTAAGTGCTCTACTTAGGCTCATTGAGATGACATGTGATCATAGCCTAGTGGACTCAAAGAATTAAGTCACCATGGACCTGAAAAGCCTTAAACCTAAGCCCTATAAGGTTCCTCTTAGAAATTAGGTGGATTAAGATCTTAATCAAGCTCCATTTCTCAATTTGATTCCAGGCTAATTTAAATGTCAACTATCATCCAAGAAAAACTATATACATATGTACAAAAAGATGCATATTTACACAAATTTTACAATCATGCAAAATTTTTGAAAAATGTTTTGAAATCATGAATGATGATGCATGAAGTGCAAGTTTTGCAAAAAGATATTTACACACATTTACACAAGATTTTTGCAAACTTTTGATTTTTCAAAACATTTTGGAAAAATTTTGTACTATATACATAATTTTGATACAGAAAATATTTACACAAGCTTTACACAAAAGATTTTTGAAATCATTTTTACAAAAATAATTTGTACACTAGCTATGTATGTGCAAATAAAAGAAGATTATGTACATGAAAATTTTTAATTTTTGTGGTTTTTTGCCATTTTTATTTATTAACACACTCACACAAAGTACGAGTTATGGCTAAAGTATATATGAAATATATACACACCCCCCTATACTTAGCTCGAACGATGTCCTCGGAGTCAAGAGCGATGAAGAAGACATAACTCGTGCTATGTATAGGGAAGTGAAAAGAAAGGCTATACAAAAGGAGAATGAAAAGTCAAGAGGGACTCGGGTCTTCCCCCTATACTTAGGATCAAGTAATCCTAAGTATAGCAGGCTGTATACGAAGGGAAAACCGAGTGGAGAATGTACAGGGTCTACCCCCCCTATACTTAGGGTAAGATATCCCTAAGTATAGGCAGCAAAACAGGGGTAGACAGAAACAAAAGAAATACCCAAAATGTCTCACATCCCCCCTATACTTAGGGTAAAGTACACCCTAAGTATAGCATAATCATAAGATGAAGAAAGGGATGTGGGACTAAGGAATGTGGTGATATGGACATCTGGATCTATGTACAGCGGAGGGTCAGTAAAGCTCAGGCGTGAGATGCATTAGATGTGAGTCAAAGACCACATCTCACGCGAAATGAATAGGGGCAAGATCCACGACCTGCGGCTCATGATCTAGAAATGGCTTGAGCCGCTGGCCGTTCACTCGGAAGGTACTCTCAGAAGACAACTCGGATATATCGATGCTACCGTTGTCGTGTACCTTCCGAACCAGATAAGGTCCTTTCCATTTGCTCTGTAGCTTCCCTGGAAATAATCTAAGCCTCGCATCAAACAGCCATACTCTCTGTCCAATCTCAAAATGTTTGTGGCTGATATGTGAATCATGCCACTCCTTGACTCTCTCCTTATAATGTAGGCTGCTTGAGAATGCTGCATCTCTAAGCTCCTCCAGGGCAGCTAGCTCTGCCCTCCTCTGGTCTCCTATACCATCTGGATCCATCAAGATATCTGTGACTGCCCAAAGTGACTTGTGCCTCAGCTCAACTGGTAGGTGACAGGGCTTGCCATACACGAGGCGAAAGGGAGATGTGCCCAAAGGTGTCTTGAAAGACGTCCTATATGCCCACAAGACCGAGTCCAATAGCTGTGACCAATCCTTTCGGTCAGGGCGGACGACTTTCTGCAGAATAGTCTTGATCTCCCTATTCGACACTTCGGCTAGACCATTCGTCTGTGGATGGTATGGTGTAGCAACTCGATGGTCTATGCCGAACTCGCTAGCAAGTGCCTTCACCTGGTCGTTGATGAAGTGAGATCCCCCATCAGAAATAAGAACTCGTGGAACCCCGAACCGCGTGATGATATGCTTCCTCAAAAATCTGCAAACTGTCCTCGCATCAGCGGATCGGGCGGGGATAGCCTCCACCCAACGACTCACATAGTCCACGGCCAACAGAATGTACTCAAATCCCTGACTCTTAGGGAATGGACCCATGAAATCGATGCCCCATGCGTCAAAAACCTCACAGAAGTGAATGGGCTGCATCGGCATCATATCACGCTGTCCACAAGTGCCCATCCTCTGACAGTCAGTACACCTCTTCACGAACTCATCTGAGTCCTTGAAGAGGGTAGGCCACCACAAGCCGGATTGGAGCACTTTCTGTGCCGTTCTCCTCCCAGAATGATGTCCTCCTGCCTCAAGCTTGTGGCAGTA
This sequence comes from Ottelia alismoides, assembly GCA_037367405.1. NCBI lineage: Eukaryota > Viridiplantae > Streptophyta > Magnoliopsida > Alismatales > Hydrocharitaceae > Ottelia > Ottelia alismoides. Next base: position 128,800 of record JAZKJV010005253.1, on the reverse strand, counting down.
AGTGAGGACGCTATGGTGTTCCTCCTGAGGAATACACCGACGCCAGACGCTATCCCCTCCCTCGTGGTAAAGGATGGGATCCTCCCAATGGTAAGACTTGGCCTTCGCGAGGAAGGTCTCAAGCCTCTGCCTGGGCCAATCTTGTGGGACTTTCCCAGCAACGAGAAAGTTCACAATATCGGCGTACCATGGGAGTGAGGCGATAGCAAGGATCGCCTCATCTGGGAAGGTATCTCGGATAGGATCAATCTGCTCAGTCTCCTCAGGCTGCTCTAATCGGGATAGGTGATCCGCCACCACATTCTTGACTCCAGGCTTATCCTTGATCTCAATGTCGAACTCCTGGAGTAGAAGGATCCATCTAGTCAGTCTGGCCTTGGCATCCTTCTTTGCCATGAGGTACCTGATGGCGGTGTGATCTGTAAACAAAGTCACTCTGGATCCAATGATATATGATCTGAACTTATCTAGGGCAAACACTACTGCTAGCATCTCCTTCTCTGTGACCGTATAATTCCGCTGGGCGGAATCCAATGTGCGGCTAGCATAGTGTATAGCAAATGGTACTCCATCCCTCCTCTGTCCCAGCACTGCCCCTACGGCAAAATCGGAGGCGTCCGTCATGATCTCGAATGGGAGAGACCAATCAGGTGGCTGGAGGACAGGAGCCTCAATCACGCACTGCTGGAGAGTAGCAAATGCCGAAAGACACTTGTCATCGACAAGGAACTCGGTGTCTTTCGTCAAGAGGTCAGTCAACGGTCGGGCAATCCTGCTAAAATCATGAATGAATCTCCTGTAAAATCCAACGTGCCCCAGAAATGACCGTAACTGCCTCAGATTGGACGGCGGTGTGAGTTTCCTAATGACATCAACCTTGGCCGGATCAACCTCCATGCCCCTGTTGGAGATGATGTGGCCAAGCACCGTCCCTTGAGTCACCATAAAGTGACTCTTCTCCCAAGATAGCACCAAGTGGTACTCAATACATCGCTGAAGTACTCGATCTAGGCAGTCAAGACAAGAATCAAATCCGTCGCCGTAGATCGAGAAATCATCCATGAAGACCTCTAGGCACTCCCCTACCATGTCCGAGAAGATCGACAGCATGCACCTCTGAAAAGTCGCAGGGGCATTGCATAGCCCAAATGGCATGCATCGAAAAGCGTATGTGCCGAAGGGACAGGTAAAGGTGGTCTTCTCCTGGTCCTCAGGAGCGATGGCCACTTGGTTGTAGCCCGAGTACCCATCCAGGAAGCAATAATGGCTCTTCCCTGCCAGTCTCTCAATGATCTGGTCAATAAAAGGCAGGGGGAAATGGTCCTTCTTGGTGGCTTGGTTGAGTCTCCTGTAGTCAACACAAACCCTCCAAGAGGTGGGTACTCGTGTAGCAATCTCCTCTCCCGACTCACTGATCACAGTCGTGATGCCCGTCTTCTTGGGCACCACATGCAAGGGGCTGACCCACTTGGAGTCGGAAATGGGATAAATAAAACCTGCACCCCACCACTTCGATATTTCCTTCATGACAACCTCTCTCAGGTTGGGGTTCAGACGCCGCTGGAACTCACGCGACGGCTTCGCCCCATCCTCGAGATAGATGTGGTGGGAGCACACTGATGGACTAATCCCATGGAGATCTGCTACGCTCCATCCGATAGCCTTGTGGTTCTTTTCAAGAACCCCCATCAAACGGGATTCCTGCTCTCCAGTCAACTCGGCGGAGATGATGACTGGGTACATCTCAGGATCGCCCGCAAGGAATCGATACTTCAGTGAAGTAGGGAGCGGCTTCAGCTCTGGAATGCTGGGTGCCGGCAAATCTGGCTGTGGAAGAAACTGAGTGAATGCTGCAAGGTCGGCCAAATCTGCCTGGGAAAGTGAAAGCATACTCTCGCAAACTGGGTCGGGAGAAGGCTGCTCATCTGCACTGTCTCTGCTCTGCTCTGCATCTACCTCCTCCTCCTCAATAGGCTCAACTGGACTCGAGTCTGGCATCTGATCATAGCAATCGGCCCAATCAGACTCTGAATCCGAGGGATCTGTATCAGAAACGGTGGCATCAGTACCACCGGGAAACAAGGTGGCATCAGCACCACCAGAAAACAAGGTGGCATCAGCACCACCATCACAAATCATCGTGCTGCGATCAAGGACCGGCTCTGCTGCCGCAATGGTATCCTGAACCAGGTCTGTGCTCTCCAGACTCTCCTCTGCTGTCATCTCTGCATCAGCTGTGTCTGAAAGTGAGAGGGTGGTCTGTGTCTCAAGATCTGCCCAAGCTGCCTCATCATCTGTGATCACAAAATCACAGTCCTGGTGGATGTCTGGCTCTGCGTCTGTCAGCTGCTCTGAATCGGTACTCGCATCTGAGCGGGATCTGAATCTGGCTGTATAGTCCTCGACCGTCTCTATTTGTATACTCTCGCCCTGGACGCGAAAGTACACCTTCCCGCTATCATGATCAGTCACCGCCTTGGCTGTGGCCAAGAACGGACGACCAAGGATGATGGGGGTATCGGTCACTGACTCAGGGATCTCCATGTCCAACACTACGAAGTCCACGGGGAATTGCAGACCCTGAATCGTGACGATAACGTCTCGTAATAACCCCTTCGGCCTCTTGACAGATCTATCAGCGAACTGAAGGACTGTCCTGCTCTGTCGAAGAGTGCCCAACTCGAAGCGGTCGAGAAGGGCTGCCGGAAGTAGGTTGATCGACGATCCGCTATCTAAAAGAGTACGGTCGAACCACTGCTCACTAATCTGGCATCTGACATACAGGGCCCCTGAATCCGGCCTCTTGGCTGGCAGTCGGTTCTGGATCGCAAAGCACGTGGCTTTGGTCAGCACATGTATCTCTGAAGTGTGGTTCCTCCTCCTCCTCCTGACTGTAGTCCTCTCTCTCAAAGATCTCTGGAGAAGGGGGATGTGCTGCAAAGCCTCCTGGAGGGTCAGCTGGATGTGGAAGCGATCGATCATGCTCTGGCTGAACTCCTCAAGCTCTCTCTTTTTTGGGTCATTTTTCTTCCCCTTCCCCATCTGAAGGGCTCTAGGGAAGGGGATCACTGGGTCCTTCTCAGATGAAGGACTAGGAAAAGGTCTAAGCGGTTCAAGGACCGGATCCACACATACATCACGCACCACAGTGGGACCAGAAGAAAATAAACCTTTTCCTTTATTCATAGCAGAGTTCCGAGATACATGACCATGAGGAAAAACAACACCACTATCTGTACAAACACCGGTGGCCTCAGTACCACCACGGGCGGGCTGCTCTGCTGCTGCTGCTGAAGGTAGACGTCTCGCGGCATCAGTACCGCGTGCTGGCTCGGCTGCTTCTGGAGTGGCATCAGTACCACCTCCTAGACCTGGTGAAGTGGCGGCCTCAGTACCGCCTGTGGGATCAGCATCCTTGGTGGCCTCAGTACCACCGTCATCATCTGGAGCGGCCTCAGTACCGCTCTCCTCCTCCTCCTGTGGCGCCTCGGGATGGTGCTCAGCTGAGGCGCCGCCGCCGGCTGGGGTCCTACCGCTCCTAAGCGTGGCAAAATCAACATCAAAAAGATTTGAAGAAGTATCATCAAATGGATCGCTAGGAGTGGCTAACTCAGTATGTACTACCTGCTCAGACTTCCGCTTGAGATTGTTCGGGTTCGGCTCTATCTGGGCGGGTATGGCGGCCTTCCCTCTCATCAGGTCCCGCATCTCATGGCGGAACTCATCCATCTCCCGTCTGAATGTGGCCTGCTGGTCCGTGAGGAGGCGGGCGATATCATCCAAAGCGGGGCTCTCATGGGATCCCGACGAGTGGCCTCTCTGTGGGTGAGGCTGCGGCTGCTGGTATGGGTGAGAGGGATAAGAAGGAGGGTGTTGCTGGTGCTGGTATCCCTGGTGAGCCTGCTGCTCACGTCTCCAAGGCTGTCCCTGCTGCTGATAGGGACGAGGAACGTAGGACGACTGCTGCTGGTAGACTGGGGGCTGCTGCTGCGGCTGGTGATGATCTCTCGGCTGGGGGTACTGCCCTCCCTGTGCTGACGGCTGCTGCGGGGGCTGGGCACCACCACTCCCCCACCTGAATCCGGGATGATCTCGTCGGATCCCAGGCTGGGGACGGTCGTACCAGATCCCGTTGACATCCATCAACGGCTCTGCATCAAAGGGGGCTGGGGGTAGTACTGCCAACGGCTGATCCGGCTGGTAGACCACCATCTGCATCTCTGGAGATGGTGGTGACTGCAAGGTGGGCTGCGGCTGCTGGTACGGCTCCGCCTGTACAAGGTGAACCTGTCTAGGCTGCACTGGGGTGCTGGAGCGCTGGGACGAGCTGCTACTGCTGCCGGCGTCGCCTCGCGACTGAAGACGGGGCTGAGAAGCCGTCTGTGTCTCCTGGAGACACATGAGCTGTGTCTTCAGGTCGCTCAAGACCTGTGCCATCTGATCCATCTGTGCTATGCTCTGGCACTGCTTCTTCTCTATCAGCTCCATGCGGTCCAGCTTCTCGCTGATGATGCCCATGTCCGCAGCTGACGACTCTAACTGTGCTGCTGCTGTGGCTGCTGCGGACGAACTGGAAGGACCTGCATCTACCCGTGCTATCCTCTGGTACTGCACGGGTCCTGGCTGATGTGGCTGGGTCTTCTGAGTGTAGAGCCGGGTCTGGGACATGACCATGTAGTTCTCTGCCATCTCCTCAAAAATAGCCCAGACCTGGTCGTGGTCCTTGGCGAAGTAGGACCCGCCACAAGAAGCGTTCACCAGGCCCTGTAGCTCTGGTGACAACCCACTGAAAAAGCTCTGAACTAGGTTCGGCTTCGTGATATCGTGGTGTGGGCATCTGTCCAAAAGCTCTCTAAACCTCTCCCAAGCCTCATGGAACTGCTCGTTGGGGAACATGGAGAAGTTGCTGATCAGGGCCCTTGCTGCATTCGTCCGCCCGAGTGGATAGTACTTGTTCAAGTACTCGGTGCGGAGCTGCTCCCATGTGTACACGAATCTCCCCAAATGTTTCAGCCAGGTGGCTGCTCTATCTGCCAGTGAGAAGGGGAAGGCAATCATCCGTATGGTATCCTGGTCCACATGTCTGTCGTGGACAGTACTGCAAATCATGAGAAACTCCTGTAGGTGGAGATGGGGCTCCTCTGTAGCCAGTCCATGGAACCGCGGGAGCACCTGCAAGGTGTTCGGGGGGAACTTGAAGTCCCCCACGATGGCTGGAACCACAACCCAATGGTGCATCAAGGTAGATCCGGGGTTGTGCAACTCCCGCATCGGTCTAGGTGGTCCTGCTCCTCCTGCAGCTGCTGCCGCTGCGGCGGCGGCCGCGGCTGCTGCTGCTGCTGCTGCGGCTCGTGCCTGTGCCTCATCGGGGTCCTCGGGCTCGCTCTGTGCATCTCTCTCTGCTCTGAGCCTTTCCATCTCACGCCTCATCTCTATCATAAAAGCTCCCTGATCGCGGAGCTGCTGCTGGACTGTCTCTAACTGTGCGATCAGGGTGGAGTTGATCGCTCCCTGGTCTAGTACAAAGTGCTCGGGACGGGAGTGATCGTCAGAACTGCCTGCGCCTGCCATCTCGACGTCTGCAAAATCGAAGGAGCCCAACTCAGGTGCTGTCAAATGAATAAGTCTCTCCTCGGGCTCAGGTCTCTCGGGTAGATCAGAAAGGGGGTCGAGGGGGAACAGGGTGGAGTCGTACTCGGGTTCGGAGAGCGGGTCTGAGCTCTCGCGAGCCAACCTAGATGATGAGGTAGACGCGCCCGAAAGCGGTGCAGCCAAAGGCTGCCTAAGAGATCGTCTACCCATCATCTCGATCTGGCGAGTAGGGCGGATGAGATCTGGAAAAACTATGATCGAAAAACAAACCCCCGGTTCACCAACGCAACGCGAGCTGAAGACCGTGAAAGTTCGGTCAAATTATCTTGTTTGTTTTATTTGGTGAACACACAAATATCAGAGCGATTACGTGACCTGTTGGGATCTCCGCTGCTAACCCAACCGACTGGCCCGCACGGAAGAGTCGGTAGTCAGTCAAGTATATCAACGGGGGGCTCTACCTAGTGTTCGGGTCACTCTCTCGCACATACAAACCAAGCAATGAGGGGGTTGCTCTCCCCAAGACAGAATTTTTAGGGTGAGCGAGTTTTAAGGTCGATAGTCTTAGCAGTCCCAATTTTATGGTTACTCTTTTTAGGTATTTTTCAATGCAAACAAAAACGCCTAACGAATTTTTCGGTTCTCCTGGTTATTAAGTCCAAAATCGGGGGGAGAAGTCGAAAAAGCCGATGCACGAGAAATCAATGATGCATGCAAAGTCAGAAAAGCGTACCTGCCTCCAGCTCTCTACATGCAGAGTGATCCGCGCATAAAATAAAGACAGAAAAGTAAACTAAGCTATATGATGCAACGGTAAAAAGCCGAGTCCTAAGACAAGCAACTTCTATTGATCGTGAAGAACAATAGTTAGTTAACCGAATCGAGTCCGGAGTCCGATCTTGGGAGTCACTCGGTGCCCGCCACAACGGGTCCTGCCAGCGCTGTATGTGACTCCTAACGGCACGTGGTCTCAAATCCAATTAAACTAACTTTTTTAGTGAATTTTAGTAAGGTCCAATTACGTTCTATAGGAACAGATATTCTATTAAGTGTTGGGCCTTAGAAATCTTACGTCACAACCAACAAAAATCCTATGTCTAGGGGCTCGAGCAAAAACCGCGAAAAACCCAGAAAATGACAGTAAAAAAGAAAAAGAAAAGCCGCGAGAAAACCGCGAAAAACCGCGAGGTCCTAATGGGTCCCCCGAGCACGCCGGTGCTCGGCGAAACAGACCCGCTACGGTCTCAAGTCCACAAAGAGTGTCCAACAGTTCAAGTCCCTGTATTATTACAAATAATAATGAATGAACTGAAATAAACTATCCTACTGCCTCACTCCACTCAACTCTCTCCTCTCGCTCTCTCCTGCGGCTTCGTAGAGAAAGAAGCCGCCTCCGAACTCCGCGGCTGCACCGGCTCCTCGAAAGTCACCTCCGCGATCCTCGGGCCCTGATAAACACACTTTATCGAGGGTCTAAATCTGTCGCTGTGCGACCCACAATAAAACACGATTAATCAACAATTAACCCACACTAAGATCAATAAATTAGAAACAATGTGGAGTTAAAATTTATTTTTAACTCTGCACAAATGATGTAAAGGGCAAGTATGCAGAGAGTTCGAACACAGGGAGCAAGCAGGGCAATCCAAGCAAATGAATGCACAAGTGTGTGAGTGTGTGAAGTGTCTACACTAAGCAAGCAAGCAAGCACAATTTTTGTGGGTTTTTAATTTTTAATTTTTTTATTTGATTTTTAATTTTGCATTTGAATTTTTTTTGATTTTCTGATTTTTATATTTTATATTTTATATTTTTTTTTATTTTCTTTTTCAATAGTGGAAAGTAAAGGCAATATAAGATAAGGCAAGATAAGATATTTATAAAAATGCACCAAAATGCTCAAAAATTCAGAAAATAAATGTTTTTGGTATTTTTAAGATTTTTTACTGTTTTTATGATTTTTGGGTTTTTTTTTCAATATGTTTATGATATTTTTTTTTAAAGCTGAAATAAATCAAACAGTGGAAATAAGGGCTGGCTGTGACAAAAATGCAAGTTAAAAATACCAACCAGTAGTCAAAATATTTCACACTATTTTTCTAATAAAGAGAACAAAATTAGGAATAAACAGAAGCTGAGTTTGCTATTTTTGGGTTTTTCTACTATTTTATATATTTTTTTGAGTTTTTAAGAGTTTTTAATTTTTTTTAGTGTTTTTGTTTTGAGATTTTTAATGATTTTTGGACTGACACTAAAAGATAATAAAATAGACACTACTTGATTTTTTTGGAATTTTTAGAGGTGTTTTGATATTTTTTTGGTATTTTCTAAGGTAGACAGTAGGAAAAAGACATGTTTTTGATTTTTTATAAATAATGAAAAGTGGTAAAATTGAAAACTAAAAATAGGGCGTCAAAATATAGGACAACATGAGCTTAACCCTATTTTTGTGGAATTTTTGGGGTTAAAATGATATTTTAATTAATTAGAACAAGACCCCAATCATCAAACAGTGCTGGTAGGGGCATAAGTGCAAATATGGAAACATACAGGGGCATGTACGCAATTGTTCCGCAAAATATTACTCTGAAACTTGCATTTCAAGGATTAAACATAAATATCCAAACCCGCAAGGGTAGATGTGCAATTTACCCACCAGGGCGCGTGACTTGCACGCGCCTGGGAGGGGTATTTTTGCAATATTACAAAGCTCAGGGGGTTCGATGCAAATTCTCCAAAAGATTACAACTTGACATACATGTTCATGGACTTAAATGAAATACACAAACAACCGAGGGTATCCTTGCAAAATGCCCACCCCCTCACGTGCACTGGTCACGTGAGGTGACGTGGCGAGGGACCCAAAAGCAAATAAACAAAGCCCAGGGGTTGTTTTGCAAATATTACAAAATATTTTAAACTACAGACTAAAGTTTATAGACTAAATATTAAATACAAAAATGGCGAGGTTGTAGATGCAAAATACCCTCGCTCCTGCGCTCCGATGATGACGCGTGGCGCGCATCCAACGGCTGGACGACGAGGCGCGATCCAGCGGCTGGGCGCACTCCACTTATCCACGTGGCGTGTCCTGAGCGCGCGATGACGGTTCGGTTCGTGCGGTTGAGATTAGATCCTCCTGAGTTGATCTGACGGTCGAGGCTGAGGAAGATCCAACGGTCGAGGCTCGGACTGGAACTGCGGCTCGATCTGACGGTGGAGAAGCGAGGAGGAAGAACGGGGAAGAAGGCCGGCGGAGGCGAACTTCCCCGACTCCGATCTCGCTCCTTCGGCGGTGGATGGGCTCCAAAATGGAGCTGCAGCTTCCTGGAAGGTCCCTCTATGGACTGGACGGCTCGGATTCGCCGGAGGGATGTCGAGATGCGGGCGCGAAGGCGGCGGAGCTTCACGCTCCAGGTATCTCCGGCGAGGACTCAAAATGGCCCTCCAGGTGCGTTGACTGCGCTTGGACCTGCAAAATAAGGTGAGAGGGTCCAGGGCAAGTTGCCTGGACCCCGCGGTGGCGACGAAGTGGCGTTGAACGGCGGATGGGAACTCGGCCGGAGTTGCGCTCCGGCGAGGTTGACGAATCGGGCGATACAGGCGATAAGACCTCGAATTTTTTTTGGGGTTTTTGATCCTAAGACTAAGACTAAGCTAATGCACGAAAAAGAGAGGGGTGAAATGGCATCCTCGACGGTGTAGACCGGAGAGAAGGGTACCTCGACCGCCGGAGTTGCGGGAGGTGGTGGAGACGCCTCCGACTTCGCGCGCCTTGGCTGAAGGGCTGGCTGTGGAGCTGTCACCTCCACGGAGCTCAGGAGCACGGGAATGGCGCTGAAGGGTGGACCGAAGGTGTTCAACCGAGGAGAGGAAGAGGGGGGTTCGTATTTGAAGTGTGGCGAGGGCGTGACTTCGAGGGACGATCACGGGCGAATCGAGCAGATATGGGTAGATTTGAGGAGATGGCGATGGAGGTGATGGATCGAGGAGGAGATTTTGTGAAGGAGGCGGCCACAGAGGATGAGCGGCGTGGCCTCGAAAAAGGCGCGATGACAGGGGGAAAACGACGCGCGCCACGGGCTGAGAAGAAGAGGACAGACTGTTGACCCGCCGGTCAACAGTCGCAAGCTCCTGGTTGGTCCACGTGGACCAACCAGGAGAAAGAGAAAAAAATGTTTTATTAATTCATTTAAAAATAGAAATAAGTCGAATTAAATTAAAGTTATAAAATGAAAATTATTTGTTATTTTATGTAGTATTTTATTATGATTTTTATTTATTTTTATGATACATATTTCTACAAGTTCACTTTTTAGCCTTATATAGGTATATTACCTATGTATTTTAATACTTTTATTTTTATTTTGTAGTTTTAATTTATTTATTTGTGTTTATTATTTTCTAAAATGATAAAATACTGTTATGTACACAAGTATATTTTTATTTTTATTTTTCTGATATGTTTTGTATATTAAATAAAATATAAAGGTGTTAAGTATAGGTATAAGTGTATGTATAATACCTATGTATCAACTATTATACAAGTATTTTTATTTGAGTTTTAATGATGTTTATATTCTGATTTAAATGCTCATAATTATTATATGTATTATTTACAACATTATAAAAATCAAAAAATAAATAAATAATGTATATAGAATAAATTGAATATTTTATTTGGTACACTGTACAAAGTGGGTCCAAAACTCAACTCTCAAACCGTAGCTCCGCCAAATGCGAAAGCACCGCCATTGGATAGATTATTTTATTCTATATTCAATTAAAGGTGAGTACACTGCATTTGGAGTTGTCGTTTGTGAGATACGGGTCTGGGAAGTTGGGATTTTGGGTTCTTATTCAGACCATATCTTTTTGTCTGTACATTCTTTTCCTGTGACATCAATTTTGTATTTTTCTTTATTAAATTATCTACAACTTTCATGTACAAAGTTTCTTTATTTGATGTCTAAAAAGTGGAACCAAAAATAGGTCCCAAAATGAATAAAGAATGAATATAATGTATAGGTATTTTATCTGTATTTTGGCCTTATCTCCCCCTACTTTATTCCTTGTCGACCTATTCATCAAGATGCCTAGGTCTCGGGGGTTTGGGTCATAAAATATTTACAATATTTTATTCTTTTTCTTTTCTTTATTTATTCTATAATTTTGGCCTTAATTACAGTAATTTACACACTAATTAGATGCACGTGCATGAATGCTAAGATGCTTGATTTAAGGCTATTTACAGGCATTTGCTAGGGTTTTTGGTGCCAAAATGATAGAATAAAGATGATGAAATGTGGATTCATCATCCCCCTATACTTTACCTTTGCTAGTCCCTAGCAAACACTTATGCAATAAGTGCAAAAAGAAAAGAAAGAAAAGAAAAAGAAGAAAATTAGATTAAGTTTAATTATCGAACTTGTCTTCGCAAAATCAAAGTTTGGAGCTTAAGTCGGACCCTTGGAATTTTAGTGCGGTCGGAACCTTAATGAGAACCAAGTTTGAAATCCAACAGTCCTTGAGTATCTCAAAACTCTGTCCAAGTCTCCTCAATAGCCAGATCAGAAGTACATCAACTCATACGCAAACTCTTACGACTATGAATCTGACTCGTACAGTGTAAGTGATATGTAACTCCCCACCTCAGAAGTAGCAAAGAAACAACCTCCCCCAACCTGGTAACTCTAATGCCTTGGTCTAGCAACTCTTTCCTCGAGAAGCGGGGTATTCCCTTCTAAGTTCAAGTGCAACCGGCTCAAGAAGAGGGGGAAGAAGTATAGACTTTTGGAAGCTCAGCCAGTGTAGCTAAGTCTCCCGCTGCAAGCTTCATGAGATGTAACATGGATAACATAAGCTTTTGCTTTATTGGACTATACACACTCCGGTGGGGTTATTAAATTTTCAATCCGACCCACCACTTTTTTTTTTTTTTGGAGTCTTTTTTTTTTTTAATTGCATCTGTACAACATATCTACATGGTGCAGCCTATATACAAGAAATTTTCCTCTTGAGCCAGTAGACTATCCCTCTTTTGAAGCTTTCTTGCAACCCACGGCTTCTGTCTTTAGCCTTCATCACCACTAGACCAAGTTGAGGTGCACTTCCTTCACTATAAGAAGAAGAGAGGTTCCGCCTAGAAGTACTACCCTCATATGCTACCCCAAGCTAAAGGAAACTGCCTCCTCACCACCTCATCCGTGGAGAGCTATGTGAAAGGTGCAGGTGTCCAAGTTAGGTCATTATCAACAAGAGTCGTGCGTGTGCTCCGAAATATTCTACTTAGGCAGTCAAGAATCCATTGAACCAAGTCCCGTGATCCTCAAAGAATTAAGTCAACTAGACCTGAAGTACCTCAAACCCAGCTCCTATAAGGTTCCTGTTATTAGGTATATTTTAAGGTCCAATCAAGCTCCAATCTCCGGATTTTACTTAGACTTGTTCAACTATCAAACTCAATCCGAAAAATGCTCATGCTATGCTAGAAATATTTTTGTGATGCAATTTTCAAGATTTTGAACTTTTTATGGATTTTTGAAAAGATGATGATGATGCACATGCAGATGCATTTTTTTGTATTTTTCAAAAAGATTTTTCAAATGTTTTTTTTTTTTTGCAAATGTTTTTGGGATTTTTGAAATCAAAAAGCTTTGGCTGAAAACTAGGTGAAAATATGTACACGGGAGTGCTTCTTATATTTACAAGAAGTGGATTTCAGAATTTTACAAGGGTAAGTGGTCAGTTTTATATATATAGATATAGTTGATTTTGGTGAGATGTACATATTCCTCAAACTTATTTGACACAAAGTTTTTCAAACAATTTTTGAAAACTATAGTCCAAAATAATTTTTACAATCATTTACACACATTTGAAAATCATTTTGCAATCGGTTTTCAAAACAGTATGTATAGATTTTTCAAATATTTTTGCAACCATTTTTCAAACCATTTGCAAATCATTTTTCAAACATTTTATTTCACACAAAGAAAATAATTTTTACAAACCACACATTTTTACACAGGTTGAAAATATTTTCAAAATGGTGTTCAATAGATGTTCACAAAGACTTTCAAACTATTTTTCAAATATTTTTGCAGAAAACATTTTCACCTGATTTATTAATCAGTATATACAAAAAGAATTTGAGGAATTACCACATCTTTTTATTAAAGAATTTGTAATGAATTATTAATGAATTATTAGTAGCCATATTATTAAGAAAATACGAAAGTACGAGTTATGGCTAAAGTATATACGCAGTATATACGACCCCCCTATACTTAGCTTGAGCTATGTCCTCATAGATCGGAGAGAAAAGAGAAGACATAACTCGTACTAAGTATAGACAAGTCTAAAGAATAAAGAAATAAATGAATGAATCAATAAATGAGAAGTTGACCGTCCCCCCTATACTTAGGATCAAATAATCCTAAGTATAGCGGACTGTACACAACGCAGGGAGGGTCAAGGGTGGGAATGAACAGATCGTACTCAGATTGTCTCCCCCTATACTTAGGGTAAGATATCCCTAAGTATAGACAAAAGAGGAGACAATGGAGAGGATCAAAGAATGGAGATACTCGGGGTGCACACCCCCCTATACTTAGGACAAAGTACGTCCTAAGTATGGAAAACTGTCTACAAGGGCGGCACCTTTTTCATAGATAAAGAAGATAGAGATGGAAAAGAAGAAAAGAAGAAAATGACTCAACAGATGAAAAAGATATGAACAGATGGAGTTGATTACCATGTATAAGATGTAGATGATGAGAGTTAAAGGACACATCTCATACCAGAAGAATGGGGGCAACATCAATGGTCGGCGGATCATGATCAAGATATAGTTTCAAGTGTTGACCATTGACGCGGAAGGTAGAAGAAGATGACGGTTCGGATATGTCGATGCTGCCATTGTCATGTACCTTCCTGACCACATACGGTCCTTTCCACTTGCTCTGTAATTTCCCTGGGAATAATTTCAGCCTGGAATCAAACAACCATACTCTCTGATCTGGCTCAAACTGTTTATGGCTGATATGCGAATCGTGCCATGTCTTCACTTTCTCTTTGTACTGTAGGCTGTTCGAAAAGGCTGTGTCTCTCAGTTCTTCCAGGGCTGCCAATTCAACTCTTCTTTGGTCTCCTATACTCTCGGGATCTAGAAGCAACTCAGTAACTGCCCAAAAAGATTTATGCTTGATTTCCACTGGCAAATGGCACGGCTTGCCATAGACGAGACGAAAAGGAGATGTTCCCAATGGATTTTTGAAAGATGTCCGATAGGCCCACAAGACCGAGTCCAAAAGCTGTGACCAATCCTTTCGGTCTGGGCGGACAACTTTCTGCAAGATAGTCTTTATCTCCCTGTTCGATACTTCGTAGAGACCATTAGTCTGAGGGTGATAAGGAGTGGCAACCCGATGGTCAATGCCGAACTCGTCAGCAAGGGCCCTAACTTTGTCATTGATGAAATGAGACCCCCCGTCAGAAATCAAAACTCTAGGTACCCCGAACCGTGAAATGATATTTTTCCTCAAGAATTTACACACGGTCTTAGCATCTGCGGCTCGGGCGGGGATGGCCTCAACCCATCGGCTGACATAGTCTACAGCGAGCAAAATATGCTCGAATCCCTGACTCTTAGGAAATGGGCCCATGAAATCAATCCCCCATGCATCAAAAACCTCACAGAAGTGAATGGGTTGCATGGGCATCATGTCTCTCTGTCCGCAGGTTCCCATCTTCTGACAGTCAGTACATCTCTTCACGAACTCATCAGAATCCTTGAAGAGAGTAGGCCACCATAGGCCGGATTGAAGCACCTTCTGTGCTGTCCTTTTTCCAGAATGATGTCCTCCTGCCTCAAGCTTGTGGCAATATGTGAGGACGCTTTGCTGCTCTTCTTGAGGAATGCACCTCCTCCAGATACTATCCCCTCCTTCATGATAAAGGACAGGATCCTCCCAATGGTAAAACTTGGCCTTAGCTAGGAAGGTCTCAAGTTTCTGCCTGGGCCAACCCTGAGGGACTGTCTTGGCAACAAGATAGTTTACAAAGTCGGCATACCATGGGAGTGAGGTGACAGCTAAGATCGCCTCATCTGGAAATGTCTCTGAGATAGGTGCGCTGGGCTCAGATTCCTCAAAATTCTCCAACCTGGAGAGATGATCCGCCACCACATTCTTGACTCCAGGCTTGTCCTTAATTTCAATATCAAATTCCTGGAGTAGAAGGATCCATCTGGTCAGACGTGCTTTGGCATCCTTCTTAGCCATTAAGTACCTGATGGCGGTATGGTCGGTGTAAATGGTCACTCTAGATCCGAGAATGTAAGATCGATACTTATCAAGAGCGAAGACTACGGCCAGCATCTCTTTCTCAGTCACAGTGTAATTCCTTTGAGCGGCATCTAAGGTTCGGCTGGCGTAGTGAATGGCAAACGGTAATCCATCCCTCCTCTGTCCAAGCACAGCCCCAACGGCAAAATCTGAAGCATCCGTCATGATCTCGAATGGGAGAGACCAATCGGGTGGCTGAAGGACAGGAGCTGAAACAACCATATTTTTGAGAGTCTCAAATGATTCAAGACACTTATCATTGACAATAAACTCGGTGTCTTTGGTTAGCAAGTCAGTTAACGGTCGGGCAATTCGACTGAAGTCCTGAATGAACCGTCGGTAGAAACCGACATGCCCCAGAAAAGACCGTAACTGACGCAGATTGGACGGCGGATTGAGTTTTCTGATGATGTCCACCTTAGCCGGATCGACCTCCATGCCTCTGTTGGAGACGATATGACCAAGGACCGTCCCTTGAGTCATCATGAAATGACTCTTCTCCCAGGATAAGACTAGATTGACCTCTATGCAGCGCTTCAGCACACGGTCTAGGCAGTCAAGACAAGCATCAAACCCATCGCCATAGACCGAGAAGTCATCCATGAAGACCTCTAAACAGTCACCTACCATGTCCGAGAAGATGGACAACATGCACCTTTGGAATGTCGCCGGAGCGTTACATAGACCAAAGGGCATCCGTCTGAAAGCATAAGTCCCAAACGGACATGTGAATGTCGTTTTCTCCTGGTCTTCGGGTGCAATGGCCACTTGATTGTATCCAGAGTACCCATCAAGAAAACAATAATGACTCTTCCCGGCTAGCCGCTCGATAATCTGATCAATGAAGGGCAGCGGGAAGTGATCCTTCTTGGTGGCCTCATTTAATCGTCTGTAGTCCACACAGACCCTCCAAGAAGTTGGTACTCTGGTAGCGACCTCCTCTCCGAACTCGTTGACAACTGTTGTGATACCCGTCTTCTTGGGCACCACATGTAACGGACTTACCCATTTTGAGTCGGAGATGGGATAGATGAAATCAGCACTCCACCACTTTGAGATTTCTTTCATGACAACCTCTCGAAGATTCGGGTTCAGCCGTCGCTGGAATTCGCGCGATGGCTTAGCGTCATCCTCGAGATAGATGTGGTGGGAGCACAGCTTCGGGCTCAGCCCTTTGAGGTCAGCTATATTCCAACCGATTGCCTTGCGGTTTCTTTCAAGAACCTCCATCAGACGAGATTCTTGTTCTCCAGTCAAGTCTGCTGAGATAATGACTGGGTGCATATCTGGCTCACCTGCAAGGAATCTATACTTCATTGACTGCGGCAGAGGTTTTCTTTCAGGGCAACTGGGAGGTGGCAGATCTGGCTTCTGATATGTCTGGGTGAATGCTACCAGGTCTGCATGAGAGAACTCTCGCTCGGCATGAATTTCTGACGAAAGGCGGCTGACTGAATTATCAATGTACTGTACGGGCTCGCACTCTGTCATGGTTGCTGGCTCAGAATGAATCAGACAAGACAACGGATCATCGAAATAGGCCCATTCAATGTCTGAGTATGAGGGATCAGAAATAGAAGAACAGGACTTGAAATCATCGGCACCACTCGTCGCGATGCTGTCAGCCTCAGGTGTATCCGTATCCAGGAATGTGCTCTCCCGACTTTCGATTGCCATGAGCTTGAGGTACAATGATTCGGTAGGCAAGGCGAGAGTCGGTGCTACAGGGTCTTTCCAGTTAGATTCATCATCAGTCATTTCAAAATCACGAACCTGGTGGACGTCTAGCTCTTCCTCTGTCATCTGCGTGGCTTCGCTGGACTGCTCGGAGCATTCTAACTCTCTGGCTCTGGTCTCCTCGATCGTCTCTATTTGTATGGTCTCGCCCTCTACGCGAAAGCATACCTTCCCACAATCGTGGTCGGTCACCGCCTTGGCTGTGGCCAAGAATGGACGTCCGAGTATGATGGGGGCATCGGTTACCGACTCAGGGATCTCCATGTCCAACACAACGAAGTCCACAGGGAATTTCAGGCCCTGAATGGTAACGACCACGTCTTTTAATAACCCCTTCGGCCTCTTGATCGACCTGTCAGCAAACTGAAGGACTGTTCTGCTTCGATGAAGAGTGCCGAACTCAAATTGCTTGAGTAAGGCTGCCGGAAGGAGGTTAATTGAAGAGCCGCTGTCTAATAGAGTACGATCAAACTGTTGCTCTTGAATCACGCATCTGACATAGGGAGCTCCTGCATCTGGTCGCTTGGCTGGCAACTTGTTCTGAATGGTGCAGCAAGTATCATGCGTGAGCATATGGATCTGATCTCTGTGCCTCCGCTTTCTTCTGACAGTAGTTGTCTCTTTCAAATTCTTTTTGAAGAAAGGGATATGCTCAAATGCTTCACGTAGAGTCAGCTGAATGTGAAATCTGTCAATCATCTGATTGCCGAACTCTACCTCTTGGTTCTTTTTGGGATTTTCTTTTTTATTCCCCTTCGCCCGGCGAAGTGCCTCTGGGAAGGGGATGGTAGGGACCTCCTCAGATGGAGGACTAGAAATAGGTTCCTGTGCCTGTGAAGAAGGGGGATCCATACCAAAATCATCATTCAACACATATGGATCCACAATTTGAACAGAAACCTTTCCTTTATTCATATTTTTGTTGTTTTTGTTTTTATCACAGTCCAAAGGTACAAAATGTGGTGACACCACAACTGGAGGCTCAACAAAAGTAGATGTGGTGGCCTCAGTACCACCACAGGCACCTGTCTCTGCGGCATCAGCACCGCTTTCATGTTCTGCATCAAAAATGGTGGCGTCAGCACCACCGTCTTCATCTGGTATCACGACGGCATCAGCACCGTCGTCCTGGACTCCATCATTGGTGGCATCAGCACCACCTTCTTCTACATCATCATTAGCGGCATCAGCACCGCTTCTCTGCTCCTCTGGCGCTCCTGATCCTGCCTCTGGGTGTCGCTCAGAAGAGGCGCCGCCGGCTGGCATCCTACCGCTCCTAGTAGTAACAAAATCAGCATCATGATAGATATAAGATATGTCGCTCAAACAATCGCTAGGAGAGGTATCCTCTGTAAACTCTACCTGCTCAGACTTTCTTTTGAAATTATTAGGGTTTGGTTCGATCTGAGCGGGTATGGCGGCCTTGCCTTTGATAATGTCCCGCATCTCCTGCCGGAACTCATCCATTTCTTGCCTGAAAGATGCTCGCTGTTCAGAT
The DNA here is from genome assembly GCA_037367405.1 of Ottelia alismoides. NCBI lineage: Eukaryota > Viridiplantae > Streptophyta > Magnoliopsida > Alismatales > Hydrocharitaceae > Ottelia > Ottelia alismoides. Next base: position 110,626 of record JAZKJV010005253.1, on the reverse strand, counting down.
AGCAAGCGGGCAAGATCATCAAGAGCAGGGTTCTCGAAGGCTGGACCCTGAGAACCGGACGTCTGTCCCTGCTGGAAATGGGGCTGCTGCTGCTGTTGCTGATGATACTGGGGGGAAGGCTGGTGATAAGAATGCTGAGGCGGCTGTCGCGGCCTCCACTGCTGTCCCTGATAGGCGGGACGAGGACCACTCTGATACTGCTGGGGCTGGTTGTACTGGGGCTGCTGGTTGTACTGTGGCTGGTGTTGTTGGTGTTGTTGCTGTGGCTGGCCGTTCTGCTGTCCTTGAGCAGGAGGATGCTGTTGGGATGAGGATCCACCATTACCCCAACGGAATCCGGGGTGATCCCTACGAATTGCGGGCTGAGGGTATCGGTCATACCAAATCCCATTGACTTCCATCAATGGCTCCTGCTCAAAGGAGGGTGGAGGAAGAACTGCCAGTGGCTGCTCCGGCTGATAGACCACCATCTGTGTGTCCTGAGATGGTGGTTGCTCTGGATGGTACTGCAGCAATGGGACCGGCTCCACCTGGATATGGTTCACCTGGCGGTATGAGGTAGAGGCCTGGTTGGGATTGCTGCTGCTGGAGGCAACCTGTGACCTGGGAGGCTGTTGAGAATGGGCCTGTGCCTCCTGAATACATAGAATCTGGGTCTTCAGGTCACTCATGGTTTTGGTGAGAAGGTCCATCTGGGCTAGACCTTGATTCTGCTTCTTCTCGAGGATCTCCATGCGGTCCAGCTTTTCACTAATTATGCCCATGTCGGCTGCTGCTGATTCTGCTTGGGCTGCTGCAACTGACACTGTATTGGGACCGGCATCGATGCGGGCGATCCTCTGAAATGATCCCGCTCCTTGCGGGGGCTTCTGGTGTGTGTAGACACGGGCCTGTGTCATCACTGTAGAATTTTCTGCCATGCCTTCGTAGATGGCCCAGACGTCGTCTTCACCCTTTGAAAAGTATGATCCACCGCAAGAGGCGTTGACAAGCCCCAGCAGCTCCGGTGTCAGCCCACAGAAGAAGCTCTGAACCAGATTGGGCTTGGATATATCATGATGTGGACACCGGTCGATGAGCTCTCTGAATCGATCCCAAGCTTCATGAAATTGTTCATTTGGGATCATGACAAAATTGCTAATCATAGCTCTAGCTGCATTGGTCCGGCCGAGAGGATAGTATTTCTTCAGAAATGCGGTCCGGAGATCTGCCCAAGTGTCGACGAATTGCCCAAGATGCTTGAGCCAATATGCGGCTCTATCAACCAAAGAGAATGGAAAGGCAATCATCTTGATTGTGTCCTCGGTCGTCAACCGATCATGGATAGTGCTGCATATCATTTCAAACTCTTGGAGATGGAGGTGCGGCTCTTCGGTCGGCAACCCATGGAACTTGGGTAGCATCTGAATTGTGTTGTGCCGAAGCTCGAAGTCTCCATGGATAGGTGGGAGTCTGATCCACCGGTGAGTGAGGGATGAAGCTGGGTTATGCAATTCCCTCATGATGGTCTGTGGCGGTCTCTCGCCGCCTGGATTGTCTCCTCCTGCATCGGGTCCTCCTCCTCCTCCACCAGCACGGTCTTCTCTCATCTGCGCTATCTCACGCATCAGATCACCCATAAATGTCCCCTGGTCTCGGATCTGTCTCTGCATGGTTTCCAGGGATGCTAACAACGAATTGTTGATGGCTGCCTGATCAAATACGAACGGAGGGTGATCATGGTCATCTGGGTGCTCTCTTCTGTCCGACATGACTGGATCTTCTGTAAAAGCAAAAGAGGCCATCTCAGGTGCTGTAGAATGATCTGAACTCTGTGATGCACTGAAATCTGAAATAATTGGACTGAGAGAGGGAGAATGGGAAGAATGGTCGAGGGGGAACAGGGCGGATGTATACTCAGGCTCGGAGAGCGGACTCTCCGAGGTAGTCCTAGATGAATAAGGAGGAGTGCGGGATAGCGGTGCCGACAAGGTCGGCCTAAGAGATCTCCGTCCCATCATCTTGATTATTGAGAAGAGTAGAGGAAGGGCAAGGGAAGAAAAAGAAGAATAAGAGTAAGATGCGACAAAATTGCGCACAATTGTGCTGTGTTTTTGATCTTGACCTAAACAAATCTAGCAATCAAACACAAGGCAGGGGTGAGTTCACCAACTCAACACATGAAGCCGTGAAGGTTCGGCTTTTATCTTTTCAGTTTTAGCTTGATTCAGGAATTTATCTTTTAACGAGTCCTTAGAACGCTACGCCTATAGGAGAGAGAGTACTGCCGGAAAAGTATCCCGTACTTGTCCTCCTCCTGTGTAACCTGTAGCTTGCACTTTTTGAGGTCCTTGTAACCCTTCCTGGATCCCTACTCAGCCAAAGAATAAGAGAGGAAGCCAATAGGCGAAACCGATACTTCGGATCTTGCTCGCAACGGAATCACCCGTGAGCGTGCAAGAACCTACTCGGACGCAGCCGGTGAGACAGACACCCCCGTGAAGGCGTGGCCTATGCTCGATACTTCGGACGAGGTCGATGCTCACACAGTAGTGAGTCACCAATGGTGACCAAGCCCTACTCGACTACGTACGATAGAAGCGCCAATACTTCGGAAATCCAGGCGATACACAAGGCAGCCACAAGCTGGGTTTTTGGCTCTAATCCTTACGAAGCGCTCACCTCACTTGGAAGGAGACCTTCCCATGCAACCTGAATACAAGTGAGGGTATTACTCACCCCAAGCAATGAATCCAATTACCGTTTTTATTTTTGGTCAAGTTTTCTTAGCAGTCCCTTTTTTAATTTTTTTTTGGTGTTATCGCTTCTTTTGAGTAGATTCAAACAAGCGCCTAACGGTTTTTGTATTTTCTTTATCTTACTTTGTTCCAAAAACAGAGGGAGAAAAGAGTCGGAAAAGCCGTGCAAGTCGACACAAAGATGGAGATCTCACCTTTGTGCCTAAATGATGCGTGCAAAGTAAGAAGACTTACAGTGAATCCCAGCTCTCTCCATGCGGGATGCAAAGCAGAAATTTATAAACCTAAACTACATGCCGGTATGCACACGGAAATCGTCCTAGATTAGGCAACTGCTAGCGTGAAGAACCACAAGTTAATTATCAACTCCCAATCCGAGTGTCCGGTCTTGGCTTACCCCTCCTCTTCTCGACACACTCGAGTTCAGGAGTAGCGCTTGATGGGGCTTGCTCACGGCGCGTGGATCAAAAGTAGATAACCAATTGTTTAATTAGTCTAAGTCCAAATACGCACTATAGGAGCATGCAAAGATAATTAAGTGTTTGGACCTATTCTACTCGAGTCAAGCAGGACCTAAAACTAAGAGCTCAATCCACAAAATAAATGAAAAAGGAAAACAAAACCGGAAAATGACAAGCGATGAAAACTCGTCAAAAACCGCGGTGAGCCCCCAAGTGAACAAACACTTGGAAATTGGGCCCGGTAGTGTCCAAGTCCAAAGTACCTGTATTATTACAATTTAAATGAATCACTCTCTCACAAAATAAAAGAAAAGCTAACTAACCCCTCTCTCTCTCACTCCTTGCTCTCTCCTGCCGGCTTGGCTAGAGAAAAGCCGGCTCCACGTCCCAAGGTTGCGTCGGTCGCCTAGGCGATCCGCCTCGCTCCGCGGTCCCTCGCAAGAAGACAAAGAAGAGATGGTCAGATAACTCAATCAAGATATATCAAAAATGTGAGAAATGGAAAACAATGCTATGGTAAACAATTCACACAAACAATCAAAATGTGAACTACTCGCTGTTGCTCCCCGGCAACGGCGCCATTTGATAAACACACTTTATCGAGGGTCTAAATCTGTCGCTGTGCGACCCACAATAAAACACGATTAATCAACAATTAACCCACACTAAGATCAATAAATTAGAAACAATGTGGAGTTAAAATTTATTTTTAACTCTGCACAAATGATGTAAAGGGCAAGTATGCAGAGAGTTCGAACACAGGGAGCAAGCAGGGCAATCCAAGCAAATGAATGCACAAGTGTGTGAGTGTGTGAAGTGTCTACACTAAGCAAGCAAGCAAGCACAATTTTTGTGGGTTTTTAATTTTTAATTTTTTTTATTTGATTTTTAATTTTGCATTTGAATTTTTTTTTGATTTTCTGATTTTTATATTTTATATTTTATATTTTTTTTATTTTCTTTTTCAATAGTGGAAAGTAAAGGCAATATAAGATAAGGCAAGATAAGATATTTATAAAAATGCACCAAAATGCTCAAAAATTCAGAAAATAAATGTTTTTGGTATTTTTAAGATTTTTTACTGTTTTTATGATTTTTGGGTTTTTTTTTCAATATGTTTTTGATATTTTTTTTTTAAAAGCTGAAATAAATCAAACAGTGGAAATAAGGGCTGGCTGTGACAAAAATGCAAGTTAAAAATACCAACCAGTAGTCAAAATATTTCACACTATTTTTCTAATAAAGAGAACAAAATTAGGAATAAACAGAAGCTGAGTTTGCTATTTTTGGGTTTTTCTACTATTTTATATATATTTTTTGAGTTTTTAAGAGTTTTTAATTTTTTTTAGTGTTTTTGTTTTGAGATTTTTAATGATTTTTGGACTGACACTAAAAGATAATAAAATAGACACTACTTGATTTTTTTGGAATTTTTAGAGGTGTTTTGATATTTTTTTGGTATTTTCTAAGGTAGACAGTAGGAAAAAGACATGTTTTTGATTTTTTTATAAATAATGAAAAGTGGTAAAATTGAAAACTAAAAATAGGGCGTCAAAATATAGGACAACAGGAGCTTAACCCTATTTTTGTGGAATTTTTGGGGTTAAAATGATATTTTAATTAATTAGAACAAGACCCCAATCATCAAACAGTGCTGGTAGGGGCATAAGTGCAAATATGGAAACATACAGGGGCATGTACGCAATTGTTCCGCAAAATATTACTCTGAAACTTGCATTTCAAGGATTAAACATAAATATCCAAACCCGCAAGGGTAGATGTGCAATTTACCCACCAGGGCGCGTGACTTGCACGCGCCTGGGAGGGGTATTTTTGCAATATTACAAAGCTCAGGGGGTTCGATGCAAATTCTCCAAAAGATTACAACTTGACATACATGTTCATGGACTTAAACGAAATACACAAACAACCGAGGGTATCCTTGCAAAATGCCCACCCCCTCACGTGCACTGGTCACGTGAGGTGACGTGGCGAGGGACCCAAAAGCAAATAAACAAAGCCCAGGGGTTGTTTTGCAAATATTACAAAATATTTTAAACTACAGACTAAAGTTTATAGACTAAATATTAAATACAAAAATGGCGAGGTTGTAGATGCAAAATACCCTCGCTCCTGCGCTCCGATGATGACGCGTGGCGCGCATCCAACGGCTGGACGACGAGGCGCGATCCAGCGGCTGGGCGCACTCCACTTATCCACGTGGCGTGTCCTGAGCGCGCGATGACGGTTCGGTTCGTGCGGTTGAGATTAGATCCTCCTGAGTTGATCTGACGGTCGAGGCTGAGGAAGATCCAACGGTCGAGGCTCGGACTGGAACTGCGGCTCGATCTGACGGTGGAGAAGCGAGGAGGAAGAACGGGGAAGAAGGCCGGCGGAGGCGAACTTCCCCGACTCCGATCTCGCTCCTTCGGCGGTGGATGGGCTCCAAAATGGAGCTGCAGCTTCCTGGAAGGTCCCTCTATGGACTGGACGGCTCAGATTCGCCGGAGGGATGTCGAGATGCGGGCGCGAAGGCGGCGGAGCTTCACGCTCCAGGTATCTCCGGCGAGGACTCAAAATGGCCCTCCAGGTGCGTTGACTGCGCTTGGACCTGCAAAATAAGGTGAGAGGGTCCAGGGCAAGTTGCCTGGACCCCGCGGTGGCGACGAAGTGGCGTTGAACGGCGGATGGGAACTCGGCCGGAGTTGCGCTCCGGCGAGGTTGACGAATCGGGCGATACAGGCGATAAGACCTCGAATTTTTTTTGGGGTTTTTGATCCTAAGACTAAGACTAAGCTAATGCACGAAAAAGAGAGGGGTGAAATGGCATCCTCGACGGTGTAGACCGGAGAGAAGGGTACCTCGACCGCCGGAGTTGCGGGAGGTGGTGGAGACGCCTCCGACTTCGCGCGCCTTGGCTGAAGGGCTGGCTGTGGAGCTGTCACCTCCACGGAGCTCAGGAGCACGGGAATGGCGCTGAAGGGTGGACCGAAGGTGTTCAACCGAGGAGAGGAAGAGGGGGGTTCGTATTTGAAGTGTGGCGAGGGCGTGACTTCGAGGGACGATCACGGGCGAATCGAGCAGATATGGGTAGATTTGAGGAGATGGCGATGGAGGTGATGGATCGAGGAGGAGATTTTGTGAAGGAGGCGGCCACAGAGGATGAGCGGCGTGGCCTCGAAAAAGGCGCGATGACAGGGGGAAAACGACGCGCGCCACGGGCTGAGAAGAAGAGGACAGACTGTTGACCCGCCGGTCAACAGTCGCAAGCTCCTGGTTGGTCCACGTGGACCAACCAGGAGAAAGAGAAAAAAATGTTTTATTAATTCATTTAAAAATAGAAATAAGTCGAATTAAATTAAAGTTATAAAATGAAAATTATTTGTTATTTTATGTAGTATTTTATTATGATTTTTATTTATTTTTATGATACATATTTCTACAAGTTCACTTTTTAGCCTTATATAGGTATATTACCTATGTATTTTAATACTTTTATTTTTATTTTGTAGTTTTAATTTATTTATTTGTGTTTATTATTTTCTAAAATGATAAAATACTGTTATGTACACAAGTATATTTTTATTTTTATTTTTCTGATATGTTTTGTATATTAAATAAAATATAAAGGTGTTAAGTATAGGTATAAGTGTATGTATAATACCTATGTATCAACTATTATACAAGTATTTTTATTTGAGTTTTAATGATGTTTATATTCTGATTTAAATGCTCATAATTATTATATGTATTATTTACAACATTATAAAAATCAAAAAATAAATAAATAATGTATATAGAATAAATTGAATATTTTATTTGGTACACTGTACAAAGTGGGTCCAAAACTCAACTCTCAAACCGTAGCTCCGCCAAATGCGAAAGCACCGCCATTGGATAGATTATTTTATTCTATATTCAATTAAAGGTGAGTACACTGCATTTGGAGTTGTCGTTTGTGAGATACGGGTCTGGGAAGTTGGGATTTTGGGTTCTTATTCAGACCATATCTTTTTGTCTGTACATTCTTTTCCTGTGACATCAATTTTGTATTTTTCTTTATTAAATTATCTACAACTTTCATGTACAAAGTTTCTTTATTTGATGTCTAAAAAGTGGAACCAAAAATAGGTCCCAAAATGAATAAAGAATGAATATAATGTATAGGTATTTTATCTGTATTTTGGCCTTATCTCCCCCTACTTTATTCCTTGTCGACCTATTCATCAAGATGCCTAGGTCTCGGGGGTTTGGGTCATAAAATATTTACAATATTTTATTCTTTTTCTTTTCTTTATTTATTCTATAATTTTGGCCTTAATTACAGTAATTTACACACTAATTAGATGCACGTGCATGAATGCTAAGATGCATGATTTAAGGCTATTTACAGGCATTTGCTAGGGTTTTTGGTGCCAAAATGATAGAATAAAGATGATGAAATGTGGATTCATCAGGCCCTCGCAAGAAAGACAGAAGAGGGTGGTCAGACCAATAAAATAATCAAATAATCAATGAAAATAAGAACAAGGGTATATATGCAAAAATGAGAAATAAAATAGTCACACAAAATCAAACAAAAATAAAAAGAAAAGAAAATCAAAATAAAATAAAATAAATCAAAAAGGAACTATGAACAAAAGCCGCGAAAAGCCGCGGGCTCCGGAGAGCCGCGAAAAACCGCGAAAACAAAAACGAAAATAAAACAAAAACAACTACTAAGCCGTGCTTCCCGGCAACAGCGCCATTCTGATGACACAAAAATCCCTAAGACCCGGGTGAAGGTAATGAAACAAGGGTCGTTGCGACCCGGATCTCAGGAGATGTGTCAATCAAGAAAAAGAATCGAACTGCGAAACGAATCGAAAATCAAACAAGCAAATCAAGCGGTCCTAGCTATGTGATTAACCTGGTATAGCTCCCAGGGTCGAACACAAGGAGCACGGATTGGCCTAGGGCCTACGAAGTAGTAAAAACAATATAAAAATAAAAGGAAATGTTTTTTAGTGGTTTTTGATAATTTTTATATTTTTTTGGATTTTTAAAAGATAAAGAAAATAAAAGAAAACAAATATCAACACACTTGGGCAAATTATTTAACACACCAAAAATCAAGCAAAAATTAAGGAAAAATTGTTTTTATGTTTTTTAGGTTTTTAAGTGTTTTTGGTGAATTTTTGGTATTTTTCTAATGGGTAAGTTATTTTCTAAAAATCAAACAGTGCGAAAAATGAAAGGTACTGTCCAGCAAGGCTTAAGACCCAAAAATAAAATATTTAAGGATCTCAAAAAGCCCTGGAGGTAATTTTCCTGTAGTCTAGAAAGAATAAGGAAAATTTAGGCACCCTAATTATTGTTTTTGGATTTTTAAATTATTTATTATAATTTTTATGAGTTTTTATGGGTTTTTCAATTTTTAGGGTTTTTAGGCAATGAAAAATAGCCAAAGTTGGCTAGAAAATCAAACAACAAGCAAACAACAGAACCTAATTTTTTTAGAATTTTTGGGGGTGTTTTTATATTTTTTTGGTATTTTTAAACCTAGACAGTAGCTAAAAAGGAGGTTTTTGAATTTTTAAAAATACTAAATCAAATCAAAAATGTCCTCAAAAATTCTCAAAAATCTAACAACATGGCAGGAGCCATGTGTCAAATTTTCATCGAATTTGGAGGTGGTTTGATATTTATTCAAAAATCAAAGAGGGGGCAATGTGCACAGGGACGTAAGTGCAAATACCCAAAGTTCTGAGGGCCAAGGTGCAAAAATCCCAGCAAGTCACGCGCGTGGCGCGTGCCTGGGGCACTCAGGGGCCTTTTGGTAATAAAAACCAAGTTTCTGGACTTTTTGGTAACTCGTACCAAAAGTCCAGGGGCTTGGATGCAAAAATCCCACTAAAATCCGCACATGCGCATAAACAACACTCACAGGGGCATAAATGCAATTACCAAAAAGTATTCATTCAATTCATAACCCAACAGAACTACAGGACGAAAAATGTAAATAGCCCAGCTAGACACGTGACGAAGCACGTGGACTCATACACACAAGGGCATGCATGCAAATACGAACAAGCACAGGGTCCACAATGCAATTTACCCTACGTAAATAAAGTTACTAAAATATTTACAGGACTAAAAATAAAAAGACAAACTAAGAGGGGGCCCTAAGCAAATTACCCCTTTATTCGTCGACGGCCGGATTCGCGCCACGTGGAGGATCTGACGGCTCTGGATGGTGGCGCTCTCCTTCTTCAGCTCTAGGGCCGGATCGACGGTGGAGGCGAGGACACGTGGAAGATCGGACGGGGTGGGGCTCAGGTGCCTCTCTCCTCTGCTGCTAACGGTCCAGATGAGCTCCTCAACGAGATCGACGGTAGCTGCTCCTCGGAAGATGGATGGCTGGGATCAAATCTGGAGCGGAGGAGACATCGGACGGCGCTGGAGGATGGTGGAAGAACACGACGCCGGCGAACTTCGCCAGCCTCGTGCGAGAGCTGCAGTCCTCCTCAGCTGCTGCTAAGTATCGGAACAGGTTCGCGGAGTCGTCCCGCAGCTGGTGAAGGTGTTCGATGGCCCGGCCGAGCCCTGGAGGGGCTCCGGCGAGCTCGGCGGCGGTGAGCTCCTGGTCTGAACGTACGGGGGTCTCAGATGACTCCCTTTGAACCTGCAAGATGGACCAAAAGCTTCACGGGTCGAGGGCAAAGTGCCTCGACCCAAAGAAGCGGGGTGAAAGTGGCTTGTGGGTCGGCGCGAAGGAGCTCCGGCGAGCTGGGGATGGAGGAGCTCGACTCCCAGCTCCGGGGCGAGCTGGGTTGGATGAAAGTGCGAAGAACGTGCGTCGGAGGATGGCGAAGGTGTGTGCGGGTTCCGATGATCGAGATAATACGCGAGGTGGCCGGAATCAGGGGAACTCGTCGGAGAGTCGATTTGGGGGTAACTCAAAATTAGACTAAACAAGAATGTTCGAAGGTTACCTGGGCGATGCGGGAGACTATGCTGGAGCTTAGCTAGCTCCTGGTCTTCGCCTCGAAGGGCGTCAAGGCCTGAGGCTCGAGCTCCGGTCGGACGTCGGAGCACGGCGGCAAGAAGCAGCCGGATCGATGGTCGGGCACCCTTTCCTCTCTGCAACAAGGGCCAACGCGAGCTGTCACCTCGGTGGGTACAATGGAGGTCACGGGAATGAAGGTGGCGAGCCAAAGATGGAATGAGGAGGCGGCTGAGCTCGAGTTTTATATGGGTGCAGGTCCGGGAAGGATCGATCGGGTAGGGCGAGCTGAAGCGCGGATCCCAAGGAAGAATGTCGGGCGAGATTCCCGGATGCACGGGGGATGATTAGGATCTGGATTTGGAGCGAAAGGGAGGCGGATCGAGCCGGGAAAATACCAGGAAGTCGGGTCGGGCGAGCGGACTCGGGCTCTGGTGGTCCTGGGGGAGGTGTTGACCGGGGGTCAACAATCCCCCGTGGACCAATCAGAGCCCGCCAAGGTTTCATTTTTTATTTGATTTTTTTGGGGCCTTAAATGGCCGAATTTTCAAAAACTTAAAACATAAAAAATATTTGTTTTAATTTTTTCTATTTTTTTGTGATTTTTAATTAATTTTTGGAAATCAAAATAAGGTATTTACATAGTAGCTATACATAGGTATATATACCATATATTGATTTTTGATTTTTGATTTTTAATTAGTTCTTTTTATACATTTTTATTCCTATTTTATATTTTATTTATTTATAGGATAAAAGGAGGAATAAAAGGCTATTTTTATTTTATTTTTATTATTTATATACATAGGTTAACTAATTAGTGATATACATATATGTACATGGTATATATACAATATGTTTTTGTATTTTAATTTTGTAATTTTTATTTGATTTTTGTCTTGTTTCTTTTTATTTATTTTATTTACAAAACATAAAAAGGGATATTTACAAAAAGGTTTGAAAATAAATTAGGTTATTTACAAGGTGAAATAAATAAAGAAGGTGGTCTATGTACATGGTGAAGAGATGTTTTTGGATTTTTGATTTTTTTTAATTTTTATTTTGTTTTTAATAGCTTCTAAATATTTACAAAATATATACAAGCATATTTTTGGCTGAGGAAAATATTATTTTATTTATTTACAAATATATGTACATGTGAGCCCCTATCTCCCTCTACTTGGCTTTTATGCGGTCAGGCCCATGCTGAGCCCTCCCTTGGGTCAGGTTGCTCAATATTTATTCTAAATATTTCCCTCTTTTTCTTTTTCATATTTATTCTTTTATTTTTGCACAAAAACATGCTAATTATCTATTTTTACAAACATGCATGCTTTTGCTAATTAACCCTATTTACACATGTCTACATGCATTTGCATAGGTTTTTGTAGCTAAAATATAAGAATAAAGAGTGATGAATGGGTATTCATCAATAGTCCACTCATATTTATTTATTTAGCCTTATAAATAAATAAAATTAATTTCCAAAAATCTTGTACATAATCCATGACTTATGATGTAAATAAATAAAATAAATTAAAACCAAAAACAAAATAAAAAGAACAAAATTAAAAATCAAAAATACTATTGTAAATATACCATGTATATATGTGTACATATCTATTTATTTCACCTATGTATATAAATAATAAAAATAAAATAAAAATATCTTTTTATTCCTTATTTTATGATATAAATAAATAAAATACAAAATGGGAACAAAATTGTATAAAAATAACAAATTAAAAATCAAAATTAAAAGCCCTATATTGTACACATACCTATACATAGCTATATAATGTAAGTACCTTATTTTTATTTTGAAAAATTAATTAAAAATCACTAAAAAATAGAAAAAAATTAAAACAAAAATATTTCATGTTTTGACTTTTCCATAATTCAGCCATTTGTTATTTTTAATTGAATTTTTAAATCTTTTCCACGTGGCCTGTTCCTATTGGCCCTGGGGATTGTTGACCGCCCGGTCAACTGCCCTCCCCAGGACCACTTCCCACGGGTTAGGTGCCCGACCCGACTTCTCCCTAATTTCGCACATAAACCCGATCCCCTATCGCCTAAACCCCGGGTCCGACTCGTCCATGTTACATCCGAGACCCTCGCCGGAGCCCCCGCCTCGAGATCCGCGCGCTCCATTACCCTACCCGACCTCATCTATCCGGACCCTCCACCGTATATAGTCCCAGCTCCGCCACCTTCATTCCCATCTATGGCCATTCGCTCCACCCCCCAGTGAGCTCCAGTGTATGAGTGAGAGTGACAGCTCGCTCCCCGTGCTGTCGAAGCGAGGAGAGGGACCGGATACCACTGATCCGGCGAGATACACTGCCGTGCTCCGCCCAGAGCTGGAGCTCGAGCTTCGGAGACCGACGCTCCTTGAGGAAAGGACCAGGAGCTGCGCAAGCTCGTCCATAGTCGATCCCTTCACTCAGGTAGAACTGTCTCTCTTTCTTTTTCTTTAATTTTCGATCACCCCCAAATCGCTGCTCCGCCGTCCATCGTCGATTCCGATCACGTCCGACCACCATTCGACCATCGGGCTGCACCATAGCCTCCGCCTTCCTCCCACGCACGTTCTGCACCACTCCACTCAACCCAGCTCGCACAGGAGCTGGGGCTCGAGCTCCTCCGTCCACACCCTCGCCGGAGCTCGCCCATATCGACCCCCCGACCACCGTCACTTCGCCTAATCGGGTCGAGGCAGTTTGCCCTCGACCCGCGAGTCTTCTGGACCTATTTTGTAGGTACCACGAGGACCATCTGAGGTCCTCCTATTCGAGCCAGGAGACGCTTCTCCGCCGGAGCTGACAGGGCTCCCTAGACCTCCGTCGCTTCATCGGAGGAGCCCATTTGATGCGGAGGCCCCCGACGATTCTTCCCCGATCACCAGAGCCCCGCAAGGAGGTCAGGAGCGTGCGCCTTGGGCCGGCGAACCTCGCCAGTGAACTGTTCTTCCTCGACCTTCTTCCACCGTCCGATCGCCTTCGACCTCCAGTTCGCATCTCGACCGTCCATCTGAGGAGGTCACGTCACCATCAAATCCTTGGAGAGGAGATCTGGATCGCCCGATGCGTGAGGTTTAGCCACCGACGCCCTCCACTGTTCGATCCTCCACGTGGCTACGCCTCCGTCGTTCGATCACCGAGAGGAGCCCAGCTTTGAAGCGCCAGTCGTCCCTCACCGTTAGATGCACCACGTGGCGCTTATCCAGCGGCTCCATTAATAATGGGTAATTTACCCTTAGGCCCTCCTTTTATTTTATTTAGTAATTAGTCCTTTAAATATATAGTGTAGTTATTTAGTTTTGGAACAATCGCATAGAGGACCCTGCACTTTACTTTCCTTGCTTATATGCCCCTGTGTATGGTGTAGCACGTGCTTCGACACGTGGTTTTCTGGGTTTTTTGCATTTAATACCTTGTAGTTCTGAGATGTTACGTAATGAATGAATATTTTTAAAAAATTTCATTCATACCCCTGTGCGTGAAATATTTGTGTATGTGCGTTAATTTTTGGGTTATTTGCAGATGAGGCCTCGGACTTTTGGTACCTGTTACCAAAAGGTCCTAGGACTTAGTTTTTATCACATTTAGGTCCCTGAGTGCCTCAGGTCACGCGCTTTGCACGTGGATCCCTGGGTATTTGATGACCACCCGATTGACTAAGGTAAAGGTATCAAACTGTCGTTGTGACCTCAACCAATCAGAATCGGGTCAACAAGAAAAATGAACCACTTAAGAAGGATAAAATCGATCAAACAAGATGTAGTAGTCCTGCTATGTGATTAACCTGGTATAGCACCCAGGGTCGAACTCATGGAGCACGGATTGGCCGAGAGGCCTACGAAGTAGTAAAAATAAAGAAAATAAGAAAGAAAATATTTTTAGTGGTTTTTAATGATTTTTATAATTTTTTTTTGAATTTTTAATATCTAAAGAAAATAAGAAAACAACGGAAAAGCACACTTCAGCAAATTATTCAAAGCATCAAAAATCAACCAAAAATTGAAACAAAAATGTTTTTATGTATTTTATATTGTTTAGTGTTTTTGGTGAATTTTTGATAATTTTCTGATGTTTATTTTATTTTCTAAAAATCAAACAGTAGCTACAAACAGTGGTACTGTCCAGCCAGGCCAAAAGTCCCTAGATAAAATATCTAAGGGCCTCAAAATGACCTGGAGGTAATTTTCCTATAAAGTAGATAAAACAAGGAAAATTCAGATACCAATTTTATTATTTTTGAGTTTTTAATTTATTTACTAGAATTTTAATGGGTTTTTTAGTGTTTTTAAGTTTTTAGTGTTTTTAAGCAATGAAAAATAACCAAACTTGGCTAGAAAATCAAGCTAAGCTAAACAAACAGTAGCTAATTTTTGTAGAATTGTTAAGTGAGTTTTTATATTTTTTTTGTTTTTGCAAACTAGACAGTAACAAAAATGAAGGTTTTTGAATTTTTAAAAATAGCAAGAAAAATCAGAAATGTCCTCAAAAATCCACAAAAATCCTACACCATGGCAGGAGCCATGTATCAAATTTTCGTTGGATTTGGAGGTGATTTGATATTTTATTCAAAAATAAAGGTAGGGCACTGTGCACAAGGACTGAAATGCAAATACCCAAAATTCTGGGGGTCCCGGTGCAATTAACCCAGCAAAACACATGCCACGCGCATGCCTGGGGCACTCAGGGACCTAAATGTAAGAAAAATAAGTCCCAAGGACTTATTGGTAACAGGTACCGAAAGTCCAGGGGTCTTATATGCAAATAACCCAAAAAATATCGCACATGGGGAAATAAAACACGCACAGGCGTATAAATGCAATTATCTAAAAGGTTTCATTCATTCATTAACATCCAGAAACAAAAGGGTATCTACTGCAAATACACCAAAATGACACGTGAGGAAGCACGTGGCTCACACCAGGCAGGGGTATAAATGCAAACACACTAAAGCTCAGGGTCCAATGTGCAATTTAACCTAAAACTAAACAACTGATTCTAATGTTTACAAGACTAAAACGAAATAAAACTAAAGACTGGGCCTAAGGGTAAATTACCCAATATTAGGCGGAGCGGCTGGATGACTGCCACGTGTAGATCGGACGGTCCAGATGGGGGCGGCACTCCAGCTCTGGTACTGCTCTGGCTGATCCAACGGTCGAGGCCAAGACACGTGTGGATCTGACGGTCTGGATCATCCTCCTCAGATCTGACGTCAAAGGGCGCTCTAGGGACCAACGGTCGAGATGGCTTCTGGAGCTGGAGGGTGATCCAACGGCTATGGAGGATGCTGGAAGAACTGGTCCCCGGCGAGACTCGCCGGGCTCGTGCTGGCTCTGGCCTCCTCCTTGGAGCGCTCTGATGGTCGGAGAAGAAAGTTGGAGCGCTCCCGCGTCTACTGCAATGCTCCGATGATCGGCCCGAGCTCCGATGTGCTCGGACGAGGTCGGCGGAGCTTGAGCTCCTGGCCTGAATGACCAAGCCCTCAGATGGGCTCGGTAGGACCTGCAAAGTGGCTCAGAAGACTCGCGGGTCGAGGGCAAACTGCCTCGACCCAGTTAGGCGAGGTGGCGGTGGCTGGTGCGTCGGGGTGATGGGCTCCGGCGAAGGTGGTGAATGGAGGAGCCCGGTTCCCAGCTCCTGTGCGAGCTGGGTTGATTGAGTGGGTGCAGAAGGTGCGTCGGAGGGAGGCGAACGTGGAGGTCGGGTCCGATGATCGAATGGTGGTCGGAACCGGGGTGAATCGGAAAAATGCGACGGCGGTGCGATTTGGGGGAAAACGGAAATTAAAGGAAATGGGTAGCCTAAGGGATTACCTGGGTGGTCGGAGAGACTGTGGCGGAGCTAGGGAAGCTCCCGGTCTTGGCCTCAAGGGACGTCTCGGCCCGAGGCTCGAAGCTCGCTCAGGTGGCGGAGCTGCGGCGGCTACGTCGCCGGATCAATGGAATCCTCCCCCTCGCCTCGCTGCAACAGGTGGAGGCGCTAGCTGTCACTCTCGCGGTCTCTCTAGAGCTCACAAGGAAGGAGGCGAATGGCCAAAGATGGAAAGAGAAGGTGGCGGAGCTGCAGCTAAATACGATTAGGGGTCCGAGAAGGAGGGGTCCGGGCAAGCTCAGGAGCGCGCGGATCCCGAGGGAGCGGCTCCGGCGAGGATGTCGGATGCAAGGTGAAGGAGTCGGACCCGGGGTTTAAGGAAATGGTTGTCGGATCGAGCGGGTAAAATGTTGAGAAATCGGGTCGGGCGCTCGTATCCGTGGGAAGTGGTCCTGGGGGGGGGGGGGGGTAGTTGACCGAGCGGTCAACATCCCCAGGACCCAATGGAATCAGGCCACGTGGCTAAATTTTGAAGCTCAAAAATAAGGTAGCAAATGGCCGATTATTTTTATTTTATTTTTTTCTATTTTTTGGTGATTTTTAATTAATTTTTGGAAATAACAATAGGCTATATACATAATATGTACTAGGTATAGGTATATACAATATGTATAGGGTTTTGATTTTTTGATTTTTATATATTATTTTTATACAATTTTATCCTTATTTTATATTTTATTTATTTATAGAATAAAGTAAGGAATAAAAGGGTGTTTTTGTTTTATTTTTATTATTTATTTACATAGGTAAAATAAATATATATGTACATCTATATACAAGGTATATGTACAATGTATTTTTGTATTTTTAATTTTGTTATTTTTATTTTGTTTTTTTTTTTGTTTTAATTGTTTTCATTTTATTTATTTACAGTATATAACATAGTTTATTTACAAAAATTATAAAAGTTAATTTTTATATATTTACAAGGCTAAATAAATAGGTATGTGAGTCTATGTACAAGGTGACTATACAAGGAGTATTTTTGTTTTCTTTTTGATTTTTATAATTTTATCTTTTGTTTTAATAATTATAAATATATACAAGTATCTACAAGCATATTTTTGGTGAGGAAAATATATCTTTATTTATTTGCACAAATATTTACACACATGAGCCCCTATCTCCCTCTACTTTGGCTTTTATGCGGTCAGGCCCATGCTGAGCCCTTCCTTGGGTTAGGTTGCTCAATATTTATTCTAAATATTTCCCTCTTTTTCTTTTAATCTTTATTCTTTTATTTTTGCACAAAAACATGCTAATTATAGGTTTTTACACAATGCATGCTTTTGGTAATTATTCCTATTTACACATATCTACATGCATTTGCATAGGTTTTTGTAGCTAAAATATAAGAATAAAGAGTGATGAATGGGTATTCATCAGTATTTTGCACCGGACCCCCCATGACTCTTGGTATTTGCGTTTTGGTCCATGTGTACTGTGCCCTTGTGTTTGATTTTAATAAAATAGCAAACCTACTCCAAATCCAATGAAAATTGGATACATGGCTCCTGCCATAATGTAAAATTTTCTGGGATTTTTGGAGACATTTTTATTTTGATTTGATATTTTTAAAAAGTTCAAAAACACGTATTTTCTTCACTGTCTGATTTGAAAAATCACAAAAAAATATTAAAATTCATCTAAAAATTACAAAAATATTCCCTACTGTTTGTTTTGTTGTGCTTGATTTTCTAGCCAATTTTGGCTATTTTTCATTACTTAAAACACCTAAAAATTGAAAAACACTTAAAATCTTATAAAAATTCTAATAAATAAACTAAAAACCCAAAAATAATAGTTTAGGTGCCAAAATTTTCCTTGTTATTTTCTCTATACAGGAAAATTACCTCCAGGCTTGTTGGGGATTTCTAAATATTTTATCTAAGTCCCTTAAGCTCTGCTAGACAGTACCTTCTTTTCCTTTCACTGTTTGATTTTTAGAAAATTAAATAAACATCAGAAAAATCCCAAAAATTCATTAAAAACAGTAAAAATTATAAAAAACACAAAAATATTTTTATTTGAATTTTTGGTTGATTTTTAGTGCATTTAATAAATAGTTGAATTGTATTGTTTGGTTGTTTTTCTTATTTTCTTAATACATTAAAAATCCAAAAAATATAAAAAGACTTAAAAACCACCAAAAACACCTTTTTATTTCCTTTTATTTTCTTTTTGACTACTTCGTAGGCCGCGAGGACAATTCGTGCTCCTTGTATTCGACCCTGGTCACTATACCATGTTAAACTAATAGCAAGACCGCTAGCTTATTTTGAGTGATTTTATCTTTATTGGTGGTCTATTTTTCTTAATTGATCGATCCTGATCGCTTGGGTCGCAACGACCATTTAGCACCTTATACCCTAGTGGTCAGGTCGGTTATCAGAATGGCGCCGTTGCCGGGGAGCACGGCTTAGTAGTTTCTTTTTTATTTTCGTTTTCCTTTTCGCGGCTTTTTGTTTTTATTTTATTTTTGCTTTATTTTGTTTTACTTTATTTTCTTTTATTTTTTGTTTTGTTTGATTTTTGTTTGTTTATTTTATTAGGCATTTTTGCACATATACCCTCATTTTATTTTCATTTATTTTTCTTGTTATTATTTATTTATTTTATTGGTCTGACTACTATGTTCTTTCTTGCGAGGGCCCGAGGACCGAGGCGGCTGATTTCGAGAAGCCAACGCAACTGAGGAACTTGGAGGCGGCTCCTTTCTGCACGGAGCCGCAGGAGAGCGTGAGAGAGAGAGACTGAGTGGGAGAGGTTTAGCTTAGGTTTTATTTCATTTGACTATTATTGTAATAATACAGGGACACTTAGACTCTTGGACTTGAACTCTTAGCGGGTCTGTTTCGCCGAGCACCGGTGTGCTCGGGGGACCCTTAGGTGTTTTCGCGGCTTT
Source organism: Ottelia alismoides (assembly GCA_037367405.1). Lineage (NCBI taxonomy): Eukaryota > Viridiplantae > Streptophyta > Magnoliopsida > Alismatales > Hydrocharitaceae > Ottelia > Ottelia alismoides. Next base: position 91,643 of record JAZKJV010005253.1, on the reverse strand, counting down.
TTCACGGCTTTTGGTTTCTCGCTGCCTTTTCCGGTTTTCAGCGGTTTTTATCGAGCCCTTAGACTTAGGATTTTCTGCTTGATTGTACCGTAATTAGTAGGGTCCCTACACCTAATTGCTTGCATGTTCCTATAGTGCGATTAATTGGACCTACTAATAATTGATTAATAAAAATAACTGACTCATCCCCTTCGTAGCCTACGTGCCGTAGTCTGCCCCGCAAAGCGCTTTCTCCTAAACTCAAGTGTGTTGAGCAGAGGAGGGGTAGACCAAGACTGGACCTTTGGCTTGAAGGATCGGAGACCAGTTAGACGGTTCTGCGAGTAGAATTGCCTGTTTAGGACTCGGTTTTTCACCGCTGCACCATTTAGGTAGTTTTATTTCTGTCTTTACATTTCTGCGCGGATCACTTGCATGTAGAGTGCTGGAGGAAAGTTACGCATTTCTATCTCTGCATGCATCATTGATTTCATCGCGCATCGGCTTTTTCGACTTCTCCCCCTTGTTTTTGACTAAATAACCAGAAGAACCGAAAAATTCGTTAGGCCTTTATTTTTATTGAAAAAGATTAAAAAGAAAAACCATAAAATTGGGACTGGCTAAAACTATTGACCCTAAAAGACACTCGACTTAAAAACTTGTCTTGGGGAGAGCAACCCCCTCATTGTTTGTTTTGATTGCGCAAGAGAGTGACCCGTTCACTAGGTAGAGCCCTCCGGTGTTATTCCTGACTGACTACCGACTCTTCCGTGCGGGCCAGTCGGTTGGGGTAGCATCGGGTATCCCAACAGGTCACGTAAGCGCTCTGATAGATTGTTTGTTCACCTAATAAAATTTGACAAGATAATTTGACCGAGCCTTTACGGTCTTCAGCTCGTGTTGTGTTGGTGAACAGAGGATTTGGTTTCCGATCATAGTTTCTCCAGATCTCATCCGCCTTACTCGTCAGATCACGATGATGGGTAGATGCTCTCTTAGGCAGCCTCTGGCTGCACCGCTTTCGGGCACGTCTACCCATTCATTTAGGTTGGCCCGCGAGAGCCAAGACCAGTTCTCCGAGCCCGAGTATGATTCCGCCATGTTCCCCCTCGACCCCCTTTCTTTCGGTTCTGAGAGATATGAGCCAGAGGAGAGATTAGCAGACTTGACAGCACCTGAGTTTTGCTCATTTGATTTTGCAGACGTCATGGCCGGTAGTTCTGAGGATCGTTCCCGAGGTCAGCCTGAGCACTTCGTGCTGGACCAGGGTGCGATCAACTCCACCCTGATCGCCTCCTTAGAGACCGTTCAGCAGCAGTTGAGGGATCAGGGAGCATTCATGCTCGACATGAGGAGAGAGATGGAGCAGATGCGAGCAGAGCGAGAGCAGAGGAGAGAGGGACCGAGGATCACAGAGGATGCAGATGCAGCAGCCGCAGCAGCAGCCGCAGCAGCCGCCGCAGCCACGGCAGGAGGACCACCGAGACCGATGCGGGAGTTGCACAATCCCGGATCGACGCTTACGCACCACTGGATTGTACTTCCAGCCATCGTGGGGGACTTCAAGTTCCCCCCGAACACCTTGCAGTTACTCCCCCGCTTCCACGGGCTCGCCACTGAGGAGCCCCATCTCCACCTCCAGGAGTTTCTCATGATCTGCAGTACTGTCCACGATCGTCAGGTGGACCAGGATACGATTCGGATGATTGCCTTCCCCTTTTCCTTGGCCGACAGAGCAGCCACCTGGCTGAAGCACTTGGGGAAGTTTGTTTACACCTGGGAGTAGCTCCGCACCGAGTACTTGAACAAGTACTATCCACTCGGGCGAACCAATGCAGCGAGAGCCCTTATCAGCAACTTCTCCATGCTCCCCAACGAGCAATTCCATGAGGCATGGGAGAGGTTTCGTGAGCTGACTGACCGATGCCCGCACCATGATATTTCGAAGCCCAACCTTGTGCAGAGCTTCTTCAGCGGGCTGACACCAGAGCTCCAGGGCTTGGTGAATGCTTCTTGTGGTGGGTCTTACTTCGCCAAGGATCACGACCATGTCTGGGCCATTGATGAATACCCATTCATCACTCTTTATTCTTATATTTTAGCTACAAAAACCTGTGCAAATGCATGTAGATATGTGTAAATAGGAAAAGTTAGCAAAAGCATGCATCTTGTAAATACTTATAATTAGCATGTTTTTGTGCAAAAATAAAAGAATAAAGATGAAAAAGAAAAAGAGGGAAATATTTAGAATAAATATTGAGCAACCTAACCCAAGGGAGGGCTCAGCATGGGCCTGACCGCATAAAAGCCAAGTAGAGGGAAATAGGGGCTCATGTGTAAATATTTATGTAAATAAATAAAATTATATTTTCCTCACCCAAAAATATGCTTATATATATTGTGTATATATTTAGAAACTATTAAAAACAAAATAAAAATTTAAAAATCAAAAATTCAAAAATACCCCTTCACCTTGTACATAGACCATATTCCTATATTTATTTAACCTTATAAATAAATAAAATTATTTTCAAAACTTTTTGTAAATATTCTATGTTATATTGTAAATAACATAAATAAAAAGAATCAAAACAAAAATCAAATAAAAATAACAAAATTAAAATTACAAAAATATATTGTATATATGCCATGCATATAAATGTATATATCTATTTATTTCACCTATGTATAAAAATAATAAAAATAAAATAAAAATAGCCTTTTATTCCTCATTTTATTCTATAAATAAATAAAATATAAAATAGGAATAAAAATGTATAAAAATAACTAATTAAAAATCAAAATTAAAAACCCTATATTGTATATATACCTATGTATAGCTATACTATGTAAATACCTTATTTTTATTTCCAAAAATTAATTAAAATCACCAAAAAATAGAAAAAATTAAAACAAAAATATTTCATGTTTTGAGTTTTAATTAAATCGACCATTTGTTATTTTTAATTCAATTTTCAAATCTTTTCTGACATGGCTGATTCCCATTGGTCCACGGGGATTGTTGACCGCCCGGTCAACTCCCCCCTGTGGACCACTTCCCACGGGTCTGGTTCGCGGACCCAACTTCTCCCATTTATCCCCACCAGACCCGATCCCCATTTAGCCTAACCCAGGGTCCTAATTACTCCCCAGGTATCCGGGAATCTCGCCCGACATTGATTCTAGGGATCCGTGCTCAATCGAGCCGGACCCGAGCCCTTCTTCCCGGACCTGCAACCACATAAAATCCCAGCTCCGCCGCATTCATTTTCCATCTTTGGCTATCCACCCTTCGTCCCGTGACCTCCATAGCGATCCCTGAGGTGACAGCTCGCGATTGCCCTTGGAGCAGTGAGGAGGGGGTGGCCGGACCACTGATCCGGCGACTTTGCGCCGCCGTGCTCCGCCCAGTGCAGGAGCTCGAGCCTCAGGCCTTGGAGACCTTCGAGGCAACGACCAGGAGCTGCCTAAGCTTCAGCACAGCCTTCCACTCCACCCAGGTAGCATTCTAGCTCGCCTATTTAGCTTAATTTCTTGTTTCCCCCAATTGTAGTTCCGTCGAGTTCCTTTGATTCCGACCATATCGCGTATCTTCTCGATCATCGGAACGCACAGTCACCTTCGCCTTTCCTCCACGCACCTTCTCCGCCCCTTCGTTCAACCCAGCTCGCACAGGAGCTGGGGTTCGAGCTCCACCGTCCTCCGCTCGCCGGAGCTCGCTCGCCCCGACCCACAGCTCACCTTCACCCCACCTAACCGGGTCGAGGCACTTTGCCCTCAACCCGCGAAGCTTTTGAGCTATTTTGCAGGTCAAGAGGAGGCCATCTGAGGCCTCCCCACATCCAGGCCAGGAGCTCCCCTCCGTCGACCTCGCCGGAGCCCCTCCAGGGCTCGGCTGGGCCATCGGAGGGCACCACCAGCTGCGGGACGACATCGCCGACCTTCTCCGATCTTCAGAGGCAGCTGAGGAGGACCACAGTACGCGCACGAGGCCGGCGAAGCTCGCCGGCTGAGTGTTCTTCCAGTATCCTCCACCGCCGTCCGATCGCCCGCAAGCTCCAGGTTTCATCTTGATCGTCCATCCACGAAGGAGCAGCCACCGCCCGATCATCCAGAGGGGCGATCTGGACCGTTAGAGCAGAGGAGAGAACCACCAGCACCCGAGGCCGTTCGATCACCCACGTGTCCTCCTCTGCGCCGTCGATCAGGCTCACGTGCGGACGAAGAGAAGCGCTAGCCATTCGAGACCGTCAGATCAGCTACGTGGCGCCCATCCAGCCGTCGACGTAATAAAGGGGTAAATTACCTTAGGCCCCCTCTTAGTTTCTGTTTTACGTGTCAGTCCTGTAAATATTTTATGCATTTTCTTTACGTAGGGTAAATTGCACATTGGACCTCGTGCTTGTTAATATTTGCATTTATGCCCTGTATGTATGAGCCACGTGCTTCGTCACGTGTAGTTTTGGTTTATTTGCAATATTAGTCCTGTAGTTCTGGTTGCTTTATGAATGAATAGAAACTTTCTGGTATTTGCACTTATGCCCCTGTGAACGTTTTATTTCCGCATGTGCGCCTTTTAGTGGGTTATTTGCAACATAGCCCCTGGACTTTTTGGTACGAGTTACCAAAAGGTCCTAGGACTTGTTTTTATTACCAGAAGGTCCCTGAGTGCCCCAGGCACACGCCACGCGCGTGACTTGCTGGGAAAATTGCACCTGGACCCCCAGAGCTTCGGGTATTTGCACTTAAGTCCATGTGCATTGTGCCCCCTTTTGGATTTTGAATAAAATATCAAATCACCTCCAAATTCGATGAAAATTTGACACATGGCTCCTGCCATGTTGTAGAATTTTTGAGAATTTTTGAGGACATTTTTGATTTTATTTGTTATTTTTAAAACTTCAAAAACATCTATTTTAGCTACGGTCTAGAATTAAAAATTCCAAAAAAAATATAAAAACACCCCCAAAAATTCTAAAAAAAATTAGTCACTGTTCTTTGTGTGTTTCTTGATTTTCTAGCCAATTTTGGCTATTTTTCATTGCTTAAAAAACCTAAAAATTCAAAAACACCTAAAAACTCATAAAAATCATAGTAAATAATCTAAAAACCCAAAAACAATAATTTTGGTGCCCAAATTTTCCTTGTTTTCTCTAGTATACGGGAAAATTACCTCCAGGTCCCTCTGAGATCCTTAAATATTTTATATTTGGATTTTGGGCCTGGCTGGACAGTACCTTGTCTTTTTAGCACTGTTTGATTTTTAGAAAATAAAATACACCTTATAAAAATCCCAAAAATTCACCAAAAACACTAAAAAACCTAAATAACATAAAAACATTTTTTCTTGAATTTTTGCTTGATTTTTGGTGCTTTTAATAATTAGCTAAAGTGTGCTTTTATTTGCTTTCTTTTATTTTCTTCACTTTTTAAAAATCCATAAAAATATAAAAATTATTAAAAACCACTAAAAAATCCTTGTATTTTATTTTATTTTATTTTTACTACTTCGTAGGCTTCTAGCCAACCCGTGCTCCTTGTGTTCGACCCTGGGTGCTATACCAGGTTAATCTCATAGCAGGACCGCTCTCTTTTGTGCTTGATTGATTTTACATGTTTTGAGTGGTTGATTTTTCTTGATATACCCATCCTCTGAGTTCCGGGTCGCAACGACCCTTGTCTTATTACCTTCATCCGGGTCTTGGGGATTTTACGGTTATCAGAATGGCGTCGTTGCCGGGGAGCACGGCTTAGTAGTTCTTTTTGTTTTTATTTTTCATTTTTCGTTTCGCGGCTTTTCGCGGCTCTTCGGAGCTCGCGGCTTTTCGCGGCTTTTGTATCTAGTTTCTTTTTGTTTTATTTTATTCTGATCTTCTTTTATTTTTATTTTTTTTGTTTTATTTTGTGTGATTATTTTATTTCCATTTTTACACATATACCCTCACTTTTATTTTCTTTTATTTTTCTCTATTATTTGATTATTCTTTCTGGTCTGACCACTCTTCTTTTCTTCTTGCGAGGGCCCGAGGACCGCGGAGGCGACTTTCGAGGAGCCTGAGCAGCCGAGGAACTTGGAGGCGGCTTCTTTCTCTACGAAGCCGCAGGAGAGAGCGAGAGGGAGAGTTGAGTGGGTGAGGATAGCTTAGGACTTTATTTCATTTATTTTTATTATTGTAATAATACAGGGACAGGACTTGAACTCTTGGACTGTTTGGACTTGACTACCGTAGCGGGTCTGTTTCGCCGAGCACCGGTGTGCTTGGGGGACCCATTAGGACTTGCGCGGTTTTTCGCGACTTTCTTCGCGGTTTTATTTTTCTTTCTTACTGTCTTTTCCGGTTTTTCGCGGTTTTTGCTCGAGCCCCTAGATTTAGGACTTTCTGGTGATTGTGACGTAATTAAGTAGGATCCACACACCTTAATGACATATCTGTTCCTATAGACCGTAATTGGACCTACTTAAAATAAATAATAAAAATAACCGACTCGCTAGCCTCCGTAGCCTACGTGCCGTAGCCCGTCCTGTAAAGCGCTTACTCCTACCCCCGATTTGTCGGGCAGGGGAGGGACGGGCCAAGACCGGACCCTTTGGCTTGGAGGTCGGTAACCGGTTAGACGGTTCTTCGCTAGAAGTTGCTCGTCTAGGACTCAGCTTCCCGCTGCATCATTTAGCTTAGTTTTATTTCTGCCTTTTATTTTATGCGCGTATCATATTGCATGTAGAGAGCTGGAGGCAGGTACGCATTTCTGACTTTGCATGCATCATTGATTTCTCGTGCATCGGCTTTTTCGACTTCTCCCCCCTGTTTTTGACTTAATAATCAGGAGAATCGAAAAATTCGTTAGGCGATTTGTTTGCTTTGAAAAAAATATTAAAAAAGTGAAATCATAAAATTGGGACTGCTAAGATTATTGACCTTAAAACTCGCTCACCCTAAAAATTTTGTCTTGGGGAGAGCAACCCCCTCATTGCTTGATTTGTATGCACGAGAGAGTGACCCGCACACTAGGTAGAGCCCCCCGTTGCTAAACCCGACTGATTACCGACTCTTCCGTGCGGGCCAGTCGGTTGGGTTAGCAGCGGATATCCCAACAGGTCACGTAAGCACTCTGATATCTTGAGTGTTCACCAAAATAAAATTGACAAGATAATTTGACCGAACTTTCACGGTCTTCAGCTCGCGTTGCGTTGGTGAACCGGGGGTTTGTTTTTAGATCATAATTTTTCCAGATCTCATCCGCCCTACACGCCAGATCAAGATGATGGGTAGACGATCTCTTAGGCAGCCTCTGGTTGCACCGCTTTCGGGCGCGTCTACCTCATCATCTAGGTTGGCTCGTGAGAGCTCAGACCCGCTCTCCGAGCCCGAGTATGACTCCACCCTGTTCCCTCTTGACCCCCTTTCTGACCTTCCTGAGAGACACGAGCCCAAGGAGAGACTGATACATTTGACAGCACCTGAGTTGGGCTCGTTTGATTTTGCAGACGTCGATATGGCCGGAGCAGGCAGTTCTGATGATCACTCCCGTTGACCAGAGCACATTGTACTAGACCAGGGAGCGATCAACTCCACCCTGATCGCAGCACTCGATACAGTCCAGCCGCAGCTCCGCGATCAGGGAGCATTCATGATAGAGATGAGGAGAGAGTTGGAGAGGCTCCGAGCAGAGCGAGATCAGCAGAGCGAGCCCGAGGAGATCCCGGATGCAGATGCACAGGCACGAGCCGCAGCAGCAGCAGCAGCAGCCGTGGCCGCCGCCGCAGCGGCAGCAGCCGCAGGAGGAGCAGGACCACCTAGACCGATGCGGGAGTTGCACAACCCCGGATCTACACTGATGCACCATTGGGTGGTGGTTCCAGCTATCGTGGGGGACTTCAAGTTCCCCCCGAACACCTTGCAGATGCTTCCTCGGTTCCATGGACTTGCTACAGAGGAGCCCCACCTCCACCTCCAGGAGTTTTTGATGATATGCAGCACTGTCCACGACAGACATGTGGACCAGGACACGATCAGGATGATCGCCTTCCCCTTTTCACTGGCAGACAGAGCAGCCACCTGGCTGAAACATTTGGGGAGATTTGTCTACACCTGGGAGCAGCTCCGCACCGAGTACTTGAACAAGTACTATCCACTCGGGCGGACGAATGCAGCGAGGGCCCTGATCAGCACCTTCTCCATGTTCCCCAACGAGCAGTTTCACGAGGCTTGGGAGAGGTTCAGAGAGCTCCTGGACAGATGCCCGCACCACGACATCACGAAGCCGAACCTAGTTCAGAGCTTCTTCAGCGGGTTGTCACCAGAGCTACAGGGCCTGGTGAATGCTTCTTGCGGCGGGTCCTACTTCGCCAAGGACCACGACCAGGTCTGGGCTATTTTTGAGGAGATGGCAGAGAACTACATGGTGATGTCCCAGACCCGGCTCTATACTCAGAAGACCCAGCCACATCAGCCAGGACCCGTGCAGTACCAGCGGATAGCACGGGTGGATGCAGGTCCATCCAGTTCGTCTGCAGCCGCAGCAGCACAGGCAGAGTCGTCAGCTGCAGACATGGGTATCATTAGCGAGAAGTTGGACCGCATGGAGCTGATCGAGAAGAAGCAGTGCCAGAGTATCACGCAGATGGAGCAGATGGCACAGGTCTTGAGCGACATGAAGACACAACTCATGTGTCTACAGGAGGCACAGACGGCTTCTCAGCCCCGTCTTCAGTCGCGAGGCGACACCGGCAGCAGCAGCAGCTCGTCCCAGCGCTCCAGCACCCCCGTGCAGCCTAGACAGGTTCACCTTGTACAGGCGGAGCCGTACCAGCAGCCGCAGCCCACCTACCAGTCTCCACCATCTCCAGAGATGCAGATGGTGGTCTACCAGCCGGACCAGCCTCTGGCAGTACTCCCGCCAGCCCCCTTCGATGCCGAGCCGTTGATGGATGTCAACGGGGTTTGGTACGACCGTCCCCAGCCTGGGATCCGACGAGACCATCCCGGATTCAGGTGGGGGAGTGGTGGTGCCCAGCCCCAGCAGCAGCCGTCAGGACAGGGAGGGCAGTACTCCCATCAGAGAGACCAGCACCAGCCGCAGCAGCAGCCCCCAGCGTATCAGCAGCAGTCATCCTACGGTCCGCGTCCCTATCAGCAGCAGGGACAGTCTTGGAGACGTGAGCAGCAGGCTCACCAGGGATACCAACAGCACCCTCCATCCTACCCCTCTTACCCACCACAGCAGTTCCAGCAGCCTCCCCCACAGAGAGGCCACCCGTCGGGCTCCCATGAGAGCCCCGCCTTGGATGACATCGCCCGCCTCCTCACGGATCAACAGGCCACATTCCAACGGGAGATGGACGAGTTCCGCCAGGAGATGCGGGACCTGGTGAGAGGGAAGGCCGCCATACCAGCCCAGATAGAGCCCAATCCGAACAGCCTCAAGAGGAAATCTGAGCAGGTAGTGCATACTGAGTTAGCCACTCCTAGTGACCCATTTGATGATACTTCTTCGGATCTATTTGATGTTGATTTTGTCACACTTAGGAGCGGTAGGACTCCAGCAGGCGGCGGCGCCTCATCTGAGCACCATCCCGAGGCGCCACAGGAGGAGGAGGAGAGCGGTACTGAGGCCGCTCCAGATGATGACGGTGGCACTGAGGCCACCAAGGATGCTGATCCCACCGGCGGTACTGAGGCCGCCGCTTCACCAGATCTAGGAGGTGGTACTGATGCCACCCATTCAGCCCAGCCAGCCAGCGGTACTGAGGCCGCACGACGTCTACCAGCAGCAGTAGCAGAGCCAGCCCGTGGTGGTACTGAGGCCACCGGTGTTTGTAGAGAGAGAGATGATGTTTTTCCTCGTGTTCATATATCTCGGAACTCTGTTATGAATAAAGGAAAAGGTTTACTTTCTTCTGGTCCCACTGTGGTACATGATGTATGTGTGGATCCGGTCCTTGAACCGCATAGACCTTTTCCTAGTTCTTCATCTGAGAAGGACCCAATGATCCCCTTCCCTAGAGCCCTTCAGATGGGGAAGGGGAAGAAAAATGATCCAAAAAAGAGAGAGCTTGAGGAGTTCAGCCAGAGCATGATTGACCGATTCCACATTCAGCTGACCCTCCAGGAGGCTTTGCAGCACATCCCCCTTCTCCAGCGTTCTTTGAGAGAGAGGACTACAGTCAGAAGGAGAAGGAGGAACCACACTTCAGAGATACATGTGCTAACCAAAGCCATGTGCTTTGCGATCCAGAACCGACTGCCAGCCAAGAGGCCAGATTCAGGGGCCCCGTATGTCAGATGCCAGATCAGTGAGCAGTGGTTCGACCGTACTCTTCTAGATAGCGGATCGTCGATTAACCTTCTTCCGGCAGCCCTTCTCGATCGCTTTGAGTTGGGCACTCTTCGACAGAGCAGGACAGTCCTTCAGTTCGTTGATCGATCTGTCAAGAGGCCGAAGGGGTTGCTATTCAGGGCCTGCAATTCCCCGTGGACTTCGTAGTGTTGGACATGGAGATCCCTGAGTCAGTGGCCGATACCCCCATCATCCTTGGTCGTCCGTTCTTGGCCACAGCCAAGGCAGTGACTGATCATGATAGCGGGAAGGTGTACTTTCGCGTCCAGGGCGAGAGTATACAAATAGAGACGGTCGAGGACTATAGAGCCGGATTCAGATCCCGCTCAGATGCGAGTACAGACTCAGAGCAGCTAACAGACGCAGAGCCAGACATCCACCAGGACTGTGATTTTGTGATCACAGATGATGAGGCAGCTTGGGCAGACCTTGAGACACAGACCACCCTCTCACTTTCAGACACAGCTGATGCAGAGATGACAGCAGAGGAGAGTCTAGAGAGCACAGACCTGGTTCAGGATACCATTGAGGCAGCAGAGCCGGTCCTTGATCGCAGCACGATGATTAGTGATGGTGGTGCTGAGGCCACCTTGTTTTCCGGTGGTACTGATGCCACCACTTCTGATACAGATCCCTCGGATTCAGAGTCTGATTGGGCCGATTGCTATGATCAGATGCCAGACCTGAGTCCATTTGAGCCTATTGATGAGGAGGAGGTAGATGCAGAGCAGAGCAGAGACAGTGCAGTAGAGCAGCCTTCTCCCGATCCAGTTTGCGAGAGTATGCTTTCACTTTCCCAGGTAGATTTGGCCGACCTTGCAGCTTTCACTCAGTTTCTTCCACAGCCAGATTTGCCGGCACCCAGCATTCCAGAGCTGAAGCCGCTCCCTACTTCGCTGAAGTATCGATTCCTTGCGGGCGAGCCAGAGATGTACCCAGTCACCATCTCCGCCGAGTTGACTGGAGAGCAGGAATCCCGTTTGATGGGGGTTCTTGAAAAGAACCGCAAGGCGATCGGATGGAGCGTAGCAGATCTCCATGGGATTAGTCCATCAGTGTGCTCCCACCATATCTATCTCGAGGAAGGGGCAAAGCCGTCGCGTGAGTTCCAGCGGCGTCTGAACCCCAACCTGAGAGAGGTTGTGATGAAGGAAATATCAAAGTGGTGGGGTGCAGGTTTTATTTATCCCATTTCCGACTCCAAGTGGGTCAGCCCCTTGCATGTGGTGCCCAAGAAGACGGGCATCACGACTGTGATCAGTGAGTCAGGAGAGGAGATCGCTACACGAGTACCCACCTCTTGGAGGGTTTGTGTTGACTACAGGAGACTCAACCAAGCCACCAAGAAGGACCATTTCCCCCTGCCTTTTATTGACCAGATCATTGAGAGACTGGCAGGGAAGAGCCATTATTGCTTCCTGGATGGGTACTCGGGCTACAACCAAGTGGCCATCGCTCCTGAGGACCAGGAGAAGACCACCTTTACCTGTCCTTTCGGCACATACGCTTTTCGACGCATGCCATTTGGGCTATGCAATGCCCCTGCGACTTTTCAGAGATGCATGCTGTCGATCTTTTCGGACATGGTAGGGGAATGCTTGGAGGTCTTCATGGATGATTTCTCGATCTACGGCGACGGATTTGATTCTTGTCTTGACTGCCTAGATCGAGTACTTCAGCGATGTATTGAGTATCACTTGGTGCTATCTTGGGAGAAGAGTCACTTCATGGTGACTCAAGGGACGGTGCTTGGCCACATCATCTCCAACAGGGGCATGGAGGTTGATCCGGCCAAGGTTGATGTCATTAGGAAACTCACACCGCCGTCCAATCTGAGGCAGTTACGGTCATTTCTGGGGCACGTTGGATTTTATAGGAGATTCATTCGGGATTTCAGCAGGATTTCCCGACCGTTGACTGACCTTTTGACGAAAGACACCGAGTTCCTTGTCGATGACAAGTGTCTTGAGTCGTTTGCTACTCTCCAGCAGTGTGTGATTGAGGCTCCTGTCCTCCAGCCGCCTGATTGGTCTCTCCCATTCGAGATCATGACGGACGCCTCCGATTTCGCCGTAGGGGCAGTGCTGGGACAGAGGAGGGATGGAGTACCATTTGCTATACACTATGCTAACCGCACATTGGATTCCGCCCAGCGGAATTACACGGTCACAGAGAAGGAGATGCTAGCCGTGGTGTTTGCCCTGGATAAGTTCAGATCATATATCATTGGATCTAGAGTGACTTTGTTTACAGATCACACCGCCATCAGGTACCTCATGGCAAAGAAGGATGCCAAGGCCAGACTGACTAGATGGATCCTTCTACTCCAGGAGTTCGACATTTAGATTAAGGATAAGCCTGGAGTCAAAAATGTGGTGGCGGATCATCTCTCCCGATTAGAGCAGCCTGAGGATTCTGAGCAGATTGATCCTATTAGAGATACCTTCCCAGATGAGGCGATCCTGGCTATCGCCTCACTCCCATGGTACGCCGATATTGTGAACTTTCTCGTTGCTGGGAAAGTCCCACAAGATTGGCCCAGGCAGAGGCTTGAGACCTTTCTAGCGAAGGCCAAGTCTTACCATTGGGAGGATCCCATCCTTTACCACGAAGGAGGGGATAGCGTCTGGCGTCGGTGTATTCCTCAGGAGGAACACCATAGCGTCCTCACTTACTGCCACAAGCTTGAGGCAGGAGGACATCATTCTGGGAGGAGAACGGCACAGAAAGTGCTCCAATCCGGCTTGTGGTGGCCTACACTCTTCAAGGACTCAGATGAGTTTGTGAAGAGGTGTACTGACTGTCAGAGGATGGGCACTTGTGGACAGCGTGATATGATGCCGATGCAACCCATTCACTTCTGTGAGGTTTTTGACGCATGGGGCATCGATTTCATGGGTCCATTCCCTAAGAGTCAGGGGTTTGAGTACATTCTGTTGGCCGTTGACTATGTGAGTCGTTGGGTGGAGGCTATCCCCGCCCGAGCCGCTGATGCGAGGACAGTTTGCAGATTTTTGAGGAAGCATATCATCACGCGGTTCGGGGTTCCACGAGTTCTGATTTCGGATGGGGGATCTCACTTCATCAACGACCAGGTGAAGGCACTTGCTAGCGAGTTCGGCATAGATCATCGTGTTGCTACAACGTACCATCCACAGACGAATGGTCTAGCCGAAGTATCGAATAGGGAGATCAAGACTATTCTGCAGAAAGTCGTCCGCCCTGACTGAAAGGATTGGTCACAACTTTTGGACTCGGTCTTGTGGGCATATAGGACGTCTTTCAAGACACCTTTGGGCACATCTCCCTTTCGCCTCGTATATGGCAAGCCATGCCATTTACCTGTTGAGCTGAGGCACAAGTCACTTTGGGCAGTTACAGACATACTTATGGATCCAGATGGTATAGGAGACCAGAGGAGGGCAGAGCTAGCTGCCCTGGAGGAGCTTAGAGATGCAGCTTTCTCAAGCAGCCTACATTATAAGGAGAAAGTCAAGGAGTGGCATGATTCTCATATCAGCCACAAACATTTTGAGATTGGACAGAGAGTATGGCTGTTTGATGCGAGGCTTAGATTATTTCCAGGGAAGCTACAGAGCAAATGGAAAGGACCTTATCTGGTTAGGAAGGTACACGACAACGGTAGCACCGACATATCCGAGTTGTCTTCTGAGAGTACCTTCCGAGTGAACGGCCAGCGGCTCAAGCCATTTCTAGATCATGAGCCGCGGGTCGTTGATATTGCCCCTATTCATTTTGCGTGAGATGTGGTCTTTGACTCACATCTAATGCATCTCACGCCTGAGCTTTACTGATCTTCCGCTGTATATAGATCCAGATGTCCATATCATCACATTCTTTGGTCCCACATCCCTTTCTTCATCTTGTGATTATGCTACACTTAGGGTGCACTTTACCCTAAGTATAGGGGGGATGTGAGACACTTCGGGTATTTCTTTTGTTTCTGTCTACCCCTATTTTGCTGCCTATACTTAGGGGTATTTCACCCTAAGTATAGAGGGGGTAGACCCTGTACATTCTCCACTCGGTTTTCCCTTCATGTACAGCCTGCTATACTTAGGATTACCTGATCCTAAGTATAGGGGGAAGACCCGAGACCCTCTTGACTTTTTATTCTTCTCCTTTTGTATAGCCTTCCTTTTCACTTCCCTATACATAGCACGAGTTATGTCTTCTTCATCGCTCTTGACTCTGAGGACATCGTTCGAGCTAAGTATAGGGGGGTGTGTATATATTTCATATATACTTTAGCCATAACTCGTACTTTGTGTGAGTGTGTTAATAAATAAAATGGCTAAAAAACACAAAAATTAAAAATTTTTCATGTACATAATCTTCTTTTATTTGCACATACATAGCTAGTGTACAAATTATTTTTGTAAAAATGATTTCAAAAATCTTTTGTGTAAAGCTTGTGTAAATATTTTTGGTATCAAAATTATGTATATAGTACAAAATTTTTCCAAAATGTTTTGAAAAATCAAAAGTTTGCAGAAATTTTGTGTAAATGTGTGTAAAGATCTTTTTGCAAAACTTGCACTTCATGCATCATCATTCATGATTTCAAAACATTTTTCAAAAATTTTGCATGATTGTAAAATATTGTGTAAATATGCATCTTTTTGTACATATGTATATAGTTTTTCTTGGATGATAGTTGACATTTAAACTAGCCTGGAATCAAATTGAGAAATGGAGCTTGATTAAGATCTTAATCCGCCTAATTTCTAAGAGGAACCTTATAGGGCTTAGGTTTAAGGCTTTTCAGGTCCATGGTGACTTAATTCTTTGAGTCCACTAGGCTATGATCACATGTCATCTCAATGAGCCTAAGTAGAGCACTTAACAAACAACACATGACTCATATAGATTATGGCTTTACTTGGACAACCGCACTATGCACCGAGCTCTCTACGGATGAGGTGGTGAGGAGGCAGTCTTCCTTGACTTGGGGTAGCATATGAGGGTAGTACTTCTAGGCGGAACCTCTCTTCTTCTTATAGTGAAGGAAGTGCGTCTCAACTCGGTCTGGTTGCCATGAGGTCTAACGACGGGAGTTGTGGGTTGCAATAAAGCTTCAAAAGAGGGATAGTCTACTGGCTCAAGAGGAAAAACTCCTTGTATATATGCTGCACATGTATATGTTGTATAGATGCACTCGAAAAAAAATGTGCAAAAAGAAAAGAACTCCAAAAAAGTGGTGGGTCTGAGAGAAAATGATAATCCCACCGGAGTATGTATATAAGTGCAATAAGCAAAGCTTGGTTTCATGATCCACCTGTTGTAGCTTGCAGCAGGGAGACTTGGCTACACTGGTCAAGCTCCCTAGGGTACTTGGCTACACTGGCCTTGACCCATTCTCTTCTTCCCCCTCTTCTTGAGCCGGTTGTACTTGAACTTAGAAGGGAATACCCCGCTCCTCGAGGAAAGAGTGGCCAGATTGAGGTCATAGAGTTACCTTGTTGGGGAGGGTTGTCAAGTTGCCATTTCTGAGGTGGAGAGCTTAGACCTCACTTTCACAGGACAAGAAAAGATTCATGGTCTTCAGGGTTTGTGATTGATGACTTGTTCTGATCTGGAGCATTGAGGAGTCTTGGTTATAGATTGGTGGAACTTAGAGGCTGTTAGGTTTTAAGCTTAAGTCTAAATAAGGTTCCGACACATTAATAATCCCAAGATCTGATTGAGCTCCATACCTCAATTTAATGAAGTCAAGTTTAATAATCAACCTTGATCCATGTACATTCTCTTTTTCTCTTTCTTTCATTCTTTTTCACTTCTTTTTCAAATAAGTGTTTGATAAGGGACTAGCAAAGTATAGTATAGGGGGGTGATGAATACCCATTCATCACTCTTTATTCTTATATTTTAGCTACAAACACCTGTGCAAATGCATGTAGATATGTGTAAATAGGAAAAGTTAGCAAAAGCATGCATCTTGTAAATACTTATAATTAGCATGTTTTTGTGCAAAAATAAAAGAATAAAGATGAAAAAGAGAAAGAGGGAAATATTTAGAATAAATATTGAGCAACCTAACCCAAGGGAGGGCTCAGCATGGGCCTGACCGCATAAAAGCCAAGTAGAGGGAGATAGGGGCTCATGTGTAAATATTTATGTAAATAAATAAAATTATATTTTCCTCACCCAAAAATATGCTTGTATATATTGTGTATATATTTAGAAACTATTAAAAACAAAATAAAAATTTAAAAATCAAAAATTCAAAAATACCCCTTCACCTTGTACATAGACCATATTCCTATATTTATTTAACCTTATAAAGAAAATTATTTTCAAAACTTTTTGTAAATATTCTATGTTATATTGTAAATAACATAAATAAAAAGAATCAAAACAAAAATCAAATAAAAATAACAAAATTAAAATTACAAAAATATATTGTATATATGCCATGCATATAAATGTATATATCTATTTATTTCACCTATGTATATAAATAATAAAAATAAAATAAAAATAGCCTTTTATTCCTCATTTTATTCTATAAATAAATAAAATATAAAATAGGAATAAAAATGTATAAAAATAACTAATTAAAAATCAAAATTAAAAACCCTATATTGTATATATACCTATGTATAGCTATACTATGTAAATACCTTATTTTTATTTCCAAAAATTAATTAAAAATCACCAAAAAATAGAAAAAATTAAAACAAAAATATTTCATGTTTTGATTTTTAATTAAATCGGCCATTTGTTATTTTTAATTCAATTTTCAAATCTTTTCTGACATGGCTGATTCCCATTGGTCCACGGGGATTGTTGACCGCCCGGTCAACTCCCCCCTGTGGACCACTTCCCACGGGTCTGGTTCGCGGACCCAACTTCTCCCATTTATCCCCACCAGACCCGATCCCCATTTAGCCTAACCCAGGGTCCTAATTACTCCCCAGGTATCCGGGAATCTCGCCCGACATTGATTCTAGGGATCCGTGCTCAATCGAGCCGGACCCGAGCCCTTCTTCCCGGACCTGCAACCACATAAAATCCCAGCTCCGCCGCATTCATTTTCCATCTTTGGCTATCCACCCTTCGTCCCGTGACCTCCATAGCGATCCCTGAGGTGACAGCTCGCGATTGCCCTTGGAGCAGTGAGGAGGGGGTGGCCGGATGATGAATCCACATTTCATCATCTTTATTCTATCATTTTGGCACCTAAAACCCTAGCAAATGCCTGTAAATAGCCTTAAATCAAGCATCTTAGCATTCATGCATGTGCATCTCAACAGTGTGTAAATTACTGTAATTAAGGCCAAAATTATAGAATAAATAAAGAAAAGAAAAAGAATAAAATATTGTAAATATTTTATAATCCAAAACCCCCGAGACCTAGTCATCTTGATGAATAGGTCGACAAGGAATAAAGTAGGGGGAGATAAGGTCAGAAATACAGTGTAAATACCTATACAATCTATTCATTCTTTATTCATTTTGGGACCTATTTTTGGTTCCACTTTTTGTACATCAAATAAAGAAACTTTGTACATGAAAGTTGTAGATAGTTTTATAAAGAAAAATACAAAATTGATTTCACAAAAAAATAATGTACAGACAAAAAGATATGGTCTGAATAAGAATCCAAAATCCCAACTTCCCAGACCCGTATCTCACAAACGACAACTCCAAATGCAGTGTACTCACCTTTAATTGTATATAGAATAAAATAATCTACCCAATGGTGGTGGTTTCGCATTTGGCGGAGCTACGGTCTGAAAGTTGAGTTTTGGACCCACATTGTACCTTGTACAGATTAAAATATTCAACTTATTCGTTATTCATTATTTTTATAATTTTATATTTTTATAATACTGTAAATATTACTTCTAATAAATATACACATTAAAATCAGAATAAAAGTAAAAAGAAAACTCAAAATAAAATACACACATATACAGGGTATACAGGTATTATACCTATACTTTTTATACTTTGATTTTATTTAATGTATAAAACATATTAGAAAGATAAAATAAAAATACACTTATGTTTATAAAAGTATTTTATCAATTTTAGAAAATAATAAACAAAAATAAATAAATTAAAAATACAAAAATAAAAATAAAATACTCAATATGTAGACAATATACCTATATAAGGGTATAAAAGGAACTTGTAAAAACATAATTCATAAAAATAAATAAAAATCAGAATAAAATACTACATAAAAAATTAAACATTTTTTATTTTATAACCATAATTTAATTCAGCCTATTTCTATTTTTTTATGAATTAATAAAGATTTCGTTTTATCTTTTCCCTGGTTGGTCCACGTGGACCAACCAGGAGCCCCCGACTGTTGACCAGGCGGGTCAACAGTCCGTCCTTCGGGTACTGTAGCTCGGGCGCCTGGTTTTTTGGCCCACCTTGGTGGACTTTCCTAGGTCGCGCCGCTCATCCTCTGCCACCGCTTCCTTCATGGAAGTTGTGCCCCTTCGATCCATCTCCATCGCCGCTCCATCAGATCCACCCAGATCTTCTTCCTCCACCCGTGACACCTCCTCGAAGTCACGTCCTCGCTTCTCTTCAAATATGACCCCCTCACTTCCTCCCCTCGGTTGAGTCCCCTTGGTCCACCCCTCTCCGCCTCTCCTGCGCTCCAGGCCTCGCCGGAGGTGACAGCTTCGCCGCGAGCCTCTCAGCCAGGGCGTCCGAGGTCGAGGACGACTCCAGCACCTCCGCCAACCGCCGGCGTCGAGGTAAACTTCTTCCTCTGGCTCAGGCCATCGAGGGCATCATCCCGCTTATTTCTTTCTCGCATCTTATTCCTGTTAGCTTAATCTTCGAAAACCCCCAAAAAAAATAGAAGCTCCATCGACTAAATCGCTCGATCAAGCACCTCGGCCGGAGTGCACCTCCGGCCGTGCATCCCCATCTCGTTCCACGCCTTCCCGCTACCATCCAAGGGTCCAGGCAGTTTACCCTGGACCCTTTGACCATTTTTGCAGGTCAACGCTGAAGCACAACGTCTGGAGCTCGAGTTTTGAGCTCGCCGGAGCCCAACGAAGCTGTACAGCTCCGCCCGGACCCCGCGAGCACCACGGCCTCCGCCGTGGTCTTTTGACGACTCCAGAGCCTAGAGGAGGGCCTGAGGAGGCCGCAGCCCGAGTTTGAAGCTCAAACGCCACCGGAGTCGGTCGGAGGAGCTCGAGGAATCTCGCCCAGCCGGGGCTCCGCCGCGTTCTTCCAGTCGCCGTCGCCGCCGTTCGATCGAGGAGGCCCCTCCAGATATAACGTGGACCGTCAGATCATCGCGCCCATCCACCGTCAGATCGTAGCTGAGATCTGATCTCAGACGTCCGCACGTGAAGCGTCATCGGCCGTCCAGATCGTGCCACGTGTCAAGTGGCCTCTTCATCGCCGTTGGATCGCGCGCCGAGGGTATTTTACATCCTCACCCTCGCGCATTTTTGTATTTAATATTTAGTCTATAAACTTTCGTCTGTAGTTTAAAATATTTTGTAATATTTGCAAGACAAACCCTAGGCTTTGTTTATTTGCGTTTGGGTCCCTCGCCACGTCACCTCACGTGACCTGTACACGTGAGGGGGTGGGCATTTTGCAAGGGTACCCTCGGTTGTTTGTTTATTTTGTTTAAGTCTATGAACATGTATGTCAAGTTGTAATCTTTTGGAGAATTTGCATCGAACCCCCTGAGCTTTGTAATATTGCAAAAATACCCCTCCGCCGACTGATCCGGCGACTTTGCGCCGCCGTGCTCCGCCCAGTGCAGGAGCTCGAGCCTCAGGCCTTGGCGACCTTCGAGGCAACGACCAGGAGCTGCCTAAGCTTCAGCACAGCCTTCCACTCCACCCAGGTAGCATTCTAGCTCGCCTATTTAGCTTAATTTCTTGTTTCCCCCAATTGTAGTTCCGTCGAGTTCCTTTGATTCCGACCATATCGCGTATCTTCTCGATCATCGGAACGCACAGTCACCTTCGCCTTTCCTCCACGCACCTTCTCCGCCCCTTCGTTCAACCCAGCTCGCACAGGAGCTGGGGTTCGAGCTCCACCGTCCTCCGCTCGCCGGAGCTCGCTCGCCCCGACCCACAGCTCACCTTCACCCCACCTAACCGGGTCGAGGCACTTTGCCCTCGACCCGCGAAGCTTTTGAGCTATTTTGCAGGTCAAGAGGAGGCCATCTGAGGCCTCCCCACATCCAGGCCAGGAGCTCCCCTCCGTCGACCTCGCCGGAGCCCCTCTAGGGCTCGGCTGGGCCATCGGAGGGCACCACCAGCTGCGGGACGACATCGCCGACCTTCTCCGATCTTCAGAGGCAGCTGAGGAGGACCACAGTACGCGCACGAGGCCGGCGAAGCTCGCCGGCTGAGTGTTCTTCCAGTATCCTCCACCGCCGTCCGATCGCCCGCAAGCTCCAGGTTTCATCTTGATCGTCCATCCACGAAGGAGCAGCCACCGCCCGATCATCCAGAGGGGCGATCTGGACCGTTAGAGCAGAGGAGAGAACCACCAGCACCCGAGGCCGTTCGATCACCCACGTGTCCTCCTCTGCGCCGTCGATCAGGCTCACGTGCGGACGAAGAGAAGCGCCAGCCATTCGAGACCGTCAGATCAGCTACGTGGCGCCCATCCAGCCGTCGACGTAATAAAGGGGTAAATTACCTTAGGCCCCCTCTTAGTTTCTGTTTTACGTGTCAGTCCTGTAAATATTTTATGCATTTTCTTTACGTAGGGTAAATTGCACATTGGACCTCGTGCTTGTTAATATTTGCATTTATGCCCCTGTATGTATGAGCCACGTGCTTCGTCACGTGTAGTTTTGGTTTATTTGCAATATTAGTCCTGTAGTTCTAGTTGCTTTATGAATGAATAGAAACTTTCTGGTATTTGCACTTATGCCCCTGTGAACGTTTTATTTCCGCATGTGCGCCTTTTAGTGGGTTATTTGCAACATAGCCCCTGGACTTTTTGGTACGAGTTACCAAAAGGTCCTAGGACTTGTTTTTATTACCAGAAGGTCCCTGAGTGCCCCAGGCACGCGCCACGCGCGTGAGTTGCTGGGAAAATTGCACCTGGACCCCCAGAGCTTCGGGTATTTGCACTTAAGTCCATGTGCACTGTGCCCCCTTTTGGATTTTGAATAAAATATCAAATCACCTCCAAATTCGATGAAAATTTGACACATGGCTCCTGCCATGTTGTAGAATTTTTGAGAATTTTTGAGGACATTTTTTATTTTATTTGTTATTTTTAAAACTTCAAAAACATCTATTTTAGCTACGGTCTAGAATTAAAAATTCCAAAAAAAATATAAAAACACCCCCAAAAATTCTAAAAAAAATTAGTCACTGTTCTTTGTGTGTTTCTTGATTTTCTAGCCAATTTTGGCTATTTTTCATTGCTTAAAAAACCTAAAAATTCAAAAACACCTAAAAATCATAAAAATCATAGTAAATAATCTAAAAACCCAAAAACAATAATTTTGGTGCCCAAATTTTCCTTGTTTTCTCTAGTATACGGGAAAATTACCTCCAGGTCCCTCTGAGATCCTTAAATATTTTATTTTTGGATTTTGGGCCTGGCTGGACAGTACCTTGTCTTTTTAGCACTGTTTGATTTTTAGAAAATAAAATACACCTTATAAAAATCCCAAAAATTCACCAAAAACACTAAAAAACCTAAAAAATATAAAAACAATTTTTCTTGAATTTTTGCTTGATTTTTGGTGCTTTTAATAATTAGCTAAAGTGTGCTTTTATTTGCTTTCTTTTATTTTCTTCACTTTTTAAAAATCCATAAAAATATAAAAATTATTAAAAACCACTAAAAAATCCTTGTATTTTATTTTATTTTATTTTTACTACTTCGTAGGCTTCT
Organism: Ottelia alismoides; assembly: GCA_037367405.1. Classification (NCBI taxonomy): domain Eukaryota; kingdom Viridiplantae; phylum Streptophyta; class Magnoliopsida; order Alismatales; family Hydrocharitaceae; genus Ottelia; species Ottelia alismoides. The sequence continues at coordinate 69,443 of JAZKJV010005253.1, read as the reverse complement.
AGCCAACCCGTGCTCCTTGTGTTCGACCCTGGGTGCTATACCAGGTTAATCTCATAGCAGGACCGCTCTCTTTTGTGCTTGATTGATTTTACATGTTTTGAGTGGTTGATTTTTCTTGATATACCCATCCTCTGAGATCCGGGTCGCAACGACCCTTGTCTTATTACCTTCATCCGGGTCTTGGGGATTTTACGGTTATCAGCCATCTACGAGGAGATGGCCAAGAACTACATGGTGATGTCCCAGACCAGGTTGTATACTCAGGGCAGACCCCAGCAGCAGCCAGGACCCGTGCAGTACCAGAGGATAGCACGGGTCGACGCCGGTCCATCCAGTTCATCCGCAGTAGCAGCAGCACAGGCAAAGTCATCCGCTGCGGATGTGGGTATTATCAGCGAGAAGTTGGATCGGATGGAGCTGATCGAGAAGAAGCAGTGCCAGGGCATCACTCAGATGGAGCAGATAACACAGACCCTGAGCGACATGAAGACCCAGCTCATGTGTCTCCAAGAGGCACAGACGGCTTCACAGTCCCGTCTTCAGTCGCGAGGCGATACCGGCGGCAGCAGTAGCTCGTTCCAGCGCTCTAGCTCACACCAGTAGCCTAGACAGGTTCACCTTGTACAGGAGGAGCCGTACCAGCAGCAGCAGCCCTCCTACCAGTCACCACCATCTCCAGACTTGCAGATGGTGGTATATCAGCCGGATCAGCCTCTGGCAGTACTCCCGCCATCCCAGTACGATGCAGAGCCGTTGATGGATGTCAACGGGATTTGGTATGACCGTCCTCAGCCTGGGATCCGACGAGACCATCCCGGATTCAGGTGGGGGAGTGGAGGTACCCAGCCCCAGCAGCAGTCATCCGGTCAGGGAGGGCAGTACAGCCAGCAGAGGGATCACCAGCTGCAGCAGCCCCCAGCCTATCAGTCACAGCAGCAGTCATCCTTCGTTCCTCGTCCCTATCAGTAGCAGGGATAGTCTTGGAGGCGAGAGCAGCCTCACCAGCCACACCAGCAGCAGCACCCTTCCTCTTACCCCTCTCAGCAGCAGCAGCACCAGTTCCAGCAGCCTCATCACCAGAGAGGCTACCCGTCGGGCTCTCATGGTCCTCCATACGAGAGCCCCGCCTTGGACGACATAGCCCGCCTCCTCACGGATCAGCAGGCTACTTTCAGACGGGAGATGGATGAGTTCTGCCAGGAGATGCGGGACATTGTGAGAGGGAAGGCCGCCATTCCTGCCCAGATAGAGCCGAATCCCAACAGCCTGAAGCGGAAGTCTGAGCAGGTAGCTTACACTGAGCACGCCACTCCTAGTGATCCTTTTGATGATACATCTTCGGATCTATTTGATGCTGATTTTGTCACACTTAAGAGCGGTAGGACACCAGCCGACGGCAGCGCCTCGTCTGAGCGACGACACGAGGATACACCTAGAGCGCCAGATGAGGAGGAGGAGGAGAGCGGTACTGAGGCCGCTCATGATGATGACGGTGGTACTGATGCCACCAAGGATGTGGATCCCACCGGTGGTACTGAGGCCGCCACTTCACCAGTTCGAGGAGGTGGTACTGACGCCACCCGAGTTGCCGAGCCAGCATGCGGTACTGAGGCCGCGAGACGTCCACCAGAGCCATCCCGTGGTGGTACTGAGGCCACCGGTGTTCATGTAGAGAGAGCTGTTGTTTTTCCTTCCACTGATGTAGCTCGAAACCATGTTTTGAATAAAGGAAAAGGTTTAGTTTACTCTGGTCCCACTGTGGTGCTTGATGTATGTGCGGATCCGACCATCGAGCCGTCTAGACCTATTCCTAATCCTTCATCTGAGAAGGACCCTGTGATCCCCTTCCCTAGAGCCCTTCTGATGGGGAAGGGGAAGAAAAAAGAAAAAGATCCAAAAAAGAGAGAGCAGGAGGAGTTCAGCCAGAGCATGATTGATCGTTTCCATATCCAGCTGACCCTTCAGGAGGCTTTGCAGCACATCCCCTTTCTTCAGCACTCTTTGAGAGACAGGACTACAGTCAGGAGGAGGAGGAGGAACCACCATTCCGAGATACATGTGCTGACGAAAGCCACGTGCTTCGCGATCCAGAACCGCCTGCCGGCCAAGAGGCCAGATTCAGGAGCCCCATATGTCAGATGTCATATTAGTGAGCAGAGGTTCGACCGGACTCTATTGGATAGCGGATCGTCTATCAACCTCCTTCCGGCAGCCCTTCTCGACCGCTTCGAGTTGGACACTCTTAGACAGAGCAGGACAGTCCTTCAGTTTGCTAATCGATATGTCAAGAGGCCGAAGGGGTTGTTGCGAGACGTTATCATCACTATTCAGGGCTTGCAATTCCCCGTGGACTTCGTAGTGTTGGACATGGAGATCCCTGATTCAGTGGCCGATACCCCCATCATTCTCGGTCGTCCGTTCTTGGCCACAGCCAAGGCGGTGACTGACCATGATAGCGGGAAGGTATACTTTCGCGTCGAGGGCGAGAGTGTACAAATAGAGACGGTCGAGGACTATAGAGCCAGAGACAAAGCATGCTCAGGGACCAGAACAGATACAGAGCAGATGACAGATGCTGGGTTAGACATCCACCAGGACTGTGATTTTGTGATCACAGACGATGAGGCAGCATGGGCAGACCCTGCAGCACAGGCCATCCTCTCATTTCCAGACACCGCTGATGCCGAGTTGATAGCAGAGGATAGATTGGAGAGCACAGCCCTGGTTCAGGATATTTCAGTGGTAGCAGAGCCGGTTCTTGACCGCGACACGATTTCTAGCGATGGTGGTACTGATGCCACCTTGTTTGATGCAGATCCCTCGGATTCAGAGTCTGATTGGGCAGATTGTGAGGATCAGATGCCAGACCTGAGTCCCACAGAGCCTACAGCTTCGGAGGAGGTAGATGCCGAGCAGATTAGAGATAGTTCAGTTGAGCAGCCTTCTCCAGATCCAGTTTGCGAGAGTTCGTTTTCATTCTCCCAGGCAGACTTGGCAGCATACACTCATCTTCTTCCGAAGCCAGATTTGCCGGCACCCAGCTGTCCAGAGCTGAAGCCGCTCCCTACTTCGCTGAAGTATCGATTCCTTACAGGCGAACCTGAGATGTACCCAGTCATCATCTCCGCCGATCTGACTGGAGAGCAAGAATCCCGTTTGATGGGGGTTCTTGAAAAGAACCGCAAGGCAATCGGATGGAGCGTAGCAGATCTCCATGGGATTAGTCCATCGTTGTGCTCCCACCATATTTATCTCGAGGAGGGGGCGAAGCTGTCGCGTGAGTTCCAGCGGCGGCTGAACCCCAACCTGAGAGAGGTCGTCATGAAGGAGATTTCAAAATGGTAGAGCGCAGATTTTATTTATCCCATTTCCGACTCCAAGTGGGTCAGCCCCTTGCATGTGGTGCCCAAGAAGACGGGCATCACGACTGTGATCAGTGAGTCAGGAGAGGAGATTGCTACACGAGTACCCACCTCTTGGCGGGTCTGTGTTGACCACAGGAGACTCAACCAGGCCACCAAGAAGGACCATTTCCCCCTGCCTTTTATTGACCAGATCATTGAGAGATTGGCAGGTTGCCATCGCTCCCGAGGATCAGGAGAAGACCACCTTTACATGTCCCTTCGGCACATACGCCTTCCGACGCATGCCATTTGGGCTATGCAATGCCCCTGCGACTTTTCAGAGATGCATGTTGTCGATCTTTTCGGACATGGTAGGGGAGTGTTTGGAGGTCTTCATGGACGATTTCTCGGTCTACGACGACGGATTCGACTCCTGTCTTGACTGCCTAGACCGAGTACTCCAGCGATGTATAGAGGTCCATCTGGTGCTTTCTTGGGAGAAGAGTCACTTCATGGTGACTCAAGGGACGGTGCTTGGCCACATCATCTCCAACAGGGGCATGGAGGTTGATCCGGCCAAGGTTGATGTCATTAGAAAACTCGCACCGCCGTCCAATTTGAGGCAGCTACGGTCATTCCTGGGGCACGTTGGTTTTTATCGGAGATTCATTCATGATTTCAGCAAGATTGCCCGGCTGTTGACTGACCTTTTGACGAAAGACACCGAGTTCCTTATCGATGACAAGTGTCTTTCGTCCTTTGCGACTCTCCAGCAGTGTGTGATTGAGGCTCCTGTTCTCCAGCCACCTGATTGGTCTCTCCCATTCGAGATCATGACGGATGCCTCCGATTTTGCCGTAGGGGCCGTGCTGGGACAGAGGAGGGATGGAGTCCCCTTTGCTATCCACTACGCTAGCCGCACATTGGATTCCGCCCAGCGGAATTACACGGTCACAGAGAAGGAGATGCTAGTCGTAGTGTTCGCCCTAGATAAGTTTCGATCTTATATCATTGGATCTAGAGTGACCTTGTACACTGATCACACCGCCATCCGATACCTCATGGAAAAGAAGGATGCCAAGGCCAGACTTACTAGATGGATCCTTCTACTCCAGGAATTCGACATTGAGATCAAGGATAAGCCTGGAGTCAAGAATGTGGTGGCGGATCACCTCTCCCGTATAGAGCAGCCTGAGGAGTCTAAGCAGATTGATCCCATTTGTGAGACCTTCCCAGATGAGGCGATCCTTGCTATCGCCTCACTCCTGTGGTATGCTGATATTGTGAACTTTCTCGTTGCTGGGAAAGTCCCACAAGATTGGCCCAGGCAGAGGCTTGAGACCTTCCTTGCGAATGCCAAGTCCTACCACTGGGAGGATCCCATCCTTTACCACGAAGGAGGGGATAGCGTCTGGCGTCGGTGCATTCCTCAGGAGGAGCACCATAGCGTCCTCACTTACTGCCACAAGCTTGAGGCAGGAGGACATCATTCTGGGAGGAGAACGACACAGAAAGTGCTCCAATCCGGCTTGTGGTGGCCTACCCTCTTCAAGGACTCTGATGAGTTCGTGAAGAGGTGTACTGACTGTCAGAGGATGGGCACTTGTGGACAGCGTGATATGATGTCGATGCAGCCCATTCACTTCTGTGAGGTTTTTGACGCATGGGGCATCGATTTCATGGGTCCATTCCCTAAGAGTCAGGGATTTGAGTACATTCTGTTGGCCGTGGACTATGTTAGTCGTTGGGTTGAGGCTATCCCCGCCCGAGCCGCTGATGCGAGGACAGTTTGCAGATTTTTGAGGAAGCATATCATCACGCGGTTCGAGATCCCTCGAGTTTTGATTTTAGATGGGGGGTCTCATTTCATCAACGACCAAGTGAAGGCCCTTGCTAGCGAGTTCGGTATAGACCATCGTGTTGCTACACCTTACCATCCATAGACAAATGGTCTAGCCGAGGTGTCGAATAGGGAGATCAAGACTATATTGCAGAAAGTCGTCCGCCCTGATCGAAAGGACTGGTCACAGCTTTTGGACTCGGTCTTGTGGGCATATAGGACGTCTTTCAAGACACCATTGGGCACATCTCCCTTTCGCCTCGTATATGGCAAGCCATGCCATTTACCTGTTGAGCTGAGGCACATGTCACTTTGGGCAGTTACTGATATACTCATGGATCCAGATGGTGTAGGAGACCAGAGGAGGGCAGAGTTAGCAGCCCTGGAGGAGCTTAGAGATACCGCCTTCTCAAACAGCCTACAGTATAAGGAGAGAGTGAAGGAGTGGCATGATTCTCACATCAGACACAAGTATTTTGAGCGTGGACAGAGAGTATGGCTGTTTGATGCAAGGCTTCGTTTATTTCCAGGGATGCTACAGAGCAAGTGGAAGGGACCCTACTTGGTGAGAAAGGTACACGACAACGGTAGCATTGATATATCCGAGTTGTCTTCTGAGAGTACCTTTCGAGTGAACGGCCAGCGGCTCAAGCCATTTCTAGATCATGAGCCGCGGGTCGTTGATCTTGCCACTATTCATTTTGCGTGAGATGTGGTCTTTGATGCACAACTAATGCATCTCACGCTTGAGTTTCACTGATCTTCCGCCTTGTATAGATCCAGATGTCTATATCACTACATTCTTTAGTCCCACATCCCTTTATTCATCTATTGATTATGCTATACTTAGGGTGCACTTTACCCTAAGTATGGGGGGATGTAGGACCTTCGGGTATTTCTCTTGTTTCCTTCTACCCATGTTTTTGCTGCCTATACTTAGGGATATTTCACCCTAAGTATAGGGGGGTGGACCCTGTACATTCTCCACTCGGTTTTCCCTTAGTATACAGCCTGCTATACTTAGGATTACTTGATCCTAAGTATAAAGGGAAGACCCGAGATCCTCTTGATTTTCTATTTATTCGTCTTTATATATAGCCTTCCTTTTCACTTCCCTATACCTAGCACGAGTTATGTCTTCTTGATCGCTCTTGACTCTGAGGACATCGTTCGAGCTAAGTATAGGGGGGTGTGTATATATTTCATATATACTTTAGCCATAACTCGTACTTTGTGTGAGTGTGTAATAAATAAAATGGCTAAAAACCCTAAAAATCACAAAAATTAAAAAATTTTCATGTACATAAACATTCTTTTATTTGCACATAAATAGCTAGTGTACAAATTATTTTTGTAAAAATGTTTTCAAAAATCTTTTGTGTAAAGCTTGTGTAAATATTTTCTTATCAAAATTATGTATATAGTACAAAATTTTTCCAAAATGTTTTGAAAATCAAAAGTTTGCAAAAATCTTGTGTAAATGTGTGTAAATACCTTTTTGCAAAACTTGTACTTCATGCATCATCCATTCATGATTTCAAAACATTTTTTTCAAAAATTTTGCATGTTTGTAAAATTTGTGTAAATAGCATCTTTTGTACATATGTATATAGTTTTTCTGGATGATAGTTGACATTTAAACTAGCCTGGAATCAAATTGAGAAATGGAGCTTGATTAAGATCTTAATCCACCTAACTTCTAAGAGGAACCTTATAGGGCTTATGTTTAAGGCTTTTCAGGTCCATGGTGACTTAATCCTTTGAGTCCACTAGGCTATGATCACATGTCATCTCAATGAGCCTAAGTAGAGCACTTAACAACAATACATGACTCATATAGACAATGGCTTTACTTGGACACCAGCACTATGCACCGAGCTCTCTACGGATGAGGTGGTGAGGAGGCAGTCTTCCTTGACTTGGGGTAGCATATGAGGGTAGTACTTCTAGGCGGAACCTCTCTTCTTCTTTTAGTGAAGGAAGCGTGTCTCAACTTGGTCTGGTTGCCATGAGGTCTAACGACGGGAGTCGTGGGTTGCAATAAAGCTTCAAAAGAGGGATAGTCTACTGGCTCAAGAGGAAAAACTCCTTGTATATATGCTGCACATGTATATGTTGTATAGATGCACTTGAAAAAAATGCAAAAAGAAAATAACTCCAAAAAAGTGGTGGGTCTGAGAGAAAATGATAATCCCACCGGAGTATGTATATAGAGTGCAATAAGCAAGGCTTGAGTTTCATGATCCACCTGATGTAGCTTGCAACAGGGAGACTTGGCTACACTGGTCAAGCTTCCAAGGGTACATGGCTACACTGGCCTTGACCCATTCTCTTCTTCCTCCTCTTCTTGAGCCGGTTGAACTTGAACTTAGAAGGGAATACCCCGCTCCTCGAGGAAAGAGTGGCCAGATTGAGGTCATAGAGTTACCTTGTTGGGGAGGGTTGTCAAGTTGCCATTTCTGAGGTGGAGAGCTTAGACCTCACATTCACAGGACAAGAAAAGATTCATGGTCTTCAGGGTTTGTGATTGATGACTTGTTCTGACCTGGAGCATTGAGGAGTCTTGGTTATAGATTAGTGGAACTTGGAGGCTGTTGAGTTTTAGGCTTAAGTCCAAATAAGGTTCCGACACATTAATAATCCAAAGATCTGATTGAGCTCCATACCTTAATTTAATGAAGGCAAGTTTAATAATCAGCCTTGATCCATGTACATTCTCTTTTTTTCTTCATTTCTTTTTCACTTCTTTTTCAAATAAGTGTTTGCTAAGGGACTAGCAAAGTTAAGTATAGGGGGGTGATGAATACTCATTCATCACTCTTTATTCTTATATTTTAGCTACAAAAACCTTTGCAAATGCATGTATATAGTTGTAAATAGAAATAATTATCAAAAGCATGCATTGTGTAAAAATCTATAATTAGCATGTTTTTGTGTAAAAATAAAAGAATAAAGATTAAAAAGAAAAATAGGGAAATATTTAGAATAAATATTGAGCAACCTAACTCAAGGGAGGGCTCAGCATGGGCCTGACCGCATAAAAGCCAAAGTAGAGGGAGATAGGGGCTCATGTGTGTAAGTATTTATGTAAATAAAATAAAAATATTTTCCTCCCAAAAAGAGACTAAAATAGTCTTGTAAATATTTGTATATATTTATAAAAGATAAAAACAAGATAAAAATAGAAAAATTAAAAAGAAAACAAAAACTTCACTTTCACCATGTATATAGTCCACTCATATTTATTTATTTAGCCTTATAAATAAATAAAATTAATTTCCAAAAATCTTGTACATAATCTATGACTTATGGTGTAAATAAATAAAATAAATTAAAACCAAAAACAAAATAAAAAGAACAAAATTAAAAATTAAAAATACTATTGTAAATATACCATGTATATATGTGTACATATATATTTATTTCACCTATGTATATAAATAATAAAAATAAAATAAAAATATCTTTTTATTCCTTATTTTATGTATAAATAAATAAAATACAAAATGGGAATAAAATTGTATAAAAATAAAAAATTAAAAATCAAAATTAAAAACCCTATATTGTACAAATACCTATATATAGCTATATAATGTAAGTACCTTATTTTTATTTTGAAAAATTAATTAAAAATCACTAAAAAATAGAAAAAATTAAAACAAAAATATTTCATGTTTTGACTTTTCCATAATTTGGCCATTTGTTATTTTTAATTGAATTTTTAAATCTTTTCCACGTGGCATGTTCCTATTGGCCCTGGGGATTGTTGACCGCCCGGTCAACTGCCCCCCCCCCCCAGGACCACTTCCCACGGGTTAGGTGCCCGACCCGACTTCTCCCTAATTTCGTACCTAAACCCGATCCCCTATCGCCTAAACCCCGGGTCCGACTCATCCATGTTACATCCGAGACCCTCACCGGAGCCCTCGCCTCGAGATCCGCGTGCTCCATTACCCTACCCGACCTCATCTATCCGGACCCTCCACCGTATATAGTCCCAGCTCCGCCACCTTCATTCCCATCTTTGGCCATTCGCTCCACCCCCCAGTAAGCTCCAGTGCATGAGTGAGAGTGACAGCTCGCTCCCCGTGCTGTCGGAGCGAGGAGAGGGATCGGATACCACTGATCTGGCGAGATACACCGCCGTGCTCCGCCCAGAGCCGGAGCTCGAGCCTCGGAGACCGACACTCCTTGAGGCAAGGACCAGAAGCTGCGCAAGCTCGTCCATAGTCGATCCATTCACTCAGGTAGACCCGTCTCTCTTTCTTTTTCTTTAATTTTCGATCACCCCCAAATCGCTGCTCCGCCGTCCATCGTCGATTCCGATCACGTCCGACCACCATTCGACCATCAGGCTGCACCATAGCCTCCGCCTTCCTCCCACGCACGTTCTGCACCACTCCACTCAACCCAGCTCGCACAGGAGCTGGGGCTCGAGCTCCTCCGTCCACACCCTCGCCGGAGCTCGCCCATATCGACCCCCCGACCACCGTCACTTCGCCTAACCGGGTCGAGGCAGTTTGCCCTCGACCCGCGAGTCTTTTGGATCGATTTTGCAGGTACCACGAGGACCATCTGAGGTCCTCCTATTCGAGCCAGGAGACGCTTCTCCGCCAGAGCTGACCGGGCTCCCTAGAGCTCCGTCGCTTCATCGGAGGAGCCCATTTGACGCGGAGGCCCCCGACGATTCTTCCCCGATCACCAGAGCCCCGCTAGGAGGTCAGGAGCGTGCGCCTTGGGCCGGCGAACCTCGCCGGCGAACTGTTCTTCCTCAACCTTCTTCCACCGTCCGATCGCCTTCGACCTCCAGTTCGCATCTCGACCGTCCAACTGAGGAGGTCCCGTCACCGTCAGATCCTTGGAGAGGAGATCTGGACCGCCCGATGCGCGAGGTTTAGCCACCGACGCCCTCCACCGTTCGATCCTCCACGTGACTACGTCTCTGCCGTTCGATCACCGAGAGGAGCCCAGCTTTGGAGCGCCAGTCGTCCCTCACCGTCAGATGCACCACGTGGCGCTTATCCAGCGGCTCCATTAATAAAGGGTAATTTACCCTTAGGCCCTCCTTTTATTTTATTTAGTAATTAGTCCTGTAAATATATAGTGTAGTTATTTAGTTTTGGAACAATTGCATAGAGGACCCTGCACTTTACTTTCCTTGCTTATATGCCCCTGTGTATGGTGCAGCACGTGCTTCGACACGTGGTTTTCTGGCTTTTTGCATTTAATACCTTGTAGTTCTGAGATGTTACGTAATGAATGAATATTTTAAAAAAATTGCATTTATACCCCTGTGCGTGAAATATTTGTGCATGTGCGTTAATTTTTGGGTTATTTGCAGACGAGGCCTCAGACTTTTGGTACCTGTTACCAAAAGGTCCTAGGACTTAGTTTTTATTACATTTAGGTCCCTGAGTGCCTCAGGTCACACGTTTTGCACGTGGATCCCTGGGTATTTTGCACCGGACCCCCCAGGACTCCTGGTATTTGCGTTTTGGTCCCTGTGTACTGTGCCCTTGTGTTTGATTTTAATAAAATAGCAAACCTACTCCAAATCCAATAAAAATTGGAAACATGGCTCCTGCCATTGTGTAAAATTTTCTGGGATTTTTGGAGACATTTTTATTTTGATTTGATATTTTTAAAAATTCAAAAACACATATTTTCTTCACTGTCTGATTTGAAAAATCACAAAAAAATATTAAAATTCATCTAAAAATTAAAAAAAATTCCCTACTATTTGTTTTGTTGTGCTTGATTTTCTAGCCAATTTTGGCTATTTTTCATTACTTAAAAAACCTAAAAATTGAAAACACTTAAAATCTTATAAAAATTCTAATAAATAAACTAAAAACCTAAAAATAATAATTTAGGTGCCAAAATTTTCCTTGTTATTTTCTCTATATAGGAAAATTACCTCCAGGCTTGTTGGGGATTTCTAGATATTTTATCTAGGTCCCTTAAGCTCTGCTGGACAGTACCTTCTTTTCCTTTCACTGTTTGATTTTTAGAAAATTAAATAAACATCAAAAAAATCCCAAAAATTCACTAAAAACATATTATAAAACACACAAAAATATTTTTATTTGAATTTTTGGTTGATTTTTAGTGCATTTAATAAATAGTTGAATTGTCTTGTTTGGTTGTTTTTCTTATTTTCTTAATACATTAAAAATCCAAAAAAATATAAAAAGACTTAAAAACTACCAAAAACACCTTTTTATTTCCTTTTATTTTCTTTTTGACTACTTCGTACGCCGCGAGGCCAATTCGTGCTCCTTGTGTTCGACCATGGTCGCTATACCAGGTTAAACTAATAGCAAGACCGCTAGCTTGTTTTGAGTGATTTTATCTTTATTGGTGGTCTATTTTTCTTGATTGATCGATCCTGATCGCTTGGGTCGCAACGACCATTTAGCACCTTATACCCTAGTGGTCAGGTCAGTTATCAACCGTGTCTAACCGTGTCTTGCTCGTTCCGCCCGAGATGCAATCGAAAAGAGATTCTTCTCTATTCTGCCGGGAACCGACCTCATTCGTTGGGAGTAAGTTTTTTTTGAATGTAACCTAAGTTGTAACTTTTGATAAGGCGGTAAAAAAGATATGATCACATGTAAATAGAAGCATGCTTAAGTAAGTATCTATTATTTATCAGTAATTTATTTTAATAAGTTAGTAGCTTTGAAGAATGAATCGGTAACTTTGAAACATGCATCAGTAACTTTCTTTCTCTTATCAGTAACTTTTAATGATCACATGTAAAATAACAATAGAAGCATGTATCAATAAGTTTTTTAATGTATCAGTAACTTTTTTTAATATGTTAGCAGCTTTGAAGAACGCATCAGTAACGCTGAAGATTGTATCATTAATTTTGAAGTATGCATCAGTAACTTTCTTTCTTTTAGTAGTAACTTTTAATGATCACATGTAAAATAATAATAGAATCATGCATCAGTAAATTTCTTTTATGTATCAGTAACTTTTTTTAATATGTTAGTAGCTATGAACAATGAATCAGTAAATTGAAGATTGTATCAGTAAGTTTGAAGTATGCATCAGTAACTTTCTTTCTTTTATCAGTAACTTGTAATGATCACATTTAATATAACAATAGAAGCATGCATCAGTAAGTTTCTTTTATGTATCAGTAACTCTTTTTAATATGTTAGTAGCTTTGAAAAATGCATCAGTAACTTTGAAGATTGTATCAGTAAGTTTGAAGAATGCATCAATAACTTTCTTTCGTTTATCAGTAACTTTTAATGATCACACGCAAAATAACAATAGAATCATGCATCAGTAAGTTATTTATTTATCAGTAACTTTTTTTAATATGTTAGTAGCTTGGAAGAATGCATCAGTAACTTTGAAGATTGTATCAGTAATTTTGAAGAATGCATCATTAACTTTCTTTCTTTTATTATTAACTTTTAATAATAACATCTAAAATAACAATAGAGGTATGCATCAGTAAGTTTCTTTTAATAATCAGTATTTTATTTTTATTTGTTAGTAATTATTACGTACTCATTAGTATTTAAAATATACGAATGTGTTGATATTTACCAATGACGTGTAATAAATGTAAGAAATTTAGTACTAACCGTAACACATAAATAAATGATAAGTAACATAAAAAGCTTTCAAGGGTAATTATATTTGTTCAAAATGCAACCACTAGTTTGCATTCAAACCATCAGTACCGGTACTTGAATTATCAATAACTTTGCATCAAAATTTTGTAATATATGATTCGAAATTTGTATACGTAATAAATATGGAATTAACGGTAATGATTCGTAACTCCTGAGCCTAAAAAAGTATTCAGATTAATTTTAAAAAATAAAAATCGGTTCTTAAGAAATATAGCACTTGTTTATATAATTCTAATTTATCGGAAACACATACTAAGCGAATATTAGATATAAAAATTTTAAGTTTATTAAAAATCAAACAAATATATCGATGTTTACACATAATTTAAATGTAGTAACTATTTTCGTATGCTGGAAATCGTAGATGTAATGTTAGAATACATAAAAACTTACCGATTCTCTATCCAGAAGCACCTTCAAATGATTTTCAAAGAGGAATGAGAGTAGGCTTTGGCTTTGTTTGATCGTTGTATGCATGAGGAAGAAACCCTAATTTATTTTTGGTAATTACTCGATTACTAACTACGTTCTGCAAAAGAAATTAACGCCCTGTTTTTTCGCGATAGCGGTTATGGAAACCAAAATGTGTCATATTTAAAATTAAATTTAAAATTGTATTTTAACCACCTGATCAACATCAGACGTATGTTATTAGGGGCCTATTAAATCCTAAATGGGCACAGGGCCCTCTAGATAAGCCCTCTCTCTCTATATATATATATTTCATTTCGGTTTGACAAACGGTTCAACTGCTTTTTTCTCACCGGTTCGGTTTAATCCGATTTTAAATAATGATGGCATAATCATCCAGTTGAACCAGTTTGATTATAGGATTCAACCATATCCGACCATTTTGGTAAGGTTTCCGGTTCGGTGTTCGGTTCGGTTTCAAAAACCTTGATCTTGCCATATATATTTTTTAGAATATCATGCTAAAAATCTTCACAACGATAAGATTATCCTATAGCAATGAATAATCTAATATTCATTGCCATATCTCCGTACTTAAATATGTAATAAATCATTATATTCATTGAAAATTATGTTTGATTCTTTTTGTGTATGTATTCCATCAGAAAAGCTGTACGTACAAAAAAACATGCAGAGCACTGATCTTTGATTCTTTAAATACGTAACCTTCGAATTTTCCATCTATAGCCTATTCGAGTTTATCCAGAGTGATAAGACTTTGAAACCACATGGCTGCAGCAAGAGGACAAACATTAGCATGCCTTGACAATATCTTCTACTTGCAAAAATAACTCTTCCGAGCTCCAATGCAAAATATAGAAAGCACAAACCAGAGCACTTCCAAACTCTGCTGCACTGTTCGGCGTGGACTCTTTTGCCTCCTTTTTTGGACTGTCTGCCCATATCCTCTCCTTCGACAGCACATATGCAGATCAAGTTACATGTTCCTGCAAACAATCAGACACCAATACCCTCGTATTTTTCCATATTCACATGTATAGATACTCAGTGCCGTCCCTGATATTTCATGGGCCCTAGGTAAAAGAGAAGAAAAGGGCCCCTATAAAAATAATTTATTTTTAAATTTATAAATTTCTTATAAATAAAGTTCTTTAAATTTTAAAAAGAACTATATATGTTTATGATCAACGAGCATCAAACAATAAGTAATGAACTAAAATTATAAAAAAAATAATTTCTACAATCGAAATAAATATCTATGGATATAATGCAACTCAAGGAACGTAAGTACAAACAAAAGCTAATGGAAAATAGCTAGCAAAAAAATGTACGTCATTGTTTTTTAAGTTAGGATTTTTGAGAATGTTCAAGCACAGAAGCACATATATCTATTGACTACAATAACAAAAATATTTAAAAATTAGGAGTTCCATCTCTTAATGTCTATTTTCCATATCATATGAGCCGAAAAAAATATGGTTAGAGAATAATAAATTCAAGTAAGAAGCACTAAACAATTAATACAATAAAAAATAAACATGATTTAAATAGAAAATAAAATAATAGTTATAGAAAAATAATCAAGTCATCAGTTTTTTTTTGACAGTGCGAATCCAAAAAATAATCGTGATTTGTGGATCTAAGGAAAAAATTACAATGCACAAATATAAAAAATATCATTAACTGAGACCGTGATTTGCGGGTGCTCAACAACAACAAGTCATAAATTGAAAGCAAGACAAATTGCAGCAGTGACAGAAATCGCAAATCACAAGGTGAGGAGGTCATATTTGTCTCCAAAGGACACATTTAAGTTCAATATGGGATCTTAACTTTTAAGATATTAATGTGGCATTGGGGAACCCAAAGGATTTTTTGACATTTAGGAATATGAAGAGTCAAATGACACATGCAAATGTAAATAATTAATGGACCTGTGTAGCCATTTAGACATTAGATTGGTATTTGATAGGGATGAAAACGGATACAGATATATCCGAATATCTACGTACAGTATTCGAAAAAATATCGAACACGGATATCCGTATCCAAATATTAATCAAATACGAATCGGATATGGATTGCAAAATTTTTCGGATATGGATGCAGATAATGGCTTGAATATCCGGATCCGGATATCAGAATAAAACATTTAATATATTAATTAATATATTACAAGACGCAACCCCATGTTATTATATTAGTAGTAGATATTATATAATACAATATATCAATGATATTAATAAACTTTTGTTTATTTGAAGATGGGCACGCACAAAAGTTACAAAATCATATCCTCCTTTAGCTTCTGGTTAGAACGCATGTCACCTTGACGATCCCTTTTGTCAGGATGCAACTTATTTATATTTCATTATCAATTTTTAAAATCATTGTAAACTTTGAATAAATATCAATTCGTATTCGTATGTGATCATTAATAGACTCGTATTTGGATTCCATATTTATTGGATCCATATTTGGATTCACTTTTTCACTGGTTCATATTTGGATTAGTTCTTTATTTAATCCGTATCCAGGTTCGCTCTTTATTCGATCCATATTCATATTCGATAAATATCTGATTCGTATCCGTATTTTTAAGGATACGATTTCCTTAATGCATATTCGAATCATATCTGTATCCGTATTCGTATTTGATAAAGATAGAGCGAATATGGATATAGAAATAGGCATATCTGATCTGTATCCGATCGTTTTCATCCCTAGTATTTGAAGTTAAAATAACAAAAACTAACTATATGTAGACGATTTAAAAATAGGTCATCAAAATTGCGGGGCCCTGGGCCATTGCACCCCGAGAGGAGGCTCAGGGACGGCCCTGTAGATACCCTTACTAGTCATCGTCATCTGTGCAAATATACTCCTTACATAGTGTAACTTTAGAAAGTTTACTGGTTTTACAGCATTTGCATTCTGGTTGTTATGTTAGTACAATTACCAGGTTTTTCCGGTTCAGAAAACCAGTCCCACCGGTCTCGTCTGACAGGTTTGAATCATCAGTGCAACCCGAACAACTTAGGGCATGTTTGGTAACTGGGCTGAGTTGGATTGGGTATCCCCATGTGAATATTAGTTGTTTAGATGGTTGAGAGTGTTGGAGAGGGATGGAATGATAAATATAATATAACGCAACATTGATTATGTATTTTAATTATTATAGTATGATTTTTTATGTGAACTTTTTTTTATTTAAATATGATTTAAAAAAATATTATACCAAAGAAAATGTAGGGTCCATACAAGTAATCTCAACCCAAGAATGCAGTGATGGAACTGGAGGTATCCAGACTACCTCAAGATACCCTAGCAACCAAACAACCCTTAGGTGCCGTTCGGCAACAAGGTAACTCCCTTATCCCATATTTTCTCCCTCCATGTGGGTCCCACTTTTTATCTTTTAAAAAAAATAAATCAATTCTCCATCATCAATTCCATAAAAAAATAATATACTATACCATCATATCATATAAAAATTATAAACTACTCCACTTCTACTCACTTTTTCAAACGTCAATACAATCACATCACAATAACTACTCACTTTTTCAAACTCCAATACAATCATATCACCTCAAATCCACTTCTAACCCACCCCCAGTTTAACCCTCTATCCAAACACCAAAATCCAAAAATGGGTTACCTGCAACCAGTTTAACCCACCTAAACCCACTATCCAAACACACCCTTAATGTTCGATCTGCTTTTTAAACCTTGATGTAAAGACCTACACGAAATAGTGTTTTATGGTGGCACACATGTAATTAAATAGAACAGAGCGGTATTTAGGTGGTATTTAAATATAAACCCCTGAAGAAAACAAAGTGAAGAATCAAGTGGACTGCTGAACCATAGCTGTCCTAGAAGAAAAAAAACAACCCCACCATCCACAAGAGAGAAAAAGGGACAAATTTACTCAATACCTCCAAGTTTTCCCCATCAATAAAAAAAGGTAGTCACCTTTCACTCATCAGTGTGAGGCGGTGGATGTATATAAAGGGCAAGAAAGAGTGCCAACTCTCCATCACCTTCACCTTCTTCCTCCCCACAGCACAACACAGCGGGATGGCTAAGGAGAACTACCAACATGGGTTTTTTGCAGCTATTCTAGTCCTTGTTCTGTCCTTGAGCCAATCCCCACTTCCTGCAAGCTCTAGCAGGCATCATCACATCCACCACAGCCACCACCACCACAGCAACAGGAGCAGTGGATTGACAGGGAACCCAATTGAGGAGAAGGCAGGGGGAAGTGGGTGCAATCTCTACCAGGGGAGCTGGGTCTACGACAAGTCGTATCCTCTCTATGATTCTTCCAGCTGCCCCTTCATAGATCCAGAGTTCGATTGCCAGAGGTTCGGGAGGCCCGACAAGCTCTACTTGAAGTACAGATGGAAGCCCGCTGGCTGTGATCTTCCAAGGTCGCCTCTCTTTTTTACTGCCATTGCTTCTTTTATATTATGTTTTTTTATTTAGCTGATGCTCTGATAAGAATTTGTGTTAGTGTTTTTTAAAATCCCTCTGGTAGGTGTTGATCATTAAGATTGTGCTCTTATGTGGTGACTGTTGACATTGGATTTCATTTACTCTAACTTTATGTCAGACCATAAAGTTGCATATTGCAAGTTGACTGCCTGCTATTGCTATATCTTGCTTTCATCCAACTTAATCTCTCGTTCTCTTTTCTATAGCTTTGATGGTGCCACATTCCTCTCGAATTGGAGAGGGAAGAAGATAATGTTCGTGGGGGACTCCATCAGCTACAACCAGTGGCAGTCCCTGAGCTGCATGCTCCATTCTGCACTTCCCAACTCCAGGACCTCTCTCTCCAGAGGAGTCCCCCTCTCCACCCTCACTTTCCAGGTGGCTTTCATCCATCACATTCCGTTTTATTTAGTCTTCCTAATTCTTGTTATTTATCCCTGCTGTTGCATTGCCTTTTGCTTATTTTAATGGAGTTGTTTGTCAATGATTAGGGCTGGCCTTTAAGGTGCAGCCACCTTTTATTTAATGGCCACTAGGAAGAGAACCACATTCAGACACCCAATTGTATAGTCAATCAAATCATTAATTATTATTTACCCCCATTTAATGATACGGTCTTTGAGCAGTGTGCTTACAGTTCTAACCTTGCATTTACCATTTTCTTTCAAATATAAATGTATAACCAATGTCTACGTTACATCAGAACAACATATTCAGTAGATAGACAAGGATATAATTATTCCTGCTGTTGCAGAAGCAACCCATCTGTGTTATTGTGTTTGTATGTAAAACACATCTTCTGCAACGAGAGAGATTAAAATATAAATATACTAGTGAAGCTCAAGTGGGAAAAAATTAGTACAAAATGCTTACAGGTCTAGGGATGAAAATCAAATGTACAATGATCTTGGCAGTAATTAAATTTCGATATATAAAAGGGTTATGAGCACAGATGTACCAGAACTAAATCTAACATTCAAGATGGCGTGTTACAATGGATTCGTATGCTGCATCTATAAATGTTACGTCTTTAATACGATATCTGACAGAGATACAGATTGCTTATTTAAGTTCAGATGTATACCGAAATCGCGCATCCATGAGAACTAAGAAGTCAGTTATGAAAAATCATCTTTTGTCGCCTTCATTATCGCGCTTCATTTTCCCCATCTTTCTTCTTAATTGTGATGGGTAACTGAAAGCTGACATTTACCCATATCCTTTACAGTAGGATATGCCAGGCAGTGAATCTTACTGACATTAAGTTCTATAACCTCGCATTGAAAAATTACCTCTTCTTCGCATTAAATGACAGCATTTACCCATCATTGTTGAACTGTTGAGATGCTAGTGTTTGGATAGATCATAGATGCCTGGTTCAGATGTTGGAATTCTAACCCAACCCTGCCCAACCCTGCAACCAAACGAACAATACTGAATAAAATCACATGCAGAGGACAAGGCATCATATCAAACACATTCAGATCTTCCATTCCATGCTCTTTTTTAGTTCTCTGTTCATTGCCATTAATAATTAAGTGAAAAGCATGAAATGGGAAATTATAAAACTGCTGAGGGCAATGATGACCTTTCAAGGGAACAAAGCCTGTGGAGTTTATTCAAAATGTAGAGGCACCAATAAATGGTTACCTTAGATTATTCAGGTATTTATATAGTAGAAACATTGAATTATATTAATGGTAAGCTTTTTCAAATCCTATATAGTGGATTGGATTATTTATTATGTGAATTTGTTAAAACTGAATGTAGGATTACTTACTGTGTGAACTTGCTAACATTGAATGCAGGATTATGGAGTCTCTCTAATGTTCTATCGCTCGACATACCTGGTGGATATTGTGACTATGAGCATAGGGCGTGTGCTGAAGCTGGATTCCATCCAGAGTGGTAGTGCCTGGCTTGGCGTTGACATGCTGATCTTCAATACATGGCATTGGTGGATCCACACTGGAAAAAGCCAACCGTAAGCCACCGCAATAAACTTTTAACTGCAATTAATTACCCCAAAAAAGTTGTCAGAGTTAGAGGTAAAGTAATATTTTGCGAGTAAATACTTGAAAACAAACCTGACCATCTTTCTGACTTTGCAAAACAAAAAAAAAAGACATGCTGCAGCGTTCATATTCTCCTCTTTTCTTTAAACATTCTCTCATCCAGAACTTTGAAGTAGAAGGTCATATATATGTTACCAGAACACAAGCTAAAAAATAGTATAGTCCACGGCCATCAGATTTTCTTCAAAATAAATCTCATGAACTCAAAATTTGTGGTGTTATTCAATCTATACAGGGAAAGATTGAGTAATTAGTGCAGTTTCAGAGAAACAAATATCCACCTTAAATATGATTTCAATGCAGATGGGACTATGTCCAGGATGGGAGTGGAATCTACAAGGACATGGACCGCTTGGTAGCCTTCAAGAAAGGGCTCACCACTTGGGCAAATTGGGTGGACTCCAACGTGGATCCTGCCACCACTAAAGTCTTCTTCCAAGGGATCTCACCTGTTCATTACAAGTATGTGAATCAACTATTACCGATTTCCTCAAGAAGAAGATATTTTTTTTTAAAATAAAGCTTACTTGGATATATTGCAAACAGTGGCCAGGAATGGGGACAGCCCAAAACAAGCTGCAGAGGGCAGACGCAACCAGTGAATGGAACGACATATCCGGGTGGTTCTCTTCCCCAAGATGCCATCGTCAAGAATGTGATTGGATCCATGTTACGGCCTGCACAGCTGCTGGACGTGGCTCTGCTGTCCCAACTTAGAAAAGATGGTCACCCCTCTGCTTACAGTGGAGATCATGCTGGCAATGACTGCAGCCACTGGTGCCTTGCCGGTGTACCTGATACGTGGAATTTGCTACTCTATGCATCGCTTTAGTCGAGGGAGAATGACACAAATAACTTAGTAGGAGAAATTTTGTTCTTCTCCGAATTCATTTCAACTTTAGCATTCCAATTATGATCGGATGATAAAGATTACAAAATCTGTAACTGCGACAAGCACGGTTTGCCAAAAAAAGAATCCTCTTTTTTTTATAGGATTGCTGCACCAAATTACATTCTGTTGGGGATATGCACAACCAGAAGTATCCCCTAAAACTGTCCTGCAGCAAAGATGGCTCAACAAATATATGTTCCCCACACGGGAACTTAATGACAACAATCTGACAAGCAATCACAACAAACAATCACCACATGAGACAAGGATTTTACGTGGAAACCCTTACTCAATGTGAGCAAGGGAAAAACTACGGGGCAAGACCGGCAACCAATCCACTACGGTCAAGACGATCCAAATGTTCTTCTCGATTTTGTTGCCCAACAAAATCGAGATACAAGCCACACGCACAACGATAGTTCTTCTACAAGAAACTATCTGTGGGTATCCAAAATACCAAATGAGCTCAAAATCAAGATAGATGGAGTGGGTTTCCTGTGGGATCCCAGATGACCCAAAACAGCTTCAGCTCCTTGAGGTCGTTCCCAACGACCTCCTTGTTGCTCCCAAACTCCAAGCTCGTCAAAAAACGGTTGCTCTCTCAGCCCTAGTTGCAGCTCACGTCGACGGGGGAAGGGAGGAGGAGACCTACTGTGACTTCCTTCCCTCTCGACCTCTCTTTTCCTCTTGCACATGGAGGAGGATGGCTTTTGACGAAGCCCTTGCCGCTGCTCTCGTTTCTTGCTGGAATCCAGAGAAACGAAATGGGGTGTCCTCCTTGGAAATAGGGGGCATGCTCTTCTCGGGAATTGGCGTGGGAGGTACCAATAAGGGGCCCTCAACTTGCTGGTGAAATTTTACAAAAAAGCCCTTGCAAAAAAGGGTAAAATGTTGCAGCCCCACTTGGGTCTAGAATAATACCCAACAACCTCCCCCTCCAGACCCAACAGGAAGGTGTGGCCCAGTGATGGAGATCTAAGAAGAGGTGACACCGCTCAGCTCTCTACAGAGCTGAAGCTTGTCACGAGTGACTGCCTTGGTCAACATGTCTGAGAGGTTCTCATCGGTGTGTATCTTCTTCAACATGAGTTGCTTCTGTTCAATTGCATCCCACAGCCAATGGTTTCTCACATCAATGTGTTTTGTCCGAGCATGGTGCATGGTACTCTTGCTCAAGTCTATAACGCTCTAGCTATCACAAAACACAACCGTCTCACTGTCATCCAATCCAAACTCATCAAGAAAGCGTTGTAGCCACAACACTTCCTTCCCAGCCTCTGCTGCTATGTATTCTGCCTCGGTAGTCGAGAGAGCAACATACTTCTGTAGCTTGGATTGCCATGATATGGCTCCCCCTGCAAATGTGAAAATGTACCCTGAGGTAGACTTTCTCTGGTCCATGGCACCTGCTATATCTACATCAGTGTAGCCACACAGTTTGGGATCTGACCTCCCAAACACAAGACACATACTTGAGGTCCCTCTCAAGTATCTCAAGATCCATTTCACGGCCTCCCAATGGTCCTTCTCCAGATTGAACATGAATATGCTCACCACGCCTACTGCATGGGCTATGTCGGGTTTAGTGCAGACCATTACATACACGAGGCTCCCAACTATGGATTGGTATGGGATCTTGGCCATCTCTTCTTTCTCCTCAAAAGTAAAAGGACATGACTCTTTGGTTAGCTTGAAATAAGAGGCAAAGGGCATGCTGGCAGGCTTGGCATTCTTCATGTTGAACCGTTCCAACACACGTTCAACATAGCTTTCTTGTGACAATGACAACATGCGCTTCTTCATGTCTCTTGTAATCTGTATCCCTAAGATGTGGCTTACCTTGCCCAAATCTTTCATCTCAAACTCTTTGGAGAGTTCCCTCTTGAGCTTTGCAATCAAGTTGGAATCATGACCTATAATCAATATGTCATCCACGTAGATCAAAAGAATGACGAACCTGTCATTGGGAAGACGACGGACATATACAGATGGATCGGTTGTAGTTCTCTTGAAGCCTTGATTTGCCATGAAAGCATCAAATCTCAAGTACCATTGTCTTGGGGCTTGCTTCAAGCCATAAAGACTCTTTCTCAACCTGCAAACCATGTGCTCTTTCCCTTTCTCTTGAAATCCCTGTGGCTGCTCCATGAAGATCTCTTCTTTCAAATCGCCATGAAGAAACGTCGTCTTCACATCCATCTGCTCCAGCTCAAGGTCCATGCTAGCTACAAGTCCTAGTACCATTCTCACTGAATTCATCTTCACCATTGGGGAGAAGATCTCATCATAGTCCACTCCTTCCTTCCGGTTGAACCCTTTCACCACCAATCTGGCATTATACTTGACTTGCTTGCCACTATCATCAGACTTTAACTTGTAAACTCATTTGTTCTTCAAGGCTCTCTTTCCTTTGGGAAGCTCAACATGATCATAAGTGTGGTTCTTCCTGAGAGATAACATCTCTTCATTCATTGCATTGTGCCAATGATCCTTGTCCTTATGCATATGAGCCTCTTCAAAGGTATATGGCTCACCTGCATCTGTGAGCATCACATACCTAGAGTGGGTAACGGGATGATGGTCGGCGTGTCCTCTCAGATCTCCTGACCTGAGGCTTTGTTGTGTCTGCATGTAGATGAGGCTTCTCCCCCTGCCCCAAGTCCCCTGGACCTACATCAACAGGGGTCTACAGCTGGCTCATGCTGCTCTAGGCTCTAGTTGCCCATCCTCTCCACATGTACCCTGTACTGGAGAGGGATCTGTGTCCTCATCACTGTCATCATCCACGGAAAATTCATCTGCATTACTACTCTCAGTGTTGTCCTCAACCAACATATGATTCTCGTAGAAAATCACATCCATGTGTTTGGTGATTGTCTTCTTTCTTGGATTCCAAAGACGGTATCCAAACTCCTGATCTCCATAGCCAAGAAAGATACAAGGCACTGCGTTGTCATCCAACTTCTTCCTCTGCTCCTTTGGTACCAATGCATAAGCCTTGCATCCAAACACCCTCAAATGAGCATATGAGGGGTCCTTCCCTGTCCAAACACGCTCTAGAATCTGGAAATCCAAAGGAACTGATGGAGATCTGTTGATCAAGTAACATGCGTGCGAACCGCCTCCACCCAAAAGG
This sequence comes from Ottelia alismoides, assembly GCA_037367405.1. Classification (NCBI taxonomy): domain Eukaryota; kingdom Viridiplantae; phylum Streptophyta; class Magnoliopsida; order Alismatales; family Hydrocharitaceae; genus Ottelia; species Ottelia alismoides. Next base: position 45,566 of record JAZKJV010005253.1, on the reverse strand, counting down.
TCTTGGGCAACTTCGCTGTCTTCAACATGCAGCGAACTCTCTCAACAATGATCCTATTCATCCTCTCAGCTAGACCATTGTGCTGGGGTGTGCCTGGCTCTGTCCTCTCATGCCTAATGATGTGTTGTGCACAATAGCCCTGAAAGCTATGGGAGGTGTACTATCCCCCATTGTCCGTGCGTAGACACTTCAACAATTTCCCAGTCTCGCGCTCAACCATGGCATGAAACTTCTTGAAGCAATCAAATACCTGATCCTTCGATCTCAACACATACACCCACACCTTTCTAGATGCATCATCAATGAAGGTGACAAAATACATGTTGCCTCCCAAAGAGGCTGTGTCCATGGGACCACAAATATCTGAGTGAACCAGTTGTAGAAGATCTCGCTTCACCTTGGCTCTGACTCTGAATGGTGCACTCCTGCTCTTCCCAACCTCACATGCATCACAAGGAGACAATGTGATGTCATTGTGGTAGGGGATCAACTCTCTCTTACTCTGAAGCTGAAAGCCCTTCTAGCTCATGTGGCCAAGCCGACGGTGCCACAAATCTGATGTATCTGCTTCGTTAGCATACAGACTACCATCCATGACCTTCACTCTAGGCATGTAGAGTGTGTGACACAAGCTGCCTCTAGCCATGATGAGAGAACCCTTGCCTACCTTGCACTTGCTGTCGCCGAACTTTAGATGGTAGCCTTCACTATCTAGTTGTGAACCAGATATAAGGCTAAGGCGCACGTCAGGAACATGCCTCACATTTTGGAGAATCTTTGAGCACCCAATATCAGTCTGAATCGAGATGGTGCCTATGCCAATGATCTTAGAGTAACTTTCGTTACCCATCAAGACTCTCCCATAATCACCACCGGTGTAGGTGGTAAAGAACTCCCTGTGTGGAGTTATATGATAGAAGGCGCGGTCGTATCAACAACCCACTCTAAATCACTCCCTGCATGTAAGCACTGATCCTGGATGGTAAGAATCACCTCATCTGCACTGTCATCTGCCACAACTACAGCTACATTCCCATCTTCATTTTTCTGATTTTTCTTGGCTTCAGCTTGCTCTCTCTTCTAAACCCTGCAATCTCTCTTCCAGTGACCGAGCTTCTGGCAACGGTGACACTTTCCTATGCCCTTGGACTTGTCCCTGGATTGTTGTCTCTCTTGTGACTCTCCTCTGCTGCTGGATCTTCCTCTCCTCTCAACTGCATACACATGTGAGGAGGAGGATGCCTCTCTGATTGACCGAAATTTTCCCTAATCAATCCGGGATCAGGTATAAGTAATCACTCTTGGTTCGTTGCGACCCGGATCGAGAGAGAAAATCGGTCAATCAAGAATAATAAAGAGCAGACCATCAATCAACAAGATAAAACAATAAAAGAAAAAATAATGGCCCTGGCTATGAGATTAGCCTGGTGTAGCACCCAGGGTCGGACTCAGGGAGCACGAGTTGGCCTCGCAGCCTACGAAGTAGTATAAAAGCAAAATAAAATAAAAACAAGTATTTTTGGTGGTTTTTAAATATTTTTTTATTTTTTGGGATGCTTAATAATAAAGAAAAATGAAGAAAAAGCAAATACAAGCAACTTCAACCAATTATTTAAACACTCAAAAAGGGTCCAAAAATTCAAACAAATATATTTTTAAGATTTTTATATTTTTAACTGTTTTTGGTGAATTTTTCAGATTTTTACAATTTTTTTATATTTTTATAAAAATCAAATAAGATAAAAATGGAAACAAACTGTCTAGTCAGACTTCAAGGCCTCGTGAAAAATATCAAATGGGTCTTTCACAGTCTGGAGGTATTTTTATGAAAAATAGAAACAATAAAGAAAATTCAGAAGAAAAGTTTGTATTTTTTGGTTTTTCTAAATTTTTTTGAATTTTTATGAGTTTTTAAGTGTTTTTTAATTTTTAAGGTTTTCTATATCCAAAAATCGCCAAAAATGCATAGAAAATCAAACACACAAAAACAAACAAAACTTAATTTTTTGGAATTTTTAAAACAGTTTTTATATTTTTTATAATTTTCTAATCTAGACAGACATAAAAACGACTGTTTTTGAATTTCTAAAAATATTAAAAAGCCTCAAAAATGTTTCCAAAATTAGGGAAATTTTTACACAGTGGCAGGCGCCACGTGTCCAAATTTCACACAATTGGGTTAAGTTTGATATTTTATTTAAATCAAAAAGAGGCTCACAGTGCATAGGGACCTAAATGTAATAAAAACATGTTCCAAGGGCCAAACAGTAACAAGGCAAGAAAGTATAAGGGACCTCGTGCAAAATGTCCAAGTAATCACGTGTGGGGCATGTGAATCAGGCACGAAGGGACCTCTTTGCAATTCCTATTTCTAAAAATGCAACCAGGAACACATAGAAACCACAGGGCGAAATGTGCAAAATAACCACAACCTCACATGTCGATGCACGTGGTCCACATAAGAAAGGACTAAAGTGCAAATGTCTGAAACATAAAGGTCCTCTATGCAATTTTTACAAAATAAAAACAACTGTATAAACTATTTACAGGACCTAATCGTAATAGCAAAACAGACAAGGGCCTACAGGAAATTTACCCTTTATTAACACGGACGGCTGAGGGGGTGCCACGTTGAAGATCGGACGACTGCTAGGCAAGGGCACCCCTTCGCTGGATCGAACGGTCCTGATCAAGCCTCAGATGATCTGACGGTGGGAGGCTGCTCCTCTTCGTTTATCATAATTGTATAATTTTTATGATACAAATACATCTAGTAAATTTAGATCATGTGTTTCCATCCAATTCATATATATTTAGGTTGATTCTATAGATTATTTGTAGCATTACTCGTTCAGTATTTGTTTTTCATCAGTATCCGTTTTTAAGGATATGGTAAGATAGTTTTAATATTCGCTAATATCCATATCTGAATCTGTATTCGTATTCAAAAATGAATAAGGATACGGTAATATCGGTATCTGTATTCGTATCCATCTGTTTGTATCCCCAGTAGTTATAATATAACTGCATATAAAGGTTGGCATGCATATTATCCAATTTCACTTGCAAGTGACTAGCAAGTGCCACATCAACCAATTTGCATTTAAAAACTAAGTTCATGCATTTTTATCAAAGTGCTCAAATAATATGGTAGCAAAAAATAAGCAAATTAAATTTTATCATTTACAAAGTTATTAATCATACTTTGACCCCTAAGTATGAGAGAAGAAAATGCAATCAAATTGTTGTTGAAGCAAGCATCTAAAAGTACTCTTAAACCTCCTTAGTGCATGTGATTGAATGGTTACTCTTGAACTTATTTCCATAATAAGACAACAATTATGATTATAAGATAATTCTTTTATTACAACGCTACATACAATGACTAAGTAAGCAATTCTTGTCATATGAGAGACAACACATGTGTAACAGATAATTCAACTGGCTTGATGTATTTAGCGTCCGATCTTGGAGGGCATGCAGTGTCTGACAAGTCGGATCTGGCATCGATGTATTGGCACCTCTCTCGGCTCTCAATACATGAACCAATCAAATAGATCAATAATCAACCCACAATGTATGATAATTCAATGCAAATGTGTGAGTCAAAATTTATTTTTATTTTAACTCTGCAAAATATATGTGTATAGTGTATAAGTATGTAGAGTGTCGAACCACATAGAGCAATGGGGTATGTATAATTATTGTCTATTAATGAAAATAAATAACGATTATTTTTGTACTTTTTTCTGCTTTTTTTAATTTTTTATGGGTTTTGAATTATATTTAAAAATTTTTATATTTTTAATTCTTTTATATTTTTTATATTTTATATTTTTAATTTTTGTTTTCTTTTTGATTTTGCAAAATTAGTTTTTTAAGATATAAATATGTGTATATATATATCAATATGTATATTACAAATAATATATAGATATATAACAAATAAATAAATAAATATAAATATAGGAATACATGAACAATCCTTTTTATTTTTAAGGGTTTTAAAATATATATGTAGGTATTTATAATTATTAATAATTAGTATTATATATGTATTATATAGTATATATAGACTATATAGAGTTTTATATTTTTAGATGTAGCTATATATACTCAAAGTTCACAAAGCTGTCCCTTAAGGCTTCCCGAGGGCCCAATATCTGTCCAAAGAGGGGTGAGGTCCAGAAGGGATGGTCGTCAATAACCTTCCCCTCCGGCTCGAGCACCTCACCCTCTCATCAGTGATGTTGATAGAAGCTTATAGGGGACGATTGAAACCGTCCCCAAAGGCAGGCGTCCCTCTTCTAAATATTCGTCCAGAGAGGGGGGGGGGGGGTAAGGCACAACGGGGACGGTCAACGACGACCGTCCCTTATACTTAATAACTGAAGGAGATGATGGCTCTAGGTTCGTCGCCTAGACTGAAGGTAGCTGACCGTCGCATGTTCTTGTCCCAAAAGGTCATATTTTATGTAGTAAAAGATATGAATAAAGGTGGGATAAGATGAAATAATGTGATGTGAATGTGAATAGCCGTACTTTTGAAAACTGCGCCCGGTGGGAAATGATCCCTATATGTTACATATGCAGTAACATGCATGTTTAACCATTTTTGAAAGACAAATCAATCTTATATCTTAGGATGACCATCCCCTCCTAATTTTTGGTGAAACATGGTAGATATATGTAGCATCCTTGACACCTTTTTGTCCCCGCTAATAGCAAGATGCTATTTTATTCAGGTAATCCTGCCGTCTTTTTTTTGTAGAGAACCTGCAATCTTTCCACTCCCATCCTTTTGCCATTTCATTTCCACACTCCATCTCCCATGTTATTTTCCCACCTCTGCTATTTTTTCACCCGATATGTTATTTTCTAATTTCTTTACTATTTTCCCATTCTCATCCTGCAATTACCTCACTTCCGATGTATGATTTTTATCATCTCTTCAATATTAATTCTTCCGAACTTTACCATGATGAAAGAGTGGCAGCGACGATTGCTCTTCCTAAATAGAGTTACTTATAAATGGGATGAAAAAGATGTCTAACAATTATTAAATCGTTTTATTGATGACAAATACAAATAAAATTATTTTTATACATAAACAACATCGATCATATGCAGGCACTCTCTGTAGTCTGTACCAATACGTATATCAGCTCTGTATCAAGTTCATACATTTATATATATACCTGCTTAATTTAGTGATTATCATAGCAGAGATCTTCCAATCTCACAGCTATGGATCAGGATCGTCTTCGCGATCGTCAAGGACCCATTTGCCCGCGGCGTCCTGCAGCATGCCCTTGTTCTTGGGAACCCACCAGCCCTTGGGGACGTGGTACTCGTCCTTGAGCCCCTCCTCGGTGTCCCTGTTCACGAGGGCGAGGTCCCTCGGCACCTCCAGCTTGAACCCCCCTCTGCTCCCCTGTGTCCCCGCCACCGTGTGGAGGTACACCTGCAGGTTGTGGTACTCCACGGGCCTCTTCAGGAAGGGCGACTCCATGCTGTCCACCCGCAGCTCCTCTCCCACGTGGCTGTAGTCCAATATCGGCAGCGGTATGGGGACTTGCGGCACGATGTCCAGGCTGTTGCTCACTAGGAGCAGCCGGAGGTTGCCGAGCCCGTCGAACGTCTCCTTGAAGCCCCCGTCCCCCATGCGAGGGCTCGCGAACACGATGCCCGTAACGGGGCATGATCGCGATGTGGCGCTGGTCATGTTCTTCGCGATGTCGGCCGCGCTCAACGTCGCGATGGCTGCTCCCATGCTGTGGCCTGTCACCGTCACGCTGACGCATTCGTCCTTGTAGAGTGTCATCAGCCTCTTGATCTCGTCCCACATCTGTAAATGACATGACCATTGATAGCTTTTTACGACAATCATTGTTATATGAATCGTTGATAGTAAAAAAGAAAGAATATGTTACTTGATCTCTGGCGCTTTTGGTGGGGAAAATGTGCGAGGGAGTGGGGTTGGCGGTGGTGTACATGGTGAAGAACCCCTGGTGCACTCTCCCGGAGGGGACGATCCCCTCCGCGCGTACCATCCGTACATCGAAGTCACCTTCCCAATCGAACTTGGTGGCGGAGCCTCTCCATGCGACGACGATGTTCCTCCTCCCTATAGCGTCCTTCTCCCTATCCGTCGCCGTTGCCACCAGGGCGATCAAGTTCGTCACGTTCAACTCCCCCGACGACGACCACGGTTTGATGAAGTACTTGTCGGCCATGTTGCCAGGCGTCGCGGTAGCGTAGATGTACCGGGTGACCTGGTAGGGGAACGGCTCGCAGCTATGGGGAGAAAGGCCGACCCTCTCGAAGAGGTTCCTCCGCGCGAACCGGCTGGTCCCCGCGTTGCGGGAGGCAGGCTCGACGTTGAGCGTGTCAATGACGGACTTGGACATGTCGCCGTAGAGGAGGAGGCGGCGGCGGAGGTCGATGTCCAGGGGGTCCAGGAGGCCCTCCCAGTGGTTCTTGCCGTGGATGTCGTCCCACTTGGTGGCTAGATCGGTTGCCATGGTTGCCTTCTCCCTGACTATATTGGATCTCTTGCTCCATTGGGTGTGATCTTCTCTCGATTTATAGAGGGCATTGCCTCCGGTTAGGCGTTTGTTGTAATCTCAGGCGGTTGGAGTTCATGGGTATGGCGTTGGAGATCATGGCATTTGGTGCTGCTTCCCATGCAAAGTAAGCATTGTTGAACAAGCGAAGATCACTTGCCTCGATTTTTTTTCTCCTGTATTAATATATATTAATTAATCATAACTGACTGGCGTGTCCATTAGGATTTTCCAAGGCGAGCATTGAAAGAAAAGTAAGAAATATCCATCGCCGTTGTGACTTGTGCAACTATAATATTACGTTAGTTAAATCCTTTCAAATTATAAGCATGCAGTGAATGCATGTCCATGTTGGGTTTGATTCGATTATAATGGTAATTACTTTTCAAATTATAAGTATGAAATATCCACGTGGTTCTCACTTAGTTGCGGTATGTTTAATCACTTCAAATAGATTGTCTAAACAACATGAAAGTCAAAAATTCAAATGGGGTCTGATCACAAAGCCAATACAAGGCAGAACGATATTTCCTTATGGCAATAAAGGTAGAAGAATATGAATTTTCTTCTAGAAAGGCAGAACTACAAAGGCAAGTAAATAATTCTTGCAGATGAATAAGAGCTACAGCGTGAATTTAATTTTGTTTAAGACAAATCTATCTTTTACTACAACATTCAGAGGATGGTTCACCTTTGCAAGAACATCTATCGTGAAAGGTCAAAACACATTGATTTTCGACGGACACAACGAGAAATTCGATATAAGGCATTCCATCACTGAGAATGTCGTTCTAGGTTGAGGGAAGGTCGATGTTAATATTAACTTCCATACATGTGTACTTAGAATGACGTTCGATTTTTACGTCGGCATTTTCTATTATATGTCAATGTTTATTAGATGAACGTCAGTTGCGATTTGACGGTCCTTTTTTTAAACCCCAAAAGGCAATGCCCTTTCATCTCCCTCTTCTCTAAGATAACATTATCCCTGACCTTTCACTTCCCGGCCTTCAACTAAGGTTGGACATCGGGCTGGGTCAGTCCGATCCGGCTCAAAATCTGACTCACAGAACTCGACTCAAATCCAAATCTGAAATTTAGTGGGCGAGCAGTGGGGATCAAAATGAACTCTTATTGATTATTGGGACGGGTTCAGGCCTGAGAAGACCCAAATCCACAAGTTTGATAGCCTGCCCTATACGATATAATTATATCCAGTATATTCATGTTCGTTTCAAATACCATGTTCTAACTTTCGAATCATTATTTCGAGTGCAGAATAAATGCATAGATGCATTAATAATCATATCCAATAGCATGGATTGAGGGTATTATTACATTAATACGCAAGAATGAAATATGTGTCCTAAGTGTTAGAGCATGTACAACTACTGTAAGTAGCCAATCTATATTGGGTCATAGTGCCCGCATCTACAATAGAATATGTAATGTTGAATTGAATGGTAGTTTAAGTCGCTATATTTTTTACCACATTTTTATTTTCAACATATAACTAATGTAAGAATCACGAATTAGTTAGCATACTCAAAGTCTTAAACATGTGCACATGCATAAGAAACAACCAGACAAATGTAAGAAGAACATAACACATGATATTGGTATACATAGGTGTTAAATTGGACCGACCCGACCCGAATACGACCCATTTTTTCGGTCTGATTTGGGTTTGGGCCTGGAATTTGAAAATAAAATGGACCTAGGCCCGACCAATTAGCTCATATACTTAATTGGGCTTGGGTCGGGCCAACTAAAACGCGACCCGACTGGCCCGATGCCCAACTCTACCTTTGTCGTCGATGCCCCTTCCTCATATTCCATTGCTTGCATTAATCATCATGTTGCTATATACCACTTGTAACATTTCATGATTAGGTCCTTGATCTGCTATTGAGGAAAATTGATCTTGATGATTTTTTGAGTTCAAGCTCAATTAAACCCATTGACAATCATACAAAATGCTTAAGTCCATGTCAGTAGTAATATCTATCACTTATAAATTGCTCTCACATTTCGTGATTTTCCAATGTGAGACAATGCTGAGGTGTTACAACATCTCTCGCTTATATTCGCAATGTCTTCATTGTGATGTGACTTTACAGTGATTGTGGTAGTTGCACACTCCAAACTTAGGGTCCCTTAGGTAGCCCTTTCCCCTATTAGAAAGAACTTGCCCCGATACCATTTGTAATGCCATGGACTAAGGTTTCTAGTCTGTTATCGAAGAAAACCGACCCATACAACGTGTTTGGTTTGAGCCCAATTGAACCTGTTGGCAACCACCCAAAATGCTTAAGCTCAAGTTGTTAAGTAATAATCCGCATCACTTATAACTTGGGCTTAAGCATTTTGGATGTGGTGAAAGGTACCAGTTGAGTCCAAGTCCCATAGTTATGTGAGTCAGTAATCCCTAATAAAGGATTGGATTTAGGGTCCAGGATATTAGATATGTTATCAGAGAAAGATCCCTGTAATAGTGAAAAAGGATACCAAAGAGGTGGAGCCACCCTTACCAAAGAAATATGAGGAAAAGACTGCCCAAGAGTGTGCAACGACCACTATTCATGTAACGTCTTGGGCTTTGGTCCCCGATCGGTTATTGAGGAAAACTGGCTTTGACAACTTTTTGATTTTAGACTCGAATTGACCCATTGGTAACCACCCAAAATGCTTCAGCTCAAGTTGTCAAGTAGAAATCTCTGCCACTTATAACCCACACCCAAACTTTGTGAGTTTTCAATATGAGACTATGCTTGAGAGTTGGGATGTTACAACCTCCCCCGATTAAATTCGCAACATCCTTATTGGGACACGGTCCATTACTTATTTCCAACGACAGTGACGGCTCCACAAACGGGTATCATTAATGATGAATCCACGATTCAGCGCCTTTATTCTTTTATTTTAGCTTCATTTCCGTAGTCAAACACCTGTAAATATTCATTAATTCCAGGAATTTACCATTTTGTTAAATATGCATTTTAACACTTTTTGTACATAAATAAAAGAATGAAGAAGAAAAGAAAAAGAAATGATATATTTATGCAATAAATGCAGACTGATCCGAACGCTGAGAGAAGGTCAAGACTTGAACTGGTCGACTAGGAATAAAGTAGGAGGAGATAGGGTCTTCTGTCAAAAATCCAAAAAAATATTCTGTAAGTATTTTTCCTATATATTTGTATAAAACATGTACTATTTTATTTGTACTTAATTTGACCTCAAATTAATTATTTTTTATAAACAAAAATTTTAAAATAAATGTGTTGTAAATAATAAAAATAACTGTAAAATAAAATAGGGATATTTACACCCATAACCCTGAGTAATATGGTACTTACCCCAGGAACCCTGCGTAATAGCGAATTACGCTAAAACCCCCGAGTAATGCTTAACTCTTGCATAGCATAACCCCGTGTTAGTGGACGTTGCTTTTTGCTGGACGGCCGTTAGTTTATGGACGAAAATGCCCTCAGGTTTGAGGGGCTCCAACGGCTAGAAATAGATCCGTTGGGTGTCTCCTCTCCCATGCAAAAACCTATAAAATGACCTGTAGAGGCCCCAAAATATTATTTTTGAGGAAGGTTGCTGGTAAATCCACAAGAGAAGGTGCGAATATTTTTCTTCGTTATGTTGCAAGAAGTCGATTTTTTTGTGACTACAAGTTATTGTTTGAAGATGTCTACGTTAATTGCAGAAAATGCGATCGCGTTCCTTTCAATCATCATCTAGTATGCGTTGCGTTTGCGGCGTCGAGGCTGTTTTGAAGACCTCCACCAAACCATGGAGCAAAGGAGCACGATTCTACACATGCGCCTTGAAGACTTGCGATTTCTTTCGTTGGATGGATGAACCATGCAGCAAAGAACCACAATCTTTCGGCACTATGAAGAAGCCTCCATCAACATATGCGAATGTTAAGCTAGTATTGAACAAGCTTTCAGCAATTTTGATATGGCTGAAAGCAATATTGATATGTTTGCTATTCATATCCCTGTTAATGACATACATTGCTTTGAAATAATATTTTGCAACAAAAAAGAAATCTCATGTATTCATGACGAAATGGCGATTGCTCATGCAAGTATCCAAAAGCAATTATATAGCACATGTAAGGATTGTTCGTCTAAATATACAAAAACCGACATCCAGACAATCTACCACATAATACTTAAAGGATTGTCCCATCCAAAAAATATACATATAAGAAGTTTGTTGTGCATCCAAAAAAAACACCCATCCAGAAGTTCACATCCCAAAGTCTGTATTAGCTGAGCTTCTCTTGTCCATGCAATAGATCCATGAGCTCAAACGGTCTCCAAAAAAACTTCCATTTGCATTTCCCCTTTCTGCACATTCCATGCAATGAGAAATAACGATTACATTGAACATTGTCACAAGAAAGATTTAATGATGATGAGAAGTGATTTACCTATGGATCCATCGAAGGTGGAGGTCCATCTGGAAATGCTTCGAAATTCCTTGATCTTTTTCGTCCACGCCCCCTTCTTTGTAGGCCTTCGCCCCTTCTTCCTCTTGTCCAAGAACCTCCTGACCTGCACCCAATTCCACTAGGGAAATACCGATGTTTTAGGTTTACGATGTTTCACAAATAAAGATCTAATGTAGATAAAATGCAAGACAATCGAAATTAATACCTTCTGTTGGCCAATGAATTTTGATTGCTTGTTGAAGCTTGCGTTGAGGGGCATAGTGGTACCTCTTGGTTAGCTCGTACGAGAGGCGATGGTGCATTGAGTGGTTCTTTGCAGGTGCGGGCTTGGTGCCCGAACTTGCTACACCTGCTGCATTTATGCCTTGATTTGCCATCATTCTCGTCCCTTGGCCGAATGCGATTCTTTCGCGGACGTCCTGGTGGCCTTGTGGTGTGAGGCGGTTGCACCTTGAATGGCAGATTGGCCATCAACCACTGCGACTTGTCGGGCATTGGTGCTATGCATGCACAAGTGTAGGCTTTCCTATAACGATCAACCTTGTAGTAATCAGCGACGTAGTTCTCCCACCGCACTCCTCTGATGGTTCCCAACGCGGCTGCTGCATGTGTGCATGGAAGCCCACACAGTTGCCATCTTCGACACGAGCATTCACGGGCTAGAAGGTTTAAAACATACCTCCCGGAAGGAGTTTCTACTTCCACATTGCTGTCATCAGCTCTTCTAACAATGAAGCCCTTCAAGTCCCTTGTGATGCCTCTCACATAAGACAAGGCTGATGGCACAACTTTTTCTTTCCAATTCTTCGACCGTCGAAGTCTCCCATCCATCGTTGTCATCAACTTTTGCCTAATCCAATCAATAAGCTCACAAATGGGCATATTTCGCGCTGGTGATATCCAAGCGTTGAATGATTCACTCAAATTATTTGTGACATAATGGCACTTCACCGAGTCACCAAATTAATGACGGATCCACTTCTCCCCTACATTTGCCAACCAGTGGTATGCACCCATGCTATGTTTTTGAATCTCAGATATCCAGTGAGTATAGTGCTTGTTATCAAACACCCTTGCAGCAGACCAAACCATGATCTCTAATTCTTCGCCTGGAAATTTTTTCTTGAAGTTTTTATACAAGTGTCGCATACATGTCCTGTGCTCTGCTTGGGGGAATAGGGTCTTCACCGCCAACTCGAGACCCTTCTGTGCATCTGATATGAAAGTCAACCCAGCACCATTGCCAAACTCGATAGCATGGTTTAAATGAGTCATGAACCAATTCCACGTGACATTCGATTCGCTTTCTACAACTGCGAAAGCCACAGGGAATAATGCATTGCATCCATCTAAAGCTGTCGCTGAGAGTAGTGTTCCTAGGTATTTCCCCTTCAGGTGGCACCCATCCAGACCTATGAAAGGTCTACATCATTGAATAAAACCTTCCCTTTGTGCTTTCAACGATATGAAAACACGTAGAAATGAATCGTCTTTCTCAGTTTCATAGTGAATTACACTTGAAGGATTACGATTCTTCAATTCATAAATGAGAGATGGAAGTCTCTCATATGACTCCTCAACTTTTCCTCGGATCTTATCTAGGGCAATCCTTCTTCCCCTCCATATCCTCATGTAAGGTAACCGGACTTGGAATTGCTCGGCTAGTCGTCGAGATATGGCGTTGACAGTCATTTCTGGGTTGTCCTTGATCCATGGATCAATGTACTTGGCAATCCACTCTTGTGAAGCCAATGAATTGCCAATCTTACTGACAGAGGAACAATTGTGCTCGTCATGAAGAGTCCTGACTCGGAATCGCATGCTATCTTGGAGTCTAGAAGCATGGATTCGCCATTTACAATATTCTCCCATGCATATGGTTGTCACCCGTACTGCCTCACTCTTTATAAATCTCACATCAAATTCATTACTCAGACAATAAGTGCTTAATGCATGTTTAAATTCATCGTGTCCATCGAACTCGGTTCCAACTGCAATGTCAGGAATCTCCATGTCGTTGGTGGATATTCTACCTTCGAAGTCCTCAACATCCTCTAAATCTGAATCTAAGAGATAGTGGTAGCTATTCTCAGACTCAAGACCGCTGAGGTCATCGTCACTGGTGCTTGAGCTATCAACAACAAAATCAGAATCTTCTGATTCGCTTACATCGATACATAGGGTTTGAGAGCGCAACACTCTCCTGGATCTCATTATACGCGAATGCTGAGAACTCAACATCTGTGACTCCATGGTATTGGGACTGATGGGTGCCCTTGATTCCTCCTCTCTTGAATCATCCCCAAGTGGCTCTCCAAATAGGGGATCATCATCCATCTCCACTGCCTCATTCGGGTCAATGTCCATTTGCACAACTTCATCCTCCAAATCCATGGCTTCAGTAGTAAATCCCTCCACTCCATCCCCTTGCGCAAATTCAGTATTAGCAATGCATTGAACTGTCTCCAAGGATTCATGCGTAACTGATCCCAACGCCTGCAAAGCCTCCACTGCCTCATTTGCATCAGTCCCTAAGGACGTGGGAGTTGGATCTTGACCTGCATTCGCATCCGCTTCCTCGGCATCAAGTGGTTCAGCATCTTGATCAAACTCCACCACCAACTCAACTTGCGTCCAATCTTGGTGCAAGTGAAACATTTCCATCATCTGCTTCTCATTAGATAACTTCGCATACCCAACAAAGACAAAATGCGAGTACAGTTCGTATACCTAAATAATAAGCGATTAACATGCGATAACTTCACACCATGAGATAGTTTCATACCTGGATGGATGGGAATTAGGAATTTTTTAGCTCATCCGCAATGAATCCTTTGCTTGCCATGGAACAACTTCTGCGATGCCATCCAAGATGTCGAACCAACACGTGTAATCTGGGTCTGTCCCTATGACGACTTGCTGTCCCAGCAAGTACCTATCGCCACCACGACCTCGCACCTTCTTGAAGTATCCCCCATACCGGACGCAAATGCTAAGGACCCCATCGCGGCCTTCGAACCAACCCATGCCCTAAGGTACATGCAGCTTTCTTTCTCATCTACTCAGTTAGATTTTACGAAGATTTTCAGAGGCGAAGACGATGGGGGAGGACTTACCTTTGCCTTTCGAGTTGCTTCTGGTAGCTTGGTGTATGAGGATGCGTGTCGTCGGTGATCGGTGGGGGGCTCTTCTTCTTCCGCGAGTTGGAGAAGATGACGAAGACGATGATCGAAGGCGGGAACGATGGTTGAGGATGTCGAGGGCGGGCGGGACGAGGGCAAAAACATATACCTCGTCACTTCGGCACTATTCATCTATTAGACTTCCCCTTCCATCTACACCATACACGTGGCGGCAACAAATCCCAGCCACTTGATCTCCACCTCGAAACTCGGTGGTGGTAGGTGGTAACCCAACCGTGGTTACCCCTAACGTCCCAGCGTAACGGAGGGTTACGCACGTAATCGTTAATCATTACTTGGGGGTTTTAGCGTAATTCGCTATTACGCAGGGTTCCTAGGGTAATTACCATATTATTCAGGGTTATGGGTGTAAATATCCCAATAAAATAATGTACATATTGCAAATAATCGCCCCTAGAAAAAGCTGCAAATTGATAATTGAAACACAAATTCCAGCTCCATATGAGCTGAAATTGAATCAAAATCACTTCCATTACACTGTAAATTAAATTATCTTTCAAATGGCTGTGGTTTTCTTAATTTTTGGAGTTACGGTTAAAAAGTTGGTTTTCTGGGGTGTTTTGAGCAGTTTTACCATATTTATTGTATATATTTTATTCAGATTTATTTTTATATAATGTATATAGTTTTAAATATTATTTTCATTTAAAATAAAAATAAAAAATATAAATAATTTTTTTAAAAAATAATATATAAAATTTATTTCCTTATTTGTACATGTGTATATTGTATTATATGTACATAATATTTGTATACAACTAACTTCCTTATATAAAAATCACAAAAAATTAAATATCTAACTTTAATAAATTAATTTAATTTAATTACGAATTTTGTATTTATATTTAATTATTTAATCCATTTATTTGGTTTAAAAACTTACCTTGTATATTAGATTTTATTCCATACCTTAAATAGCCACCATTAAGATGGCTAATTAATTTTTAATTTAATTAATTAATTAATTAATTAATTAATTAATTCCAAATTTCGTAATTAATTATTTAATAAATTTATTAATTTAATTATTTTATTAATTCACCCAATAATAACCTTCCTCATTTGTATATATTTTCCTTTTTTATTTTCTTCCTCTTTTTAATGGGCTCTTCCTCCCTTATTTCCTCTTGATCGATCTTTGGTGTAGAGGAGCCCGATCTTCGAGAGCCGTCTTGTTGAAGAAGGGTCTAGCCTCCGAGTCGTCCGGTGACAGCACATCGTCCCTCGTCGAGGCCATCATGATATTTTCTGACCCCAAGGTGAGATCCAATTTTATTTCTTTGTCTTTTTCTATAGGATAAATCGTAGGTCGCATTTTGCTCACATTTTATTAGTCTTTAGATCTTAAAAATCATAAAAATTCATCACCACACACATTCACGTCCGACACCGATTTTTCATACCATTTTCTCGATCTCCACATATTCATGTTCTACCTCGCATAACCTATTACCTCCGACCACGCATGGTGGTCGGAGTCACGGATCTCTCTTCCATATCACAAGATCCGTCCGCTCACACTTCATATTTTTGTGTATAAATAAATAAACATAAAATTATTGTTCATGTTTATCTCACATTTGTTTTAGCAGGAAGAATTAAAAAAAATAAAATTTTTGTTTTACTTTTCTCTCTAAACTTTGTTTTGTAGGAACATTAAAAAATAAATAAAAATATATTTCTTTTATTTCTATCAGTTATTTTGGAGGAAAACCAAAATAATAAAAAAATTCCTTTTTCTGTCTCTGTTTAAATTTTTCTGTTTCAAAATTTTTAAAAAAATTCATATTAGTTCTATACAAAAAAAATAAAAAAATCGCCAGCAGCAACCCCGCAGGCCTCCTCTACGCACCCTCTCCTGTGTGCCCCACCGTCGCGGCGCCGACCTCGCCATGGTCGCACCTCCAGCTCACCGTGGCGGCGGGCCCTCCGCGTCACCCCGTCAGCCCAGCGCCGCGCGCAGCCTGGTGGTTCACCATGCGCCCCCTCTGTCCGTCTTCACCGCCCATCTGCAACCGCGCCCCGCACGTACGCACCCCAGCCCTCCACTCCTCCCTCGATCCGCCCAGACTGCGGCCGACGCCACGATCGACCATGCGGTGGAGACTCCAGCCACTTCCCGCACGACCCTAGAGCGCAGGCACCTCCCGCGCCCATCTCCTTCTCCTCCGCATCGCCTGCACTTGACGCACGAGGCGCGCGGAGGATCTCCAACCCAGCATCGCCTCCAACCCGCCTCACCTGCGGTCTGGCCCCCCTCCGTGGCCCGCACCTCCTGCCCGACCCTACGCTCCAGAAACCCGCGCTCCTCCGCTGAGTAGTCGCGTGCCACCGCTGGTGGCCGCCCGTCGACTACGCCCACGTAGGGTGCCCTCCGCCGACCCTCCGCTCTAGCAGCCACATCCGCCTCGACTTAGCCGCCACCCCCGCACGTGGCCCTGCTCCGCACCCCCCGCTTGCAGATGCCTGGACCGTTCGCACGCAGCCGCACGTGCGTCGCCACGCGCCCCCTCCGGCGCCCCCATCGAAGCCCGCATGTCCCCTCTTGTTTGGTGAAGAACGGCGGCGGCCGCCCTTAGCCCTCCTCTCTCCCTTTTGCTACTGCAAGAAGAAAAGAAAGGTCCGAACAAAGAGAGAAACCCTAGGGATTATTAAAATAATTGGCAAAATTACATCAAGGCTCCCAAGAGTTCTTAGATTTGCAAAACACCCCCTATCAGTGGGTAATTTTTACTTTTCATCGAGACCTTTATTATTTTTCTAAATTCAATGCAGAACTTTTCAAAAATTGCAATTTGGACCCTGCATTTCATTCATGAACTTTGCATTATCTTTTTGATGAAATAAATATTTTTATGGTTCCAAAAATTCTGAGAAAATCATGTTTGTTCTTGTTATGATGTTGTTCATTGTTTAAAAATTTCACTACATTTCATTGTCATTTAATATATTTAAAAAATAAAAAACAATATCTTCTTGCTTGCCCAAACTTTGAAAATTCATAAAAATTCAAAAATTAGTCTAAAAATTCCAAAAAAATTAATGTAGGTGTATTTTAATGTCATTTAATTTTTGTCAAATTTTTGTGCTTTAACTCTATATAAAAACCCAAAAAATTTCAAAAAATGAAACATATTTAAAAAAATTATACAAAAGTCTAGAAAAATCCAAAAAAATCGGATATTGATCTCTGTTTGTATATATGTACTTGTAGTTTAACATAAAAATAACATCCAGGAATATTGGACACTTAAAGCATTTTTAAGTTGCAAAATATTCTTGGTTGTCCACTGTTTTATACATTTTTCACTGTTTGCTTTTTAGAAAATCACAAAAACATCAGAAAATTTTGAAAAAAAATACCAGAAACATTTTAAAATATAAAACATAAAAACATTGTATTTTAATTTTCTAAGTATTTTTGGTTATTCTGAAAAATACAAAAAGAATGTGGAGTTGTGTATTTTTATCCTTTATGTCTTGTTAGAAAAATAAAAAATTAAAAAATTAAAAAAACCACTGAAAATTCTTTTCAAAAACTGATTACTTAGTTTTTAAATCGTGCTCCTTGTGTTCGACCCTGGTCGCTATACCATGTAGATAGAATAGCGAAACCGGTTACATTTGCTTATCAATGATTTACCTTCTTTTGAGGGGTTTAAATATTTTTCTCGTTGACCGATTCGAGTGGTTGAGAACAACGACAATTGTGATAATTATTTACACATCTTGATCGTGTCAGATTCCATGTCATCAGAATGGCGTCGTTGCCGGGGAACATGGCTTTGTAGTCATTTTTTCTATCTTGTGATATTTGTCTCTCAATATTGTAATTATTTTCTGACCATCTCCTGTTTGATTTTTGTGCAAGGAACTGCTTGGGAAGACTTGGAGTTTTCTTCTTGGAGGATCGCACAGGAGGAAGATGAGGGAATTGAAGAAGATTTTTTCATTTGAGAGAACATTTGAGATTATTATAATAATTTAGGACTTTGCTCTTGTGGACTTGGACATTTTTCTCGGGGTCTGTTTCGTTGAACACCGGTGTGCTCGGGGGACCTCACCGTTGTTTTCTGTGTTTTTGATTTCACCACCATAACTTGATATTTGATTCTCGCGGATTTAGCCCTAGATGTAGGAATTTTGATTGATTGTGACGTAATATTCTAAGGCCCAACACCTAATTGTTTATCTGTTCCCATAGAACGTTATTGGACCTTGCTAAAAATTAATTGAAAAAGTTAACTTAATCATTTAAGAGGTCACACGCCGCTAGAGGTCGTATACAACGCTGGCAGGATCCACTGTGGCGGACACCGATCGTCATCTGAGACCGGACTCAGATCTCTCTCTCCGATTAGTTAGCTATATGTTCTTCACAATCAATAGAAGTTGCTCATCTAAGGTCGATTTCCTCGTGCATCATATAGTTAGTTTACTTTCTGTATTTAATTTATGCGCGGATCATATTGCATGTAGAGTGCTGGAGTAAGGAATGTATTTTCTATCTCTACATGCATCATCGTGTTTGACCGTGCATTGTCTTTCTCGACTCCCTCCCCCTGTTTTTGGACTCAAATTAATCAAAAAAGAAATCGGAAAGCTTGTTAGGCGTATTTTTGAAAAAAAATCAAAAAATAGAAAATCAAAATTTTTAAAAATGGGACTGTTAATTGAACTTGACCCTTAAAAATAAACATAATTAATTCCTCATTGTATTGGGAGAGCAATCCCCTCATTGTTTGCGCTTTTGATCGCTCGCGTACACACTAAGGAATAGTGCCCAAATCCTATTAAAGCCTCCTAAGTGTTTGTACAACTTTGTCTTATCACTAAACTCTAAAATTGAAAAGATAAAAGATCAAATCTCACGGTCTTCACATTGCGTAGAGTTGGTGAACTGGGGGTTTGCCTTTTGTTTGAATGTCTTTGGTATGAGTTGGTTACGTTTATCTTCTATCATTAGCAGTCACCTTCTGTCCCTATCCCACCCTCCCTCCCTTCATTTCCCTCTCTTCATGATGGGCTGCATTCCATTCCAGTCGGATTTTACGGCTTCTACATTTTATACCCATCATTCTCTCCCACTCTCTTGGGAGGTCGGAACTTCGATCAATTTCCCATCTTCTCCCTACCAACCCTCCCATTCGGGACATGTTGTGAGTGAAGCCCAAGGAGACCAGATTGACCAAATACGAAACCCGGGCGATCACCTTGCTGAGATGAGAGTACATTCCATAGGCGATCATATGGAGAACTTGTGAGCTTTAGATGACTTCTATCCTAGGATGATGGATGACTTCACATATAAGGAATTATAGTCCGCTTCTACTTTGAGACTCTTCGTTCTGAATTTAGAGTTCATTGATCTACTGCTAAAATTTTCAGGGGAAGTGCACGAGGAACCTTATTTGCATATCGATAAGTTTGTGGATCATGATCATATTCTGATATCACTTCTGAGGACATGATGCTAATTACCTTCCCATTTACACTTTAGAGTAGAACCAAAACTTGGCACAGACGATTGGGAAGGAATATTGTTATGTGGGGAGATTTACGATCATTATTTTTACAGAGATTTTACCCCCAATGTAGATCAGAGATGATGCGGTCTTGTATTTGTGATTTCTCAGTTGAACCCCAGGAGCCATTGATAGATTCATGGTTGAGGTTACGTGATCTTTTGAGGAGATTTCCAGATCATGGATTTTCGATGACTGACCTTATTCACATCGTCATGAGGGGGAGGACCGCAGAGCAGATTGCATATGTCATTACCTCGTATGATGGTTCACACCACTGTCCCGACCTAGATTTAGTTGAGACCATCTTGGATACACTTTCAGACATTCCATATTTACAAGATGATTTATTCGGGACAACACACGAGGGTGATATGACACATGTTGAGTGTGTGACACATCATGTCGATCTTGACAGCACACACCAATAGAGGATATGGATGCTAATACTTTTCATATGATGGATGTGTTGACTACCATTGTGAGTTCCCAGAGCCGGACATTGGTCGACTTTCCATTAGATTTACAATCAGATTTTGAGCCAGTCCCGCACTTCCACGTTGATGATTCTTGGATTCTAGACCTGCTAGTATCCCAAGAAATAGAGGGGGATCCCACATCTCAACCATCCTTTGAGTCATTCCAGTGTCCATACACAGTTGATTCAGTGTCTATTCTTCAAAAGATCTTCTCAGATTCGGAGATACAATTGGATTCATCTCAGCACAGAGAGCTTGATGAGGGACTGATTTTTTATTTGACAGACCTTGATAGTCCCATATTTGAGCCTTGTGTCCTCCCATTTGATGAGGTCGATACATTTTTGGAGGACATGATATTTGACAGCATAAATCCCCAATTTCCTGATGATTCGGCATTACTCCCCGAGGGTTATGTCGCGACCCCGTTTCCCGGGTCGTCGGATCCTCCCATATCCGGATCTTGTTACTCAGCAATAATTTATTCAGCAATCACAACTAACATTCAGAAATATACTGCAAATAAAAATACTCGGAAGAAAGTATTTCAACACTTTTCCATTCACAAATATAGTTCAGATGATACACTGTCCCACTATAACCATTTACATGTACATCAGCTTGAAAGGAAAATACACAAAATATTACTAACTACCTTAAAGAGTAAAGCTACTGTGGCTGGCTGGATGTCTAGTATGTAAGCCGGATGAATTTTAAAGTCCTTGCGATTGCTCACCGATACCTGTTGGGTTTTCCATAAATCATAGGATAAAAATTAGCGAATGCTAAGTAACGAAGAAGAGAAAAGCAAACAAATTGTGTAATTTTTCAAAACTTGATATCACAAAAATTTCATTCCTTTTCATTAACTTAAGTCCTATTCCTTTCTATTCCTCATCAGGGATTAGTCCAGGGGAACCCCACCATTCTTGGACTCCGAAGCTGTGGATGCTTCAGGATTGGAGATTGTGTTGATCTTGGTAAGCTTATGCCGCCGCACGTCGCCTCAACCAATCCTCCAATACTACCCTGACAATTTCCTTTTCTTTTATTAAACAGGGTCTCAACCCTCAGCCTGAAAAAACAAAAGAGCACACCGTCCTCGAGGACTCGGTTGCTTAAAACCTCAGGCTAACATTTAATCATATAACCTAGCGGCTTTAAATACATGTTATCGTGACCCAGCCGCTATTGAACCACCCGTGCCTCCACATAGCACGACCACATCTTCCGTCGTTCCAACCCGAATATATTGGCTCCCGGTACCACGCGTTGCAAAACATTCAATTTGTGCGCACTTATCATAACAGGGCAACCGTGTACCACCTAGGTAGGGAAGTGCCAATACGGGTTCCTTCCGACAACCTACAGGTTGCATGCCCGACCTGTAGTACTACTCCCAGTCATCCTTATCGTGACACAAGATCCTTTTTAGGATCCAACTCAAATCACACCAATTCACATGATGTAATTCTTTTGTTACGTCTTTGATTTGCCTAAACCGCAATACTTAGTATCGACTCACATATATATTATTCATAACCATATATATACTCCTATTTATGCCTATTTTAACTCCCAAACCCTAACTTTTAGAGCCAACGCATCAATTTGATGCGCAAATCTTATTTTAGTGGGAATCACAAAGCAATTCTTCAGACTTTTTCAAAAATAACCAAAATTAGGGTTCCTCGTAGCAAAGAATACAAAATCAAGAATTTCAATAATTTCGTATGAAAACCCAACAGCAAAAGGAAGGATTTCGTTACCTAATCAAGCTCTTTCTCGTGTATGCAAGGCTTTACCGAGTTTCGTTTTTGGAAAGGCTAATTTAAGGCTCCTGAAAAGATCGAATTTCATTTTTTCGTATCAAAACGCTAAGAACATGTTAAGAACGCGAAGAACGCGAAGAACACGAAGAACGTCAAGAACATATTTTCTCTTAGAATTTCGGCAGAGTTTCCCCTTATATCGGGATATATTTCTCGGAAAATTTCGGTAGAGTTTCCCCTTATATCGGGACATATTTCTCGGAAAATTTCGGCAGAGTTTCCCCTTATATCGGGACATATTTCAAAATAAAAACGAAAAGAGTTTCATCTATAAAATCAATCGAGAGGAAAATAACAACGAAACTGAAAGAATATACTCAACAACAAGAGATGAAGAACCGGTAGACACCACACATCTTAGGTGAGTGAACGTGTGACGAATCACAGGGTCACTGACGTGCAAAGCCGTCCGCACCTAAGTAGGGTATTACACAGATTTCTCCATCAAAATAACTATAAAAGCATAATACGAAGAATAGAAACATAAACGATGGAGAATCGGTAGACACCACGCGTCTTAGATGAGTGAACGTGTGACGAATCACAGGGTCACTGATGTGCATAGCCGCCCGCACCTAAGTAGGGTGTTACACAGATTTCTCCTCGAACCACAACAGGAAAACGAATCGGAAAGAAATATGAATCAAAAACAAAACTTGGAAGAACAAGAGTATGAATTGAAAGCCTAGCTTACGAAGCAACTAAGAGAGGATCATACCTTTCTCCTCCTCGTTCTCCCGGCAGCGCTTCGCTAGCGCTCCTCCCTCGCCTCCCACTCCTCCTCCTGACCTCTCGACCCTAGCCCTTGGGGTGGTGGTGGTAGTGGAAGTTGTAGAGAATGAATGGGTAGGGGGTCTATTTATAGGCCCCAGAAAACCACTAACCATGGTAGAAAACCATGGTTTAGACCTTAACCATGGTTTAGCGGCCCATGGTTTTGGCCCATAGTTTTAGCCAAAACTTATCCCAAACTTGGAGCTTAAGTTAGAACATTCTAGAGGATTCTAGATTCGCTAATGATGCTTAATTAACACTAATCGTGATTAACTTTCACTAATCGCGATTTAACTTTCGCGGCTTATGCATATCTTTTGTTAACTATTGATTAGTGTTTACTAATGATCATTAGCGGCTTTCAATCGTCATTAATTTCTTTAATCATGTTTAATTAGTCTTAATGACAGTCATTATGGATTAATGACATCTTAGCCTTCCTTACTTCTCTTTCTTCCAAAATTCATAACAAATCGAAACGAAGTCCGATTCACACGAAACAAATTCTGCCGGTTTCCTCTTTACAAGCCGGATCTTATTATATAGGATCCGAGATATGCTCAGTTCAAGGCTTTACAATTATAACAACCTTAAAGGAAGTCTCGTCCTCGAGACTAGAAATGCAGGTATAACAACCTTAAAGAGGATTGAAACCATAACAACCTTAAAGAGAATGAACGTCATGTCATTTAAAATGAACATATACATAATTTTATCATTCAAACAAGTACGGATATTTTTCTCTCATTTCTACCTCAGGTTCCCATGTGGCTTCTTCAAACTCTTGGTTTCGCCACAATATTTTAACTAGAGGCACCTCTTTGTTTCTCAACTTCTTGATATCCCTTTCAAGTATTTGCACAGGTATCTCTTGGTATGTCAAGTCTGGCTCAACATGTAAATCATCATAAATTATCTTATGCTCTGGATCCCTAATGTACTTTCTCAGATTTGATACATGAAATACATCATGTATTGCCGAAAGATGTGGAGGAAGTGCAAGTCTATAGGCAACTTTTCCAATCCGTTGAATAATTTCAAAGGGACCCACGAACCTGGGTGCTAACTTCCCACGCAAGCCAAACTCTGAACACCCTTCATAGGTGATACTTTGAGAAATACAAAGTCGCCTACCTCAAATTCAAGGTCTCTTCTCCGGGTATCACTATAACTTTTCTGGCGACTCTGAGCAGTTAATAGTCTTTTTCTAGCAAGTTCTACAGCTTCCCGTGTCTCCTGAAGTCTATCTGAATCATAAAGGTTCTTTATTCCGACCTCTTGCCAACACAAAGGAGTAGTACACTTTCGTCCATATAGTGCTTCAAATGGTGCCATGCCAATACTTGTATGGTAACTATTATTGTAGGTGAATTCTACAAGAGGCAAATGTTTAATCCACGATCCCTTCTATTCTAAGGCACATGCTCGTAGCATATCCTCTAGTGTTTGAATCGTACGTTCTGACTGACCATCTATTTGTGGATGATATGCTGTACTCAAGCATAGTTGTGTACCTAGGGCTTTCATGAAGTTCTCCCAATAGTGTGAGGTGAATCGTGAATCTCGATCAGAAACTACTTCCTTCGGGATACCATGGAGGCGAATCACATGTGTAATATATAACTCAGCCAGCTGGTCTGGAGTGAAAGATAAGCTTATCGGAATGAAGTGTGCTACCTTTGTCAGACGATCTATTATAACCCAGATACTATCTTTACTACCAGTCGTCTGAGGTAAGCCAGTAACGAAATCCATGGAAATGCTTTCCCATTTCCATTCAGGTATAGGGAGGGGTTGCAATAATCCTGGTGGCTTTTGGTGTGAAGCCTTTACCTGCTGGCAAGTGAAACATGAATTCACAAACTCAACAACATCTTTCTTCATTCCCGGCCACCAAAAGTATGAATGAAGATCCTTATACATCTTCGTAATTCCTGGATGAATAGATAATCTAGAACAATGAGCTTCTCGTAAGATGTCTTTCCTTAGTTCAGGTGTGTTTGGTACACAAACTCTGTGATGATTATACAGTAAACCATCTTGTATATGGAATCCCTCTATCTTATTCTTCTCAAGTTGTTGTTTTAAGTCTTTGAGGACTGGATCATCCTCCTGTCCTTTCTTTATTTTATCCCATATTTCTGGTTTGTATCGATGAGGAATAGTTATAGTATCCGCACTACTATCAAATGGTTTCCATTCACTTAACGTTGATAGTAAACCCCAGAAGTGGATAGCACTCACTAACCCGGGTGAATAAGTTCTTCTGCTAAGGGCATCTGCTACGACGTTCCCCTTACCAGGGTGGTAGGAGATAGTGCAATCATAGTCTTTCAGCAACTCTAGCCACCGTCTCTGTCTCATATTGAGTTCCTTCTGATCAAATAGATATTTCAAGCTTTTATGATCGGTGAAGATTTCAAAAGTAATACCATACAGGTAGTGTCTCCAAATCTTTAAAGCAAACACTACGGCAGCTAATTCAAGGTCATGTGTTGGGTAGTTCTTCTCATGTGTCCTGAGCTGTCGTGATGCATACACAACTACCTTACCATGTTGCATAAGAACCGCCCCAAGTCCTTCTTTTGATGCGTCAGTGTACACTGTAAACCCTTCACTCCCGTAGGGTAGAGTAAGGATTGGTGCAGATGTTAGGCATTCTTTCAGTGTCTGAAAACTAGCTTCACATGTATCAGACCATAAGAATGGGACCTCCTTTTGAGTTAGTCTAGTCATTGGCAATGCTATCCGTGAAAAGTCCTTCGCGAATCTTCTATAATATCCAGCTAAACCCAGAAAAGATCGTATTTCTGTGACAGTCTTCGGGCGTTCTCAACACATCACCGCACTAACCTTTGTAGGATCAACTGATATACCTTCCCCAGAAATAACATGGCCTAAGAAAGATACTTCAGATAGCCAGAAGTCACATTTGCTATATTTAGCATACAGTTTGTTCTTCCTTAGAGTTTCAAGTGCCTTCCTGAGATGATGTTCATGCAGATACTTATCCTTTGAGTAAATAAGCACATCATCAATAAAGACTACTACAAAGTGATCTAAGAACTCCTTGAATACTCTATTCATGAGATCCATGAAGGCTGCTGGGGCATTTGTTAGTCCAAAAGGCATAACTAAGAATTCATAATGCACGTATCTAGTTCGAAAAGCTGTCTTGGGAATATCTGTATCTTTAATTTTCAACTGATGGTATCCAGATCTTAAATCAATCTTGGAATACACAGTTGAACCTTGTAACTGATCAAAGAGATCATCTATTCTTGGAAGAGGATACTTGTTCTTTATTGTCCTCTTGTTTAGTTGTCTATAGTCAATGTACAACCGCATCGAGCCATCCTTTTTCCTAACAAATAAGACAGGTGCACCCCATGGTGAAGTACTAGGACGAATGAATCCTTTATCTAACTGTTCTTGCAATTGTACCTTTAACTCTCGTAACTCAGCTGGTGCCATCCTATATGGAGGGATAGAGATAGGCTGAGTATCAGGTATGAGAGAGATTTCAAATTCAATCTCTCGCTCAGGTGGTAATCCAGGTAGTTCCTCTGGAAATACATCAGTAAACTCGCAGACTATAGGCACATCTTCTATCATTCTTTCTGACCCTGATGTAGTGGATACATAAGCTAAATAACCTTGGCACCCCTGCTCTAACAACTGTTGTGCCTTCAATGTAGAGATATATTTGATATTATCATTGGATGTCTTTCCAATGAACTGGAACTCTATCGAGTTAGGAAGGTGGAATGTTACTGTCTTCTGGAAACAGTCAAGACATGCATGATGCCTTTCTAGCCAATCCATTCCTAGTATAATATCAAAGTCCTCCATTTCGATTAGTAGTAGTGAAACAGGTAACTGATGTCCCGCTATCACTACTATGCAATTATCCAACATTTCTCGGATTATAAACACTTGCCCTCCTGGTCCCTTGATCAGATAGGATTGTTGTACTTCTACTGGTTTCTTACCCAAAGTGGGTACTAACCGTCGAGCAATAAATGAATGTGAAGCACCAGAATCAAATAAGGCATGTACTGAAAAGCCATGAATAATAACGGTACCTCGTACGACTGTGCCAGAATTGTAGGCTTGTTCTTCAGTAATTGCATTGAGCTGGCCATTAGGAATAGGCAAGCTAGAACCCGCAACACTTTGTGGTGGTTGTTGTGTAGGAGACGCTCCTTGTAAGCCTCGACCTCTACCATGTCTTCCTCCATGTGTTGCTCCATTGCTCGAGGTGGATGTTATACTATTAATTGGGGTTGATTTAAACCCTGAATCTCTCAACTTCGGACAATCTTTCTTGATGTGGCCTTCCTGATGACAGTAAAAACACACACGTGCTCCTGTTTGAGCTGAAGATCCAGCCACAGAGGTGCTAGCTCCTGCTGCTGAGTTGCGAGGATATAGTGGAGGTCTAGAGAAACCCCTTCTTCCTGATAATTCCTGACCCAAGGTCTGTGGTGAGCTTATATTGAAACCGGCTGGATGATAGCGACGATCTCTACGATTATAATGTGTCTTGCTTTTGGACGGTCCACCATTAAAGTGGAAACTTCTTCTTTGGCGATTTTCATCCCTCTCCATCTCAATACGAGAGGCGATGTCCATTGCTTCATCTACGGTTGTGGCTCTAAAACCAGCAAGCTTTTCTCGTAGATCTCCCTGAAGACCACTAACAAATTTGGTAAGACACTCTTGTGGTGAAGCTTCTAGAGGTGGTGAGTACCGTAGTAGCTCAGTAAAGTGGATATGATAATCTCGTACAGTCTTAGAACCCTGATTCAGAGAAGCCAACTCTCTCCTCTTTAATTCTTCCCAATGAGAGGGACAAAAGTGAGCTCGGAACCTCTCTTTGAAGATATCCCATGGAACAGGGTCTGCTAACTTCTTGGAAATTGCTCTCCACCATCGTCTTGCATAGTCTGCTAAGGAGTAATCAGCAAAGTGCACCCAAGTATCTGCTGGTGCGTGTATTATTCTCAACATCCTACTGACGTCATCAAGCCATAATTCAGCCTCGGCAGGTGTCTCTACACCTTTGAATCGAGGAATTTTTCCCTTTCGGTAATTATCTAGTAATGTTTGGTGTCTAAGAAGGGCCTTCTCCATTGCTCCTTCAACCGGGGTAGGAGCAGACTCAGTTGAAGGATGGTAACTAGATCCTTCCTCAGAAAGATGGACAGAACCTTCAATCCTAGCATCCGCAGGCTTAGATGCCTCGGGTCTCTCAGCCTGTGTATTGAGCCTCTCCTCCAATGCTTGTTGCCTTTCCCCATGTCTTGGAGCATTGCCATCATAGCCTCTAATTGTCTAGACATGTCTTGGTCTGCCATGATCCTGGGATGAGTCAAGGTCAAAGGTCAGATCCTATATGTCTTAGCATGATGTACATAAGGAACAATGACTTGTGAATGGTACTGCAGTCATTTATTAAGATCAAAGGATCTTAATACAACCTTAGTTTCTGAATACCGCTCATAGTTATTAATTACTAAATAAATTACTGGAGTAACCGTGCTCTGATACCAATCTGTCGCGACCCCGTTTCCCGGGTCGTCGGATCCTCCCATATCCGGATCTTGTTACTCAGCAATAATTTATTCAGCAATCACAACTAACATTCAGAAATATACTGCAAATAAAAATACTCGGAAGAAAGTATTTCAACACTTTTCCATTCACAAATATAGTTCAGATGATACACTGTCCCATTATAACCATTTACATGTACATCAGCTTGAAAGGAAAATACACAAAATATTACTAACTACCTTAAAGAGTAAAGCTACTGTGGCTGGCTGGATGTCTAGTATGTAAGCCGGATGAATTTTAAAGTCCTTGCGATTGCTCACCGATACCTGTTGGGTTTTCCATAAATCATAGGATAAAAATTAGCGAATGCTAAGTAACGAAGAAGAGAAAAGCAAACAAATTGTGTAATTTTTCAAAACTTGATATCACAAAAATTTCATTCCTTTTCATTAACTTAAGTCCTATTACTTTCTATTCCTCATCAGGGATTAGTCCAGGGGAACCCCACCATTCTTGGACTCCGAAGCTGTGGATGCTTCAGGATTGGAGATTGTGTTGATCTTGGTAAGCTTATGCCGCCGCACGTCGCCTCAACCAATCCTCCAAAACTACCCTGACAATTTCCTTTTCTTTTATTAAACAGGGTCTCAACCCTCAGCCTGAAAAAACAAAAGAGCACACCGTCCTCGAGGACTCGGTTGCTTAAAACCTCAGGCTAACATTTAATCATATAACCTAGCGGCTTTAAATACATGTTATCGTGACCCAGCCGCTATTGAACCACCCGTGCCTCCACATGGCACGACCACATCTTCCGTCGTTCCAACCCGAATATATTGGCTCCCGGTACCACGCGTTGCAAAACATTCAATTTGTGCGCACTTATCATAACAAGGCAACCGTGTACCACCTAGGTAGGGAAGTGCCAATACGGGTTCCTTCCGACAACCTACAGGTTGCATGCCCGACCTGTAGTACTACTCCCAGTCATCCTTATCGTGACACAAGATCCTTTTTAGGATCCAACTCAAATCACACCAATTCACATGATGTAATTCTTTTGTTACGTCTTTGATTTGCCTAAACCGCAATACTTAGTATCGACTCACATATATATTATTCATAACCATATATATACTCCTATTTATGCCTATTTTAACTCCCAAACCCTAACTTTCAGAGCCAACGCATCAATTTGATGCGTAAATCTTATTTTAGTGGGAATCACAAAGCAATTCTTCAGACTTTTTCAAAAATAACCAAAATTAGGGTTCCTCGTAGCAAAGAATACAAAATCAAGAATTTCAATAATTTCGTATGAAAACCCAACAGCAAAAGGAAGGATTTCGTTACCTAATCAAGCTCTTTCTCGTGTATGCAAGGCTTTACCGAGTTTCGTTTTTGGAAAGGCTAATTTAAGGCTCCTGAAAAGATCGAATTTCATTTTTTCATATCAAAACGCTAAGAACATGTTAAGAACGCGAAGAACGAACGAAGAACGCGAAGAACGCGAAGAACACGAAGAACGTCAAGAACATATTTTCTCTTAAAATTTCGGCAGACTTTCCCCTTATATCGGGATATATTTCTCGGAAAATTTTGGCAGAGTTTCCCCTTATATCGGGACATATTTCTCGGAAAATTTCGGCAGAGTTTCCCCTTATATCGGGACATATTTCAAAATAAAAACGAAAAGAGTTTCATCTATAAAATCAATCGAGAGGAAAATAACAACGAAACTGAAAGAATATACTCAACAACAAGAGATGAAGAACCAGTAGACACCACACATCTTAGGTGAGTGAACGTGTGACGAATCACAGGGTCACTGACGTGCACAGCCGCCCGCACCTAAGTAGGGTATTACACAGATTTCTCCATCAAAATAACTATAAAAGCATAATACGAAGAATAGAAACATAAACGATGGAGAATCGGTAGACACCACGCGTCTTAGATGAGTGAACGTGTGACGAATCACAGGGTCACTGACGTGCATAGCCGCCTGCACCTAAGTAGGGTGTTACACAGATTTCTCCTCGAACCACAACAGGAAAACGAATCGGAAAGAAATATGAATCAAAAACAAAACTTGGAAGAACAAGAGTATGAATTGAAAGCCTAGCTTACGAAGCAACTAAGAGAGGATCATACCTTTCTCCTCCTCGTTCTCCCGGCAGCGCTTCGCTAGCGCTCCTCCCTCGCCTCCCACTCCTCCTCCCGACCTCTCGACCCTAGCCCTTGGGGTGGTGGTGGTAGTGGAAGTTGTAGAGAATGAATGGGTAGGGGGTCTATTTATAGGCCCCAGAAAACCACTAACCATGGTAGAAAACCATGGTTTAGACCTTAACCATGGTTTAGCGGCCCATGGTTTTGGCCCATAGTTTTAGCCAAAACTTATCCCAAACTTGGAGCTTAAGTTAGAACATTCTAGAGGATTCTAGATTCGCTAATGACGCTTAATTAACACTAATCGTGATTAACTTTCACTAATCGCGATTTAACTTTCGCGGCTTATGCATATCTTTTGTTAACTATTGATTAGTGTTTACTAATGATCATTAGCGGCTTTCACGTCATTAATTTCTTTAATCATGTTTAATTAGTCTTAATGATAGTCATTATGGATTAATGACATCTTAGCCTTCCTTACTTCTCTTTCTTCCGAAATTCATAACAAATCGAAACGAAGTCCGATTCACACGAAACAAATTCTGCCGGTTTCCTCTTTACGAGCCGGATCTTATTATATAGGATCCGAGATATGCCCAGTTCAAGGCTTTACAGTTATCTGCGGGAGGATGTCACGGACCATGTGTACTCGATTTCACTTTTTGGGAGTGCATCTGATATGTCGAATCATGAGACTGGGTATTTTGATATTTCTGATCATGAGTTTGAGGTTTCTCTCCTCGAAGACCCTCGCGAGGATGACCTGATCTTTGAGGTATTCGATGATTTCACTGATTTGTCTATATTATATGCATCGGGTATCAGCCTTTTCGTGAGTCTCTTGATCATGATCTTCCTTATCTATTCGAGACGGTGATTAATGTGGAGGATTCCCTGATAGATCCTTCCATCTCCACGTTCGACTTCTTCGGCTCCATCTATTCACTCCATTCAGACCTTGAGCCGATGATTTCTTTTGTGCTATCGGAGCCCGATTTCATCTTACCATATCTTTACCCAGTAGCAGACACCCGCCTGATTGTTTACCTGGGTGTCATCACTTACACTATTGAGCTCGTTGCTGTTCTCCCATCGAGACTGCAACGAGAATACGTTATTCGTATCACGGATACTGTCCTGAACCTTGATACGACATTATCCTAGCCTTTGCGCCTAGCTAGGTGTGTAAACTCTAACGCTTGTTTTGAGGCACCTCAAGACTACTCACATCTGTATAGATCATTCTGTCCATATCGCACATTCTTTCTATCCCAACCCCATCTCCATCTCATGATTATTCCATACTTGGGTGTACTTTACCCTAAGTATAGGGGGTGCCATACTTGTGATTATTCTTTTGATTCTTTTTACCTCTGTTTTGTTGCCTATATTTAGGGATATTTTACCCTAAGTATAGGGGAGGTAGACTTGTACATTCTACTCCTCGGTTTTCCCCTTGTGTACAACCTTCTATACTTAGGATTACTTGATCCTAAGTATAGGGAGATCACCGACTCCTATTGATTATATTCTTTTATTCGTCGTTGTAGCATAGCATTCTTTTCACTTCCCAATACTTAGCACGAGTTATGTATTCTTTTGCAGCTCTTTGATCACTATGAGGACATGGTTCGAGCTAAGTATAGGGGGATGTCGTATATATTGTATATATACTTTAGCCATAACTCGTACTTTCGTATTTTTAATATGGCTAAAATACTGTATAAATACTTGAAAAAAAACTAAAAAACTAACTAATAAAAATATGCAGATATTTCCTCAAAATTCTTTTTGTATATACTGATTAATAAATCAGGTTAAAATATTTTGAAAAATATTTTGAAAATAGTTTGAAAATCTATTTGAAAAATCTTTTGAAAACTATTTGAAAAATATTTGAAAAAAATATTTTCAACCTTTGTAAAAATATTGTGATTTGTAAAAAAATTCTTTGTTTGGAATAAAAAGATTTTGTAAAACTACTTGCAAATGTTAGGAAAAATGGTTGAAAAATTATTTTGAAAGTCTATATATACTGTTTGAAAAATGTTTTGCAAAAATAGTTTTTCAAATGTGTGTAAATGTTTGTAAAATTGTATGGAAAAATATTTTGGACTATAGTTTTCAAAATTATTTGTAAAATTATTTTCAAATAAGTTTGAGGAATATATGCATCACAAAATAAAAAATCCAACTGTGTATATACTTGTATAAATTACTCAAGTTGTAAATCATTTCTCATGACTTGTAAATAATTAACTCACTTCTTTGTAAATATGTGTGTATCTTCTCTAACCCTTATAAAAAAAG
Source organism: Ottelia alismoides (assembly GCA_037367405.1). Taxonomy (NCBI): domain Eukaryota; kingdom Viridiplantae; phylum Streptophyta; class Magnoliopsida; order Alismatales; family Hydrocharitaceae; genus Ottelia; species Ottelia alismoides. The sequence continues at coordinate 12,675 of JAZKJV010005253.1, read as the reverse complement.
AAGAAAGAGAAAATTTTTGTATATACTATCTATATTCCTAACTATTTGCATTAAAAAAACTTTTGCATGTGCATCATTTTTCAAAAATCCATAAAAAGTTCAAAATTGGAAAAATTGTTTCACAAAAAGAATTTGCGTTTTTTCTTTGCATTGTACATATTTTTGCATTTGCATGAGCATTTTTCAGGATAGTATTGACATTTAAACTAAGTCTGGAATAAATTTGAAGAATGGAGCTTAGTTGGACCTTAATCTACTTAATTTCAGAGGAACCTTATAAGAATTGGATTTAAGACTTCTCAGGTCCTAGCGACTTAATTCTTTGAGCCCATAAGACTATGTTCACATGTCATCTTGATACGTCTAAGTAGAATATTTAACAACACACGCATCATTCTTTCAGACTGTGGCTTACCTTGGACAATGCACTCTACACGTAGCTCTTCATGGAGGAGGTAGTGAGGGGGCAGAATCTTTTGGCTTAGGGTAGCATACGAGGGTAGTACATCTAGGCAGAACCTCCTCATCCTCCTCTAGGGAGGGAAGTGCGTCTCAACCTGGTTTGGTGATGTTGAGGTCTAAAGACAGGATGTTGTGGAGTTGCAACAATGCTTCAAAAGAGGGATAGTCTACTAGCTCAAGAGGAAAAACTCCTTATGTACATGTTGCACCTTGTATATATTTTCAAAAAAAAGAAAAAAATGCAAATCTCCAAAAGTGGACATGCCTGATAAAAAAGTAACATGCCTGCCGGAGTGATGAACGAGAAATTTGCCTCTTTAATAATCTAAAATTGTCGCAGTATAGGAGACAAATTTGGTTCAGCAAACCACAATCTTTGAATGTTGTGGAATATTTATACTTGGCAAGTCTACCAAGGTCGAACACAGGGACACGGGCTACTGTTTTTATTTATTGATTTTTGATCAATTAAGAGCAATGTGAATTAATTCTCAATTTCATGTCTTTATGAAAATGCATGAAGTGTTATGCTAATTATAATGCAGTAAAATGATGCATGTAATTTTTAGTTGATTTTTAGGCAATTATAAGATGATGCATGAAAGTAATGCGAGGGAATTTATATGCAACCTAAAAGGTTACAAATATACCTTAAAAATATGAGCAACATAACAGAAATGAAATCAGGGTCATTTTGATCCATCATTAAGAACAGTCATTAAATCAGAGAAAGGACAAGGAGAGCAAGGTCATCATCTATCACAAAAATTCACTTCATTTAAAACAGTGGCAGATGAGAAAATTAAACATGCCATGATGTAGAGGAAGAAACAAGGATCAAAATGATAATAAAATCATGCAATTTGGACCTACGATGCTCAAGTTACGAAGAAAATAATGCAGGGGCATAATTGTAATAAAAATAAAAGAAAATAAAAGGATAAATATTATATTTAGGTCCCTGGAGGGACCTAAATGTAAATACTGAAAACTGCCTAGGCCCCATTGTAATTTTTCCTTTTGCGTGGGGGCCTTTTTGCAAATTCCAGAAACTTTGAGGGCCTCCCTGTAAATTACCCAAGCACGCACGTGAGGCATGTGCTTGGGGGCCATTCTATAAATATCAAAAGTACCAAGGTCTTTCATGCAATTTTCCCAGGCCCTCACGTGCTAGGCTCGGGAGGCGGTTGAGGCTTGGGACATGTGGCTTCACTTGGTGGTTCGGCTCGAGGTTCGGTGGACCCGCGCCTATAGGTTCGGCTGGAGGCTCGGTCCACCACGTGTCGTCATCTGAGCCGTCCGATCCATATGATCGGATGACACCTGTGTCTTCGTGCTCCTTCGCAGGTCACCGGAGAAGGCGGGGCTCCGGCGACCTGCTAGTGGCTCCTCCGTGCTCCGACACCTCGCCAGAGGGTCGAGAAGAGCGCTAGGGTCATGGCGAGAGACCTGGAAGTGTTGCGAAGCTCTGGAGATGGTTGGAGGTGGCAGTCGAAGCTTCGCCGGAGGAGAAATGCTTGAAGGTGCTCCGACGCAAACTCCGTCCAATCAAGGTACCTGCAAGGATTAGTCACAATCGAAGCTTGTGTGAATGTGTGCGACGTGAATGGTTAGTGAGCGGGGGCCATGGCGCGATGGGAGATGGTGGCCCGAAGTCTTCTTCTCCGGCGAAGAGGAGCAGAAGCTGGGACGGAGCGGATTGGGGTTCTGGAGAAGGAGAGGGTGGTCGGCAAAGATGAGGGTGGAGTTGCAAAGCTCGTGGAATGATCATATGGTGGTGGAGTGTGGTGTATACGGTGGATAAATTGGGAGAAAATCAAAGAAAAAGAAGGGGAGGAAGGACCTCGTCGGAGAGGGAATCCGGTGGACGTAGCAGCTTGGGCTGAGGCTCAGACGAGCCTCGAGGTCATTGCCCAGATGGGCAGCAGAACCAGCGAGCTCAGCGGACTCCCGAGGCACCGCGACACAGCGGAGGAGCCGAGGGTCGACACCGGGCAATAAGCCATCGTCGCCTCGATGATCTGCCCCTCCGCTGTCATCGGAGGGGTGGGGGAAGCTGGGCTTATGCCTAGAAATGGTGGACGGGGGTTGACGGTGGCGTATGAGGCAATTTTATAGGAGGAGAGGATGGTTACCGGCAAGGGGAGTGAAGGTTTTGATTGGAGGTAGTGAAGGCTTGGAGTAATGGCGGGGAGGGTTGGGGGTTACACGAAGGAGACGGAGGAGTGGGCGACGTGGAGAAGCGTTTCGATGCGGAGGGGGTGTCTTGTGGTGCCATCCAAAAATTGGAAGGGGGCGACGCGTCGGAAAGGGTAACGGCTTGATGAATCTCGTATTCATCCCTCTAAATCTCATTTATTAAGCTCAAATCCCTCAAAATCAACAGCATTCTTGCATCTATTTTGCATAATTAGCATTCATGCATGTTTCCATAAGAATTGCATTTTTAGCACAAAAATCTGCACAAAATAAGAAGCCAAAAATCCAAGCCAAAATGACCTGTAAATAAGCCTAACTTCCCAGATTTTTTACCACATTCATGCTAACTCCGAATAACTCAAAACCACTTCCACTGTGTACATATCACTAATAAGACTAAAGGAAAAATACAAAAAAATAACTAACCCAAATAAGTGGACCAAAAACCCAAACCCTAATTTCAGGATTTTCGGACTAAAAGCCACATATCTTCCCATCCAGTGTCCGATTTAATCCTACTCACTTTTGAACTAATGTGCATTCAATTACCTTCAAAACAAGACCAAGTTCAAGTGAATCGGAGCTCGTACGTGAAAGTTGGTTTTGGGCCTCTTTTGTACATTGTATATTTTCGCGGTTTTGACCTTGTATTTTATGTATATATTTTCTTAATCAATAAAAATCCAAAAAAATTAGAATTAAGTGTCTTTTATTTATCTTTGATTTTTCCATATTTTTCCAGATTTTTATCGTGTTTAAAAATAACAAAAAAATTATAAAACCCAAAAATCAAGGTATTCTATATACATAGGATACCCCAAAAATTCAGTTTTTACATTTGACCGATTTTGGTGTTGATGTCTTCATGAAAGTTGTAGATCTCATCGAGACGAGCAATTTTTGTGAAGAAAGTTTTTCGATCCGAGGTCATCTACTATTTTTTATCGATTTTACAAGATATTTTAATTTCGAATTTTGTGGGGCTGACACGTGGCAGCACCTGGTGCCGCCACGTGTCAGTCATTTTTGGGCTTTATATATATCGGTTTTTATTTATTTTAAAAAAATAATAAAAAAAATAAAAAAGGGACGCACGTGCGTCGCACGTGCCTCCCCAGGCACGTGCTCCGCACGTGCCTCCACTGGCTCCCCATCTCGCCGCCACGTGGCATGAGCAGGACCGCCCGATCTCGGCCGATCGGACGGTGCCTGCTCATCATCCTCCTCAGCCTCCTTTGGAAAGCCACCGCCGCCTCCTTCGTGATCTCCGCCGCCCGCGAATCTCGGCCCGCCCCCCCCCCCCAAATCTCGCACCGATTCCCCATCGCCTCGATCGCCTTCGAATCTCGCCGCCGCCCTCTTCAAATCAAAACCTCCAAATCGAATCCCCCTCCCGATTTGCTTCCTTCGCCGGCCAAACCCCCTTGCTATTTAAACCTCCGCCGACCTCAAAGCAAATCATCCGCCGATCTTCATCCAGAGCTCCACCTCCGGTCGTGACACCCGCGAGGCCCCCTCTTCGCCGGCGTGATCCGAGGAGTCCATCTCCTCGCCGCAGCTCCGCCCCGCCGCGCCGCTGCTCGCTCTAGCCACTCCCAACGCCGTTGAGCCTTCCTTCAGGTATACCCTCTTTCTCTCTCTCTCTACCTCTCTCTCTCCCCATATTCTTCTTCGCCGATCCACATCGACCCCCTTCCCCGATCGTCCAACGCCATCGCCAACGCCTTGTCCTTCGCCAACAACGCTGGCTCCGCCCCTCTTCCACGTCGACAGCACCACCGGGTACACGCCACCGCAAGCAGCCCTCTAGGCCGTGTGTCGGCCAGAGGGAGGCCGACGTCGAGCCACCGCCCAGACAAGTACCGTCGCCACCGACCTCGCCATCGACGACACCTGCTTCTGCTCCGCCTTCCTCGACGATCTCCATCGACTCCATCTTCATCGACAAGCTCCACTCCGTCGTCCCCGCCGTCTTCGACAACCTCAGAGGCTCCTCTGCCTTTGTCATCACCGGGGGCACAACCGCAACCAGCCCATCACCGGTCGCCTCCTCCGCCACCTCGCTTCGTCCAAGCCGGAGGCCCCCTCTCGCGCTCCTCCGCCTGGGCAGCCACGCCTCGCCGCCGGGCTCGAAGCCCGAGGCCCTCCGCGCACGTGCGAGGCACGTGCGCTCGGAGGGAACTTCCCCAGCACGCTACCCACGGGTCACGTGTCTCTCACGTGCCCGTGGGCAATTTACAAGGACCCCCCTGGAGTTTCCCCTATTCGCAGAGCAACCCCCGCCATCCAAGGGCACGTGCGCAGCACGTGCCCCTTGGAAATTTTGCAGAAATACCCTCCGGGGTATAGGTAATTACAAACAAGTCCCCCCCTGCAGCTTTATATTTATTTATAATATGTGCTTCTAGACCCCTGTGTTCCCCCTCAGTTTTGAACACTTTATCTACATTATTTTATTATCGAAAAAAATAGCATGATGTTGGTTAATTAATTCTCTACACTTTGACAAGTTGTGGGTATTTTTGTGACGGACGGTTAATTAATAATTAATTGGTTTGTGAAAATTTACGTATTTTACCCATTTCTTGCTCTTAAATTCATAGTTGATTAACTGTTGCTCTAAAAATCCCCGAAAAATCAAACATTGTAGAGTTAATTATTCTTAACATTGTGCCCAAAAAGATTTGTATTTGCATGCATATTTTGTCCTGTAAAAATTATTTTGCATCTTTTAGTATTTAATTTTTAATATGTATTAAACCCTACATTTTCGAGGTTTAGGATTTTTCTGAGATCCGTCACCTAGTGATAGATCTCAGATAATTTTGATTCTCGAAAATAAGTAGGTTTGATATTTATTAAAATTAAATATTAAAATCATTTTTGTTTGCATTTAAAAATCCATAAAAAAATTCATATTGCATACAAAAATTCCAAAAAAATTACATTACACTCATTTCATCATCATTTACATTGTGGCCAAGTTTCGTATTTTTCGGACATTATTTGAATGTAATTTACATTTTAGTCCCTAAAATAAGGCCAACTTTGCATTTTGCATCCTTTATTGCATTTAAAATTCCAAAAAAAAGACCGCCTCGAAAACCGAACACGAACTTTGATAGACTTAATTCTAGGTTGTTCCTTTGCCTCCTTGTGATCGACCTTGGGACTTGCCCAAATAAAATAAACAAAAACCACGATATTAAAATTGAATAAATCATTAGTGGTATTTTCTTGATCGTTTCCTATTGCCGCCTACAACGCACAACACGATAAAAACAAACTCTTAAAAGCCGCATCACCGGAATCGTCAGATGGCGCCGTTGCCGGGGAGGCAAACGGCTTAGATTTTGTCTGAAAATTTTTGTTCGGTTTTCCGCATTCGGGTAGTCTGACCCCGAATTTTTCATTGTAAATTCCATTTTTTTTTGCAATTTATTTTCAGCATTTATTTTTCATATTATTTTGAGTCACTCTCTTACATTTTCTCTCTTATTTTTTTTTGCGAGGTACCTTGTACGTGGAGCGGTTTTCAATAACCGACGCAACTTCACCAAAAACCACAATTAATTTAAGATCGAGTCGAGTCGTGAGAGAGCGTAGAGTCTAGGTTTTAATTTCTGCACTTTTAATTTTTGCAATTTTACAGCGGTGTCCGTTTGGACTCTCGCGTGTGTAGAAAGACCTCTAAACTTTATTTTGTGGTGTGTTGTGGCCTGTTTCACTCTCCGACGAGGGTGGGGCCCGACTTGAGTGGCGAATAGGATAGACCTGCACATACGGCTCTCAGAGCCATTTATATTTTTGCTTGTGCTCGTAGATCTTAAGCCACACTGCACTTTAATTGAGATGCACGTAGATCGTTCAACTTAGCCAAATTTAAATCAATTCTTCCCGCTAATAGAACTTTCTGCCTAGGTGCGGTTTTTTCCATCGGTTTGCACATCATATAGAATAATTTTTAAATTCTGTCTAGCATCCCACATGGAGATTGCGAGGATTCACTGTAAGTCTTCTAACTGAGCATTCATCATAGTTTTCCGCGTGCATCGGCTTTTCTCAAATTCCTCCTTCGTGTTTTATAACATAACTTTAAAGGAAATTGGGACTGTACGGTAGACGTGTATTTGTGCTCACCTAATTTTTCAGTGATCACCTCATTAAAATCGGGACTGCTAAATATATCTGATTTCAAAGAACCCATAAAATCAAGAATTTTTGCGGGAGAGCAACCCCGACATTGTTTGATTTATCTTGCAGCAAGGAGAGTAACGCACACTAGGATAGAGCCCAGCTCCAAACCTAAACAGCTCGTCTAAACGGTTTGCAAGATTGAATTTATCACCAACTAAAATTGAAAAGATAATAGCCGAACTCTTACGGCTTCATTGTGTGAGTTGGTGAAACAACCTTTGTATTGTGTTTGATTTGATCAACATATCTCAATTTCAAGAATGGAAAATTGTGGAAATTTCTATTCGGACTCAGCGAACCCCTTTCTGACTACCACAAATTTTCCAAATGATCTGAACCTCTCTTACTCAGAACCACCTTGGGTTCAGGGACACCTTCCCCTGGACTTTTCATCAAATAATTTTCTTCAAACTATTGACGCCTATTTTTCACAATCTGAAGGTGAAAAGAAGAACATTCAAAAAATGGCTCCAAGGAGGAACAATCCCGAAGATGACCAAATGAAGATCCGATGCAACTGATTCTCGCAAGGCTGGCTGCATCTGAGCAGCAACAAAATCTGATGAGGGAACAATTGGAAAGAATGAATGCAGAAGGAGAACCACCAATGGAAGCTGCATATAATCCCGGGCAGTATAGGGTCATAAATTACTTGCAGCCACCTCAACCTGAGGTTCACCATGAACTGAAGCCACACTTCATAAATCAATTACCACAATTTCATGGAAATTCGGATGAAGAACCTTATGAATTCCTGCATGATTTGGAGCTAATCTGTTCTAATCAGAGGCACCCACAAGTCAGCCAAGACTATATCTGTCTCACTGCATTACCTTTCGCCTTGAAGGGTAAGGCAGATTACTGGGTGAAAAATTTGGGAGTGACAGTGACCACCTATGATAGGTTCAAGAATCTCTTCTTGAAGAAATTTTACCCTCTGAGTCGAACCAATCAAATGAGGACTCGCATCACTAGCTTCTCTCAGATGCCAAATGAACCACTTTGTGATGCATGGGATAGATTCAAAGATCTGCTGCAAAAATGTCCCTGTCATGACCTAGATAATAACATCCTGGTCCAATCCCTCTATTCTGGCCTTAACCACGGGACTCAGGGTTTAGTCAGTGCTGCTTGTGGAGGAAATTACACATCCCGAGGAGCTGATACCGTCTGGAAAATTCTGGAGCAAATGGCGGAGACTAGCCGTTCACAAATTGCCAGTAGATCTTACACTGATTCACTGAACAACTATCAAGCCAAAGGAGGAAAACAAACTGTTGCAGAAATAGCAGAGGACTTGCTGCCCAACATGAACATCATCACAGACAAATTAATAATTGTGGATAAAAGAGTGAACGACATCGACAACCGACTCTCTCAATTTCCAAAACAAATGGAGGAGCTCACTGAGAAGGTGTCCAAGCTTGGGATGCCTACTGCTCCTACGGTCCCAATTTATCATGTGCATCATGTCCAAGAGCAGCCAGGCTCTGGACAACCGCTACCATGGACTCAGGACCAATCCTACGTCCAACCTTCCCAGCAATCACCCCTTCCAGCTGAGACAGTCGTAGAAGCCCCGCCTCTGACTTTCGAGATAAACGGCACTTGGTACACACAGGATAATACCCGACAGGGTAATCTGGGGGACCGTCAGCAATATCAGCGTCCACCCAACTCATACAATGCCGCTCCACAACACAATCAGTCCTCAAGGCAGCAGCAGCCACAAGACCATCAGACCCAGCCTCAACAACATCGCCAGCAATATCAAGCTCCAAATCAAGCATCTCGATCATCCAAACCTCCAGAAGACTCGATTGATATCCAAAGACAAATGCTGGAGGAAATTCGCAGCTTCCGGAGTGAACTGTACGACCTATGGGTAGATGTTAATCGTCTATCCCGTTGGAAGGAAGAACAGACTGCACCTGTCACAGCTATTCCCGCTCAAGTTCAAGCTAACCCCAATAGCTTGAACAAAACGCAATCATCTCAACACAACAATCAGGTATATTACTCATACTTTTCCACATCTGACTACGAGACCCTTTCGTTTAACAATATCAATGCCATGTCCCTCAGGAGCGGAAGGACCGTGGTCGTACCTGACCGGGCGAAGGAAGCTGACCAACATGACTCAGAAGATCAACCGGAGGATACTTCTGAGGATGAAGACGAAGGACACCCGAGGATTTCTGCCCGAAGGAAGGGAAAAGCATCTATGGAGAATAAAGAGGACCTTGAACCTCTTGTTGCTGCGAAAATACCTTTGTCACTATTTCAGCAACATGATGATAATCCATAACATTATGATTGTAATAAGAACTCCAAATTCAATAAAGATGCTCTTATTTATAATTCTGGATATCTCTCTCCTGTCTCAAATGCTTCCATTCCGTTTCCCCATGCTCTTAAGAAGGGAAGACAAAAGAAAACTATCCAGAGTGACCCAGTGATGGAAAAATTTTGTCAACAAAACATCACCGTAAAAGTGCCCTTTGATCAATATGTGGCCAGTAACCCTGCATTCCAGAAATATCTGAAAATGAAATGTACTCCTACCCGAACCCGCACAAAGAAAACAAACCAATTTGTGGAGACTCATGTTCTGACAGTGGCCACTACCAAATGCGTGAGAAACCAGCATTTACCAAGGAAGAAAAGAGATCTGGGTGCTCATTATGTGGAGAGCCGCATTGGCGGTATCGCATTCGCACGCACACTTCTTGACAATGGTTCTTCCATCAATCTTCTCCCCTTGGCCTTATATTACTGATTGGAGTTAGGACCTCTTCAGAAATCGCTATCTATACTCCAATTCGCTGACAAATCTACTAAAAGACCTAAGGGAGAAGTGAAAAATGTTATCATTATGGTTGAGGGTACGGAATACAAAGTGGACTTCACTGTCCTTGACATGGAGACCCCGAACCATTGGAAAGAGTCGCAAATCATTTTGGGAAGACCATTCTTACGAACCGCCAAGGCTGTATTCGATTACGGCACTGGAATGATGAAATTTCACTCCCTAGATAGAGAAGTGGATTTGGAAATGAGACAAACAAAATGGCAAAGACCCGATTCCGAATCCACCACTGAAGAGGCTGAAACATCTGAGTGTAATCTGATCAGCACTACCGGACCTTGGGACCAACTGCCAGATCTTCACATGGATACCATCACATCAGAAGAAGCAACAATGCACCATACAGTGTGTGATCTTTTACCGAACAAATCTGAACACCTGTACAATCTTGATGACACAGAACGCCTTTCGGATTGGTCCATCCCATCCTCTTCGGAAAAAATCAATGACGAGTCGGACGCAGCTTTGGCTGAATTACCGCACTACATTTTGCGATCCGACTCACTTTTCTTCAAGACCAGTGGCTAGCATCTCACAGAATGATCACCCACCAACAATCACTGAGCCAGACATAAAAGACCTTCAGCCAGATTTGATTGATGATTCAGATTTACCAGAGCTGAAACCTCTCCCTCCCACCCTGAAGTATGCATTTCTCAATGGACCCAAAGATAAATTCCCTGTGATCATCAGCTCATCTTTAACCATGGATCAAGAATCTAAGCTTCTAGAAGTCCTTGAGCGAAATCGAAAAGCCATCGGTTGGACTGTGTCGGATCTCGTCGGAATCAACCCTGCTCTCTGCTCGCACCAAATTTATGTTGAGGATAATGCAAGGCCTTCCCGTGAATTTCAAAGAAGACTAAACCACAATCTTCGGGAAGTGGTTAAGAAAGAGATAGAGAAATGGTGCAAAGCAGGTTTCATATACCCCATCTCTGACTCCAAGTGGGTGGCCCCCCTTCATGTCGTCCCGAAGAAGTCGGGAATCCAGATGGTCACCAACGAGGAAGGGGTTGAGATCGCGACCCGAGTACCCACGTCGTGGCGTGTCTGTGTCGATTACAGGCGCCTGAATGCTGCGACCAAGAAATATTACTTTCCACTGCCATTTATTGATCAAATCTTAGAGAGACTTGCAGGGAAAGCATTCTTCTGTTTTCTTGATGGGTACTCTGGCTACAATCAGGTAGCTATTGCTCTCGAGGATCAGGAAAAAACCACATTTACATGTCCCTTCGGTACCTACGCTTTCAAGCGCATGCCATTCGGGCTTTGTAATGCCCCAGGCACATTTCAGCGGTGCATGATTGTCGTATTTGCCGAAATGGTGGGTGATTTCCTGGAAGTCTTTATGGATGACTTCTCGGTCCATGGTGATTCATTTGATACATGTTTAGCGCACTTGGACCGAGTCCTCAAAAGATGCAGGGAAGTTAATTTGGTACTCTCCTGGGAGAAAAGTCACTTTATGGTGACTGAGGGTATCGTGTTGGGGCATGTCATCTCCAGAAAGGGAATGGAGGTCGACCCTGCCAAGGTGGATGTGATCAAGAAACTTGAGCCACCAACCAACGTCAAGTCAGTGCGGTCTTTTCTAGGGCATGTTGGATTTTATCGAAGGTTTATCCCCGATTTTTCAAAGATCGCCCGCCCACTGACTGAGCTCTTAGGAAAAGACACCGAGTTTATTGTAAATCACAAGTGTCTTGAGGCCTTCGAGCTTCTGAAAAAGAAAATCTGTGAATCGCCGATATTACAAGCTCCTGACTGGTCTCTTCCCTTTGAGATCATGACTGATGCATCGGATTTTGTGGTCGGAGCTGTGCTTGGACAAAGACGGGATGGAATCCCTTATGCGATTCACTACGCGAGCAAAGTATTGGATCCTGCACAGAAAAATTATACAGTGACTGAAAAGGAAATGCTCGCGGTTGTTTGGGCCCTTGAAAAATTCAGATCATATATATTGGGCTCCAAGGTGACAATTTTCACGGATCATACTGCAATTAGATACCTCATGGATAAGAAAGATGCCAAGGCACGACTTTTGAGGTGGATTTTGTTAATCCAGGAATTTTTGGAGATCAAAGATAAACCTGGAATAAAGAATGTTGTTGCTGATCACCTTTCCCGAATTGAGAAAAATGATTATCCTGATACTGGACCTATTAAGGAGACTTTTCCAGACGAATCTGTTTGCACTATTGATTCAACCCCATGGTATTCCAACATCGTGAACTACCTTGTCTCCAAGAAGGTTCCCTCTGGTTGGACAAAGAAAATGATTGAAAAACTAAAGTCGGATTCAAGAAAATACCATTGGGACGATCCTTTCCTTTTTTATGAAGGAGCGGATTGTGTCTGGAGAAGATGTATTCCTCAGGAAGAATACCAGAGTGTCCTCACACATTGTCACACTCTAGAGGCTGGAGGGCACCATTCGGGAAAGAGAACCGCACACAAGGTACTCCAATGTGGATTTTACTGGCAGACCTTATTTCGTGATGCTAATGATTTTGTACGGTCTTGCCCGATTTGTCAAAGGATGGGAGGGACCGTTGGATATAGAGACGAAATGCCCATGCAACCAATGATTTTCTGTGATGTTTTTGATGCATGGGGGATTGATTTTATGGGTCCCTTTCCCAATAGCAATGGATTTGAGTACATCTTGTTAGCGGTTGATTATTTGTCTAGATGGGGGAGGCTATTCCGACACGAACCGCAGACAGCAAAACCGTCTGTAAGTTTATCAAGGACAATATCATTGCAAGGTTCGGGATACCAAAAGTTTTGATCTCTGATGGAGGTAGCCACTTTGTGAACAGGGAAATGAGATCTTTGGCTAAGGAGTACAAATTTGAACATAGAATAGCCAACCCTTATCATCCTCAATCTAATGGCATGGCAGAAGTTTCTAATCGAGAAGTGAAGAGTATACTTCA